>JAXDDW010000179.1:0-740032 GCA_034670385.1 Hoplostethus mediterraneus
GCTGTACACAGGCAAAAAAGTCTGATAGTTTGTTTGGGAAGAAACTGTGGTCCCTACAATTGGAGCTTGGATCAAATGTATGGCACAGTGTATGTCAATGGAAAGAATAACATATATTTAAAAAAATAAATTGGGTGTGTATGAAGGAATTTGGAAACCATTCAGCAACTTTATAAAAAAGGAAGATATAGCAGAGCTTCTACAGTTGGAGAATTCAGGTTAATTTTGTTATTATTCTTTGTTACTATCTGTATTTATTCTTATTGTTATCTTTTTATTTTATTTTTTGCTAAGGTACCATCGATTTGTATTTTGTATCAACATTGTAAAAAAAATAATAATAATTGTATATAAATTTTAAGCTGTAAATATAAGAGAGAGAATGAGTGTTTATGTGTTGTGGGGGAACGGGGACGTATGTACTGTTACAGTGTCATTTATTGGATAACTACTCGCACTTGTACCTTACCTGCACTGTAATGAGTAATGCAAAATAAAATAAAAACATTGTTAAAAAAAAAAAAAAAGATTGGATCTGTAAACTGCTCACATTACCAGATAATCGGTGCCAAACAAGGTCCCGTCCAGATCACTCCGCCGATTGTCAGGAGGGGCGAATCGGGGATAAATCGTCCCAATTATCCTCTAGTCTGAGCCTGGCCTAAATTGAAGCCAATCTCATCAACATAGATCATGACAAGTGGGTCTGACTAGCCTCCAACTCCATCACTCTCTGGAACAAACAGAGTACATGTAAATGCTTTACTGTATACATACTGCATGTCCTACTGTACCCAAAGTTTATGAGAGTTTACTGTAAAACTCACTATATTACAGTAATGGCTGTATTAGATAGACATTGGATTATTGGATTAATTCCTTTCAAAAAGGAACAGTGTACAACTGCTTCATTTGAACTCTGTGTTTGGCCAGAGTCTGAGCAAGTGTTGTTAGGCTGGCGCTTTCAATATTGTTAAAGAAAATGTTGTCTTCAATGACTGAATTTCTTTCAGCTTGATGCCATTGTCAGCAATGGCCATGTTCACAATTACATGCTCTTGTTCTGCTGTGAGGAGCTTTCCTCTTCCCACTGAGGGAGGTAGCCTTTTGGTCCTTAAGGAGAACAACAATAATCAAATCAAATCAAATCACATTTATTTGTATAGCCCTTAATCACCGTTACAGTCCCTAAGGGCTTCACAATGCCCAGCATGTGAAAATAATAAATGATTAGTACACGACATCCCCCAGCCTTAGACCCTCACAGAGGACAAGGAAAAACTCCCACAAAAACCTAATAATAATCACACATTAGCAGTGGGACAGGAGGCCTATGGTTACTGTGACTACAGTAACTGTATTATGCATAGCAGCAGAAACCCCTGTACAGTGTATCTTACCTGTTGGTTTGTTGAAAGGTCTGCAAAAAAGATGAGACTGTTGACTGACTGAGAATTGGCTGGACTCTTTGACCAGCCTCTCTCAGTGATAGACCATCGTTTATGGCATGATCTATGATGGTGGCTCTAATTTAATTTGTGACAGCAGCTCGCCCTCTTCCTCATCCTTGTTCAAGCATTTTCTCTCTCCTCTATATTTTGGGGATCCACATTGAACAAAATCATTCCAAAGAGCTCCCCTTTTTTATATGGTCATGGGAATTCAAAGAACCCCAACACCTGGGTACGTCTCCATGTCAGATGGGAATCTGACTCAAGCTGTGCTTGATCTATTTATATAACTTCAATCAGCTGCAGCGTTGCCAGGTGTACGATAATTATCGTATTTGTACCATACTTTTACCCTCTGTAGAATGTACAATCAATAATGCCAAAAAGTGCCCAAATGTACGATAATTTCGCCATTTCACAAAAACAGTGCATGGATTTACTAAATTCCCTGGCTGCTGATTCAGGATCCATTTTGCCTACGAATTGAGATAAGGAAATCTGATTCTAGATCTGGATTTAGAAGCAAAGTCATTTAAAAACACAGGTCACGTCTTTCCAGCCAATCATTATGCTTGATACATGACGTGCATGGGAGCGAGCACGGCTGCCGTTCTCCCGCTGACCGCTCGTTCTTATTCTGATGTAAAATGTAAGCTAGCTTGCTACCTGCAAATTACCAGCCTCTGGCTAGGCTGTCAACAGAAGAATGGACTGCAGCAGGTTAGTCATCAACATGGAGACAATCTTGGTGTGAGCATGATCGGTCTGAACTACAGACAGGAGTTTGTTTGACGGTCTGGAGAGTTTGGTTGAGGGCTATGCTGTGAGTGTCTGAAGCTTAGATTGTGTTTTGTACAGATTTCCCAATGGCCTGTAACAACACAGCTTGATCAAGCATCTGCCTTTTTTTTTTTTCCGAATTTATTTATTTAAACAAGGGACAGTGTACATTAATCAACATATCAAAAGACCTATTTAACATGTAAATGTACTCAAATTAGCCAAAAAGCTAGTTTCCATCGATAGTCCCTTTTGCCAGATGGTGATAGGCATCCTAGAGCATGAATAAAAATACAACTACTTTATTATACAGACAAAACAAAAACAAAACAAAAGAAAACATTTACAGTACAATAGACAAACATCACTGAATACAGGTTTAGGCGCAATTCATCATAATAATTTAAAAAGTGCATTCACAATACGCACGCACACTCTCTCACACACACACGCACGCACGCACACACGCACACGCACACACACCAATGCTGACACTGTTGGTTCTCAATGAGCCACTTTTTAACAAATTTTTTAATGAATAGTAGGATGAACACTCTTTGATGGACTGGGGTATTGAATTCCATTGATGGGATGCTTTGAATGAAAATACAGCCTGGCTAAATGCACTTCTCCTAAGTGGGATCGTGCAGTCTAACCTTGGGAATCTCCCTCGGCAATTCTCCTACCTGTTTCCTGACTGTCATTAGGCTAATAGTATTGACAGTGGACTAAATAGTGAGCTAACTGCGGCTGCTGCTGTAAATAAAACCACCTACAAATTGCTTTGGTCGCTTGTGGTAACTGTTCAACTCAACAAGTGGAGCTGTTGTAGCATAAGGGTAATGTCAACTTCAGCATGCATCAGTGTATCTTGGGTCCAACTATCACCTGCCCAACTGGTTACAGAGGCAATATTAGTGACATGCTTCTGGGACACTTCGTAGGTGCTGAGTCTTATGAACACTCTTTGTGGGTGTGTCCGGCAGTTAGTGATCAGTAGCCCGGGTTGATCTCTTAGTACAATGCATGAACTAGGGCCTGGTGACTGATCTCTGGTTGAGCTGCTATTGCAATAATGATGAGAATCAGTGGCGATTATGCCTTAGGGGCAAGTGGGGCAGTGCCCCACCAGATGGCGCTGTTTTGCAAGAAGATCATTACATCTGACTGTATTGTGGCAAATCGTAAATTTATACTATTTAATACAAAGTAGTGATTCAACTGTGAATTTGGTGTCAAATAAACTTCACTCACAATCCCTATAGTGCTGTTTTGGAGTAATTTCCTCAGTGTGTGTGTGTCTGTTTCTGTGCGCTTGGCTCGCGCCTCTCCCTCCCGCCCCCGCCGTAGCATTTCCTGTATGTGGGGCAAATGGCGAAGTGACCCACCGTTGCTATAGAAACAACCACGTGACGTGGCCGGTACCTGCCAAATTTTAATTGGGCAAAGGGGCAGAGATGGAGTTGCCCCGTGTGAACTCCTGATATGGACTCCGCCTAACAGGTGGCTGCATTGGACCGAAAACGTCACGTGACGACGAGAAAATAAACAAACAATCAAATCAAACTAAACTAAATAAACAAAATCAAACTACTACTTTGCCGCGACCGCTAGCTAGCGAAATAGTGTGTTTTATTTAGCCTGCTAATATGAATCACGTTGACTATTTGTTGTCTGTACGGTTTAGTACATTGCCGCTAGAAGAAAAACTAGAAATAAAGCGTTTAGGGCCACACAGACCAGAGGATTTCGTGTTGCTTCAGCCTGGGGATGAAGTGAATCATACCTTCAAAAGGGAATGGTTTGACAAGAAGACGTGGATGACTGCTAGCACCTCAAAACATGCACTGTTCTGTTTCCCATGTATTCTTTTTGGTGGTGGAGAAGATTCCGTTTGGGCATCGGCTGGATTTAAAGACATTAAACATCTATCAGAAAGGACGGCGAAGCATGAAAGCTCTGCATCCCATCTGAGCTGTGCCATGAATTTGGGCCTTTTTGGGCAGGTCAACATCCAGGCACAACTTGATAGTGCATATCGTCGAAACATCGAGGAGCACAACAGACATACTAAAGAGAATCTGTATGTGTTGGGGAGGATTATTACTTGCATCAAACTCTGTGGGAAATGCTTTCCATTGAAAATCCGTTTATTCAGGGAAAGTTGGATTTCAACAGTAAAGTAATCGAGAGGTTTGCTCACGCAAAGGACCGGCGTGCCTCATTCCTGTTCAAGTGACCTGCATTGTTGAGTGACGTCAATATTTTGTGTGTGTGTGTGTGTGTGTGTGTGGAGCTGAAATGTTTGGACATAAAAATGGACAGTGCGCCGTTCACTGTACAGACTATTGGAGCTGTCAGTGTCACGTGACTTGTCACTTTCAGCACCCTCCTGGACAGGGCTCTTTGTGTGTGTGGCTTTTTGTGTTATAGCCTCAGACTGCACTGCTGTCGGATGTTGCATATAATTTAAAACTTGAATTAAAAGTAACCAAAATTGATTTAGTTGTTTTGTATATCTTTTTTGTCAGTAATGCAAGGTTTGTACCTTTATTAGCTGTCATATGTGATACAGTAACCCAAACAGGGAGCAGAGCAGTGTGTGTTTGCAGCAGAGGCTCAATATCACTGCTATGAAGTCTGCGTTCCGTGCGTAAATACGCACGCACGAGCCTATGCCTAGCAGATTGGCTAGATCTTTTTTGTGTGATGGTGAAAGGTGATGTGTTCTTAATGACTTGCCTGGTTAAATAAAGGTAAAAAACAACAACATACAAAACTGCCCCTCCAGAAATGTCAGGCCAAAATCGCCACTGATGAGAATCAAAATAAACTGCAGCGTTTGGATTCTAGCAACACATACAAGGAATATACCAAACATCAGTAACTCGACAGGTATTGCATTACTGCACCCCCACTTGCAACTAAATTTGTTTCCTTCACTGTGTTGAGAAAACTAAAAGAAACACAACTTCTTATAATCCAATAAATCAATAAAACAACAATTGCCGGCTTAGTGCACTTGGTGGGTTTTTCACTTGACTTACTTGGGTACCTGGTTGTGTCCTACAAGTCAAGGTAGTTGTGTGTTTGAATCTGATTTAGGTGGATCCATTTGAAAATTGGTACCTTTTGGCCTTTGGTAATCCTGATCCTGTAGGCTCGAAGAACGATTTTCTTTTTTGGTAGAACAAAAAAAAAGTAATACCACACCTTGTCCCCCACTTGGAACTCATCTTGGGAAGACTTTTGGTCATAGTATGACTTTCTACCCTCAGCTGTTCTTACTAGGTATTTCTGGTCAAAGGCAAACATGGATCTCAGATGTAGGTCTGACCAGGGGAAAGTGGTTCCCCTCCATTGTAAGTGGGCCCTGTGATTTGGGTTCAAGGGCTAAGATTGGCAACATACAGCCGTGGATGTATTCTGCTACATCATGCTGCCTGTGCGGCCAACAGACTACCTGGCTGAGTGTATTGCCTGTTGATTTCATGCACATGGTGTGTCCTGGGCAGGCATGAGCCCCTTTGGGGGGTGAGCCCCTTTGACTCTGATGACCTACAAACCGAGGTGAAGTGCGGTCATCAGAGACATGGACAAGAAGACCCGGTTCCAGGCACACACCGTGCTTTGCCATGAGCAGATGTTGTAAACTACCAGAAAGATTAAGGTCTGCGGCCACGTGTTGCTGATGGATAGCATCCATCAAGCAAAGGACCATCGTATAAATGAAGGATCCTGTGAAGCAAGGGAAACGGGGGTCAGAGTCAGTGTAGGCAGACCTGACGGAGACAGAGCACGAGCCATCAGTGTGATGCGGTGCAATTAATGAGGCTGGACGCTGGGCGAAAATGCAGACCGAGTGGGTGGGAGTAGTGGGCATCAAGTCATTTTGCAATTCAATTTGCAAAAGAGTCGACAAGAATTTGTCTCCTGAACCGGTTAGGCTTAGATGGTCTCCCAGCATGGTTGTCATGGACAGTTTTAGACCTATATCGGGGTTCTTCCCTATAGTCGTTAAAATAGCGTCTGTCTTCCCTCTGGTTTGGGTTGCGACTATAGCTCCTATTGTTGTAGGAGTTATTGGACTTAGGACGCATAGGGCCATTTGGCTTGCTTTCTGGTTGTAAAGTAGATGGCTGTGGCTCACCCGGCTCATGGTTGTGAGCACCTTCAAATTCCATTGTCAGCTTTTGGGTGTCAATGTGTGGAACTGAGTTAGGATCCGCATTCTTGCCCGAAGCTATTCTTTGTTTAATGAGAGCCAACTCATGTAGTTGGTGGCCTGACAAAGATTGAGGGCAAGCTGACACTCCAAGATGGTGACTGGTGGTTCGGTGGAGGTTTTGTATGAACAAGGATTTGAAGTTCAAGTCCTCCTCCATGTTTGGTTCATTTCTGAAACCAAAGTAAGCTTTTCGCAAGCGATGATAGTCCTGTTGTGGCAGCTCTTGTCTTCCCTGTTTGATGGCCAAGGCAGCTGTCAGGCCAGTCTCCATGCTGGTGATAGAGAACTCCTGCATCAGGGATTGACATACCCACTTATAGTCGTCCAGGATGTGTGGAGGTTGTCTTTCAAGGAAGCTACTTACCTCACGGCTGGACGTTACCTTGATCAGTTAGATTTTGTCATCTACTGTGGCCTGTGGGAATTTACAGAGGTAGAAGTCAATGTCTTTTAGGTAGGTATAGGTGTCCTGGGCACCCATTGGACCTGGCTCGAACCTGGAAATGTTACAAGCAATTTTATCCAATTCCCTGTCAGGCACGCCTTGGGTGAAGGCCGTCTGTCAATGCTGATGGTCGGGACCTCTCAGTTTGGTCTGACCACTGAGTGGGCAGAAAATCTGGATGAAAGGTATCATCCCTGTGCTAGAGGACCGTGTCCTCTGAGGAGGCAATATCTCTCCATCTAGGTCACTTTGCTTAGGTAGTGAGAGGGAACTAACTTGTTGATGACTGGGTTCATCCACCAGCTGAGATCTTGGTTCACCTTTGACCTTCACTAACTCACTGGTAGCCTCTTCACACTGGCTTTCCAACCTTTCTTGATACCTGTGGACATTGCTTGACTTTCTACTCAGTCCTTGCACTTTGGCAGCTTCAGCTGCAACCTCTGTCTTGAGCGCATCTATCTGAGTTCCTATCCTCATTATTACCGTGACAACGCTACTCAGCTGCTGCTTACTTTCATCTCGGTCCCTTTTGAGCATTGAATTCTGTTTGTTCATTTCTTTCTGTAGTGCTTTGGAGATTTCCTTGTCTTTGTCTAATTGTCCGCGTGCTTGTTTAAAGTCTTGGCATAGGCGTTGATTGTCCTGCTTCAGCCTACTGTTCTCACTGCGGATTGCTTCCATCTGGTCCTGTATTTGATCAGTCTCTTTGTCAATTAGCTTGAGTTGACTATCAAATTTAGAACCATGGTACCGAATAGTTCACTGAGGGCACTACCTTTGACTGTCTTACTCACTCCAGGGGTTATGAGCTGTGACATCATCTGGTTAAGCTCTAAAGTGTCAAGGTTGTTAACAACTGCAGCAGGGCCTAACATTTTGACTAGAAGGGTTACAAGGTGGGTTGAGGGGCATCTAATCAGATCAAATCAAATTTGAAATTAAAGATTGGAAGCACAGATATACCGTAACTAGCTACTTGCCTTTTCAGAGTCAACTAGTTGATCAGGGATCAGATAAATCTTATGTGTGGTTCCATAAGTGGAGTAAATAGGTGTGTTGACTATGACTTGACAATGCCTTCATGCCTACATAGTGTTACCATGTAATGGTATTTACAGTTAATGCTGAAATTTCTCGGTGACCATGAATACTTTGAAAACTAATAGGTTAGGAGGTTCCTAAACCAAAAATTATTAGTCTTAAGAATTAGTCTTTAAAAATCCAACCATTGTAATATATATTCAAATTCCCAAAAGGCTCAAATGTTGCATTTGCATTCAACTGTATGAATTAATTGCCAATGAGTTTGATGCACTAAATTGAAATTCAAAAAGCCAAATGAAATTGAGATTGGAACAGGCAAATTAATTTTACAATCAAAAATCCAACTTAATGATTGGAAACAGATGCATATCCCAATAAACTATGAAGTTAAAATCTGGAATAAAAGTAGAAATTAGCCCAATTTGTTTAATTGGAATGCAAAATTTCTAAATTGTAATAAACAATTGAATAAAGACAATTAACCTAACCCAAATTGAAAATAAGCATGAATTAACCCTTATGCCCTGTTAGGGAAATTTGTGTAGTTGTGAGGTGCATTTATTGAGGTAATTTTGGCTGTGATTGTTCCCTAGCCATGAAATTGGTAAGGAAAGTGTGTTTTTCAATGAATTTTGGAATTTTTGAGTTTCATCCATATCCACTGTATTTTGACTGTGTGAGATGTTTTTGTTACGTTGGGACTGTTAACTACAAGATTTGTACCATAGACTTCCATTATAACCACATTTTTTGACCCCCCGCCTTAAAATTAAAGTGAAAAATGATTTTGTCTGTAATTTCCCTTTTCTCTGCAGCAAACTTCATGAAGTTTTGTAAAAATAAAGTCAATCATAAAATTGCCCCATTTTAGCCCCTCCCCCACTGACCAACCAATTTGCATCCATGTGTAATTCATGGCTGCAAACCAGTTCAAATTTTTTTTTTTTAACTAAAATGGTTTGGATGTATAGTAAAGACTGCTACCTGCATGCTCATGACAAACTAAGATTGTGTGTGTGTGTGTGTGTGTGTGTGTGTGTGTGTGTGTGTGTTTGTATGTGTCATCAGATAATTTGGCTGCAAATCAGTACCCCCTCTATTTCTTTTTTTTTTTTTTTAAGAAGTCAGAACGACTTTTTAATTGCAACATTGAACACACATGCAGGGGGAAGTGGCCACACAACACACACACACACACACACATGCATTTTTAGAGTGTCCAAGTTGAATGAAGTGGTCTGCTGCCTTATCCCATCCCCACCGATCTTCCTCCAAGTCAGCCAGGGAGCAGAGACCAAGTCCAGGTGTTTGTCGCCGTCTTGTCACGGACAGTTGACTGGATATTGCATGTTTTTAGACGGGGTTCTTTCCAGGAGGAGACCCAAGTGAACACGGGGAGAACATGCAAACTCCACACAGAAAGGCCCGGGAGATAACCCACCTGGGCACCCCAGACTCACCAGCGCCCCACCGTGCCACTATACTCCTCCACCACACTCCTCTCATATACACAAACGCGCACACATTCACACACACGCACACACACAATCTTATTTTGTCATGAACATGCAGGTAGCAGTCTTTACTATACATCAAAACCATTTTAGTTGAAACTTTTTTTGAACTGGTTTGCAGCCATGAATTAGTCAGTGGGGGAGGGGCTACAAGGGCTAAAATGGGGCAATTTTGTGATTGACTTTATTTTTACAAAACTTCATGAAGTTTGCTGCAGAGAAAAGGGAAATTACAGACAAAATCATTTTTCACTTTAATTTTAAGGCGGGGGGGTCAAAAAATGTGGTTATAATGGAAGTCTATGGTACAAATCTTGTAGTTAACAGTCCCAACGTAACTTTTTCTTTCAATCTGACATTATACAAAAAGTAATAATGCACCAAAATCAATCTTCTCAATTATTATTCAGATGGGTCAGCCGGTGATACTAATAATAATCAAAGTCAAATTTGTTTAGACGGATAGGTGCGGCGTCTGCAGTAATGCGAACGTTGTACCGGTCCGTTGTGGTGAAGAGGGAGCTGAGCCGTAAGGCGAAGCTCTCGATTTACCGGTCCATCTACGTTCCAACCCTCGCCTATGGTCATGAGCTTTGGGTAGTGACCAAAAGAATAAGATCGCGGATACAAGCGGCCGAAATGAGCTTCCTCCGTAGGGTGGCTGGCCTCACCCTTAGAGATAGGGTGAGGAGCACGGACATCCGGGAGGAGCTCGGAGTAGAGCCGCTGCTCCTTCACGTCGAAAGGAGTCAGCTGAGGTGGTTCGGACATCTGATTAGGATGTCCCCCGGGCACCTCCCTTTGGAGGTGTTCCGGGCACGGCCAACTAGGAGGAGACCTCGGGGCAGACCTAGAGCCCGTTGGAGGGATTATATATCCCTTCTGGCCTGGGAACGCCTCAGGATCCCCCAGGGGGAACTGGAGGGCATGGCTGGGGTGAAGGACGTCTGGAGATCCCTGCTGAGCCTACTGCCTCCGCGACCCGGCCCGGATAAGCGGCTAGAAAATGAATGGATGGATGGAAATTTGTTTTTAGAATATTGAATTATAGTGTATTTTTCAAAAAAGCGGTTAGTGGTTATGATCAAAATTGGCATCTAAAGGGTTAATTTTTAATTGTGATTAATTAATTAAATCATGATATAAATTAAACAAGAACCCCTTCATGAAAAAAATGGGAAAAAAATTGGGGGGAAATATTGATCTTTCATCATTTTATTGCAGTTTAAAGTTCAAAATACAAATCTTGTAGTTAAGTCCCAACATAACTTTTTTTTAGCAGGGCATAAGGGTTATACATGGAAAAGCCAATCAATATTGTAGTCCAAATCTTTCCAAACCTATTTCAATTACAAGTCCAAAAGTTTTTGTTCCAACCCAAGAATACAGCAGGTGATTTCACTGATTACCACACCTTCAACCAGAGAGGAGGGACTAATCAGTGAAATCACCTTGTGTATTCTTGGGTTGGAACGAAAACCTGCATACTCTCGGCCCTCCATGGCACACAGTTTGACACCCCTGGTCTAAACCATCCATTTTTCCTGAAAGCAGTTTTGCCTTTCTCTAAGCAGAGATTTCTTCATCTGCAGAATTGGCTAAAATTTCCTAAAGCAGTTTTACCTTTCTATGAGCAGAGATTTCTTCGTCTGCATACACACAAGTCTATTCACTGCTTATATACACTGCATAGAGGTGTATTTAGAGAACATCATCTAAATCATCCCCTTGCACTCTCTCCTATCATTGTCCACAACAATTTCTCATAACTCAGGGAGCTAATCTGAGTTTAGATGAGAGCGGAGAGTCGAACAATTCACAGAACACCCCAGAGCATCGTGGGCAGTGTCTCAAATTATTCTGAAGGCCTAATAACAAAACTGGTGCACGCAAAATATTGACAAGGCTTACCACAAGCGTCCAAAATGCACTCACAGCTTTCCTGTTAAAACTCGACGTCTTAACGTCGGGATGTAACACTTATCACTCACTAGTGTAAACTCTTTACTGGCAACTCTTTCTCTCAAGTAGGTATTAGATTATGTGTTACTCACTCACTGACTGCTCCTTTTTCTGAGACTTGCGTGCTACTGCCAACCACTACTGTTAACAAGCCACTATTTCAAGTTTCATATGCATTGATATATATTGGACATGAGGATCAAGGTAGATAATTTGAATTCTCCTCACACGGAGGGCACCAATGATGTAGCATGTTGAGCTTCGTTATGAACGATGAGACTATTTGGTCAATTCTGAAAATTGACAATTATTGAAATTATTCTTAATTAATTAATTAATATCTTATTAATTAACACTTGCGGGGCACCACAAGTTTACACTGGAATAGTCTCTTTATAATGATATCAGTCTAATAATCAGAAGAAGTGAGCTCTAGATTTCAGTGATTTTCTACCTTCATGTCCAGGATATATCAATGACACACAAAAGCCAGTTCTTTATAAATGCAAAGATTTTATTAACTATGTAAATAAACAAGATAGCAAGATAGACAGTGGCAGAGGATATATCAAATAAGGTAGAAAGTTAAACAGTGGCAGAAGATATATCAAATAAGAGTGGCAAATGATATTGGGATCAAAGATGGCAAGGAATTTGGCACTGACAAAACCACCTGAGCTGTAATACATCTAATTGTGGCAATGTGGCAACAGCGAAAGATGGCTTGGAGGACAGCTGACAGTTTCCGGGAGACTTGGGAGACAGAGAATAGTGGAGAGAGAGAGAGAGAGAGGAGAGTATTCTAACCTCACTTTCACAGTTCAACGCTGCCTTTGCATCACCTGTGCATCAACAAGAAAGTTGGTTACCGTCTGGTTTGCAGGGTGTCAGCGGCGTCCTCATCTCCGTGGTAACCGTCGCGCAGTCGCAGTGGACAGGTAAACACACGCACATGTTGGTCTGGACCAGTCGATGTCAGGAGGGCAGTAGTGGAGTGTGGTCCGGGGGCCGTTGTTCGTCGGAGTCGTCGTGCCAACAGTTCACCTCAGTGGATACAGAGGGATAGGGCGATGTGTTGACTCACGTCGTTCAGGAAGCAGAGTAGAGTAGCGGCTGGCTTCTGGCGTGGTTTCGTAGTCTTCTGGATCAGGTGGAGTGAACTCAATCGGCCGTCTCGGCAAGATTCACTCTGGAGCTGGTCTGGTACTTGAGCTGAGAGAAGAGCTTTGAGCTAGGTTCAAACTTAGTTACAGGACGGGCTGTGGGACGGGCTGCAGGACGGTTGAGTTGAGTTTCTTGATGTTTCTTGATGTCTTTCCGCCTGAGTTTTTGCCCATCCGCCCGTTGCAGGAGTTGTCCTGCTTTCTTCGTTCGAGTTTGTGAGATTTCGTGTGTGTTCTGAGCCAAACCCAAGGGTCAAGGGCTCTATGGTATGTCAGGAGTGGTAGGTATTTCCCTCATTTGCATGCATCAGATTTACAACTTGATGACCGGTGATCACCATCCCCTAAAACTGCATTTCCAGCTCAGGTTGGGAAATATAATTTTTCCTGATCCTTTGGGGATGCAACAAATGGGTTTGAATGACACCAAACATCTTACCACAAAATACTAGCGAGTAAACCAAAAGTCCTCATAACACATTCTGTGTGCCTTGAATAACCAAGATACTACATTGGGGAGTAGGGTACATCATCTGCCACAGGATGTGAAGTTTAAATCTAATAAAACATATAAAGAAAGCACATTTTTGCAACACATTCCAGAGTTTCTTTGTTCTCTTATTCTGTGTCTCCCTTGGAGGGCAGATTAGGTACATTTCCCCGGCTCTTATCATCGGTCCCATCTCCTAATGGCACCAGAGCGGGCTAGTCGAACCTGCAAAGTGTTACTTTTGGCGGCTTTATGGGGGAAATCCACCTTTTGCTGCAAAGGGGGTTCCTTGGGTTCCTGGGAGCACAGCAGGGGTCTTGACCTCATAGGAAGACCCTGGGAGAGGAATGTGTTAGTCTTTGGGTGTTGCTGTGGTCCAAAGAGGGGGGGAGGCCGATGTCTCCTGCATACACTACACAGCCACAAAGAAGAATCGCCTCTGTGCCCATTCGGACGAGAGAGTCGGAGCCTATACACAAAAGGGTCAAGGCAGCGGCGGCCTGGCTCTCCGGGTGAGGCAGGTGGGAAGGAGCAGAAGGGCGAGGGTCTCCTCTGAGCACCAAGAGCAGGTTCTGAGAGACCAAATCTGTTCGGGAGTGCGGGATGAGTTTTTTTTTTTTTTTTTTTAGCCTTATTAGGGACTCACCCCACTCCTGCACAAAGATAAGAGACCTTTTATCATGTTTGTTTTGTTTTAATTCATGCACTCCTTTTTAAATGACACTTTTTTTTTTTTGACACACAAACAGTTCTTATTAGACACTTTGAAAACACTTACACTGACATACACAAGAACATTACAATCTTTTAATAAAACAATGTCTTTTATCTGTAAGCCGTTTTAAAACAAATGCTTTTATTGTTTTAAACTGAAGAATATGGTTTTACAGATTATTTTTATTTATTTGAGTGTTTTATGTGTGTAAAATGTGTATGTTCATGACTTTATTTTCAAAAGATGTGTGTATTTATATGACTTTAAACAGTGTATGTATTTCATGAACGCGTGTCAATAAATTTTTTCGCAAGAAAAAAAACATTCAACCACACTTTATTATAATATTACCTACATGTGAGAAAGTGGTGGAATAGTATTGGGAAAAAAATATTTTCATTTCGGCGCAATCCCACAGGCGCAAAGCGCACTTGGCAGCAGCTGAAAATGAAATATAAAAACATTACAATAGAGTCATTTAGCAGACGCGTTTATCCAAAATGACTTACAAAGATGATAGTTAACACTATGTGGGGATCGAACCAACAACCCTGAAAATGAGAGTCTAATGCTCTACCAACTGAACTGTCTGGGCCAGACATACTTCAAGTGATGTACTTGGGGTGGCAAATTGGAAAGGCAGATCTAGAAATTTAATTACTCAAACATAAGTTAGAGGTGGGTGCATGGTCACAGGTGAAATGTGTTGTTGGAACAATATAAAAATAATAACTGTTGCTTTTGTATTTGTAGGAAAGAAGACCAAATGAAAGGTGTCTTTATTTGACTGCTCGGGGTGGTGGTAGCTTAATCCGTGAACTGTAAAGGGCGTATTATATCTTGGACAGATATATCATCGTTGAGGGAGGTATTGTAATGGACGATCTGCAGAACCTACCTCAAGCACTTTGCCTCTCGTTTGGTCTTTCATATGCTTTACACTTGGACTCTATTTAAATAGTGATGCTTGGCTTGGGAGAGAACTCCCACCAAAAATGCAAACTCATAAAACTCTCCTGTTGAGTTAGAATGTAAATAATCGTATAAGATTATTGTTGTTGATTATTGTATTATTGTTGGTGTGAATCACAATTTCAAAGGAGCAACATCAGTTGTTGTAGAAGGAATAATACAATTTTTTTTTAATATAAATTAACTTTGAAATGTGTCACTACTACCTTGATTTATTATGTGTAACTGTAAATGGGATTATTTTAGGAGAATGGACTGTATAATGGATGTTTGAAGCACTTAAGTTACACGAGTAACATTTTTTAAGGCAATCGGTTTGCATGGTTTTAACAAGTAAATCAGATTGCTGTTCAAGTAAATACAACTGAGAAATTCTAAGTTGCAGGAAATGTCACATTAGTTAGCCCAGCTTAAATGAGTAGTCTATACTAAGTCAAGAGTACATCTAAAGTAAATTATCAAGTACTCTATACAAGTTACTTGAACTCAAGTGTAAGTGTACCATACTAAATAAGCATTTGTTAATACAACATACAATACCAATTCCACTTTACTTTACTTAGTTTTTTTAAGGCAATCGGTTTGCATGCTTTGTTTTAAAGTAAGGTTAACTAATTAGAATTGACAGTGCATGTTTCAATATTCAAAACTCAAATCATTCATTGCACTATATGTTCATTCAGCAAACACATGGTCTCAATATAATTAATTCAAGTCATCACAACCTAAACTCAAATAGCACACCTTTCTCCAGGTGCAAACACTAAGCCTCAAAATTGTTAACACACCAATCAGAATTGCAGGGTCAATAAATAGGGCCTAGAGGCATGTCCATGTGCTTTGGAACAATGGATCCTAACATTGCTGAAGTTGCAGGACAACAGTGAGCACAAGCCTATCTCTGATGAGATTCGGGCCACTGTGGTTGACCATGTGGTCAGCCATGGTTTGACCATGAGGGAGGCTGGCCAGAGGGTTCAACCCAACTTGAACCAATTCTCAGTTGCATCCATCATTTGGACTTTCAGAAATGAAAATGGGTAAGAAATCTACTCGCCTTACTGTAGTACTGCATATCAATACAGTACTCAATGATTACTGTAGAATTCAGTGTTGCAAGTGGACCATAGTACTGTATTGGTGCTTTAATCAGTAGTCTATTGTTAGCTGCTAGTTGGTCAGTTTCTGTTTATGTCATAGCCCCTATTGAAGGTAGTTTCACCCAAGCTAGGCCAATTGCCTTGTTAATTGTCTGGGTGGGGCCTGCACTCCTGGCAGACAATTAGCAATCAGTGGAAGCGGTCTTAAACCACTGCTGCTTTGAAAGCGCCAGGCAAACGAAGGCTAGGTGAACAAAGGCAACAGGTGACTTTTTCAAGCCCGACTTTGTCAAAGAAGAAGGTGTTTCTTCTCTTCATAAACCGTATCATTGTATTATGATCTACCATGTGTTTGCTTCCCATTCCTGTCCTCTCTTTCCGGTGGTCGCACAGACGCTGGGTCACACCCAGACCCACGACCACACTAATCTCATCTATCCTACTCTCCCAACTCGCGTTGAGCAAGTGGTGGCAGGGGGGCTGTGGAACTGCCAGTCGGCTGTGCCGAAAGCTGAGTTAATCTCAGGCAACGCACCCCTGCTCTCCCTCAACTTTCTTGCTCTAACTGAGACTTGGATCACCCCAGAAAACACTGCCACGCCCGCTTCTGTCAGATGTGTACTCTTTCTCTCACACTCCCAGAGCTGTGAGGTGGTGGTGGTACTGGCCTGCTAATTTCCAGCATTTTTTTTTTTTTTTTTTTTTCTCTGCCACAATTCTCTCCTTCCTCCTTTTTGAATTTCATGCTGTCACTGTTTCTCATCCAGTCAAGCTCACTATCACGGTTGTTTATTGCCCACCAGGCCCTTCTGGTTACTTCCTGGAGGAGCTTGACACACTAGTCTCCCACTTCCCTGACGATGGCTCTGGACTCATCCTTCTCGGTGACTTCAACATCCAGACTGAGAAGCTTGACCCTCTTTCGTTCCTCACCTCCTTCGCCCTAGCCCTCTCCCCATCTCCTCCTACCCACAAGGCTGGCAACCAACTGGACCTAATCTTCACCAGATACTGTTCTACTGCCAACCTCTCCGTCACTCCTCTTCAGCTCTCTGACCACTACTTACACACACACACACACACACACACACACACACACACACACACACACACACACACACACACCCTCCACCCACATGGTTTCTTCTCGTCGCAATCTCCGCTCGCTCTCCCCCACTGATCCTGTTCTCTATACTCTGTCCCTTGGTTGTCAGACTCAGTGCGTACTGAGAGACGGAGCCTGAGAGTGGCTGAGCGCAAATGGAGAAGTGGCAACCTCCCGGAGGACCTTCTTATCGTCCAAGCTCTCCTCTCCACTTTTTCCTCCCATCTGCTGCAAAAGCTGCTTTCTTCTGCACTAAAATTCAAACTTCTGCTTCCAACCCTAAAAAACATTTTGAAACTTTCTCTTCCCTCCTCCAACCCCCACCACCTCCTCCCTCCGCCCTGATGACTTCGTCAACTTCTTTGACAAGAAGGTCAACGATATCCTTTTCCCTCCCCACCTCCCTCCCTATCCCATTGTTTCCTTTTTCTTTTTTTTTTTGCTGATTCGCTCCTTCCTCACTGACAAGGCAGCGCAGGTGCTCATCCAGGCTCTCATCTCCTGCCTGGACTACTGCAACTCCCTCCTTGCTGGTGCCCCAGCGTCTGCCATCAGACCTCTGGAGCTTGTTCAGAAAGCTACAGCTCGTCTGGTGTTCAACCGCCCCAAGTTCTCCCATACAATTACCCTTCTCCATTCTCTACACTGGCTCCCTGTAGCAGCTCGCATCCAGTTCAAGACCCTGGTGCTAACCTATAGGGTGAAAGGAACAGCTCCTTCTTACCTCCAGGCTATGGTCAAGCCTTACACCCCCGCCTGACCACTTCGCTCTGCTGCCTCGAGGCGACTGGTCGCGCCGTTGCTCAGAGGTCCCTGCGGCCGATCTACACAGTTACGGCTCTTCTATGTCCTGGCCCCACAGTGGTGGAATGAACTCCCCACTGATGTCAGGACAGCAGAATCGCTGCCCATCTTTCGCCGCAGGCTGAAAACCTTTATGCACTTGTGTTGCAAAATGGTAAACACGGGCAGCAAAAGTGAAACACCACTACAACACGGTTGTCATCGTTTACACACAACTCAAAATTTTCCACATTTATTTCTAATGATGTGATCAAACCAATTGGACAGAATATAAGCCAGTTCAGAGTGCACAGGTGCGTTGAATGTTGATACCAACAATGGATGGAAACAATCTGAGAGGCAGAGGAGGAAGAGTATATGTAAGAGGTGGTGGGCGAGGATGAAGAGCACAAGGATGAGGAATAGCAAGACCAAGAACAGTAATTTCAGATGAAATCCGGGCAACTGTGATAGACCATGCTCATGGAATGACTGAGGGAAGCAGGACAAAGCTGTGATGCTGAGGCAGAATGCATCTCTCATTGACTTTGCTTTTGAGTGTACTGAGTTTTCTTTGTTCTTTGGGCTTACTGTATTTTATGCAAGTGCTGAATATACAGACATTCAATACTGTATTACTTGCAGTACTTACAGTATACAATATATTCACTGTACTAAATTGTGATTATACTTTGTTGTGTTTTTTTTATTGCAAAATGCATTTATATACAATACTTTTTTTTTTCTGTAACATGCCCTGGATGCTGTGTTCTCAATTTTTTTTGATTTAGTGTCTAAGGAATGCTCTATAGTGTTTATATTGACTGGCTGTGTGTATGATCTGAAAGCATTGTTTGATTTTGAGCACAGATTAAATGGTTTTGAGGCGATTGTTTGATTTTGCCAGAAGAGTCAGGGGTTTTGTGAATGTAGTTTGAAGATTTGGTTTTGTGTTTAAAGTTTTGAGCGCTTGTGTAGCAATCGTGAAAAACTGTAAAACAAATACAAAATAAAATCACTGAAGACCAAGCTATGTTCCAAAACATTGATACAGTGAGCTTATCCACACTGGACTGGATCACTGAACATGCAAAGGCATAATTGTCCTGATAAGGCATTCATACCCATTTCCATTCATACTAGTGTTTTCCATTCAGCACATCAGTGTTCAATTGTTCTTAGAAATGTCTACTCATATGATGGACTGTGTGTGTCAACACAAAATACCATTTTGATTTGAAGGCAAAGTCTCATTTTGCAGGAGATTTGTGGGTTTTGTGTGTGTTTTTTGATTTGTGTTTAGAGTTTTGAGAAAATGAGGTATGCTTTCAGAAAAGGTGTGTCAACAATGGGCTATATGCACACGGTGGTGCTGATGTACTTCCAGTAAAATCTATGCCAGCTAAACCACTTCCGCTAGATCCATACTGCTGCAAAATGTCTCAAAAAAATAAGTTTAAGTTTCAACGAACCGATAGCACTACAGCTGAACATTGTTGTGTGCCTTTGTGTCAAGCCTCCAGTAAGTACAACAAAGTACTTAGTTTTCATACATTCCCCTCCGATGCGGAAACTAGGCGAAAATGAATTGCCGCGTTTGTAGAGAACATTTTTAAAAAAGAGGATGTTCGTGAGCCAGAGTCTGAAACAGGGTGATGACTGTTAAAGAAGGGAGCGGTTCTGGTGTTGTTTGAGTGGAACAATTTCTCCGTTCCACTTTCAAGACCGGGGGTTTGGGAGAGGAGTTGTCGACTTAGCTCTCAATGAAAATATGTCTCTCAGAGAGGAGATCCTCCAGCTGAGGAAACAAATTGAGAGGCTTACTATGAAGCAGCAGTTTGGCCTTCACCGTTTTGCTGGCTCAGACAGAGACATTTGGTTTTTCACAAGGTAAGATGTCCAGCAGGCTCAGATTAGATGCACTAAAATGCATTAAGCTTACAGACATGTTCACCTGATAGTAGTTGTCAGAATCCTTGTACTTGTAATATTTCGTTATTTTTATTGTCAAACTCCTGATTGTTGTGTAGTACTTTAGCAGTAGCAGCAGATATAGTATTATGTCTGTGTGTGCGCGTTTGTGTGTGATGAAAGCTAATGCAATCATATATTTGTCGTACTTCCAAGTAAGTTCATAGTAGACACTGATACAAGTTTTTAGATGGAAACATCTGAATTGTATTTTTTTAGGTTTGCATCCTATGACTTCCTCATGCACTTCTGGGCCTTAATTGAGCCCTCGCTGCCATCTATGGTCAGTGTGACACAAGCACAGAGAGGCCCCTTCACAGAGCCAAGTTCCACTGCTATACTATACTAATAATAATAATAGTAATAATTTCCATGGACCATACAACACAATTTGACAGATATCAGGGCTGATGGAATCAAAATAAGTTGAAAGAAACATAATGTAACTTTTCATTTGTTTTGAACAGACTCATTCCCTATAGCCAATAGATTTTTTAAAAGTTTTTCTGAACTATCTTGCACTAGGTTCAAAACAGCGTGACCTTGCTGTCAGTCGGATTATTACAACGTGGAGCAACTTTCTGTACACTGTGCTAGGGTCAGTGAGGATCTGGATACCAGAGGAGAAAATAAGGGAACATTTGCCAGCAGAGTTCAAGGACTATGCAGACACTATGCATCTTGGACTGCACGGAGCTGAGGTGCCAGTGCCCATCATCACCTCTTCTCCAAAGTGAAGTGTTCTCTGCATACAAGTCCCACTGTACTCTTAAAGGGCTGCTTGGAGTTGCTCCTCATGGGGCGGTCACATTCATCTCTCCACTGTATGCCGGATCTATCAGTGACAAACAAATCATGCGAGTCTGGAATTCTCTCCCTTTTGAGACCTGGGATGGCCATCATGGTCGACCGAGGTTTTCTTGTTGATGACTTTGTGTTGTGTAAGATCTATAAGCCTGCATTTCTCTCTGGCAGATCCCAAATGTCTGCCTGTGAAGTCAGGGAGACCCAGGCCATTGCACGCCTCAGGGTGCATGTGGAGTAGTGATGTTACGCTTGATACCGGGGCTTCGAAGTGCGTGTCGAGAACATAGGGCAGTTTCTCGTGAACCTATGTATCGAGGCGAGTATCATTTTAACGTCATTACGTCATCGATGACGTTTGAAGCCTCATTCGCGTACATGCTTCAGGAATGGATTCGGGTTTGGTGGGCAGTTTTGAATCACGGATATAAGGAAAGAAAGTGCCCCCATAATTCGTGGGTTGCCTTGTCCTTCTGTAGCTATATTTAAATCCTATCATACTGATAAGTACACCAATGGACTATACAACTGGTACATTTGTCCCTTTACTAATCATAGCATTATAATAACAAGCCATATATTGATATGCTGCATCATAAATGAGTAACATTTTATTCACATGCCAGATTCGAACCCATGTCTACTGAAGCGCACTAGGAGTGGTACAGCTACACGCTTTCCCACCAAAGTAAATTAATTTACACAGCGTGTGGACATTTCTATGGCATTGAACTGATGATTTTTGTTAATTTATGGGTTTATAGCATAATATGAATATATACATTATGCAGTAATTAAATTTTTTTTAAGTTGATTACATCAGCAGTTTAATTCATTGGCCTTTAGTGGCTAATGCTTTGCACACATCGCTGTGCTGCCAGTCTTGCCTGCTCTAATTTCTTTAGACCAGCAGGTGGCCCTAGTGTGCACATGAAGCCTCGAGAAATGAACCCATTTTCAAGCCATTTGGCTGGAATGCTTCAATAAACTTCATCTCGCCATCACTAATGTGGAGCGCCTCATACGCCGAGTGAAGGAACACAAGTTCTTTGACACCAAGATTCCACTCTGGCTTTTTGGCAACATTAATCAGCTGTATGCCGTTGCATGTCTCCTTTACAAGGCTTGGGCAAAGAAGCCAGAGTAGCACGGCTTGGGCAAAGAAGCCAGAGTAGCACTTGTATAGCGCATTTACATTTAGTCAACTAGCAAATGCTTTTATCTAAAGGAGTGATTCTCAACCTTTTCCATATCAAGGACCGCAAATTTAGTCCACGGGCCCCTATTTGTTGAGATTATGTCTCTCAGACCCAATCTGAGAATATTTTTGTTAGATATGATTTTGTCCAGAACTCAATGACTGTCTGTATTGTAGGTAGAGAGATAACAGAGAACCAGTGATCTAAAGCGACATCCTCTGTCAGGCTTTTCTGAAGACGGAAGACGTGTTACTCTCCCACCACCTCCACCAAAAAGCCTAGCAGAGGTACAGTATATTGTCTTGAGTACCAAATGTAAATAGCAATTATCTGTATATACTTACATGAAATCTGTTTTATATTGTTGAAGTTATTGAATATTGGTTTATTGAAATACATTCACTTTGTTCAATTTAACTAGTACGCAGATTGTCTTGGTCACCTACCTTTCTATAACAATTACCGTAGTTTACACAAGACACAAACACTCCAATGCTAATCATATATCTTTATTACATTGTTAGTCATTTCACTGATGTAACATTTGTTGCAATCAGTATATCACTCACACGACCACAGTATACCCTTAAACACTGTTAGTGTTTAAGGATCAAATTAATATTTTTGCCTTGAACAACATTTTGCCGGTAACAATATTTGATAAAATAACAGCTTAAAAGTTAAACATTTTCCAACAGTGACCATCAATGCACTGGCAAGTTGTTTTTTTTGGACAGCACAGTAGCTGGAAAGCAAGGTGATGGGCAGACAGGTCATATCAACACATGGACAGCGCTGAGTAAGTCAACGTTAGCATGACAGGCTTCTCTCTGTTCTGTTTGCAGGGCAGTCCTATCTCAATCTAATTATCTAGGAAAGCGTTGAGGTAAAAATAAAAAAATAAGTCGTACATTTTTTCTTTAATTGTTTCTGTGATTTCCTTGTCTCAGGGAATCCTCTGAATAAACATGTCTTCCTGTGTATAGACAACGAAGTCACACCAGTCAAATCCAGAAATCAACATCTGATCCTGGATCTGCCAAAAGTAAGGATGGGATTTCCTTAGTGTATGTGTGCCCTCACTGATATTAATATATGGGCAGTCCACATAGCTTGTTACATTTGGGCATTTAACTTCAACAAGGCCAAACACTGGCTGCCCCTTTGGATCGTACACAATCCCATCAGGTGATGACCCCATCCATGGTGTGTCGGGGTGGATAAGGAACCCACAAGGATAGTGGTTAACCTCCCTTGCTCTGCAGTACTCTACTGCTGCAGGTTCCATGGCAAGCCCCCTCCTCATGTCTGCAGTCTGATGGCTAGATCTCAGAAGCCTTTTCACGAGAGTTTTGGCAGAGCTCGGACCCCTGGTGTGACAGACCTCTCTGAATTTGGTGGAGGTGATGCGGGACCGCCTTAGTTGGTGCCACTCAATGCAGGAACTCTGCTCTTTTGTACGGTTTTCAATTTTGTGTGCTGTCTCTAAGGATGTTTCCAGGGACATCATGTGGAGCTGCTGATGTTCAGTGCAGACAAAAGAACAGGTAGAGGGTCCCAGCCTGTAATCACAAAGTGGCAGCTGTGGGGGAAAAGGGGCATCTGTGTGTGGACAGGTTTTCGGCACTCTTTTTGTTGGCATGTGATAGGATAACACACTTCCTTCTTGCACTTTTCCGAACACAGAGTCAACCAGAGGTACATTATTGGCTATAGCCATAGTTGTTATCAATGGAGCCACATCACTGGTCAGGTCATGGAAGGTCATGGTAGACTTCATCCACCCTGAGTGTGGAAACTTCAGGCAGAGGCGAACTGACTCCCTTATACAAGTTGCTCCTATGAAAAAGACAAATTAAAAAAACAAAAAAAACAAAAAATGAGCTCATTGTTTGCATAAAGTAATCTAAAGCATAAGTTCAAATGAAACACCTATGAATAAAGAAAGACTGACAGTATAAATATTAACAATAAATGCTCAAATAAAATGTATCCTATAATGTAGCAGATCATTACTTTATCTGATATCTTACTGATATGATTACTACAGAAATTACTTTATTAAAATAATAATGATAACAACAATAATAACAATAACCTGATGCCTTCTACCAGTCTTCTTTCCCTAGGTCTGGTTGAAAGAATCACCATGTCAGTTACCAGACCAGGTTTAACACCCTGCATTTAAACAAAAATGCTTCAATAAACATAAACAAATATCCATAAATAAAATCAAAGTACAATGTTAAAAAAGTTAGTTACCATGGTTCTTGGTTTATGCCACTTCTGTTCAGTCTCTGTGCAGCTAGTGGGAGGCTCACCTCACTGTCTTGACCCCGGTGCTGGTTTCAGGAGGAGATTAGGAAGAGAAACTTTTGGGATCTACTTAAAGGTATGAAAAGCGATTTTGTGGACATAGAGGCCAGGTTGAAAAATCCCGGAATTACCCTTTAACAAAAGGCGGCTCACTGGACTGCACTGCAGTGCTCTACTAGTGTATTTTGGTGGACGATTAGAGATAACAGGTGAACCAATTTTAAAAGTGGAAGTTTTGTTCAAATAAGGGCTGCTTGGTGTAATGCCGAATTAAAGAGTATAGATCCGAGTGATACGTAAAAATGTTAAAAGAGATGAGTGCCTTTGCCGATAAGCAATATCATAAAACTGATATGTTATATGATGATATTGTCTTAAATATAGGCGAAATAGAGAAATTCTTGTATTCTTTTAATTTTTGTTCATATTGATAGTTATTTGTCAGTTACTGTCACATCACTGGCGATTATCAAGTTTTAATCACAAAACACAGTAACCACCATAGGAAGTAGGAAAAGATAAAGACGAAGTGAGTGAGTTATTTACGACATCCTTGTTCAAACTTTTGAATATTGCAAATTAATTTATATTATATCAGGAACCAGCAGCGTCGTTCCCATTTATAGTCCGGACGATATAACAGGTTACACCAGTTTACCAGGACACTAGTGACAGCTGACATGGATTTCGTATCGCATTTTGCAGTTTTCATAAATTAAAGGTAGGTTTTGCTGTTCCTTCATTTGAAGTTAGTTTAGATTTAAAGGACACCATAGGAAATTCCTGTATTTACGGTGAACATTTTATATCAGGTACTTTAACATTTCGACATTTCGATATGCATATAGACGATTAGGAAACATGTCTGTCTAGGATATATGCCATTAAACTAAGACTAAATTCAAATTCAGGTGTAATAATTAACACAGGTGTATATACACTAGGTGTCTCAATATGATAATATGATATGCAACTGCAACTTAAGCCATTTAGTTGGTTCACACACCCACTTGACAGGAGGGAAAGGAGAAGGGATCTTAGGTTAGTTCTATCAGAAAGGCCCAGGTGAGTTTATCTGTAAGATATTTTGTCTTGCGCAGACGAGACATGAAGCTGTTTAAGTCGTTAATTAGTTAGCTAAGCACGGGATGCAATACAACTCCGTAGTGGTGTGCGGCCAGCACTTAGTGCGTTCGCAAACATTGATATTGGTCTCCTTTCCGTCTTAGAGCGTGTGTAATTAGTGGCATTAATAGGAGCAAAAAGACACGACCATAATGACTTCATCTGTGAGCAGAGGAATATTCACATTTTAAAAAATAAAGATACATGTACTTGTTTTGATGACATGACAGTAGTTTTGTTTTTTGGCCTTAGGAGAGATTTGTGTTCCCAAGGGTATCTGAATTCTTCATTAAGATGGGCAGTTTACATTTTTAGAAAAGATCTTTGATCTTACAAATTATGCTGACTTAATTTTATGTCCTTCAACCGTGCCAACCCGACTTTGTTACACATAACGACTAGTGTGACTAAGCAGCCTGGTCAAAAATACTGTCTTATTTATAGCAAGCGTGACTTGACTATAGTCCATTATCTGCTTTCTTTCAACTGTTCAAACGTTGTAGGCAATTCACCACTAATAGACCTGTAATGACATGAAAAACACAAGAGTCTCCATGATTGAATACTTTAATTTAAGCAGTTAAACAAGAATGTGTATCCAAAAGTGCTAAAACATATTTTGACTATATTTATGGACATCAGTACTGTATATCAGGAGGATGAAAGCAATAGTTACATCCTGCAAGGTAGGTAATAACTTGAATGTATTACCAATTATATTACCACTATATGTACATACTCTTACATGCACTTAACTATTTGCACTTCTGGTCAGATGCCGAACTGCATTTCGTTGTCTCAGTACTTGTACTTTGTGCAATGACAATAAAGAACTCAGACTCAGCAGCAATCCCACTATTAAAATATAAATATTAAAACATTGTTTGACAAAGATAATTAAGATTCCTTACATATATATGTAATTAATTCAGTTCAGTATTTTAGATTTAGATACATTTTAAGTCCAGTATTTGACCACAAGCTGTCAGTAGTTCACATTCTACCAAAATAAAAATTACCATAATCATTAATTCCCTAAAGCAGAGTTCCTCAAATACAGGGCTCGGGGTCCAGACTGCTGCTGGTTTTCTCTCCTACCAGGAAGTTAATTGCATTCACCTGGCAAACCAGGTCTTAATCAATCCCTGATTAGACAGCTAGAATGGAAACTACCTGGCAGAATAGAAAACCAGCAGTACTCTGGACCCTGAGGCCTTGATTTGAGGACCACTGCCCTAAAGTAACCCAGCACTCAATGAATTGAGTACATAAGTAAGTAAGGGAATGGTACTAAGAGTGCTGTATAAGTGTACCCTGAAAGTGCTTGGAATGAAGTAGATGTATAGGATTGACTCCAAAATATAAATATTCCTCTCCTCACAGATAACGTCATTATAGTGATATCGTCCAGATGTTGCTGTCATTTTGCTCCGACTTTCGTAGGGAGTAATCTTAATGGAGCAGCACAGGACCCTTCGGGAGAGGCAATAACTAAAGATTCCCAAAGGGTCCTGAATCAGAGCTAGCGGACAAGATATGCCTCTGTGGACACATAGGGGAAAATAACCTTGATCACATAAAGCATTGTGGCAGAGATGAAGCTTAAATACATCTTAGGTTCCCTAAGTGGATATAAGGTGAAGGACCCAGCAGCTACCAACTCAAACCTTATTAACAACTGTTTGATATCCATATATCACCTAATATATGGCATGGAGAGGGTTATGGCCAAAGTTTGTGGCATGGCCAAAAAGGCCATGATACATATGCAACATTCTAAGTGTGTTTTTGCCAACTATGAGTAACTGTTTTTCATGATACACAGATGATTAGCATAGGCACTTGCACTGTGAGTGTGCCCACACCAGCATGTCCATCTTTGGTGTAACACATTAATATAAAATTAACTGTAGGTATTTGGGTAGGTACACATGTGGAATGCAAATAGGACAATCCACCATCATATAGTTATTTAAAACAAATTTATGTTTGAGGTTTAGGAAGAGCCTATTGGTTAGGGTTAGACTCAAACTCACTACTAGATTTTCAGAAGAAAAAGTGAATGTGCTTGCTGTCAATGCAACAGTCTTTGTGTGTGTGTGTCAGAAACATCAGGGATGCAAACACATCACGGGTCAAAAAGGTCACAAAAAGCCAGAGACACATTATAGCTTATAGCATTATAGGGGTCTGATTTGATGAAATAGACAGAGTGATTGTTAAACTTATTGTTATTTAAAGTTTGCATCTTTAGTCTGAAAGTTTCTTTCACATGCAGTGTGCTATAGCAATCTGAAGAACCAATAAAAGTATTGAAGTTAAACAACTTAGATGGTGGCCTAATTTATCTAACACCTTAAGGTAAAATAGGCCAGTAGTTAAATACACCTTTGAATTAAAAATGTATTCAGCACAAATGTGCATCCCAAGACACCTATCAGCTACCAGTCATCTGATTACTGTTTCTATAGTAACTGGACTGGATAACTGTGATCCCCAACCCTGTACACATATTTTGTTTGATACACACATGTTTTGAATGCTACAATTCCCTTGATACCTGGGGCTGCTGGTATTAGTAGAGGTGTGTGTGTGTGTGTGTGTGTGTGTGTGTGTGTGTGTGTGTGTGTGTGTGTGTGTGTGTGTGTGTGTGTGTGTGTGTGTGTGTGTGTGTGTGTGTGTGTGTGTGTGTGTGTGTGTGTGTGTGTGTGTGTGTGTGTGTGTGTGTGTCCGTTTTGAGGTCATGCAGGGTCAGTCATGGACCACATCACTTTTCACTATGACACGGTGCTGTCGGATGTTCACCTGCTACTGCCCAACACCCGCCACCTTATGGCACACCTCAACCGCATAGGACAGCCTGGTGTGTATATGGCTGTGTCTTTGTTTATGTGTGTGTTCTGGTATTTCTATCCTTGTGAGATCCAGTTTAGTCAGGACTTTTTCGCTGGTCCTCATTTCTTATGGATCAAGATTTGGGTTTAGTGTTAAGATTAAAATTAGAGTTAGGCTATTCTCTATTTAGGTTATTCTTCTGAGTTCTTTCTCCTAACTTTGCTTTTTCTTCTTACAGTATTAAGCCATTCATAGCTGCTTGCAATTACTAATTGTTTTTATTTATTTAATATTTTCCTTACTTATCTTTTCCTCTCTATTTTATTGTAATTCTTGGTTGTGTTTTTATCCTATGTGATTTTAATGTAAAGCATCTTTGAGTACTGAGAAAAGCGCTATACAAATAAAATGTATTATTATTATTATATTTCAACTGTAGTATCTTGTTTAAGTATTGATGATTTGATAGGGCAAACATGCCTATGTATATTTGCTCCCCAATTGCCTTTGTTGTTAAAGTGGTAATCCGTAAAATGTTTTTGTGGCGGACAGGAGGGAGGGTGGGGGGAGGCTTAATTGGATCCAGGAGAGAGGTGAGAGGTGATTATTTTTGTCTGTTACGATGGTGACTGTGTCAGATTAGGTGATAGAGTGATAAATTTGTGCTGTGTCTTGGCCGACAGACATGACAGACTACACGTTGGTCACCAACCAATAATCGCTTGCTGACGTGCGTGATGTCATCGGAAAGCAGGCGCTAGAGAATATAAACAAACAATGGCGTCCGAAGCGGTATGCATGATATTAGCTGTCTTGTGTTCTGAAAAGGCAAAAAAAAAAATAAAACGACTGTGGACCCGTTCATGAAGAGAACAGTATGGGTTGTCAATCCAGGTGAAAAATAACGACGTTTTAGCCTGTAGTGAAACCTAAATGTGGCTAGCTACAGGAGCCAGCGCTCGACAAACCTTTCCTCTGTTTCATAGTTCCACCTAGCAGCACCAACAATTTAATTTCTCTTTCGCCTCGCCATGTTTATAGCGCTCCGTGCTCCTATTGGTAAACGTCACGGACGATACGGAACACGTCGTGGACGGCAAAAATTCTAACATGCTAGTCTTTTGTCGGGACGTCTTGGGGGCGTCTCAGATGCAGCATCGGTTCTCGTCCACTATGGCACACTACACAACATAAAACGATCGATTGTCGCACCCTGTCGTTCCCGACCCGACGCCCTACGTCTGCCGAATCGGGCGGAGAGACGGGGCCAGCACCAGCGGGAGAGGCGGAGCGGGAGCGGGCCGTCTCCTGCCGCGGCGCCAAGCGGAGATCCGCGGAGGCGCAGTCAGGAGCCGCCTGCAAGGGCTGACCAGTCGGGGTTGGGGCGGGATGCCCCTGGAAACCTGGCAGGCTGGGGCAGCCTTGGGGCTCCGCGGCTGGCCCACCGGGACCGAGGGAAGACGCGAGCGGAGGGAGACTGTGCCGACGATCAGGTGCCATCAAGACCCGGGCCAGGTTTATTACTGTTGGTGTTGTGGTGCAGTGAATAAAACGGCCCTGCTGGCCACTTAACTCTCCCCTGCCTATGTCTCTGTCTGTCAGGGACCCCGGTATTGTGGCGAGCCCGCCACAGTTTTATTTTTAATTTTGGCAATATCTTTAATGATACTGTGATTTTGCCATAGTGGCTGGCACTGGGTGTTTAGAACAGTAAAAGCTTTCACTGGCTAGAGGTTGGCTCACTATTGTGTTATATCAATCGGCGATAGAAAGCAGTTTTATATTTTTATACAAAAATGTTGTAGATTATTAGTTTCAATACAAGTCCCATTGATATTACTACAACGTAGATTATTGTGATATGCAAAATTTTTTTCATGAAATCATTTCATAATTTTATGCAAATTATCCAATTTCAAATTTATGTTAGGCTTCTGTGTGAAGTTGGATGTATTTTGTGTTTTGGTAAAAACAAATTGTCTCTTTAAAATACAGCTGGGGTCGGAAGTTTACATACACTTACGATATACATTAAAGGGGGGGTATTGTACTCATTTTGGGCCATTGAAACTGTTCCTGGGGGTCTTTACAAGACGTTTGTGAAGTCTATATAAAATAAATCCTAAAACCAGCTTCTGTGGTGTGTGTTTCAGTCTCTCATTTTCTCCATTGTAAAGAACAGGCTGTTTTGAGGCCATGGAGGTTGTATGTAATGAGCACCAGGGGTGTAGTGCTATAAGAGCACACCAGAGCGCCGCTCCGGCACTTCTTTTTAATGGTTAAAAAATGCTTTGTTGTAGTCTATTTTTAATGCGTCTATCCGACATTTCCCGCTTGTCCACATAGCTTATACGCGATTGCGGACCATTCTGCAGGCCTGCGTAAGAACGTCCCCTCTCTTTCTCTCGCGTTCTCTCCTCCTCTCTCTCTCCTCCTTCAGAGCAACGTTGCCAACTCTGTTTTACGGTGCCCAGGCTGGCCTATATATCACCGCGTCCATCTCCAATCCTGCGCCGTTCTGTCTTGACTTCTCGGACCCACTACGGCGATCAAATCGTCTGCATCTGTGACCACCGTCCGTCCGTGTGTTGACTTGATTAGACTTTTAAGGCTCACTACGCCTCACTACAATTAGTCTACTAGGCGTGAAGCGGCCAATCAGAGCAGTGCTCATCAGTGGTGTAGTGCTATTTTTTTTAGTGCCGGAGCGCAGTATTGTATGACATCACCATCACAGGAAATAAAGGTAGCCAATTGGTCTACTAGGTGGCAGGCAGCAGAAAGTGGGATTTTGAAACCCAATACAATGTATAATTGGCCGCCTCACTACGCCTCACTACAATTAGTCTACTAGGCGTGAAGCGGCCAATCAGAGCAGTGCTCATTACATACATCCTACATGCAATGTGGATGTGTGAGCAACACTCTCTGCTGTAGCCGGTCTGTTTATGTCTCATGTCCATAAGCTTATTGAATACAACTTGCAGACAAGCTAGGATTGACAATTTTGTTGAGCTAGTTAACCAATATATTATTGGATGCAATCTATTTGCATCCAAACAGCGCAACCAAACAACCAAACATGATTGTACTAATGGTGGCTAAAGTTTACCAAGCCTGACACGTTCGACAGACTTATAAAACAGACACTGGTCCCAACCATTAACTTTAAAAGATGTGTCCTGACTCCCGCTTTAGTTTTCTTACTTCTTCCAGACCCAACAAGCCCGTGGCTAGCCCTGAATAACCAGCAGTGAATATACTAACCAGACTAATTTGGTAAATTAAATCAAAACATGGTGACACTTACAGATTCCAATTTTGCAGATGGGTCACGTAACTTATGAATTGCTCCATCTTTAAGCTTCAATTTAGATGCTAATCCTGCCTTTGCACAAGCAGTCTGAGGACTGATCATCACACAGAAAAAAACTGTAGCCGTTGCCGTTAAAAATAAAATGAATCCACTCTGTCCTGGCATTTTCACGTGTTGGGAGACTGTGCAGGGATCTATGTTGCTGCCTGCATCCTACAAAATAATAACTGGAGTGTTGGTATATCTCCAGATATGTTGTTTTAGCTTCACTCGTCGGAAAGTAATGGTGCATTCCAGTGTACTCGGAAAAAACGGCGTCCGAATGTGATATGCGCCGATTCTCTTCACTAATGGTGCTGTAGTAGTTGATGAGTTTAGATGCTTGTAACATTCTGAGACTTACCATACAAACATGAATTTGCTGCAGGCGATCGTGTTTTCCCGAGCAGATGCACTGGAACACATTTAGATTGGAAGTTAGGAATACCGACTCGGAATTACCGATTTCCGAGTACAATGGAATGCACCATAAGCAACGGCTTGCGGCCGTGAGCTGCATTTTGCGACGACGTAAATGGGATTGGTTGTTCACCTGGGCGTGGGCATGCTCTGAGAGGGGCTGGACTTGCACCTTATGACGTCCAAAAGAACCATTTTCTGAAACGGGCCATTTTTCTCCTATCTTTGGCACCGTTTTGGGAAAAAGGAAAATACAGAAAAACGGGTTGACTTCCAGATTTAAAATTTTCTCAGCTGCTTAGGGAAGTAATTTCCTGTGGAACATGTATAAGTGCCAGGAATAAACCGTTTTCCATAATATGGGATCTTTAAAACTAAAAAAAATCACCACTCCAGAGACTTCATGTTACCATACATGAAGTCAGTTAGGATATCTACTTTGTCCAGAATTTATTTTACAGATTTATTTCACTGTAAATTCACAATATCAGAATTCCAGTGGGTCAAATGTTTTATTGTCTTATGCATAAGTGTATGTAAACTTCCGACCTCTACTGTATGATTGCTTTGCTATGTTTTGCTTTTCAGAAAATTGTTTGTCCAGAGACCTAAGCCTTGATGATAATGAAAAACAATAGCTCTATCATTTGTGCTAAATACTTTATTTAGAAAAGGTCAAATGGCCAAAATCTCAATTTGTGTGTGGTATGCTTTAATGAAACTCCAAACTCCTTAACGCAGATTTTTTAGATTTTATATTTATTTATGTTTTCACACATAATATCTTCTTTATCAGCTTTGTGTATCTGTCCATCCAGTCTTCATTTCCAAATTCAAGATCTTGAGAGATGGTGAGAGGCAAGACCCCAATAACACAGGGGAATGTTTAGAGGAAGAGGAGGAAGACCGGAAGGGAGAGAAGAAGGAGCCAAAGGCTGAGGGAGGAGAGGATGGAGAAGGAGGGGAAGGAGGCATGGGTCCAGTCCTGGATGAGGATGGAGACCTTGAGGTGACACGTCGGTATGGAAAACACTGATTTGCTATTGCTATATTTATTTTTATTTTTCACTCTTCGGGCGTATAGTTGCCCCCACTGCTCCAGGGCAGCTTAATCAACCACAGACATGAGGGGGCAGTGTGCCATTTAGAGAATATGTCCAACTGTTTGTGCATTAGCAAGTAGGCTGTGCAAAGGAAAACGTTTCGGACCGCTTTGGTTGATACGTTTGAATTTTATCTAATAATATTACTATTATTATATTAAAGACTTTGTGATTTCACCAGACCGAGCAAGAGTCCCCCTGAAGATAGCGGCCGAGACAAGGTCTGTCCCATCATCCTCAGCCAGTGTGTGACTGTACAGGAAGAAGAGGACGAGGACGAGGTGGAGGATGAAGATAATCAGTGCTTCAAAGATGTTATAAAGATTGGTAAGAAGCTTTTATGTTATCAATGCTATGAGGCACAAAAGTAACACTCGGATAAGATAAGGGTTAGTGATGAAGGAGGAAAAGACCCAGGTATCAGGCCAGTGTTAAAGACCGGACCTCCCCGCCAACACTTTATCTTCTTCACGATTCTGTAGATTCAGCAGTTACTGGAGTCTCAAACAGGTTCAAAGAAGTCACTGGAGATGATCAGAGTTCAATGCATAGAGTTTTATTCTTCAACAGAGACAAAACCCGAGTTGGTTCCGGAACCAGACTGAAATACAACTGTCTGTGCATGATCTTATATATCCTAAAAACTGGGTGGAGAATACTGATTTTACGCCCAGTTTTCATCAATTTTAGCTTTGTCAGCAAGAATTTTAGCTTTGTCAGCAAGAAAATAATGGTATCTTAACGCCAAATTTGGTCTTATGGGGAGGTCTTTGTGGGCATGTAGGCGGTCCCGTTTTCCCGTTCACCATTACGTACTGGCCACCTGGACTTCTCCTGTCTGCACATGCCCCGCCTGTCTTTTTTCTAGGTACTTCTTATCAAAACGGGGCCTGTGCAGCTCGTCCTTGGACACCCTTATAGTGAGAGGGCCTCAGACTGTATTTTTAAAAAACTTTATGATTGCTTTATGGTTTTTAGGTTATATGCTTAATCAAAACACACTCTTTATATCTATGCAGGCCTAACACTTTGACATTGACAAAATTGCTTAATACAAAGTACATTATAGTTATTATAATTATTTACAACATTAGCAACTACACTATATTGCCAAAAGTATTGGCTCACCTGCCTCGACTCGCATATGAACTTAAGTGACATCCCATTCTTAATCCATAGGGTTTAATATGACGTCGGTCCACCCTTTGCAGCTATAACAGCTTCAACTCTTCTGGGAAGGCTTTCCACAAGGTTTAGGAGTGTGTTTATGGGAATTTTTGACCATTCTTCCAGAAGCGCATTTGTGAGGTCACACACTGATGTTGGACGAGAAGGCCTGGCTCTCAGTCTCCGCTCTAATTCATCCCAAAGGTGTTCTATCGGGTTGAGGTCAGGACTCTGTGCAGGCCAGTCAAGTTCATCCACACCAAACTCTCTCATCCATGTCTTTATGGACCTTGCTTTGTGCACTGGTGCACAGTCATGTTGGAACAGGAAGGGGCCATCCCCAAACTGTTCCCACAAAGTTGGGAGCATGGAATTGTCTAAAATCACTTGGTATGCTGAAGCATTCAGAGTTCCTTTCACTGGAACTAAGGGGCCAAGCCCAGCTCCTGAAAAACAACCCCACACCATAATCCCCCCTCCACCAAACTTTACACTTGGCACAATGCAGTCAGACAAGTAGCGTTCTCCTGACAACCGCCAAACCCAGACTCGTCCATCAGATCGCCAGATGGTGAAGCGCGATTCGTCACTCCAGAGAACGCGTCTCCACTGCTCTAGAGTCCAGTGGCGGTGTGCTTTACACCACTGCATCCGACAATTTGCATTGCACTTGGTGATGTATGGCTTGGATGCAGCTGCTCGGCCATGGAAACCCATTCCATGAAGCTCTCTACGCACTGTTCTTGAGCTAATCTGAAGGCCACATGAAGTTTGGAGGTCTGTAGCGATTGACTCTGCAGAAAGTTGGCGACCTCTGCGCACTATGCGCCTCAGCATCCGCTGACCCCGCTCCGTCATTTTACGTGGCCTACCACTTCCTAGCTGAGTTGCTGTCGTTCCCAATCGCTTCCACTTTGTTATAATACCACTGACAGTTGACTGTGGAATATTTAGGAGTGAGGAAATTTCACGACTGGACTTGTTGCACAGGTGGCATCCTATCACAGTACCATGCTGGAATTCACTGAGCTCCTGAGAGCGACCCATTCTTTCACAAATGTTTGTAGAAACAGTCTGCATGCCTTGGTGCTTGATTTTATACACCCGTGGCCATGGAAGTGATTGGAACACCTGATTTCAATTATTTGGATGGGTGAGTGAATACTTTTGGCAATATAGTGTATCTTAAGTGGCGTGATTTTCCACTCTGTTTTCCATGTCACATTAAATAGGCACTGGCCTATTTAATGAGTATTTGTCCTCTGTGTAACTGTTGGCATTCAACTTAATATGACTGGCCTACGTTGCTGCCTTTTGTGATTTAGTCCTTTGTCCTGTGATATTTTGGTTATTTTGTCTACACCCTGTATATAGAACAAACAATTTTAACAGCTTTAGCTGCACAAAGACCAACCTTGCAAAACAGCAACAGTTTGTGTGCATTTGTTAATGTGTGTTTTAACATTTGTATACAACCTATTCAGAGCACACCATGGCTACGCCCCTGGAGGATGTCGGCAAACAGGTCAGTCAAAGGCTCATCAGAACATCTTAACTCTCTCTTTTTCTAGCTTTCTCTCTGTTTTCTATCCCGTTGTCCTCAGTTTTTTCTAGCCGATCAGACACTGGAAAAGCTCTGAAAGCAAAGGTGTCCCTCTTCCTCTTATCAGGTTTGGCGAGGGGCGCTGCTATTGGCTGACTTCATCCTCTCTCAGCCAATCATGTTCAGAGGAGCGACAGTCCTGGAGCTAGGGGCAGGAACAGGCCTGGCCAGCATTGTCATGGCGACTGTGGCCAAAATGGTTTACTGCACAGGTATGATGCCGTAGAGTAGATTTATTTTTTATTTTTTATCTCATAACATTTTATTTAAGATCAGCTAATAGTACGCCTTAATCTGATTTACTACTGGGAATAAAACTGAATCTGTGGTAGGAAACAGCTTCGGCAGCTTGCACATGCCACTCATTTTAGACTGGTACTTGACAATTTGATCATTCAAAGACCTTGGGCCAAATGTATAAACCATGCGTATGCACGAAAAGTGTACTTACGTCACTTTCCACGCAGGTTCCGAATGTATAAAAATCCATGGGCAGCGAGACTGTGCGTATCGGTACGCATCCTTCACACCATGCGTACCATACGCATTTTTTGTTGCGAGTTGGCAAATAAAAGTGTGAATTTGGGTGACATTTTATTTAGAGCTTTTTTTCTACACTACATTGTGTTAGGATGTAATCTATAGTTTAAAAAAACCTTCACTATGATTACATAGTGATGCGTGAGTGTTTTTTGGGTTTTCTTTTGACCAGCCTTCATTTTGTTCTATCTTGAGTAAATATGTTTGTCACTATACTTTATAATAATGATAATGATCTTTATATAAATAAACAAATAAATACATGATCTTTATATAAATAAAGATTATTGTTCTGTATTATTGGGGAGTAAGAATAACCTTCACTATATAAAGGATGTAACCGTGCGTAATGGCTGTGCCAAATGTTACAATGGCTGCTTTGGCGTTGCTGGAAGATATTGCTATTGTGCAATTTAGGCGAGAACGAGTCTTCAGAGACCGTACTGGCCCATGATGATGACTGGCTAATACACCGCTTTGGATTTCCAAGAGCTGTTCTTTTCGAATTGTGTGTTGAACTGGGCCCTTTGTTGGAATGGCACTCTCGGAGAAACCGTGGCATCCCCGCCGTCCATCTACAGGTATTGACAACAATCGGGTTTTTAGCAACGGGGACGTTTCAGCGGGAGCTTGCGGACAGATCAGGGATATCCTGAGCTGCCCTGAGCCGGGTCATGCCCATGGCATGGGGTGGCATCATTTCTTTGAGTAATAGATCATCAGGTTCCCACACAGCAGGTGAACAGGCCAACAAAATGCAATTTAAACACCACTGAATTCATAACATTGACACATTTTACTTTGAAAAACATGTACCTGAATTCAAATATGACATTTCAAGTTTTGCAATTTCAAAAACTCAATTTCACATTTTTTTCCCCAATGCTTCAGATCCAAAAATTCAAGTTTCAGATATTCAAAACCTATATTCAGGTCAGATAGAACATCCATGCTACCAAGTACAGGCAATCGAGTCTGACTGCAATCGAACCGACTTCACAGGTTCATGCTTTTCATACTTTGATACATACCACTGAATTCAGATATAAATGTCACTTATTTGATTATCCTGATCCCGTTCGGTTTCTAACCTTCTCAATGTAAAAAGTAGTAGCCTTCATCTACAGTCAGTAGTGAAGCTAAGGAGGGAAGGATGCACATTATGAAAGTGTCCCTGTAGGGAATTAAAGTATTAAAACAATACATGTGAAAATGTGCTTTGAACAATGTAGCCATGAGGAGCTGGAGCTCCAAATTCATTCATTTCAATTAATTGTGTTACAGTTCTGTCCTTTACAGGGGGATTTGGATAGATAATAATCTCAGGGAGGGAAAGGTCAAAGACAGGACTATTTTGAAGTCAAGCAACCAACAGACATCTCAGATAGACATCACTGTCTCTGTTTGTGTATGAAAGGCCAATTTTTGTGTTGCAGATGTGGGGGAGGACCTTCTAAGCATGTGCCAAAGAAATGTGACATTAAATGGACATCTGCTGGAGCCTGCAGGTGAGATAACATTACCAGATTGCTATTCTTGGATGGATTTAATATTTAGAACAGATTCAACTACATTTCTGGGATAGATTGAGCTCTCTTTCCAAAGCCAGTGCATAAAGATGTTTATTTCCTCATTTCATGTCATTATCTGTCCAACACTGTCAGGCAACCATTCTCCACGCATTGTTTCAGAGACATCGTCTGTCAAATACAAGTTGTAGAGAACTGGGAAGTTTTAAATGGCTGTCACCCATTTTGCACTTGCAAGGCGGAACTATTGTTCCTGAAACACAGACATCTGATAGGCTGAAAGATCAAAAAAATATATGCTGTTTTCCAAGAAGTAAAGGTAATGCGATTTTGATATAAAACTACAAGAACATAAACATTTAGGGATTTTTTTTTTGGCATTTATTGTTAAATTGGTGTGCATTATGATATGAGAATTAACTAACAAGATGAAAAAGTCATATTTCATTCATTTCATTGTGGAATAGAATCATACCAGAAGCAAAGCGCATGTCAGTTCCTCTGGCCTAATATTGTCTTGTCAGGTGGTGAGGTAAGAGTGAGACAGCTGGACTGGCTCCAACATGACATCTGTACAGGTACATACACACACACACACATGCACACACACAGTACACTATGTCCTTTTTTCACTCACTGAAACCCATATAGTAAGACATTCCATCCATTTAACATGGATTGAGAACAAGGCCTTTTAGCCGTCGTAATTGAAATGTTTGCGGAACCAGTCACTCATGCACCCACTCACATTGTGCATGTGAGTGGGTGCTCTGGAGAGTGTTTCCTATGGATTAGTGATGACATTTAAGCCCTGGTCCATCGGTCTGTCAGTCTGTCCCAGAAATTTGAAAAATTTGTGCTGCTTTTCATCAAGTCACATTGACATGAGTCTTTCCTATTGATTGGAGATGTAATTTAAGGCCCCCCCTTTTTTTCCTGATTGGCTTAATCTGTTCTACATCTAGATCTATTGATCTCCAAACAATTATATATATATCTGTTGATCCCAAAGTTGTATTGTAATGAGTGATGGCTTGTTGGAATCAGGACAGAGTTTTGTGTTGGTTACATGTTATTTTTGCCCCTGCCCTTTTTCCTAATTGGCTGTATTTTTTATTGTCTATCTATTGATCCCAAAGCAACAAGAGTGATGACCGGTCAGAGAGTTTCCTATTGATTTTCAAATTCTATTGATCCCAAAGTCATGTTGACCTGAGTGATTTTCTTGATTGCTCGTCATGTCATTTAAGCCCCTCCCCTTTCCTGATTAGCGCTTAGCTGAAGATTAAGGGCTAAGACTAACTGAATGTTTAATAAAATATTTACTTTCCTGCAAGGACAGAGGACCTTAAGTGTTGGTATAAGATGGCTTCTTGTGTCAGCTCATTTTTTCTTGACAAACAGAACTACGGATGTCCTGGTGCACTGAAAAAAAGAACACATTGGATTTACTCAATTCAATAGTGGACATTGCTTGCACACAGATCGTTTGCTTTGGCAGCAACTTACAGAATTGTGTTAAGTCAACACAAACTATTTATGTTCAATCATAAATGCAAAACACAAATGCTTTGTGTTGATACAAAGTTATTGAAATTTGTTTCAATAAAGTAAATTAAACTCTTTGATCATTTTACTCCAACACAATTTGATCACTTTTTTCCAACACAATTCAATCCCGTTTATCCCAACACTATTTGATCACTTAACTCTAGCAATATTTGTTACTTTAATATTCCCATGTGAATTACAGGTTTTCATAATTAAAAAAATTAAATGTAATATGTATAAAATGTAAAATGTATAACTTAATATTTATTAATTTTTTTTAATTAATGTAAATATAACAGATTTTAAATATGAATACAATAAATTACAATTTACAAAATTACAAAATTTCAGCAATCAATTATTTTCTTGTTGTCTAATACTTTTCAATGAACTTTTTCTTGATCATTCTTAACATTACCCGCTTTTCCCCCCATTGAAAACAAGACAGTTTCGTTTAAAAAAACAAAAAACAAAACCTTTATTCCAGAATCTGGATGTAGCACGTGTGCCAAATTAAAATGTCACAAATAAATGTCAAATTTTCAACAATGTATCACATATGACCAAATATGCAGAGAACTGCACAGTAATTACAACTGTAAAAACAGCAAATGTAATATTTACAATCAAATAAGCAATAAATAAAAAAATGCATTATTAAAAAAACTGTACGACATAAATAACCCTGGACTGGTGGTAAGAGAACCAGCCACACCAGAAATGTAGAGCTATGGTATATTTTAGTTTTTAGGCCTGTCTTGATAGTTCAGCTGCATGTAACTCCATTATTACCTTTTGAGTAACTTCTAAGGTGTAACAGAGCTTCGATGGGTACCTTGTATTTAAAAAAACAAAAACATTCTCCAGATTGTGAGGCACCACCACATCAGAATAGTCACTGCTAGGAGTCTCTCCGGCGACATAGATCCCCACTGTTGTTCCCTTTATGGCACTTAGTGTATTGGCCTCAGTCATGTCCTGGTGAAAGGAAAAGAATGTCTGTAAGGATAGTTTTTTTTTTTTTACTCAGACCTCATTAAGACATGGCATTTTTTAAGCCACACAGATTTCAACCATAAATTCACAAATGCTTTACTACTACTTGCTTCGTAGCAAGTAGTAACCCAGGGTTAAAAGCGGTGTTAACCCTCTTTCAAAAATGCAAGTGTGAAACACTGCTTAGCCCGGGGTTAAATGCGTGCTGAACCCAGGGTTAAGAAAGACGTTAGCCCGGGGTTAACTGTAGTGTGAAAAGCATAATAGTGTGAAACGTTAGGGTTAGTATGTAACAGCGAGTTAAACATTAGCATTAAACGTTAACCCGGGGTCTACAAGCTTACAGTGTGAAATCCTGAACACTGAATACCCGGGGTCAATTGTTAGCCCAGGGTTAAAGAAAACTAGTGTGAAACGTGAGATAAGTTAACCCACCTTCATCACATTATGACTGTGCACTGGAGATTTTTAGACAGTTTGTGACACATCCAAATTTCTGAGCGGCTGTCGAATGGACGTGACGACACATGTCGCAGCAAAACAAGAAAGGCAAAGCTAGCTAAGCAAAAACAGGCGGGAAATGGCAGAAAAGAGAATGGACAACATTTTTGGGGTGAGGCAGAGACCTTAACAATTGATCTGTGGAGGTTGAATATTGGAGGGAAATTCAGGGAAGTGACATAGAATTACGGACAGCAGCACATCTCAATCGGACTATGCTCTGTATCTGTAAACAGGTAAACAGCTACTTTTGCACACACACTCACCATGTACTCCTGCACCAGATCCTTAGGATCGTCGTTGAGTTAGATGCAGAGTCCTTTTATGACGCACTCCCTGCCAGCATCGATGTCTTCCTCAAAGATTAAAACAAAGAACATAGCAACATTTTAACTCAAATTGTCAGTAGCAGGGATGGAAGTGGGCAAAGACAAAAAAACAAGTTAACTGTTCTTTAACAGTTAACTTGTGAGGCTGGCATCTGCATAAACAGATGTTTATGTTCGCCTATGGAAAATGATCATTGAATAATTAAATTATTTTGCTTTAAACAAAAAAGTCGACATTACCTGTTGTGTATTCATGGTAAATGGACTGCATTTATATAGCGCTTTTACCCAAAGCGCTTTACAATGTGTGCCTCTCATTCACCCATTCACACACACACGCACACTCACACACCGATGGCAGTGTAATACCATGCAAGGTGCTTCCTGACCATCGGGAGCAATTAGGGGTTCAGTATCTTGCCCAAGGACACTTCGACACGTGGACTGGAGGAGCCAGGGATCAAACCTACGATCTTCCGATTGGAGGCCAACCCGCTCTACCTCCTGAGCCACAGCCGCCCCGACGATTCATGCAATTCATGAAATGATTGCCAAGGTTATCATACCAAAATGTCATCTAGACATCTTTTCAAAATTTAACATGATTTTGCCACCTTGAGTGGTATGGAGTAGTCATATATTGGGATAATTGACCATTGTAATGGATACTTATAAATGTTTTACTGACCTAATGCTGAAAGGGCAAAAATGCAATTTATAGTTAAAGTTCTTACTGTCATCATGGCAGCCATGTCTTTAAGCTTCTTGCCCTGCTGCCCTGATCGCTTCTCAAACACCCTCAGTGTAGGTCAAGCTGTGACAGAAACCTTGACTGTAGAGGCGTTGTTGTGAGACGCTTGAACTCTGCGTTTATCTGAAACTACATGAAATCTTTTGAGACAAGATCCTTACAAGGACATAAGTGGCACCCAAATATACAGCTCTCTGATTGATAATGACCAGTTTTAGTCACATGAAATCTATTCAAATGAATTAAAAGCACATTCCACGTTCTAAAAGTGTACGGGCAGCTTACATATACACAGGGAAAACGATTATTATTCCCATAATATCTATGTTTCACTCGATAATCCTTTAATACTTGGGACCTACTTGTTAAAACTGAGGGGCAGGCCTTACAAAGCCACATTCACAGCAACAATCTTCCACACTTGCAGCACCATTCACTGCAAAAGAGAAATGGAAACAAATAAGGACTATGTCCAATGACAAAATCATCAAATCTAAGTGTTTCTAATTCAAAAATGTATGACAAGCTGTCACAAATTATGAAATATCAAACAATCAATAATAAAAAAGAGAAGGTCTAAGTAACAGTAGTGAACAAAGAAAAACTTGACAGAGTCCAATGAGGCTTCCCGCAACTGTTTATGACAAGCATTTCAAAAGGTATGACACCTCACAATAATGGAGTGGGGCAGAGTTAAACCAATGGGACTCTCCCCCTCTAAGACTTCCACTGAGTCTATGGGAGTTGTAGCTAGGACCAGTGTTGTAAAAAATATCCATAAGTCATAATGAGTAAAAGTAAAGACATCTTGCTAAAATATTACTTTAACATTCACAGAGCAAATAAAATAAAATAAAAATTAATTCTCACCACAAAAGGTTGAGCCCACAGTGAAAGCGCTGACTCCAGGAGACACGCACGGACTGAGTTTGCTTGTCAATCTGCAGCAACAAAGAGCAAGAGAAAAAACACTCGATGTAAAGCTGTATTTCACTAAAACACATAGTATATACTAGAGGTCAACAGATTGTGTTTGATGACTGATGCCAATCTTTTTATAGCAGAGCAGCAAATAGCAAATATGTTTCTGCATCTGAAATGTAAATGACACCATTGCTGTCTTCAATGTACATTTATAACAGTTATACTCTCCACAAAACCTTCAGAGTTTTGAGATTTTGAGAAAAGATACAGACTCACCACAGAACTTGAGCCACAGTGGAGGGACTGTGCACTTCTGAGGGACACCTGCAAGCAGCAACAACATAAAAATAAAAAAACACTTCTACAATCCAAAACTGTGACTTTGACTATCTCTTATTGGGGCCTGGTAGTAACCAGGCCTTCGGTACCGCACGCAAAGTTTCCTTCTGCCCATTTCTAGTGTGACCGCAGCCTCACTAAAGGCACAAGCAATCTAACACCGGCCCAACCGTTACAACTAACGTTACCCTGCTGGCCGTCCGACCGATTACAACTTCAGCTGGCGTTACTTTACTGAGCCTGCCAACTCGGTTGGCCTCGCGACTGATAGGCCTTACGTCAGCCAACTTGACGTTGTAGCACCCAACAATGTCCTTAAACGCTGCAAAAATAACTAGATAGCCTACCATTAACGGAACTAGCTCAATAAAGTAATCGATACTATTGGTCAAATGACCACAGCAAAGCACTCGTATCCTTGACAAAAGCTAATCCTACCTTAACTATTTTTGCTAACAAATTGCTAACTTAGCAGATAATATTACCTAGCTACAAACCTACACGTTCCCCCCGGGCCCCACCCGACTAACTTAACTGATGCTGTTTAGAAAAGGAATTTAACACAAACTATATATATTTAACACAAAGTTCTGTATTCTCTTGCTATTACGGTCGGCATTCACACAGAAATGAACAGCGCTGCATTCAGTTAAGTAACTTAGTAACAGTAACGTTAATGGCCGTGTCTGCCAGATCAAAGTGGCAGACACGGCGATTAAACAGTGCAAGAGCAAATAACCTCATGGCAGTTCATTAACTTATGTTGGCGACTCAAGACATTATACTACATATGGTTACGTATTAACCAATATTGAAATTTATTCCAGCCATCCATACTTAACGAGCTGAGAAATGGTGGCTTGACAGGTCTGTGTTCCTCAAATGCATTGCGCGACGCGCTATTGCGCGGGATATCGCGAAATTTGGAAATTGGTATTGATACTTGATTGACTCACTTTATCCCAACATGAGCTAAGCAAGTTCATGTACTCTCTCTGCATATAATGTAGATTCTACACAATACTATTACATTTTGCTTCAGAATATGAAACAATTGTGTAAAATGCACACAAGATGCTTAGATAAATCCAACAGATGGCCAGTCTCCTTTTTTTCAGTGTGGCTCAGTGGTCTAAGGCGCATTCCACATAACCACAATGTCCAACGGACCTTTATCGCATGTCATTCCTCCTCTCTCACCTCTCTTTCCTGTCTCTCTCTACCGCTTACTATCAAAAGTAAAAATGCAAAATCCCTCCTAAAAAGTGTGATAACTAGGAAACATTAAAATATATTTGCTAATCTCTATCTCAAACCCAAACATGTAACATTGAATCTTGTGTGTGCCACCTACTGCACCCCAAGGCAGTAGCCTAGAAATAAAAGGGTGAAAGCACACATCAAAGCAGCAATGCAGGGGAGGTGTAATAGGTTGCAGCTTATCACAAATTATGTGCTTGTCACAATATTGTCTGGTTCTGCTTCCCTGCATGCTGTTTGCCGACACTGTGCTGCTCTCAGCGTATACACTGAAGAAAAATATAAATGCTTTTGTTTTTGCTCCCATTTTTCATGAGTTGAACACCTGAAAGGCTTATTTCTCTCAAATTTAGTTCACAAATTTGTTTAAATTCGTGTTCTGGCGCGTTCAGACTACACGATATCAGGCCGATTATAGCCCGATTCGGCAGACATAGACAGGGTGCGACAATCGATCGTTTTATGTTGTATAGTGGACGACAACCGACGCCGCATCTGGGACGCCTCACGACGTCCCGACAAAATAAAAAATTTTTGCCGTCCGTCTCTTCCGTGACATTTACCAATAGGAGCACGGAGCACTATAAACAAACATGGCAAAGCGAAAAAGAAATTAAGTTGTTGGTGCCGCTAGGTGGAACTATGAAACCGAGGAAAGGTTTGTCGAGCTCTGGCTCCTGTGGAGGCTAGCCAGCTAGCTACATTTAGGTTTCACTATGGGCTAAAACATTGTTCTTTTTAAGTTCTCAATTTCTCTTTGAAGGATTGACAACCCATACTGTTCTCTTCATGCGAAGAAGAACGGGTCCACAGTCGTTTTTTCTTCTTTTTGCCTTTTCGGCAAAAAGAAGCGGTATGCAAAAAAGCGGTATGCCTGATATTAGCTGTTCACAAGACAGCTAATATCATGCATACCGCTTTGGACGCCATTGTTTGTTTACATTCTTGTTGCCTAGCACCTGCTTTCCGATTACATCACGCATGTCAGCAAGCGATTATTGGTCGGTTGGTGACCAACGTGTAGTCTGTCATGTCTGTCGGCCAAGACACGGTACAAATGTATCACTCTATAATGCCTAATCTGACACAGTGACCATCGTAACAGACAAAAATATTGTATAGTCTGATCCCGGCATTTGAGAGCACTTCTCTTTTTGCCAAGATAATCCATCCACCTGACAGGTGTGGCATATCAAGATGCTGATTAAACAGCATGATTATTGCACAGGTGTGCCTTGGGCTGGTCACAATAAAAGGTCACTCTAAAATGTGCAGTTTTATCACACAACACAATGCCACAGATGTCGCAAGTTTTGAGGGAGCGTGCAATTGGCATGCTGACTGCAGGAATGTCCATCAGAGCTGTTGCCTGTGAATTGAATGTTCATTTCACTACCATAAGCCGAGAATTGGCAGTACATCCAACCGGCCTCACAACCGCAGGCCACATGTAACCACGCCAACCCAGGACCTCCACATCAGACTTCTTCATCTGCATGATCGTCTGAGACCAGCCACCTGGACAGCTGATGAAACAGTTGGTTTGCAAAACCAAAGAATTTCTGCACAAACTGTCAGAAACCGTCTCAGGGAAGCTCATCTGTGTGCTCGTCGTCCTCACCAGGGTCTTGACATGACTGCAGTTCATCGTCGTAACCAACTTGAGTGGGTAAATGCTCCCCTTCGATGGCGTTTGGCACTTTGGAGAAGTGTTCTCTTCACGGATGAATCCTGGTTTTTACTGTACCGGGCAGATGGCAGACGTGTGGGCGAGCGGTTTGCTGATGTCAACATTGTGAATAGAGTGCCCCATGGTGGCGGTGGGGTTATGGTATGGGCAGGCATAAGCTACGGACAACGAACACAGGTGCATTTTATTGATGGCAATTTGAATGCACAGAGATACCATGACGAGATCCTGAGGCCCATTGCCGTGCTATTCATTCACCGCCATCACCTCATGTTGCAGCATGATAATGCACGGCCCCATGTTTCAAAGATCTGTACACAATTCTTGGAACATCCCAGTTCTTGCATGGCCTGCATACTCACCAGACATGTCACCACACAAGCCATTGAGCATGTTTGGGATGCTCTGGATCGGCGTGTACGACAGTGTGTTCCAATTCCTGCCAATATCCAGCAACTTTGCTCAGCCATTGAAGAGGAGTGGACCAACATTCCACAGGCCACAATCAACAACCTGATCAAGGAGATGTGTCGCACTGCATGAGGCAAATGGTGGTCACACCAGATACTGACTGGTTTTCTGCCCCCCCCAAAAAAAGGCATATCTGTAGCCTTAGTCATGTGAAATCCATACTTCATTGACTAATAAATGTCTTTTTTCAAGATAAAACTGCACATTTTAGAGGGGCCTTTTATTGTGACCAGCCCAAGGCACACCTGCGCAATAATCATGCAGTTTAATCAGCATCTTGATTTGCCACACCTGTCAGGTGGATGGATTATCTTGACAAAGGAGAAGTGCTCACTAACACAGATTTAAACAAATTTGTGAACAAGATTTGAGAGAAATAAGCCTTTTGTGTGCATACAAAAAGTCTTAGATCTTTTACTTCAACTCATGAAAAATGGGAGCAAAATGTTGCGTTTATATTTTTGTTCAGTGTAAATTCAAGTGATGGAGGAGAAACGGCATCATTAGTTATTGACTTTGTATGCCCGTTCTCTCCTCTATCTTTCTCCTAATCCATTTGTCCATTCTTTGCAGATGCTGATGTGGAATTTAGCTGGACGGAGGAGGAAGTGGCGTGTATATATGACAACACTACCTTCATCATTGCCGCTGATGGTAGGTCACTGGGTTGAAACAGAGGCCTTTACAGCCAGAAAGGTTGCAAAAAAAACTAAAGGAAGTAAAGTAATCTGCAAGGTTTTTTAAGAAAAAAAAAAAGAAATATACATATTTTTTTATGGTAAAATACACTAACTATAATAATTTTGATTTCTCCATCGTTTGAAACTCGAAATGCATCACTTGCTGTTTTTTGGCGTTCGTTGATATGATATTATAATGATATATAGGCATTTATTTATTGTTATTTTAAAAAGCTGTGTAAAAAGTTGCATTTGGCAGCTTTAGTTTTCAACTTCCAAAAAAACCATGATGCACACACAATCAAACAAGCAGAAGAGATTGATTTTTTTTTTTTCTCTGTCTGCCACCAGTTTGCTATGATGATGATCTGACAGATGGGCTTTTCCGAACTCTGTACCAACTCTGCAGTAACTTCAGTCAGCCCTGCATTACCTACCTCTCCATAGAGAAAAGGTAAGGGGAAAAGTTTGGTCAAGAAAACCCTGCAGTGCACACTGCTGTTTAAAACAAACAATAGTCACTGTGCCATAGCTGTGATGGACAATTTTTAGGGTTCAAACCCCAGAGGGGTAGAACCCTATTTTCCTATCGGTTTATTATTCTTTCTTGTCTTATGCCGTTTCTCAAATTCCCGTGAGCTGGAATGAGCTAAAACCATGAAACTTGGCCCAATAACTGGAAATGATGTGCAAATGCAAATGCAGGACGGCTTCCCTGACCACCTGTGTCCACCACGATGTTCGAGGGTTGCCGCCCCTTGAGGCACCTATGACCCGAAGGCCGCAGCTCGCAGCCGCAGCTTCGGCAATAGAGGCTTTGAACACCGACCACTCATGCTCGATGTCCCCAACCTCCACAGGGATGTCCGAGAAGCTCTGCCGGAGGTGGTGGTTAAATTCGGAGGTGGTGGCTGGATCTTCCTTCAGACGTTCCCAGTTCACCCTCACTACACACTTGGGTTTGCCAGGTCTGTCTAAAGGCTTCACCCTCCTCCTAATCCAACTCACCACCAGATGGTGATCGGTGGACAGCTCTGCCCCTCTCTTCACCCGAGTGTCCAAAACACACGGCCTCAGATCGGATGACACGATAACAAAATCGATCATCGACCTTCGGCCTAGGGTGTTCTGGTGCCAGGTGTACTTATGGGCAACCTTGTGTTCGAACATGGTGTATGTTATGGACAATCCATGACTAGCACAGAAGTCCAGTAACATAACACCACTCGGGTTTGGATCGGGTGGGCCGTTCCTCCCAATCACGCCCCTCCAAGTATCTCCGTCATTGCCCACGTGCGCGTTGAAGTCCCCCAGTAGGACAATGGAGTCCCCGCAGGGGCCCCGTACAGGACTCCATTTAGGGTCTGCAAGAAGGTCGCGTACTCCGAGCTGCTGTTCGGTGCATATGCACAAACAACAGTCAGTTGTTTGTGCAGTTCTTCCTCCCATTGCCTTAAAGCGCAGGGAGGCGACCCTCTCGTCCACCGGGGTAAACTCCAGCGTAGCGGCACTCAGTCGGGGGCTTGTTAGTATGCCCACACCCGCCCGGCGCCTCACAACTTGGGCAACTCCGGAGAAGGATAGAGTCCAACCCCTATCCAGGAGTTTGGTTCCAGAACCGACGCTATGCGTGGAGGTGAGCCCCATCAGATCTAATTGGTATCGCTCCATCTCCTGCACTAGCTCTGGCTCCTTCGCCGCCAGTGAGGTCACGTTCCATGTCCCTAGAGCCAGCCTCTGCTGCCTGGGTCTGGTCCGTCGGCACTCTCCGCCTTCACTGCCACCTTGTTGGCAGCACACCCGACACCTACAGTTCCTCCCGCGGGTGGTGGGCCCACAGGATCCAGAGATGGAAAATGATGGTGGTAGTGGTACTGAACTAAGTAGTGAACTAAGTTTGTAAAATTCTTAAAATTGTACAATAAGGAGCACCGTTTTGAAAATTCCCCTGTTTAGATGTCATAACAGGCCACTGTTAGCATCATCCAACCCCTCACAGAGCATGCCCACCACCTCGTCTCAAAGCTGTTGCTTATGGTGCATTCCATTGTACTCGGAAATCTATAATTCCGAGTCGGTATTCTGAACTTCCAATCTAAATATGTTTCATCTAGGCTAGCAACGCACGCTAGTAAAGACTTCTATCTCGTAACGTTGAGCTCAAATCAACTGAACTACATCACAAATGTAAACTACAAAGTTGTTTCAACATGTTTTCATAACTAAAACAACATATGAAGTAAAAATTGACTGTTCACGGTGTGCACAGGTGTATGTTTATATCGGCGAACACGGGCCAGTTGGATCTGGCTCATCAAAAGAGTTAAAAAAAAACTAAAAAAAAAAACTAATTCTACATCAAGACCTTGGATCGAGATACTCACTCAACAAATCAGAAAGTGTAGCCTCCGTGTATCCTCCTCTCTGAGACTACATCCACACTAATACGTTTTTGTTTTAAAACGGAGTTTATTTATCTTCTTCTGTCACACTGCATAGAGTTTTGCAGTAACAAAATGGCTTGAACCCGCGAATCGCCGCTTGCGGCTATATTTCCAATATAAATTTCCTGTTGTCTTTTTTCCTGTACTGCCCATTTGTAGTTTGTGAAACTTTCATTAGTGATTATCAATCAGAAATACTGATTTTGCCAGCTTTGTGTCTTTATTTTGTTTTTTTTAATTGGTCTTAAATACAATTCCATAAAAGTTGTAAAATCTAAATGAAATAACTAAAAAATGCTAAATTAGGCTTTCTGAAACCTGCAGATACCCTGTGATAGATATACTCAGACTCAACATGCCTGCTGGTTAAAGAAAAATGAATCAAAGTCAAACCACTGCTGAAATCAAGGAAATCTCATAATAAAGAAAATGTTTAGAAACCAGTTACATTCTGTATTAACCCTTACAACCAGTAATCGGATGTGCCTGGACATTTCACTAGGTTGAACTTCACCCTGCGACACATGGACGTTTCCTGCGAGGCCTACGACCATTTCCGCCGTTCTCTGTCCCAGCTGCAGGACATGGTGGAAGGACGCTGCAGCTTCAGAGTGGAGCAGCTCCCTGCCACCTTCCCACAGTGCCTCCAGTACGAACGCATAGAGCAACTGGTGGGGGAAATACACACACACACACACACACACACACACACACACACACACACACACATACACAAACATACTTTTTGTAACACTATTCTTATGGGGAACCTCTGTTGACCACATTCATTCTCTAACCCTAAACTAACCATAACCCTTACCCAAACCTAGTACTCAAACTTGTTCTCAGAAGAATTAAAGTACAAACACACACACATACAGTCATTCATTGGATGTGATTTAAAAAAAAAAAAAAGAAATAATTAAGAACATTTTTTCCCATTCTTTTCTGTTGGAAATTTCTTGTCTTCCAGCTTTTTTTCCCTGCTTCGTTGGTTTCTCCTGAACACACCCCTAATTGTAGTGACATTGCTGCCGGAACAAGCCACGAGATAAAATGTGCACATTAACCTCACCTTAGTCAATCACCATCCAAGTCTTAATTTTTCTAAGTCACATGACTGTATCCGCTAGATGGAGCTAAAATATTGTTTTAGCTGACTCTGAATTAAGCTGATTCTAACAGCAGTTCTTCAACATCCATTTCCCCAATATGTGTACTGCAGTTTTTAGTCTATGTTTATATTCTTATCTACTTATTCATTTTTCCAGGAGCTGTGGAAGGTGACTGTCACACCTCTACATGTTAAACAAACGGGATCTGATTCTGAGCTAGTTCCGCCCTGACCTGGACCTGACCAATCTGGTGCATAGTTAGTAGCACAATACTTTGCTTGCTTGGCGGCAGGTCTTGATTCATATTTATTGGTTGGAGCACATGTTGGGTGCTTCTTTCATTTGTTTGGTGTGGAAACATGTACAGTTGTGGTCAAAAGTTTACATACACTTGTATGTAAATTGTATATCATGTATATCATGGCAGTCTTGAGTTTCCAATGATTTCTACAACTCTTATTTTTCTGTGATGGAATGATTGGAGCACATACTTTTTTGTCACAAAAAATTCATTCACATTCATGAATTTTGGTTCTTTCATAAATTTATTATAGGTTGCCCGGAAATATGACGAATGATGAATTATCAGTTTTGGTGATGTAGAAAGTCAATCAAATTTGCTTTGTCAACCAGAAGCTGCTGGAACACCGGTGTCAGTGTCCACAGTCAAGCATGTTTTACATCGCCATGGGCTGAGAGGCTGCCATGCAAGAAGGAAGCCCTTGCTCCAGAAGTAGCATCTTAAGGCTTGACTGAAGTTTGCTGCTGATCACATGGACAAAGAAAAGGCCTTTTGGAGGAAAGTTCTGTGGTCAGATGAAACAGCTATTTGGCCACAATGACCAGAAATATGTTTGGAGGAGAGAAGGTGAGGCCTTTAACCCAAAGAACACCATACCTACCGTCAAGCATGGTGGTGGTAGTATTATGCTCTGGGGCTGTTTTGCTGCCAGTGGAACTGGTGCTTTACAGAAAGTAAATGGAATAATGAAGAAGGAGGATTACCTCCAAATTCTTCAGGAAAACCTAAAATCATCAGCCAGAAGGTTGGGTCTTGGACGCAGTTGGGTGTTCCAACAGGACAATGACCCCAAACACACATCAAAAGTGGTAAAGGAATGGCTAAATCAGGCTAGAATTAAGGTTTTAGAATGGCCTTCCCAAAGTCCTCACTTAAGAACATGTGGACTGTCCTGAAGGATCAAGTCTATGTCAGAAAGCCAACACATTTAGTTGAACTGCACAAATTCTGTCAAGAGGAGTGGTCAAAGATTCTACCAGAAGCTTGTTGATGGCTACCAAAAGTGCCTAACTGAGGTGAAAATGGCCAAGGGACATTTGACCAAATATTATGTATATTTTTGACCCAGAGTTGTAAGAGTTGTGGAAATCATTGGAAACTCAAGACTGCCATGATATACATGTTCTTTACAAGTGTATGTAAACGTTTTTTTTTTTTTTTTTTGTAGGTGTGAGAATTCAACCAAACTAACAGGTTGTTAGAATACTTTGGTTAATAATTAGGTCTGATTTGTGCAGCCCTGCCCAATATAAACCTGACAAACTGGTCCTTATCATCACAGTGGAGTTGTCAGCACAATAATTATAACAGTAATTCTTATGCAAAGTTCCCTCAATGCATCTTAAAGGATTTTAGAGTGGAGGTGTACTCTGCTTCATAATTACTTTTGAATGGCATTTGATTATCAAATTATTATAAATTAAACCACTTTCATTTTTCATCTAATTTTACTCAGCGAAACAGAACCTACTGAAAAGTGCACCCGCCGTACTTTCACATGTAGCGATGGAAGGAGGAGCTGATCCCAGCAGCTGGAATCAAATGCCATTTGTAAGTGGAACAGGTTTTCCACGCTGTGCTCTGGCATTCTCATGAAACTTTAGGTGTGGGTTTAATTCAGGCTGTTAAGCTTTAACATGGGTTGAGCTTTGGATTATTGAACATTATCATCATATACTTATACCCCAAATGGCAATATTTTTCAGGAAATAATTATGGGTAGATTGTGAATATATGTGTTTTGTGAGTTTTGCCATGTTTATTGCTTTGCTTTTTGTTGTAGGAAATGAATACATGACTACAAATGTGGGAGCTGTAGAAGATTTTGTGTTGATGAAAAATAAGGAGACAGGAAAAAGAATCATCCCAATCATCCCGATTTATTTTATGTATAAAACAGGATTCTGACACAGGTCTGGAAAGTTATTGTAATTTTCAGGTATGCATATGGTTGGGTTCTGATATACATATGGCTACAAATTTTCTTTGGATTTAGACCCTTGTCATCTCACATATTCTGATATCTGTTGCTGTGAAGAATAATCTGCATCTATAGAGTGATATGGCGGAGTTGGTGGGCGAAATACACCATCGTAAATCTAAATTCAGAAAATAAGGCCTGGAAAAAGTATGTCATTTTGAAATAGAAACTGTAGGAACCCAGAGAAAAAGTAAATGCTGTGAGTTTGTTTCTTCGATACAGTGCAGTTTTAAATAATATACATAGATGATTGCATGCGCTGAATAAATGGTTTTACTTGGAAAGAAATATAGGTTAATATTGGGATTGCAATCAATAACGTGTGAATTAAGTTGCTGTTTTGCACAAATGTATAGTCATCCTCTAAATAAAACACAATGTGACACATCAAATGCACTTCTCTTCTGTACTCTTCTATACTCTTAACAAAAGGGGAAGCTGCCGTTATGCAATTTCTGATATTGACTGTTTCCACTTGACACAGAGATTCAGAGCATTTTATACAGTTTATTTTCAATTTTCCTTTTAGAATACAAAAAGATGTACCCTTGTACAAGAATAGTCACAGTAAATTATATTACATTACAGGCATTTAGCAGACGCTTTTATCCAAAGTGACTTACAATAAGTGCATTCAACATAGGTAGGCAAAAAAACTACTAGTCACCAGAAATCGTAAGTGCATTTCCTTCCTAAACAAGCAACTAAGAGCATAACTAGTACTAAGGTAAAAGTGCAATAAGTAAGCTACCTACTTTTCTTAAACAAATGAGACAAATAAGAAAATCAAATGAGCAAGAGCTAAGAACGGAAAAAGGTAGTTGTGTGGGAGAACTTGGGGCGGTTGAACACCAGACAAGCTGCAGCTTTTTGAACAAGCTCCAGAGGTCTGATGGCAGACGCCGGGACACCAGCAAGGAGGGAGTTGCAGTAGTCCAGGCGGGAGATGACAAGAGCCTGGATGAGCACCTGCGCTGCCTTGTCAGTGAGGAAGTGGCAAATCCTCCTGATGTTGTAGAGGAGGAATCTGCAGGAGCGTGTCACTGATGCGATGTTTGCTGAGAACGACAGTTGGTCGTCCAGGGTCACACCCAGATTCCTTGCTGTCCGAGTTGATGTGACCACAGCATTATCAATGGTGATGGCCAGGTCTCGGTGCGGGCAGCCCTTCCCTGGGAGGAAAACCAGCTCAGTCTTGTCTAGGTTGAGCTTTAGGTGGTGCATCAACATCCACTCTGAGATGTCAGCCAGGCATGCAGCAATTCGTGCCTCCACTTGTGTGTCAGAGGGGGGAAATGACAGGATTAGCTGGGTGTCATCTGCATAGCAGTGGCCGTGGTTACACCTGTCTTTTCAATGCGATCTCGGTCATCCGATCACGCCAGGCTGCATGAAGTGACAGGTGTAGACGCACCTCGCGAGGTGGACGAGCTCGCTTTGTGTTCGGAACTCTGAATAGTCTAGACGCAATTAGGCACCTCAAAACGCATACAGCGGGGACACGTCATCAAATCATGCCCATTTCCCTGCTGGGCAGATCCACGAGAAGGGCCTGTCCGCATGTCCAGAGTCGCCGCCGCCGAGTGCCGTACCCGATCCCCTCCACCGACCCGCCTTCCGATACGGCCGCGGACACCGCCCTGCGAAAACCCCCGCTGCACCACGCACGGGGCGCAGCGGATGAGGACCCTGCAAGACGGGCCGCAGACCACCCTTCCAGCGGCGGAGAGAGGAGGGCGGCGGGGCGACTGCTCCTCCAGCCACGGCTCAAGCCCAGCCCCGCTTCGTACCCCAGCCCGACAATGAATGAGGACATTGTGCAGCGCTGCTGTTGTCTCCTCAATAGCAAACGTCTTGTACAGGCCCTACCGTGACTACACACAATTCTTAACATAAAGTAAAGGAGCACACCCAGCACCATTTTCAGGGATTGTTGTTATGGTTATTTAAATACTGCACGGGAACCGGAAATCCGAACACATATCTGGCCAAAGAGCTCGCATTTAACTGTCAAGTGTAGACGCACCACTTGTGTGTTCCGATTAGCATATTCCGATTACTGAGATCGCATGAAAAGACAGGCGTAACCACAGCCAGTGATAGGAAAAGTCGTGGGAGTGGATAACAGAACCAAGAGATGTGCATGTAAATGCACGTGAACAGTACCAATTCAGTTTCAATAGCTGTCAATACATGCGTCAGAGACCGAGCGGGTATACCAGAAAGACTTTTTTAAAAATGTTTTTTAAATTTATTTTTTATTTACAAAAAGCAAAAAATAACAAACTTCTGATAATAATCCTGGACCCATAAAAGAGGTCAACATAACAGAAAAGAACTAAACAGCACAAACAGACCTGCCATATATAGTGGCTGATCAGGCCATTCAGACACACGGGAATAGACGAAGACATAGCTATTTAAACAAACTACACTAACCAAAAATCATGTCCGTACAGTGCTGCCTAATACTAACTACTGAACAAATAATCAAACAGTACCTAAACACAGTTGTCAAACAAAGATAATAACAAAATCAAACTAAAAAAGACCCCCCCCCCCCCCCCAATTGGCCATCAACATAATTTAAGCCAGTCTGATGCAGCTGGAACTCCCTTAGTTGGCCAAGGATTGAATTAAATAACTTAAGTTAATGAAAGTAATATAGCAAAATTGACAAAGAATGTTAATAAAAACTGAATGTTATATGAAACCAAAACCTACGTGTCTAGTTATTTATCTGTGTGTGTGTTTTTTGAGTGTGAGAAACCTAAAGTAAGTAAATGAAACAGAAATGGAAAGTGTTACCACCATATCCTTGGCTTCAGTGTGTGGCTGCTGGTGTGGCTATCACAAAATGAATTACCTTAATAGTCATTTATACTGGTCATATCTATACACACATACACCAGTTTAAAATTGTATTTAACATTTAAGGGCTGTAGTCAAGACCACCTTAGCTGAGTCCAAGTCAATTCCAAGACCAGGTCAAAGGGATTTGAGACAAAGTCAAGACCACGGCAAAATGAGTCCTATTCAAGACCAAAATGAGTAAACAGTGAATTTCTTTCCAAATACTATACCCTTCAACATCCAACTAATTAATAATTGAAATTGACTAATTAATGCATAGGATTTTGAAGACAATTACCAATTTCTACAGGTGAAATCCCTTTAGTTAATGGTGGTGCTAGGGAGAAAATAAACTACAATCAATAACCTTTTTTTTTTTTTTTTTAAACATTTTTAGATAGGAAAACGTTTCCGCCCAAAACTTCAGCGCTCAACTACTTTCAATTTAAGCTATCAACGCCATTCGAACTTCAGCATAGTCTGGAATCATGATCGGTTCAAATGTTGTTTTTTTACACTTTTACTTCAGTAATTTAATTGTATTTGCAATTCTTTGGCCCCATAGGAATGCATTATAAAAAGATATGTTTCACTTTTGCTTTGACAATGGCTCTGTGTCTAGAAGCCACTGGAGTCAGACTCTGGCTGTCTTTCACAATGTCCAGAGACTCAGTTTGTGATTCACTGATGGATGAATGAATAGAAAACACAAAGCTGGACATGAAATACGTCTACAAAATATGACTTGATGGAGAAAGTTTCCATACAAATCATTACAACTATTTATACTTTAAATACTTTCAATATGTTTAATACTATGATTTCTATTACATTTTTCAGTACTACTACTACAGCTGTAAATGCTACAATTTGTTGCTAATAATTCAATTACTACTGCTAGTACTACTACTACTTTTGCTTTGCTGAAGCAAGCACACTAATTATTACGAATAAAGAAGCACGAGAACATAAGTATGAGAGTAAGTACGAGAATTAAGTTGACCATAGTGAATAAGAAGTATAAGGATTTATCTATAAATTCGGCGGAACCCAAAACGGCTACAGAGATTGGCTGTTGTCTGGTCCCATGGTCTTTTGGCCTGATCCGATTGGCTGATCCGGCCCCAGCTGGGCTAAGTCCCTCCTCCTGTCGAGGAGCCAGTCTAGCGAGATTTATCCTGGGTACCAAGAGCTCCTGCCGACCTACCGGGCTGCAGACCAGAGGCTTTACCCGCAGATCTTTGTGATATCGCTGGATCCTCGGTAAGTCTCCCTTCTGCCTTTTTTTCTAACCGACGTAGAGCTGTATGGTTGACCCCAGTCAGCTGCAGCCCCACGCGAATCCTCGGCCAGGTCTGCAGACTGCTCTCAGCCTGGATCAACAAGGCAGACCCTTCTCATCTCGCTTCGTTGCGCCCCTGTGTGGTGTTGTTTTTTTTTTGTTTTTTTTTTGCCGTTGCAATAGTCAGAGCATCAGGATGCGTTGTGACGGCAGGCTGCAGCTTCCGTGTGTCAGGGAAGCCGTCGAAGAAGCAGCAGTCTCCCGATAACATGAATCAATCTATTCCGTCTCTAGTCAAGCTTGTAACATTCAGTGGTCGCTGTGTTTTTTTGCGCAAGCCAGACAGATCCAGTCGGAACCAGTTGTTGTCAAATGAACACACGGTTGTGTCCAGCCGCTCCTGTCATCGGGGGGGTTTTCCCGCAGAGTAACAAGCTCTGGGTGTCACGCAGACTATTTGCACTGCGGTCACGCTAAAGTATCGCATATCTCTGTTTTGTTTCTGCATGTGTCTAAAGCAGCGATTCACAAACTTTTTCTATGTCAAGCCAACCCCCCTTCCTCCACCCAAATCCTATGCATTACACCACGAACCCCCATTGGAAAAGGTTTTTTTATGAATCCCATCTGAGAAGTTGTTTTGGTGTTAGTTATATTTTCGTATAGCATTGCATGACAGTCCATGCTGTAGGTGGAATAATAACCACAGTCCATGACCACCACTCTTATACAACTGCTCCTTATACATTCTCTCATTGTGCTTAATGAGTGACATAATGGTGAAATTAAACAATTTCTTATTTTGCTGAGGACAAAAACAGCTCCTCTAATTCAAATGACATAATCCTGCTGAGTGGAGGCTTTCCACATTTGTCTGACTTGGATGATTTGAGTAATTCTACATGTCTACTTCAGTTTGTGATTTTCTGTATTTCCCAGAATGCCTTTTAACAACCCTAAGAGAACACCTGTGAACCTGTCGCTGCTGCATTCAGGTCATGTTAACAAGTTTTATGTTAAGCTAACGAACAGCAGAACCTACCTGTATTTCTAGTTCACCATGAACAGAGTCAATTGTGCAGAAGTATACTAGTGTGAATATAACTAGTAATCATTATTTTTATTACCTTGGCTATTTAGCCTTTTGCAGCTGAAATGTGTTACAACGCCAGACAGTAAAACCCTTACTTATTGTTGTTTTTGCCTATCCAATTAAAGGTCAGTGTTTCCTCTAAAATGTATTAGCTGTGGTCATTATGGTGGCAGAACCAGGGTTTGCTGTGTTTTGGACTAGCTGTAATGCTACCGTGATTGGCTTATATTTTGTTTGGTTTGGGTGAAAAGTAAGGCCAGAAGATGATTTTTTTTTTTCTTTGCAATTTTTTAATGTTTTTGTTAAATGAAGGGGAGACACTGCATTTGATAGACATGATAGAAGTGTTTTGCTAATACTTCTGATCTGTGACAGAGTGCCTAAGAATAGCGAGCAGAAGCATTGCGTTACTGGAACAGTATCCAACTGATGACATCTACGGCTATAGATCACAGAGCCAAACTACACATGTAGGTCATCTCATTCCTGACTCAATGAACTGTCAGCTCTCTACAAGCTGCCAAGAGTTCACTTTAAACTGCACCGCTGGAGAAATGTGGCTTAGATGATTATAATGATCAGATAACTAGATCATATAATAACAGTGTCTTGGATTATGGATTGCCAAAATAGTGCAATGAGCACTCCAGAAGAATAATGCAGTCCATTTTGGTGCTATATGCCATATTCACTGTCTGTCAATTTAGTTGAAGAGGTTAGACTGAACAATACAATTGCAAATGCATGAGTGTGCTACAAAACATGCTGAACATAGCTCTCCTAGTTTTGACCTCATCTGCCTCATTTGACCTTATCTGCCTCATAGAGATTTCCCAATCTCTTGCCAATCTGACACCCCATATCTTAATCTCTGTCAGTTTAATGCCCTCAGAACAGCTGGCATGCAAATACATAATTCTCTCTCTCTCTCTCTTTATAATGATCAAAAGCCAGCGGACCAAGTGACCCAGGTTACACAACAGTGTTTTGTTGACAGTGTTTTATTATATATTAGCAGATAGTACTGTACTCCATACGGTCAAATAAGAGCACCAGGCTGAGGGTGGATATATAATGAAATGCTGGTATCTTGGATAAATTACTAGTTGTTTGTTCTGTTGATTACCTTAATTCAAACCATTAAAATATAATAGGTTGTATGAAGGGAACAAGCTTTTGAATATACACTCAGGATCTATTTTGTGAGCTAGTACTCGGTAAGACTCCCTTTTGTCTCCACAGCGGCCACAGTTCTTCAAAGCCTGGATTCAACAAGGTCGAAACATTCCACAGGAATCTTTGGTAAATGCTGACTTGACTAGCAGTTCCGTATTTTGGCCATAAGTATCCTGTTCTGCCTCATCTTAAGGGACTCTATTGGGTTGAGATTTGTCATGTTCCCAAACCTCGTGGAAGGATCCATTGGAAAAATGCACCCACCAATGCACCTTTTAGACTGAATGTTGTCCGATTGTCATGAAGGGGAACAGAACTCTTCCAGTTCAGCCGCTGCAAACAGCGGCATGCTGGGTATCAAGACAGTCCTGGAACTGAGAAAAATGGCACTGGGTTGGTTTCAGGAGCAGCTTAAAAACTGTGCTGGTGATTTGCAAGGCAAAGCACCATTGACCCAGAAAGGTGTGCATGTGTGTGTGTTTGTCTCTCCGTATGTACACAAGCTCAGGATAAATGTTTGATGTGTTCAACTTGAGAAATGTCTCGACAGAGATCAAAATCACTTTTAGTACATTTGACAAAAAGTGTGGCAACATGTTAAATGCAGTGGAAGATAGTGGAAGTGTTTAGATTGGTCAGAGGCCTGTATTTATTATTCACTAGTGCAATGGCCCAAGGAATTATTGTGCTGTTGTTTCTTCTATCTGGTTCGTCTTGCTAATGAGTCAGTGGATGGTGAGGTGTGAAACGGGGAATTTTAACTTGTGTCGCCCAGGGGTGAGAAGCTAGCTGGAATCTGTCTGAAAATGACAGTGATGAAGGAATGAGCAAGGTCTTTTATTGTTGTACAGGAATATCTGGTTTTTTTGCAGCAAAGAAACTCCTGTCTGGACAAACTCACTGTTTGCACACAATGGGCCTCATTCACAAAACATTTCTTAAATTCTTCGTAAATGTTTCGTAGTTATGTGCATACAAAAAAACCTGTCATTTTCAAAAGCATAAGCAGTGGAGTCACAGTCACCGATAAAAGTAAAGCATAGCAGGAAATTATTAATGCTGTCAGCAGAAACACGCACTGTTGCTGACCAACTTTTCTTGGCCAACAAGCTTGTTGATCATCCACACATTAACTAACTTATGATTCTTTGCACTACTTGGAGTTATATTTTTTGTATATTTTCTGTGTATATTTTTTAAGATATTTTTTATACAGCCTGTTAACCTTAAATTTGTTTATTGTATAGTCATGTGTGCCTCTCTCTTGGCTTGTACTGCTGCAAACTGCAATTTCCCCTCAGGGACAATAAAGAGCCATCTATCTACATTGGCCGAGTTTCCCTGGTCACTCAGCTTTAGAGGAAATTAATGGACTTCCAGTGACTTGTTGAGTGCATTGCTCACATCTTCACTGTCACTCAAGGATCGTTTGAATGTGAATAAAACGGACTGTACTTGCATCTGTAAGTTGACAATTTTGTGAAATGGCCTCATAAAGCATAAATTGGAGTTTTTGTACAGCCTGAAATCCCTCCAAATAATTTTCTTTCAAGTCCTTTTTGAAAGACCAAAAGTAAACAAAATTTATGAGGAAAATACGTCTTTGTAAATGGCAGGGAGATATAGACACTGAAAATCATCTTGTCATTGTTACATCCAAAGCCAGTTTGCATGCATGTAGCTAATTTTATTAATTTCTAATAGGCATATTTTCAGATCATAAGTACTGTGGGTGTGAACAGCTGATTTCATTTATAAATGTAAAATTTGGCTATCTCAAAATAATTGAATGGTTAATTTTGGTGCTGTTTTTGACAGGAAATTGTTTTTTTGTTTAGACAATGACCACTTGTTGGCCAGAAGCTTACCAACACTGTCTTGCTGTTAACACATCTGATTTGCACACCAGCTAATACAGCCTAAGATTATTGGCACCCTTGCATTATGCAGATAATGTACAAAATCGTTCATCTGTTTTATTTAACAGCACATGATCAAACAATACAAATACAAATATAAAAACAAATGTATGGCTTCAAAATTTAAAAGTGGCTATGGCCATGATTATTGGCACCCTTTTCTAATTATGGAGCGAAGCCTGCAAAGCTAGTGAGTTTTTTCCATTAATTACCTAGACTGTGGCGGCCCGCCATAGTCTAATTTGTCCAGCCACAGTTTCATAATGAACTGAAAATATTTTTACACTTCTCATAATAACATAAAAGATCTCTAACGTTGTGTTTTGCACCATTGCTTCAGCAAAGCATCTCTCACTCCCAGTCAGTCAGCCCCTCCCTCCCCTGCTGTGCACGCGCACACTCACACACACACACACACACGCACTGGAACATTCCTGGCTGCATCCGAGACACCAAGACATTTTGAGGACACAACATCGTTTGAGTTAACTAACGTTACAGTATCCACTGCAGTTATCCACTAGTCCAAATACTATTTTATCATTATCAATGTACGACAGCAAACCGATAAAGATACTGCAGAAGTTAGCGATAAGTTATTGATAATTAACGTTACTCTAATGTTAGCTAAGTTAGGTAACGTTAACATGAACATGCACGCAGTATCGCTGTTTCTCACAAACACATATAGCCCCTCCTCTCCGAGGCTACATCCACACTAATACGTTTTCGTTTTAAAACGTTTTAATACGAAACGAGTTTAGAAACTAAAACTATCTCAATCCACACAAGCGTTATAGTACAGTTTCAGAAATGATCTCTGTCCATAAAAACGCATATCACGTTACCATTCACCTACACTGGGCATGTGTGTGCCGGTGTAAACAGGAAGCAGATTGTCTGCTCTGCTTAGTTGTAGAAAATACCGTTATGAAGAACAGCAGTGGCGAAAAGTAAGAGCAGAGATGTATTTGTTTGGACCACCGTCGAGGTGGAACTGTTACTAAAAGTAACAAACGAGTACAAGGCGGTAAACGCAGATTGGGAGTCGTCGCAAAACAAATACAGCGACATATTACAGCGGTACCAGCAGCACTATCCATCGCCAGGGAAGAATACGTCTGACTGATAAGACCCAATCAGGAAGCTAACATGGCTCTCCAGCTAGGGCAGAAGGAACAGGTGAGATTGAAAGCAAACACAGAGAGATGTAGAAGGGAAAAGCCTAATTTCTATTCTTCTGTGCCTGTATATATTTTGTTATGTGTTTGACACAACGTGAAGCAATGGAGCTGTATATATTGTTATTTGTCACAAAGTACTTGGCAATTAAAATATTAACAGTGGAGCACCTTATATACAGTATTATTTAATAATTAATTTACAGTATAATTGAATAATTAATTTAAGAAGATGGAGAAATATTTACACAGTTGTAACGTTACTGTAACGTAACAAAATTGTTTACAAGATAACAAAGTTCTTCATAGATCTAGCCTCTTAATTTTGCTCTCAAAGTGCACCAGATTGATGCATTTAAAGGTCCCATATTATGGAAAGCGGTTTATTCCTGGCGCTTATACATGTTCCACAGGAAATTACTTCCCTAAGCAGCTGAGAAAATGTTAAATCTGGAAGTCAACCTGTTTTTCTGTTTTTTCCTTTTTCCCAAAATGGTGCCAAAGATAGGAGAAAAACGGCCCGTTTCAGAAAATGGTTCTTTTGGACGTCATAAGGTGCAAGTCCAGCCCCTCTCAGAGCATGCCCACGCCCAGGTGAACAACCAATCCCATTAACGTCATCGCAAAATGCAGCTCACGGTAGTGCCGCAAGCATTATGGTGCATTCCATTGTACTCGGAAATCGGTAATTCTGAGTCTGTATTCCTAACTTCCAACCTAAATCTAAATTCCAGTGCATCTGCTCGGGAAAACATAATCGCCCACAGCAAACTCATGTTTGTATGGTGAGTCTCAGAATGTTACAAGCATCTAAACTCATCAACTACTACAGCGCCATTAGTGAAGAGAATCGGCGCATATCACATTCGGACGCCGTTTTTTCCAAGTACACTGGAATGCACCATTACCTTCTGACGAGTGAAGCTAAAACAACACATCTGGAGATATATCAACGCTCCAGTTATTATTTTGTAGGATGCAGGCAGCAACATAGATCCCTGCACAGTCTCCCAACACGCGAAAATGCCAGGACAGAGTGGATTAATTTTATTTTTAACGGCAACGGCTACAGTTTGATGATCAGTCCTCAGACTGCTTGAGCAACGGCAGGATTTATTGGTTGGAGTCAGGACTCATCTTAAAGTTATTTGTTGGGACCAGTGTCTGTTTTATAAGTCTGTCGAACGTGTCAGGCTTGGTAAACTTTAGCCACCATTAGTACAATCGTGTTTGGTTGTTTGCGCTGCGCTGTTTGGATGCAAATAGATTGCATCCAATAATATATTGGCTAACTAGCTCAACAAAATTGTCAATCCTAGCTTGTCTGCAAGTTGTATTCAATAAGCTTATGGACATGAGCCATAAACAGACTGGCTACAGCAGAGAGTGTTGCTCACACATCCACATTGTGTGTAGGTTGTATGTAATGAGCACTGCTCTGATTGGCCACCTCCACGCCCTCAAAACAGCCTGTTCTTTACAATGGAGAAAATGAGAGACTGAAACACACACCGCAGAAGCTGGTTTTAGGATTTCTTTTGATATAGACTTCACAAACGTCTTGTAAAGAATGAGTACAATACCCCCCCTTTAACTTTAAAATGTACAAAACTTTCTTCTGGGGTAGCATGCGCCCGGACACCCCGAGAGGGTCCAAGGTCCACCCACCTCAGTCTCACAAAATCCTGTGGGAAACACTGCTAGGTCAGGCAGACAACTCGAGTGGCACTAGCTCACATGTTGCTATTGCAAATTTAATATATTTAAGCTGTCAAACTCACTTTTCTGTTGCTGCTTACCCTGCATTATGTTGCTCCGTTGCTGCTGGTGCTAGACTATAGGGCAGTGAAAGCAACAGATCCTTCTTACCTCCAGGCTGTGGTCAAGCCTTACACCCCTGCCCGACCACTTCGCTCTGCTGCCTCGAGGCGACCCTGTCGCTCAGAGGTGTGGCCATGTGGCCGATCTACACGTCACAGCTTTTCCCTGTCCTGGCCCCACAGTGGTGGAATGAACTCCCCACTGATGTCAGGACAGTTGAGTCGCTGCCCATCTTTCACCGCAGGCTGAAAATCCACCTCTTCAAGAAACACTACCCTGACCCTTCCTCTTAGCACTTGCCTATTTGTCCAAAAGGGTCCAGCTGCAGACCTCCACTCTCATCACCCTACCTCCACTCTCATCACCCTAGTTCTGTGAGCCAATGGGGTTTGAGACCTCCACTCTCAGTACCCTTCTGTGAGCCAATGGGGGGGTTGCGCATGAGTAGTGGGGTGGGGCTCATCACCCTCAGAGCAGAGCCCCACCCACCTCCGGGCTCATCACCCTCAGTATACTGTATTGTATTTTCACCTCGGGCTCATCACCCTCACTATACTGTATTGTATTTTCTTTCAGAAGTCTATAAATATATGAAGACTATATATACACACGTATACATATACACACACACATACACACACACACACACACAGTGATATATTACAAATATTAATAATTGTCACTCCAGTTATGTAAAACCAGATCAGATTTTAAAAAATGACAAATTCCAGTGTAGCTGCAGGCGGTGATTGAAGGGGTCCAAGCACACCTTGAAAAAGAGAACATTCACAAGACAGTAGGTATTTTATTCAACTATTTCACAAGGTTTCTTGAAACTTTCAAGAGTGTCTCTGCCTTCCGACATGAACCAAATGTACAAACAAAAAATTCTCCATCAATTCCTTGTGGTCTTCATTGTGTGCCTTGAAGGTGGCACAAACATGCCCAGTGTAGGTGAATGGTAACATGATATGCGTTTTTATGGACAGAGATAATTTCCTCGACTTCCTTTTGCCGTGTCAATCCCAACATGAGCTAGGGAGGTTCTTTTACATTTCCCTTCAGCTGGTGGAGGTGGTTTTTTACCCACTCAGCTCCCAGGAGTGCGCTCTTGCCATGGTCTACAAGACAAAAACAGTTTAAAGTCCCAGTGTTATATTGGTAAGATAGGCTGGTTAAAATACAATAGCAAAAACATTTTTAAGATGTGGCTCAATGGCCAGAGGTTTAAAACCACTTTAACCAAATAACACACATTCTGTTGACCACAACACATTGCACAGGAATTCATTAGCAGGATACATACAAACTCTACAACCATGGTATCTGGTTATTTTAGACTAGACTATTGTCCTGTCCTCTCCTCTCCTCTCCCTTCCCCACCATCTAGACTCTAGAGACCTACATCAACTACTACTACAGCGCCATTAGTGAAGAGAAATGGCGCATATCAATGAACTAGTTACGTTAACGTTAGTAGGCTAGTACCACACTAGTAAAGACTTATCTCGTAACGTTGAGCACAAATCAGCCGAATTATGTTACAAATGTAAAGCACGAGTACAAGGGAATGCACCATAACGCCATTGTAAATCACAAGCTTATGTTAGCTAACTCGCTAACCTCTATGGGAAATTATAGTTGTAAGCTAATAGGCTAGCAGTCGGATCCGTAAATGCATTTATTTACAAAGCGTTTATTCTGAATACAAATATGAAAACATTATCAGCGTTATTGTAATATTTCAAATCAAATCACATTTATTTGTATAGCCCTTAATCACCGTTACAGTCTCTAAGGGCTTCACAGTGCCCAACATGTGAAAATAATAAATGATTAGTACACGACATCCCCCAGCTTTAGACCCTCACAGAGGACAAGGAAAAACTCCCACAAAACCGTATTGGAAAATTGGGCGAAACCTTGGGAGGGGTTACTCAGAGAGGGATCCCCCTACCAGGACGGTTGGGCGTGCAATAGATGCCGAGTTTGGGCAAGCAGTGTATACACAATATATGAAAGTTCATTTTGGTGGGACATCCAGATCTGATGGGGCGGCATCACAGCAACGGCAACTCAGTCAGCGTCATCATAGGACTAGGGGACCACGCAGACGCCAACTCTGCCCAGATAGGAGAACGCAACGCCTGCTCAGTCAGCATCGTCCTAGGAGGCGGGACCACGCAGACGCCAACTCTGCCGGGCTGCAGCCTGGAACAGATAGGAGACTCACCCACACACACCCATACACACACTCTCACTCACACAGACAAACATGACCAGCGTCAGTGGACAGGAGCAGGAAGACCAGGAGAATAGGACAAGTAGACAGGATGCTAATATCCATCGGCAGGACCCTGAGCTAGGATGAGCTAACTGGTCTAGCCTTACTCTGAGACGAGACTGAGCCACTCCCTCAAGGCTGGTCAAAAGACAGAGAGAATAAATGGGTTTTTAGCCTTGACTTAAAGACTTCGATAGCGCCTGGCAGACCTTTTGCATAGATAGGGAGCCCGGTAAGAAAAGGCTCTGTTACCTGCAGTTTTCTTTTTGACTGCTGGAATAGACAGGTAGCCAGCGCCCTGAGATCTGAGGGCGCGTGGCGGTTTATATGGTTTAATCAAATCGGATAAATAGGACGGTGCCATCCCATGTAGTGATTTATATGTAAGTAAAAGCACCTTAAAGTCACACCTGGCCTGAATTGGTAGCCAGTGTAATGAGGATAGAATGGGAGTTTTATGGTCGAATTTCCTAGTTTTGGTCAGGATTCTGGCAGCAGCATTCTGAACCAATTGTAGTTTTTTAGTGCGCCCAGTAGGTAAGCCCGAAAAAAGGGCATTGCAATAATCGATTCTGGATGATATAAAGGCATGTACTAAAATTTCTGCGTCTGCCTCTGTTAGCATGGGTCGAATTTTGGCAATTAATGTGCAACTCGAATGAGAGGGTAGGGTCGAATTTTACCCCAAGATTTTTAACATATGGGCTCTGGGAGATTACACAACTATCAAAGTTGAGAGTATCCATCCATCCATCCATTTTCTAGCCGCTTATCCAGGGCCGGGTCGCAGAGGCAGTAGGCTCAGCAGGGATCTCCAGACGTCCTTCACCCCGGCCACGCCCTCCAGTTCCCCCTGGGGGATCCCGAGGCGTTCCCAGGCCAGAAGGGTTATATAATCCCTCCAACGGGTCCAAGGTCTGCCCCGAGGTCTCCTCCCAGTTGGCCGTGCCCGGAACACCTCCAAGGGGAGGCGCCCGGGGGACATCCTAATCAGATGTCCGAAAGTTGAGAGTAGTATTCTCAAATTTGATGACATAAAAGTAGTATTAGACTACGTTACTTACATGTGTAGTCGTTTGGGCCTTTGCTGCTTTGCTTCGGTGTCCCCCACTAGCTTGAAGCACGGCCAAGAAAGCGGTGGCAACCGGCAGCGCAGTAGTGCCGTTGACTTACTAAAGTCGGAACAAACTTTTAAATTAGGCCTTGTAGATCTAATGAGTGAAGATTCAGCAACTGATTAGCTTATTTCTTGCCTCAAAATTTTTCTGAAACAGATTTTGGTGGACTGCTAAGGTGAAATAAGTGAAAGTTTACGTACTACATACAACGGAACCCCACTACTCATGCTCAACCCCCATTGGCTCACAGAAGGGTACTGAGAATGGAGGTCTCAAACCCCATTGGCTCACAGAAGTAGGGTGATGAGAGTGGAGGTCTGCAGCTGGACCCTTCTCTATTTGTCTCCACTTATTTGTCTGAGCTCTTGTTTATTAGCTCTTGTTTATTTGATTTACTTATTTGTCTAATTTGTTTAATTAAAAAGTAGGTAGCTAACTTATTGCACTTGTACCTTAGCACTGGTTATGCTCTTAGATGCTTGTTTGCACTTGATTTCTAGTGACTAGTAGTTCTCTTGCCTACCTATGTTGAATGCACTTATTGTAAGTTGCTTTGGATAAAAGCGTCTGCCAAATGACTAATGTAATTACATTGTATTTGTTTTGAGTTTGAGTTGTTTGACTGAACAGACTGCACAGCCTTTGGCAATGATGACTTCCAAACGTTTCTTATAACCATAAGCTTCCTGCACCTTTCTGCTGCCAGTTTCTCCCACTCTTCAATTGCAACCCACTCCAGTTCTTCAATGTTTGAAGGATTCCTTTGGCCAACTGCACATTTCAGATTTTGATCTGAATTCATCGCTGGCCGTTTTCTCTTGAACCACTCCTGGGTGCTTTTGAATATGTGTTTTGGGTCATTGTCCTGCTGGAGGACTCATGACCCTGGTTTGATGCCCAGTTTTCTGACACTAGGTAGCACATTTTGCTCCAAAATGCCTTTCAGATTTCATGATGCCCTTAAAACGTTCAAGATGGCCAGTACCCGAGGCAGCAAAGCAACCCCATATTTGACTGTAGGTAGGGTGTTCTTTTCTTTAAAAGCTTAACTTTGCCATGCAAAGAAACGATGCATCACGAGTGTGCAGTGTGCTGTGCTGTGGTATTTTGATTGAGTATGTTGAGTATGAAAATAATAATTTGTCGTAGCCCTTCTCAATTGCAAGTTGGTAATTTGCGTATAAAGCCGATTAATCAATTAATCCTAACAATTGTTTGTTGCACAACCAATGACCAAACATGAGTATTAACTAAAATTGACCTGTTGGCAAGCCATTCCAGTCACTAGTGGTTATAAAATTGGTCCTCCAAACATTTAGGGAAGTGGGACGTTCTGACTGGTCTAGTTTACAATGGGATTGCTGTTTGATTCCTTGGTCTGGTCGCGTTGGAAACTGAAGGCTGATATTTCAGTTGCCTTGGAGAGGTCTGAAACCCATTTGTCCTTTTTGTTAGTATTTTATTTAGCCCTCAGTCTTTCTCTTCTGTACTGTTTTCTCTATTTCTCTAATGATTTCCTGCCCAGTACACAACCCTTATACTGGCTGTCACTCTGTTGGAGTCTTTCTTTCCCTTCGTCCCTTGGCCATTCACTCCTGCAGACTCTCAACATTGGCTTTGTAACACCACTGTACCCATCAGTGTTCATTCAGGTTTTTTCCTCCTACACACACAGACACACACACACCACATCTTTAGTTCCTTCCCTCTCCTCCGGTGCCTGTCCTGTTGCCACGGTGATAGATTAGAGAACTCAGCTGCATATTAACCCTCCACAGGGTTTGATTTCCATATCAGAGTCTTCGTTTACAGGGCAATAACAGTGTACACAGAGACTGAGACATATGGCTGAATCTACATATTTAAAGTAATAAGCAGGGACGTTTTCATAGAAATACATTATGGCCAAAAGTCTGCGGACACCCCGTCTAATGTATATAATGGTCTGGGGCTGTTTTTTATGGTTGGGGCTAGGCCCCTTAGTTCCAGTGCAGGGAAATCTTAACGCTACAGCACACAATGACATTCTTCCAACACCTTTGGGATGAATTGGAACGCCGACTGCGAGCCAGGCCTAATCGCCCAACATCAGTGCCTGACCTCACTAATGCTCTTGTGACTGAATGGAAGCACATCCCTACAGCAATGTTCCAACATTGCTACATTGCAACAGTAGAAGCTGTTATAGCAGCAAAGGGGGATCAACTCCACATTGTACTCATTTTGGGCTATTTAAACTGTTCCTGGGGGTCTTTACAAGACGTTTGTGAAGTCTATATAAAAAAAAATCCCAAAACCAGCTTCAGTGGTGTGTGTTTCAGTCTCTCATTTTCTCCATTGTAAAGAACAGACTGTTTTGAGGGCATGGAGATTGTATGTAATGAGCACTGCTCTCTGCCAATCAGAGCAGTGCTCATTACATACAACCTATACGCAATCGCCTGGCGGAGGCGGAGAGCAGAGCGCCCATGCTGCTCAAGGTAAACAAATAAGCTTGATGCAGAAATCTACCATAACCATGGCGGCTGCTCCAGAACCAACACTGAGACCGTATATGTTTGAGCCGGAGTCTGACCCAGAATGGGAAGAGGCAGCTGAGGGGGTTCCACTTAGTTTCTCAATGATAACAATTCTGTGTAATGTACTTTCGTGCCTTGTGTTTGTGTATGTGGGTGTGCGAGCGACACTCTCTGCTGTAGCCGGTCTATTTATGGCTCATGTCCATAAGCTTATTGAATACAACTTGCAGACAAGCTAGGATTGACAATTTTGTTGAGCTAGTTAGCCAATACATTATTGGATGCAATCTATTTGCATCCAAACAGCGCAGCGCAAGTAACCAAACGCGATTGTACTAATCAGTGCTCGACATTCCCTATAGCCCGCTTGCCCGAGGCTGTCTACTCATCAAGTCGGGCTGGCTACCAATTCTGAAGGCTTGTCCGCTCGGGCAAGTCAATTTTAATGCGAAATAATCGCGGACAGTGAGCCAGCAGCCGCGTCCGGAGTGCCGGGACGGAGGCGAGGGCGCGTGCTGCAGAGGACGGAGTGGGAGAGCACACGTCTCCCTCCGCGGATTTCAGGGTGGTTTCAACCAGTGTGCGAACCATACCATGGTCTTCGGGGGAGCTCTTTTATTTAGGGGGTCAGGTCAGCGCGCCTCACAGGGGCAACTTACTGTGATGCTTGCTATGGACATATGCTATAGGTATGAGTACTGAGTAACATTACAGAACCACACACAGTCCACACCACACAGGTGTGCATGCATGATGAACGTTATGTTGGTGTCGCCGGCGGTCAATTTGGCGTTTTCCGCGGTCGAAGAAGTAGGCTAGATGCTACCGGCTCTGGCTCAGTCGAGACGATTGGCTGCTTCGACTTCTTTGTAAATCCAAAATCTGTTAGAAGGCTTGTTTTCGTTTCGACATTATCCTGATTACCAAGTAAAACAGAGAAATATTGGCGCGCAGTGCGTAAACTGAAGTTTGTAGACTGATGGTTTTTTTCTTCTGATAAAACGTGAGTGAAGTTTGATTTGTGCCTGCAGTGCCGCCACGCTCCGATGGTAATAGCAAGAATAGCATGCATGTCGGTATCTATTATGGTGAATTAGTGAGCAATCATGAATCATACATCAAAATAACCAAATTTTACGCATTATACACGATGATGACGATACAGGAAATTGAGAAAAATAGAAATGCATGGCAAAAATAGCATTTATTGTGAATAAAATTAAATAATAAAATATTGTGAACAAAATTTCCCAAATCATGTTTTCAGGGGAGCTCATGTCCTGGCTCCCCCGTGGTTCGCACCATGGTTTCAACCTCTGGCAATCTTATCATTCTAATGTTATGAAGCAGGTCCTCATACACTGGAGGTCTCCCAGATATTTTCAAAGTCTTAACTATATATCTGGGAATGCTATAAAGCACTCATCAGATGGAGCAGTGTCATGACCAACATGAAACATGTGAGTAATACAGAAATGAAACAATGCATGCAAAACTTACAATTTCTAATGAATGCAGCAAAAACCTTTGTGTCAAAATGCACGAGAGAGCATCTAGGTAACCTGAAAAACTAAAATTTTTCAGGTTGGAGGGGAGGCCCTCCAAACCCCCCCCACCGCCTTACCGTCGTTGCTGTGGGGCTTTTCACGCCCCACTTGTCCACTACGCACAAAGTGGTGGGCAAGTGCCTGACAGCTGGGGGCAAGTAAATTTTTTATTGCAATTTTGGGGAATGTCAAGCCCTGCTAATGGTGGCTAAAGTTTACCAAGCCTGACACGTTCGACAGACTTATAAAACAGACACTGGTCCCAACAAATAACTAAAAGATGAGTCCTGACTCCAACCAATAACTTTACTTTTACTTTACTTTTAATGATTCCAGCTTTAGTTTTCTTACTTCTTCCACAAGCCCATGGCTAGCCCCGCTAGCTCGTTAGCTAACCAGCAGTGAATATACTAACCAGACTAATTTGGTAAATTAAATCAAAACATGGTGACACTTACAGATTCCAATTTTGCAGATGGGTCACGTACCTTATGAATTGCTCCATCTTTAAGCTTCAATTTAGATGCTAATCCTGCCATTGCTCAAGCAGTCTGAGGACTGATCATCACACACAGAAACAAACTGTAGCCATTGCCATTAAAAATAAAATGAATCCACTCTGTCCTGGCATTTTCGCGTGTTGGGAGACTGTGCAGGGATCTATGTTGCTGCCTGCATCCTACAAAATAATAACTGGAGAGTTGATATATCTCCGTAGATATGTTGTTTTACCTTCACTCATCGCAAAGTAATGGTGCATTCCAGTGTATTCGGAAAAAACAGCGTCCGAATGTGATATGCACCGATTCTATTCACTAATGGCGCTGTAGTAGTTGATGTTGAGTTTAGATGCTTGTAACATTCTCAGACTTACCATACAAACATGAGTTTGCTGCGGGCGATTATGTTTTCCCGAGCAGATGCACTGGAACACATTTAGATTAGAAGTTAGGAATACCGACTCGGAATAATCGATTTCCGAGTACAATGGAATGCAACGGCTTACGGCACTGCCGTGAGCTGCATTTTGCAACAACGTAAATGGGATTGGTTGTTCAGCTGGGCGTGGGCATGCTCTGAGAGGGGAGGGACATAAACGACAAACCACAGTATACAACCAAATTCTCGTGGGAGATAGAATGGCCTCAATGACGATGGCCGCACAAGGATGAGTTAAGTTTCCTTAACATGTTAAGGTGCGTTTACATGTTAAGGTCATGCAAATTTTGGATTGAGCTCTGTTTGACAAAGGCAGGGACGACAGGTTCAGTTGGCTCTCGTCCTAGTCCTAAAACAGGTCTATGCTAGCACTGCCAGCATCATTAGAGCAGTGGCCTTACATAAGAGCCCAGGGCCAAACTCTGCATTTATTTCAATCTATCAAGCTAGCCTAGCAGTCTGAATAGCACACTGCAACCTGCAGCTCTATTTGCACAGATTGTCATCAGTGGATATTATCAGTAGCCACTTGTATAACCGGTAGGCAGACATGCAACCACATCGCCTTTAAAGTGGCAATCTACAAGATCTGTGTTGTTTTTATTGTTGTTTGTTTGTTTTAAGCGCTTATTGCAGTGGTGTTAATTCACTGCACTTCCCAGACACCACCTGTCAAACAAACAGTGTGCCCAGTACTGTGACTTTTCCTTGGACTTTCTGTTGATTTAAGTTTGAGCTTCTGTAGGTGGTGCTGAATATCATGTTCAGCATATAAAATCACTTACAGTACAATATCTAAAATTTAAAAAAATGACTATGACACAAATTTTGACAGCCTTGACACGTTTCCCATTATTTATACATTTTATAGACTATAAATGTATTTAAATGATTTACAAATATTTTAAAGGATGGGGATACTTTCAGAAATGTGCACTTATGGTTTTTGCTACATTTGTTGTCAATATCTAACTGTATAATAATAATCTCTAAAATGTAGAGATATGAAGGTGTATATACACCAATCAGCCATGAAAACCATGACAGGTGAAGTGAATAACATTGATTATCTCGTTACAATGGCACCTGTCAAGGGATGCGATACATTGGGAAGCAACAGTCAGTTCAGTCAGTTCTTGAAGTTGATGTGTTGGAAGGAGGAAAAATGGGCAAGCGTAAGGATCTGAGCGACTTCGACAAGGGCCAAATTGTGACAAATTGTGGATCAGAGCATCTCCAAAACGGCAGGTCTTGTCGGGTGTTCCCAGTATGCAGTGGTTAGTACCTATCAAAAGTGGTCCAAGGAAGGACAACTGGTGAACCGGCGACAGGGTCATGGTCGCCCAAGGCTCATTGATGGGCATGGGGAGTGAAGGCTAGCCCATCTGGTCCGATCCCACAGAAGAGCTACTGTAGCACAAATTGCTGAAAGGTGTCAGAACACACAGTGCATCGCAGTTTGCTGCGTAGCCACAGACCGGTCAGAGTGCCCATGCTGACCCCTGTCCATTGCCGAAAGCGCCTACAATGGGCACATGAGTGTCAGAACTGGACCATGGAGCAATGGAAGAACATTTTCTTTTACATCTTGTGGACGGCCAGGTGCGTGTGCGTCATTTACTTGGGGAAGAGCTGGCACCAGGATGCACTATGGGAAGAAGGCAAGCCGGCGGAGACAGTGTGATGCTCTGGGCAATGTTCTGCTGGGAAACCTTGGGTCCTGGCATTCATGTGGATGTTACTTTGACACGACATGACCACCTACTTAAACATTGTTGCAGACCAAGTACACCACTTCATGGCAACAATATTCCCTGCAGTGGCCTCTTTTAGCAGGATAATACGCCCTGCCACACTGCAAACGTTGTTCAGGAATGGTATGAGGACATGACAAAGAGTTCAAGGTGTTGCCTTGGCCTCCAAATTCCCCAGATCTGAATCCGATCGAGCATCCGTGGGATGTGCTAGAAAAACAAGTCCGATCCATGGAGGCCCCACCTCGCAATTTACAGGACTTAAAGGATCTGCTGCTAACATCTTGGTGCCAGATACCACAGGACACCTTCAGAGGTCTTGTGGAGTCCATACCTCAATGGGTCAGAGCTGTTTTGGTTGCACGAGGGGGACCTACACAATATTAGGCAGGTGGTTTTAATGTTATGGCTGATCGGTTTATTTATGTCAAATTTAAGTGCACTTCCTTAATCTTTCTTAAAATATGAACCTTAAAAGGTAAAGGCTCTCCTAAAAAAAAATAATTTACTTTTCATTAACACAAGCAGCATCCTGCTAGCCATGAGTGTGACGTTGAAATGTTATCATCACAAGCTCATGGTTCAACAATCATATTTAAAATATTTTTTGTGTAGAGATGATGAAATTAAGTCTTAAAATAAAAATATAAGAATAAAAAATGGCACACCAACAAAGCTGCTGTCTGCTTCTGTAATAATAATAATTCTATAATAATGAAAATAAGCATAAAAATGTGTGACAGGTTTTGCTAAAGGACAGTTTAGTGCAGCAGGAAGACCCAGTGTAGGTTAATGTATCAGTTTCTCCAGTGAGTCATACAAATAGTTTCTCTTTTAGCGATAGATGCTCTAAACCAGGGATATTCAACCAGCTGCAGCACTGTATTAGAGCCAGGGTTCTCAAAACATTTTCATGCTAAAGAAAAACATTAAAAAGTAAACGTTATTCAATTTTGATTAATTAAAATAAATGTACAGCACTCCGATCAAATAGTGTTCATTGTCCATTTTATGCCGTCAAATTAATGTGTTTTTGTAAGTTTTCAGATGAGTTATGTTTTAAAATGTATTTGTCTAAAACAGGGATGGGAAAACCATGTGCCATGGAGGGCCAAGAGTATGCAGGTTTTCATTCCAACCACTACAGCAGCTGATTTCACAGATTAACACACCTTCAACAAGTGAGAAGGAACTAATCAAAATTGAAGCAAGCTGTTCATGCAAGACATCCCAAAATATCAATGAACTGAAACAGTTCTGTAAGGAGGAATGGTCCAAAACACCTCCTGACTGTTGTGTGGGTCTGATCATCAAAATACAGGAAATGTTGGATACAGGAAACAATGGATGTTACCTCAGTGTATCAATTATTTTGTAAATGTGCCACCACCTCCCAGAAAAGAAACCGTCCTCCTAAAATCCTTAAGTTCCACCCCTGGCAGTACCTACAGAAACTCAAATTTCATCAACAGAACATCTCAAGGAAAAAGACCTAGTGGCCACGCTACGGTCCGAACAGCTCAGTCAGTAGAGCCTCTCAGGGTTGTGGGTTGATTCCCCACATAGTGTGAGGTACATTAGTACATCGCTTTGGATAAAAGCGTCTGTTAAATGACTAACGTAAAAAATGTAATGTAATGTTTGCGATGTGATTTCTGGGAAGTGCAGTGCACCAAAGATATTGCCAAAATCAATAAAACAAGGATCTTCTGGATAGTTCCATTAGTTCCGGTTCAAATCCTTTCTCTCCTGTGTCTCCTCTTCCATCCCTCCAACACTGTTAATCGAGGAAAAACTACTCCTAGAAGTGGACATGAAAAAAATTTATTGCATTTGGTTTACTTCCAGGGGTCGTTAACCTTTTTGTAAGTGAGACTCCCTTTTTAGGGTTCAAATATTTTGCACCACCTGGTCTTGACGGATGATCGCCGCTGCTGGTCCCGCTTGCTCTCTCCGCTCCTGGTCCCGCTCGCTCTCTCCTCTCCACAGTCCGACTTGATCCTCCTGATCTCCTGTCGAACTCATGCACTCAGTCAGGGTCTCACACTGATGCTCTGACACTACTCCAGATACTTTTCGTCATATTTTCTACTTTTGTCTTTTTTCCCTTTCGATTCTTTCTCTGCCGTGCGTTTGTTTGCCGACACATCTTGTGGTGTCTTGCTTCCGTCGATTATAAACCGGTCCATTTTTTCACTTTCCACTACACTGCACATAAGTTTCCAGCATGCAGCGTGGTTGATATGTAGCGATTTGAGGTCAAGGTTCAAAATATTTTTATGCACTATTACAATAGAGATATATATATGTGTGTATTTTTATTTATTTTTTGACCAAAAAATACTTCTTTTAGCACCCTTCCCACGACCCTGTGTCCCAGTAACCTACATTTGGAAACATATCAAATACCTTCAGACTACAGACCTTCACATTTACTTATAACATTACTAAATTTGACCTACACCACAACAACAGCTCCAGATAAGAGCATCAGCTAAATGCCTAAAATAAAATGTCTTAAGTTCATCACACCATCAGTCTCATTCCTACTACTCCCTCTCTTTCTCTCTTTCCCCCATGCTCAGGGCAGATGGAGATGCAGCCTTGTGTAACACTCAGTCGCAGAACCAGTTTTATCCAGTCCATGAGAAAGGGTGTGTGTGTGGGGGGGGGTGTTTCTTAGCTGTGTAATAGCAGATAGCCGTTGTCTCGAATATTCCTGTTTGTGCTGGCAGTATTATGTAAATCTCTCTCTCTCTCTCTCTCTCTCTCTCTCTCTCTCTCTCTCTCTCTCTCTCTCTCTCTCTCTCTCTCTCTCTCTCTCTCTCTCTCTCTCTCTCTCTCTCTCTCTCTCTCTCTCTCTCTCTCTCTCTCTCTCTCTCTCTCTCTCTGCTTTATTGGCATGAACAAAAACGTGTTGTTGTCAAAGCATTTTACAGAAAAATCATATATACATACAATATATTAAATACACATATTTAAAACACAGAAATGGGTTATTCCGGGTCAAATCACCCAAAGAGTTAAACCCAACCACCTCAGAATTTGATGAAACTTGGTGTACTTGTTGGTTGGGATCCCACAACACCGAATCTCAACACCAATGGTCAGTCAGACCAGTAGTTTGGGAGATACGAACCCCCAAAGTTTGAGATTTTGTGCAAAAAGGGGCATGGCCACCAACCTTTGAATGAATAATTTCTCATTATTTTTCAGATTTGAGTATATTGGGGTACGTTTCAGAGGTGTAATATTTTTTGTTTAGCAGCAATACAGATTCAAAAAATGCATACCCACTTAGATGATTGATAAAATGCATTATAATGTATATTTTCTACATGCATAGATTCCTCTCATGACCAAAACCCATCTTGGGAGTCAAAATCCACCTGACATGACAAGGAATGCTTCAAGGATATGAATTTATTTAGTCCAACCATATATCTTTGTATATTCTGTATATTCATTTTGCATTTGTACTGTACATGTTCGCTGTTACCTACTAACGATGTTAAGTGTAATATGAACTATTTCAAGCTACTGAAAGATTTTTTTTACTCAATTGAAACAGGATTACATAATAATAACATAATTTTAAATATTTTTCAACAGAAGTCCTTTTTCAAAATTAAAGCACTAGCAGTAGCTATAATAACACAATAGAAGACCATATTAATTTAGTCAATATCTGGTATCAGTTGGTAAAAGAACAAAACGTTGTTTTTTCTTTGTAATGCCAGTGTGAACATTGGAAATGGCAATTAATGACATGTTTTCTGCCATTACAGCGGTCTTGGTTGTCACTTTGGTGTGTGCATGTGATTGTCTGCTGTGTGAAGTACAGATGATGAAGATATGTATTCTCATTCCCAGTAAAACACCAGTTGTATAAAACTGGCAGCTTAGAGAGAAAATCTTCTCAAGACCTACTCTTCTGATCATTTTGTTGTGTGATCAATCGGAAACAATCAATATGCATGTCAGTGTGATTGCCTTAGTTATTATCCAGGTTAACTTACTAACAAAACAAACAACAAGAAATACTTGGAAGGCCTCTTGAAAGCTTACACTACCTACAATGAGTTACACTGCGGTCCTGAGTGAAGGCCGTGCACGTACATTTGGGAAGCGAATGAGCGACTCACTGCATTGAAAACGCCAGCCCATCGAATCGCACCTGGCTGTAATAGTCGCACTCTACCTAAATTAGAAGGACTAATTCCTCATAGCTTTGTAGCCCCATCAGCATAGGTTGGGTGTACCAGCTAATGTTGTGAAATCAGAAATCACAACATAACAGTGGCATATTTTTGACCGCAACCATTTCTGTATAGTGTATAGTGTATCTCCTCACTCACGTTAGCATATTTGAAACAAAATATTGCTATGACTTTTATGGAGTGCATAGGCCTACGTGAGACAACTTCCTCCTTTGGCTGTCAGGTTAAATAAAATAAAAAAAGATTGTCTATCAGGTGTCTTTCAACTACATTATTTTGTGAGCCTTTGCAGACCGAACCTATGGTTAATTAAATGTGGAATGTTCCTTTTTAAGTGGGTTGTAAAACATAAATTAACATTATCTGGGCCCTTATTGTGAAGTTTCAACTGGTATTGTTAGTGATTAGAAGTATTACCAAAAAGCTACAATATGCAACTTTTCACCTCAAGACAGGAAGTGTATTGTTAGTCCCGCCCTACCTCCTCAGCTGGTCAAGCTTCCCACCCCAACACTTGCTGTAATAATTACACATCCTTGTCTAGCTACTCTTACTTAAAGTGGAAACCTCAGTGGCACTTAGTGAGCTTAGGCAGCTTGTGCGTTAAATGAGGACAGCAGCAATGAAGTTAATTCTCTAGCCTATTTTCACTTGAATAACAATCTTTTACGTCATTATTTTTAGGTTATTCTTCCAGAACCATTTATTCCCCAACAAAATCTTACTCTATCTGTCTCCTTGTGACGTTGTGAACGCTAATATTTGCTCATATAGACTTAGCAACTTATTAAGACTCCTTATTTAGTGGCAGTAACACACAGGTTTCATCAGCATGGATAGCTGATCACAGCTACAGCTTAAAAAAATAGCACATAGATAATAAAACAATAGGAGTCTAGGAGTCTGGGTTTTTATGAAGTTTAATTTCAATGCTGAGCCATTTATGTGACCGCTTATATTTGTCACCTTTTTAAACTGCACATATTGCTATGGTATTTGAGTAGCTTAATATTAATTCAACTATAGTATTTAAGCCTGCACAATGTAACGTCATGTAATTTAGTGGCCACAGGTGAAGTTGGCAAACGCAGGAAAACTTCACATCACTGTAGCAGGAAGGAAAGAAAACAGGCCAGAAATGACCGGGGGCTGAGCAACGACATTGAGCTGGCTTTTGGGGTCACACAGGGTCACACTCACTAACACGCATACTAAAACTAAAATAGCAAGACTGTCAGACGTAGCTGCCTGCTCTTCCCCTCACCTCCTTCACCAGTTTGCACACATTACGTGCATAATATAAACTTGCTAGGCCGCTGGCAGTGTGCGTATGTAGGTTTTCATTAAATGAGCACTGGCTGACATCCCAAACCCCAGACCAATGTAGACTATACTAAGAGAATAAACAATCCAAGCATTTATTTGTATTTGCTGAGCTTTGTTTAATAGAACAAGGTCTGTATGTCTTCAGGGTGTCTGTAAGTTTCAATGAGAAATTCAAATTTAAGACTACCACCTGGAGTTGAGTTTAAGACCAACTTAATCAAACAAAAAACTTTCTGATTGAACACAGCAAGTTCTTAAACTATAGAATACTAAAGAATGAGAAAAAAGAAAAAAGACACTAAGAAATGAAATGTTAAGGGACATGCAGTCCAACTCTTTATCGGATAGGATGTATATTGTACTACTAACCCTGTTCTGTATTAATCTAATAGTACACATGCAGCACAAAGTAAGACCTTTAATAACTATTTAAGATTTTTAGTAGTTAAATTTAGATCATTTATTTTAAGGCCTTTTCAGACTCAAGGTAAATGTAGAGTCTAAAGTCTAGACCCCTCATCTCTCTCATAGGTACGTATCATTGATCTCTCTCTCTCTCTCTCTCTCTCTCTCTCTCTCTCTCTCTCTCTCTCTCTCTCTCTCTCTCTCTCTCTCTCTCTCTCTCTCTAGGTGAGGCGGAAAAGGGCAATCAGAGCCTCTCTCTCTCACTTATCCCTCTGTGGTGTTTGCCATGGCGTCCTCCTTGCTCAGCCGACAGCTCGCTCTCTCCCTTCAGAACAACCTGCGACTCACAGCTCCAGGTAAATCCACCTCACCTCCAACCAAACACCTGAAAATAATAGTTGATAATGGTCATACGTAGTTCTCAAATCAGTAAATGTAAATTGTAAGGTGCTTCATATTGAATGGATTGTGAACGCCAAAGCAATAATAATAATAATAGTAGTATGACTGTACCCTAAAATATCCAGATATATGACTTCCACCAAGTCCTGAAACCTAGATTTTAAAATGTAAATTCTACAACATTGTAAATACAATGTTGAAATATTCTTCCTTTACACTTTCTGCACTTCAGAATTCAAACTGTTCTGTAAGTGTTTCGAAAATACATTTTCACAATTACTCACAGAAAATATATTTTAAAAAAATATATTCAAGAATTATATGGCCTTTTTGGGGTGTTTTTTCTTTTTAGAATTCTAAAAACTCAATTAGAGGCAAAATATTCTGGACAAATCATGGAAGGTTGAGCATTAAAAGCATTAAAATGTGTAGACTAGAAGAGGGGTCTAGACTTTAGACTCTACATTTACCTTGAGTCTGAAAAAGCCTTAAAAGAAATTATCTAAATTTAACTACTAAAAAGTCTTAAATCCAGTTATTAGAGGTCTTATTTTTTCACCATGTCCACTCTTAGATCAATACAAAACAGGGTTAACAGTAGAATATGCATCCTCCATGCAGTTGAACTTCATGCCCCTTAACAATTTATTCCCTATTGTCCTTTTTCTTATTCTTTATAGTTTCACAACTATCATTAGCTGGTTTAGCCATCTTTGTTTCATTATTTTGGTTATTAAATTGGACTTAAATTAAATTCCGTGTAGCATTTATAAAAATTTTTTTACAAATGTCTTTCAGGTACCCTGTAATAAATACTAAAAGATAATCAGATTAGATTACCAAAATTGTGAAAGCAGGTAATAAATAAATTGTACCAGATTACATTTTGCAAGTCACTTTACAAATTGTGTCAATGCCTGGCTCTTCATACAGCCCTGCTCATTCTGCACAACACTGAGCTCCACTTTGCCATACGTAAACTTAAACTTGACGTAAACTTGATGATGCCTTTTTTTAAAGTTTAAAAATTACACCAATATCTGCAATAAGTGCTTATGCAAGGACTTTTCATTTGTGCTTCTAACAAAAAGGTCAAAGTTTTCTGATAATTACATTATATAAAAATGTTTTTTCTAAAAAGGAATTTTCTATTAGCCTAATGTTTATACTGTTTATTTTCCATTAAGTTGGGAAATATGTTTTCTGATTAAATTTGTTTTAAAATATGAAAACTAAATCTAAAAAGAAAGGAACAAAAGTACACAGTATCTACTCTATTCCAAAAGGTTGCATATGAGAATGTTGCTTCTTTTTCTCCAAGTCTGGTTTTACTAATTTACAAAAAGATTTGGTGTTCTCGTGGATAAACTGGGAGAAACCACAAGGAATCTCAGACAAAGGGTTAAGAGTGAGTTTTTTTTATATTCCCCTGGAAAGGTAGCAGCAGTTATATAAGCAGTTGTAAATGTTTGATCTACCTGTATCAGCATACGGCCATGACTCCAAATTTACAACCATTCCAGGGGCTAGTAAAGGTCCTCTGTCTGGTCAATGATCTACAGACTGGTATGGTTAAATCAGATGTGTTTTTGGTTTGGTTTGTCTGGAAGCAGAAGCATAATGGTGGTTTTCAAACTAGGGGTCGGGAATTGACCGGGAGTTGGTCGGGAGTTGCCTCCTCCTCCACAAGTCTCTCGCACAGCCAACCCAAACTTAAGACCTTGTCAAACAGGGTCTGTGCATTGGTGCAACTGAAGCCAATTTTGCAATGTTGCAACATTTGTTAGTGATGAACCCTCTCCAAATTCCTCCATTTTCTGTTAAGCTGTGTCAAAGGTTTAATCAAATGTTCAAAATGTTTTTAAAATCTTAATCTTGACAGGAAAGTAAATGGGCCTTTATACCCCTCTATGTATCCCTACAACATATTATATTTTAATGGAGCCTGTTAGAAAAAATGCCATTTCCCTTAATTAAATTAAAAGAACATAAATATGGTGTTCATTAAAAACAATAATGTGGTTATCTTATCAAACGGCTATTTATTGACTGTGGCAACTCAGGGGGAAAACTCGCTGAAACCTGGGTCTTTTGTTATAGTAATAGTGCGGAGAAATGGAGTGGGGGTGAAAGGAAGGGGGTGGGAGCCATCCGAACTAGGGAGACACACAAGGATAGGGAGTGAGACATGGAGGGAAATATCCAGCGTCCAAGTCCGTGCATCCGTTAGGCCAGGCCATCGTTGCGTCACTCTCTCGTAGGTCAGGTTTCCGGGCATACACTCGTTCAAGGTTCGGTCTGTACGGCACAGGTCAACAACACGGCCAGCCTTAAATGGGGGAGCTCCTGATTACTGATGGGTTTCACCTGTGCCATCTCCACCTCTGCCAGACCAGGGCAGGCATGTATCTCCCCTCCCACTCTCTTTCAAATGTTTTTTATTTGAGCATGTTGACAAATATTCACATACATGAGCACATATATCCACATATACATGCAATTAGAACATATTATGCTCTTTTTTGTTTTCTTTGAACATATACTTAATAACAGTAATAATAACTAACATTACAAAGCATACAAAATTCAAAATATGAATGAAAATAAAATAAAATGCCACCCTGCCCTACCCTTCTGTCATTTACTACTTTGTTGGTGTAAAGAAGAGGATGCTAACTATAGGTCACAGGTGTAAGATAATGAGTGAGAGGTGACCAGATCTTGTCAAAATATGGAAGCTTGTCCATAAGTGTGTACATTATTCTTTCTAAATGGAGTGTGTTTGTAAGGTCACTAAGCCCCATCTTTGTAGTGGGGACTTCTTTCTTTTTCCAGTGCATGAGAAGCAGCTTCTTTGCAGTGATGAGACTATATGATAGGAAACATTGCTGGGTGCTGCTTAATTTTATAGCATCAGATATTCCTAGAATAATAATGAGTGGTTCCGGTTCCAACTGAATTTGAATTTGGACCAACTGAAGTATTTTAGATATCAACTTGAAAATATTGATCCAATAGGTCTTAAGGTTCAAGGTTCAAGGTTTTTTATTGTCATATGCACAACGTTCACAAGAAGCAAAAGTATGCAATGAAATTCTTGTGTCTTTCCGACACTTAACGCTAATGCTAAGGACATAACAGACATAATTTAAAAAAAGAAAACACAAGAAATATAATAGAAAAAGTACAAAATATAATAGAAAAAGTACAATGTTATAAAGTTCAAAGTTACAAAGTTATAAAGTACAATACTAGAAAAAGTACAAAGTTATAAAGTACAAAAAGTTATAAGTACCAGTTATAAATTATCAAGTATAAAAATTATAATCAAGTATAAAAATTATAGGTTATAAAGTATAGCGGAGTGTAAAGTGACCTTGAAGTAAAGTGGCCTGTTGTGCGTGGGGGGGTGGGGCAGGGGTGGCTCAGGTGTGTTTGTTCAAGAGCCTGATGGCTTGTGGGAAGAAACTGTCTTTGAATCTGGTGGTGTGAGTCCGGACGCTACGAAACCGTCTGCCTGAGGGCAGCAGGCAGAACAGCTTGTGGCTGGGGTGGAAAGGATCCTTAAGGATCTTGCTGGCCTTCTTCCTGCTACGCTGCTGATAGAGGACCTCCATGGCGGGCAGCTCCGACCTGGTGATGCGTCGTGCAGCATTCACCACCCTCTGTAGCGCCTTCCGTTTGAGGGCGGTGCAGCTGCCATACCAGGCCGTGATGCAGCCAGTCAGGATACTCTCGATGGTGCACCTGTAGAAGTTGCAGAGTATCCTGGGATCCATGTTGATCCTCCTCAGCCTACGTAGGAAGAAGAGTCGCTGTCTTGCTGTCCTGGTGATGATGTCAGCGTGGTGGTTCCAGGTGAGGTCCTCGCTGATGTGGACACCGAGGAACCTGAAGCTGCTGACTCTCTCCACCGCCGCCCCATTGATGTCGATGGGGGCGTGTCCCGTGCTCTGGCCCCTTCTGTAGTCCACGATCAGCTCCTTAGTTTTGCCGACGTTGAGATGGAGGTTGTTGTCCTGGCACCAGGATGACAGGGCTCTAACCTCCTCTCTGTAGGCCGTCTCATCACCGTTGGTGATCAGGCCGATGACGGTTGTGTCGTCAGCAAACTTTATGATGGTGTTGGAGCTGTGTTTTGCCACGCAGTCATGCGTGAACAGGGAGTACAGGAGAGGGCTGAGCACGCAGCCCTGTGGGGCGCCGGTGTTTAGAGTCAGGGTGGAGGATGTGGTGGTACCAACCCGCACTGCCTGGGGCCTGCCCGACAAGAAGCTCAGGATCCAGTCACACAGGGCAGTGTTGAGGCCCAGGTCCCTGAGCTTGATGGCGAGCTTGGAGGGCACAATGGTGTTGAATGCCGAACTGTAATCTATGAACAGCATTCTCACATAGGTGCTCCTCTGGTCCACGTGTGAAAGGGCAGTGTGGAGGGCTAGGGAGATGGCGTCGTCAGTAGACCTGTTTGGCCTGTATGCGAATTGCAGGTGGTCCAGTGATTCAGGGAGGGTGGAGGTGATGAAGGTTTTGACTAACCGTTCAAAGCACTTCATGATGGTGGAGGTGAGTGCCACTGGGCGGTAGTCGTTGAGGCAGAGGGCTTTGGATTTCTTGGGAACAGGAACAATTGTGGACTTCTTAAAGCACAGGGGGACCACGGACTGGATCAGCGACAGGTTGAAAATGTCTGTGAAAACATCCGCCAGCTGAACCGCACACGCCTTGAGGACCCGGCCTGGAATGCCATCAGGGCCAGGTGCCTTGTGTGGATTTGCTCTGCACACATCCGCTCTAGATATTGTTAGCGGGCAGGAGTCCTGGGCCTTTGGGACCTCCACAGCCGGGGAGGTGTTCTCAAAGCGTGCGTAGAAGGTGTTAAGTTCATCTGGGAAAGATGCAGATGTCAACACAGCACTGCTGGTCTTCTCCTTGTAGTCCGTGATGGCTCTAAGGCCAGTCCACATGTTCCTGGTGTTGGAGCCTTGGAAATTAGACTCCACCTTTTCCCTGTATTGTGACTTAGCACTTCGAATAGCTCTCCATAGCTCGTACCTGGATTTCCTGTGCTCTTCCAAATCCTCTGAGTTGTGCGCGTCGGCCCGTGCTTTAAGTTTGGCTCGGACTTCCCCGTTAACCCAGGGCTTCTGATTCGGGAAGGCACGTACGGTAATCCTAGGTACGACGTCATCAATACATTTCCCGATGTAGCTTGTGGTAGCGTCCGTGTAGCAGTCAATGTTGTTGTCCTTAAAGACAGCCCAGTCTGTCGTCGCGAAGCAGTGACGTAGAGCTGAGTCTGAATCGCTGGACCAGCGTTGGATGGACCTCGTTGTCGGCCAATCCCGCTTCAGTTTCTGCCTGTAGGAAGGCAGGAGCAGCACTGAGGCATGATCTGATTTGCCGAACTGGGGGTGGGGGAGGGCCTTGTAGCCATCCCGGAAGTGGGTGTAAACATGGTCGAGTGTGTTGTTCCCTCGCGTCGCGCAGCCGATGTGTTGATGAAACTTTGGCAGGACTTTCCTCAAGTTTGTGTTGTTAAAGTCCCCGGCCACAATAAAAGCAGCCTCCGGGCGTGAGGTCTCGGTTCTGTTGATAATCCCATAAAGCTCGTCCAGCGCTTGGGTGGAATCCGCGTGTGGGGGAATATACACTCCAGTGATGACGACCGAGGTGAATTCTCTCGGGAGATAGTATGGGTGACATGCTATGATTAGATACTCCAGGTGTGGGGAACACACCTGGAGTGACCCCTTAGAAATGACCCCCACATCAGAGCACCACTTGTTGTTGATCATGAAGCATACTCTGCCGCCCTTACTCTTTCCCGAGTCGTTCGTCCGGTCCTGGCGGTGAATGGAGAAACCATCTTGGGCGATGGCAAAGTCGGGGATCAGCGGGTTGAGCCAGGTCTCCGTGAAGGCTAGAACGCAACAGTTATTGATGTCGCGTTGGAAAGCCAGCCTGCTCCTGAGTTCATCCAGTTTATTGTCCGGAGACTGGACATTAGCCAGGAGAATACTCGGGAGAGGAGGCCAGTGGGCTCGTCTCCTCAGACTGACCAGCACTCCAGCTTGTCTTCCGCGCCGCTTCCTTTGTCTCCGTGGTTCAGGTAATAGTAGACCATTGCGTGGGGGAATGTTTCCCAACTGTGCTCTAATGTGCAAAAGTTGTTCTCTATCATACTTGATGATAGGGTTCTTGTGTGTCTTATGGAACAAATTATATACAAAAATTACAACTATAATGCTAAAAAAAGCACAAATGTGCATAGCGTAGCAGGAGGAGACCGTGCGACCGTCACCTATGGCGCACAGGTATTAACTTTAGGACATAGAGCGAAGCTGTGGAGTAATGTGTTGTCTGCTGAAAGGCATCTGTCACATGTAGGGGAAATCTCAGGATATATTCTATGTAACCTCTCTTTAGACTAATGAAGACGGTGTAGAAACAGTGCCTTGCATTATTAGAACATCGGTGGATGTGTTCCAAGCTCTCCTCCCACAGACTGTCCGAGATCATAATGTCCATTTCTTCTTCCCATTTCGCTTTTATTAAAGGGGGGGTATTGTACTCATTTTGGGCTATTTAAACTGTTCCCGGGGATCTTTACAAGACGTTTGTGAAGTCTATATCAAAAAACATCCTAAAACCAGCTTCTGTGGTGTGTTTCAGTCTCTCATTTTCTCCATTGTAAAGAACAGGCTGTTTTGAGGGCGTGGAGGTTGTATGTAACTTTACTTTTACTTTACTTTACTTTTAATGACTCCAACTTTAGTTTTCTTACTTCTTCCATGCCCAACTAGCCCTGCTAGCTCGTTAGCTAACCAGTAGTAAATATACTAACCAGACTAATTTGGTAAATTATATCAAAACATGGTGACACTTAAAGATTCCAATTTTGCAGATGGGTCACATACCTTATGAATTGCTCCATCTTTAAGCTTCAATTTAGATGCTAATCCTGCCGTTGCTCAAGCAGTCTGAGGACTGATCATCACACACAGAAAAAGCTGTAGCCGTTGCGGTTAAAAATAAAATGAATCCACTCTGTCCTGGCATTTTCACGTGTTGGGAGACTGTGCAGGGATCTATGTTGCTGCCTGCATCCTACAAAATAATAACTGGAGCTTTGATATATCTCCAGATATGTTGTTTTACCTTCACTCGTCGCAAAGTAATGGTGAATTCCAGTGTACTCAGAAAGAACGGCGTCTGAATGTGATATGCGCTGATTCTCTTCACTAATGGCGCTGTAGTAGTTGATGAGTTTAGATGCTTGTAACATTCTAAGACTTACCATACAAACATGAGTTTGCTGCGGGCGATTATGTTTTCCCGAGATGCACTGGAATACATTTAGATTGGAAGTTAGGAATATCGACTCGGAATTACCGATTTCCGAGTACAATGGAATGCACCATAAGCAACGGCTTGCTGCACTGCCATGAGCATTTTTTGGTGAAGACGTAAATGGGATTGGTTGTTCACCTGGGTGTGGGCATGCTCTGAGAGGGGCTGGACTTGCACCTTATGACCTCCAAAGGAACCATTTTCTGAAACGGGCCGTTTTTCTCCTATCTTTGGCACCGTTTTGGGAAAAAGGAAAATACAGAAAAATGGGTTGACTTCCAGATTTAAAATTTTCTCAGCTGCTTAGGGAAGTAATTTCCTGTGGAACATGTATAAGCACCAGGAATAAACCGTTTTCCATAATATGGGATCTTTAAAGTGGAGTCAACTGGACTGATAGATTGTAAGGTGTCATATATAAAACCCTCCCTAGGAACCGTCACCTTATCGCGGTGGGGAGGTTTGTGTACCCCTGTGATCCTAGGGGCTGTGTTGTCTGGAGCATATGCTCCTGGTAGGGCCACCCAAGGCAAATTGGTTCCAGGTGAGGGGACAGACAAAGAACGGTTCAAAAGGACCCTATGACACAGCCACCAGAAGAAGTAGAGACCTTGCCCGGAATAGGGAGACCGGGGCACCCTCCTGGTGCCAGGCCTGGGAGGGGAGCTCGTAGGTGAGCGTCTGGTGGCCGGGCTTGCCGCGGAGCTTGGTCGGACTTAGCCCGAAGAAGCCACGTGGGGCCGCCCCCCTGTGGGCCCACCACCTGCAAGGGGAGAAATAGGGGATGGGTGCGATGCCACACGGGTGGCAGGCAAAGGCAGAGGCCTTGGTGGACTGGACCTTGGCTACAGAAACTAGCTTTTGGTATGTGGAATGTCACCTCTCTGGGGGGGAAGGAGCCGGAGCTTGTGCGAGAGGTAGAGCGATACCAACTAGATATAGTTGGGCTCACCTCCACGTATAGCGTTGGCTCTGGAACCAAACTCCTTGATAGGGGTTGGACTCTCTCCTTTTCTGGAGTCGCCCAGGGTGAGCGGCGTCCGGCGGGAGTGGGGATACTCAGAAGCCCCCGGCTGAATGCTGCTGTGTTGGAGTTTTCCCCGGTGGACGAGAGGGTCGCCTCTCTGCGGCTGAGGATTGTGGATGCTCTTGGGACTTGGTTGGTGTATGTTTAGAAACTTAAGGAAGTGGTGTTACGACCCTTGGTCGTACTCTGGTATGTATTTGTGAATATCCTGTTTAGTATGTGTCTGAATATTCTTGTCTGTAGTGTGTGTGTTTATGCCCATTTATAAACTAGGTACGCGCCAGGAGAAGGTGGCCGTTCCTGATTGGCCAAACCGCTAACAGAATGCATGCAGCTGATTGGCTCCAACACAATACACCGCCCTTCAAAAACCGAGTCAACCCGCCTGCACTTGGACAGCATTTCCATTTCCATCCCTCAACCCGACCTTAGACTGTCTCAACTCTGTAACTGTGTAACTCTGTGTAGCTCTGTAGTTCTGTGCCTATGTGTTTTCGGTTTACGTTTGATCACCATTAAGTTTTCTTTAGATTTAGAAGCAGTAGGAGTGGAGGTAGATTCGTACTTTAACGCTTTCGAGCATATTGCAGCCACGTTAAGTTGGCCGAAAGACGTTTAGTCTCTGCTTCTGCAATGCAAATTGGTTGGTAAAGCTCAAGAGGTTTGTGCAAGCCTATCTATTGAACAGAGTTTAAATTATGATGTGGTGAAAGCCACTGTGTTGCGTGCTTATGAGCTTGTCCCCGAGGTTTATAGGCAAACGTTTAGAAATTGTGAAAAAACTGCCACCCACACATATGTCGAATTTGCGCGAGAGAAGGGAGTGCTGTTTGACAAATGGTGCCAGGCCAGCAAAGTTGACAATTTTGATAAACTTAGGGAACTTCTTCTGTTAGAAGAATTTAAGAAGTGTTTGCCAGACAACATCTCAGTTTATTTAAATGAACAAAAAGTCACATTGATTGCCCAGGCTGCCGTTTTAGCTGATGAGTTTTTCTTAACTCACAGGAGTGTATTTTCAACGTCGTTTCACCGTGACACTATGCCAATGAACTCAGATAAAAAGATAAGGTCTCCAAAATCTCCCCGCCATACTACTTCTGTCTCAGCCGATAAGAGAGAATGCTTTTACTGCCACGAATTGGGTCATCTTATTGCAGTCTGCCCTGCTTTAAAAAGAAAAGGCCAAGCATCCACCAGTAAAAGTCCAGCAGGTGTCGGCCTAGTTCAAACTATCCCTACCCCGCAGTTGTCGGCGGCTGACACTGAAACTGTCACAGATTATAGCCCGTTCATTTTCCACGGTTTTGTTTCACTCAGTGAAGACAAATGCGTTCCGGTTACAATACTTAGAGACACTGGTGCTTCTCAGTCATTCATTTTAGATGCTGTATTACCATTTTCAAACAAAACTTTGTGTGGCTCTGATGTGTTAGTGTGGGGAATTAAGATGACCATTTTAAAAGTTCCCTTGCATAATGTGCACCTCCACTCATCTCTGGTGTCTGGTCTTGTTAGAGTGGGTGTACGCTCGCAATTACCAGTGAAAGGAGTGTCTTTCATTCTAGGTAATGACCTGGCTGGAGGGAAAGTGTTTCCTCCCCCTGAAGTAGTGGAAGTCCCTACTTCTGACTCGCCTACCGCTGCACTCTGTTCTGCCACAGTGTTTCCTGCTTGTGCCGTTACGCGCGCACAGTCGCGCAAACTAGGTGAAATAGTGGATCTGTCAGATTCCTGGAGACTGTGGTGATGATCACCCAGTCCCCTCCGACAAGCATGGGGATACTGTTAGTGTTTCTGTAGCCCTACTGCCTGCTGATGCCAATTTATCGTTGGATGTAGACAAAGAGATGTTTGTTAGTGCGCAGCAGCAAGATCATTCTCTGTCTAATTGTATGTCCGTGGCAACCACGCAGAATTGTTCTAGTAAGCCTGTTGCATACTTTATTGATGATGGCATATTGATGCGTAAATGGATTCCCCCTAATGCTGATGATTTGGGCTGGAATTTAGTCAGTCAAGTTGTGGTTCCCACCAGTTATCGCTCGCAAATTCTCTCGCTCTAGCACATGATAACCTTGCTGGTCATCTAGGGGTTAAGAAAACCTACCAGCGCATCCTACGCTATTTCTTTTGGTCAGGAATTAAGGGCGATGTCACCAGATACTGTCGTTCATGCAACATATGCCAACTCGCTGGTAAGCCGAACCAAACTGTTCCGCCCGCCCCACTGCATCCAATTCCCGCAATTGGAGAACCATTTGAACCATTTGAGATTTGGTTGCCATTGTGGACTGCCATTTACTTTGTACGTTGTTTCTCTTGTGTTTTGGATTTAGGAAAGGAGGTAGACATAGCCCTCTGTATTTAAGTTCTTTTTATTTTCAGATCGTAGGTAGGGTTTTCCTTGAAGCAGCTTTGTTTTGTTTATTGTTTTGGCCTTGGTCCACTCGGAAGCCTGTGCTTCAGTTTTGTGTTCACGATTAAATATTCGCCTTTTGATTTATAGTATGTGTTTTGTGGTTGGTTTTGGGAGGTGGAAACGGAGGGTCCAATTTATGCTATGCCTGTAGCGACTCTCCTAGACGGGGCATAACAAGTGGGTAGAGTTAAATAATTTTGCGAGCTATCTGGAGGTGCGTCTTACTTTTCCATCGCTCAACGCCTGGACCCCCCTCCCACTCTCTACCCAGTTTGCCTCCTGTGTGGGCCTGGGCGCTGACCTTGATGCTGAACATCCATGGCGCTGCCTTTTTGTGACGCGGCTCCACATGACATGCAGCAATTTAAAAAAAATAGTCGACAGGATAAGATTGCGCATGTCTGTTTGTGTGAGTGAGAAATGTAGTGAGAAAAGGTTCCAATAAGGATCTTAATTCGACTGCTGTTAGTTTCCACCATGATGAGTCATCTAAATAACGCTGTCTTGTGAGATCCAGCTGATTTATGATCTAAAGCAAGAAAATAATAAATCCGTGTCAGTAACTTGTAGCCTCTTTTGTTCAAGGGAGAGTTGGAGCAGTCATTTAACTACAAGGATGACTGAAATGATACAGCTACGCAATATAATAAAAGAGAATTTCTTCAAAGTTCCTAAGTGCTGTGAAATAAATGCAACAAGACAATCATATTAACTAACTCAACACGACACAAAGGAAAGGCTGTGCTGCTACTAAGACTACACCCTCTAATAGCAATACTATCATAATACTACTAATGCACATATAAATAAGTGTGCGTGTGTGTGAGAGAGAGAGAGAGACTGTTTTATTGTTGACGTTGCCTGTGTTTCCCCCCCAAGGCTGCAGGTATGTTAGCAAGGCAGCACCCAAAACACAGGTGGAGTTTGAGTACGATGGACCCTCCATGAAAACACAAGTACCTGGACCACGATCAGAGGTAAGGTGCGCACAGACACACACACACAAATAACAGGGTACCCGCGGGGTCTTGAATTTAATATTGAATTTAATATTCTCAAAGTAAGGCCTTAAAAGTATTGAATTTTGTTTACAAAGTATTGAATTTTGTTTACAAAGGTCTTACTTTTTTTTTCTTGTCCTTTCGTAGGATCAAATAAATACCGTAACGCCATAAATAACTGTCAAATGTATAAAATATTTGTGTTACAATTTACTCTGTTTAGTGTGTCTTGGACGTTACGACAGTACAGGTAGTGTTTACGTCAGTGTATTGACGCTCTTGACCATGGAGTGTGCTGCTAACAAACTAGCTCGCCTCAGAATGGGCAAGTGTCATGTAAAGGGGCTTTCACATGATCCGTGCAAAGCATCGGCATCAACGCCAGGTTGGGCGAGACTCCTTCACATGATCAGCGTCACCCGCATCAGCCGGTGACCGTAGCTAGCCACATCGCCAATGATCATACTAGCACAGCCATAGAAGTGAATATAGACTGGATGCATATACGTCCTGTACTAAGCTGTCAACCAACCTGGTAGTCCCGTCTGTAAACTTCTATAATCTTTTTTTTATTTTGCGGCTATGATATCAAATCAAATCAAATCACATTTATTTGTATAGCCCTTAATCACCGTTACAGTCCCTAAGGGCTTCACAATGCCCAACATGTGAAAATAATAAATGATTAGTACACGACATCCCCCAGCCTTAGACCCTCACAGAGGACAAGGAAAAACTCCCACAAAAACCTTATTGGAAAAGTGGGAGAAACCTTGGGAGGGGCTACTCAGAGAGGGATCCCCCTACCAGGACGGTTGGGCGTGCAATAGATGCCGTGTTTGGGCAAACAGAGTATACACAATATATGAAAGTTCATTTTGGTGGGACATCCACATCTGATGGGGCATCACAGCAACGGCAACTCAGTCGACGTCATCACAGGACTAGGGGACCATGCAGACGCCAACTCTGCCCAGATAGGAGAACGCAACGCCCGCTCAGTCAGCATCGTCCTAGGAGGCGGGACCACGCAGACGCCAACTCTGCCGGGCTGCAGCCTGGAACAGATCGGAGACTCACCCACACACACCCATACACACACACGCGCTCACACAGACAAACATGACCAGCATCAGTGGACAGCAGCAAGTAGACCAGAACAATAGGACATGCAGGCAGGATGCTAATATCCGTCGGCAGGACCCTGAGCTAGGATAAGCTAACTGGTCTAGCCTTACTCTGAGAAGAGACTGAGCCTAGCCTTACTAGACTAGCCTTACTAGGCTAGCCTTACTCTGAGACGAGACTGGGCCACTCCCTCAGGGCTGGTCAAATGACAGAGAGAATAAATGGGTTTTTAGCCTTGACTTAAAGACGTCGATAGAGCCTGCCTCTCTGACTGAGGCAGGCAGACTGTTCCATAGATATGGAGCCCGGTAAGAAAAGGCTCTGTTACCTGCAGTTTTCTTTTTGACTGCTGGGATAGACAGGTAGCCAGCATCCTGAGATCTAAGGGCACGTGGCGGTTTGCATGGTATAATCAAATCGGATAAATAGGACGGTGCCATCCCATGTAATGATTTATATGCAAGTAAAAGCACCTTAAAGTCACATCTGGCTTGAATTGGTAGCCAGTGTAATGAGGATAGAATGGGAGTTATATGGTCGAATTTCCTAGTTTTGGTCAGGATTCTGGCAGCAGCATTCTGAACCAATTGTAATTTTTTAGTTCGCCCAGTAGGTAAGCCTGAAAAAAGGGCATTGCAATAATCGATTCTGGATGATACAAAGGCATGTACTAAAATTTCTGCGTCTGCCTCTGTTAGCATGGGTCGAATTTTGGCAATATTACGAAGATGATAAAACGCTGTTTTAGTGATCTCCTTAATGTGCAACTCGAATGAGAGGGTAGGGTCGAATTTAACCCCAAGATTTTTAACGTGTGGGCTCTGGGAGATTACACAACTATCAAAATTGAGAGTAGTATTCTCAAATAAGTGTCTATGTCTAGCTGGTCCCACAATTAGCATCTCAGTTTTGTTGCCATTAAGAAGTAGGAAGTTTAGGGACATCCAATATTTGACCTCTGATAGGCAGGCCTCTAGTTTTTGGAATTGGGTGTTATCGGTTGGTTTGACTGGTATGTAAATTTGGGTGTCATCGGCGTAGCAATGGAAGTTAATTCCAAATTTGCGAATGATGCCACCAAGTGGTAGCATATAGATAGAGAATAGCAGTGGTCCTAGGACAGAGCCTTGCGGGACACCAAAGTCCATATTGCAACACTCTGAGGTCATGTTGTTGTAAAAGACGCGATGTGATCTATCAAGTAGGTAAGACCTAAACCAAGAAAGGGCTGATCCCCGGATACCAATATAATGTTCAAGGCGGTTCAAGAGTATCGTATGATCAATTGTGTCAAAGGCTGCGCTCAAGTCAAGTAGCAATAGTGCTGAGGTTGAGTTGGAGTCTATAGCTAACAGAAGGTCATTTACCACTCGCGTAAGTGCAGTTTCGGTCGAGTGAAAGGATCTAAAACCTGATTGGAAGGGATCAAGTAGGTTATTTTTTGACAGAAAGTCTGTAAGTTGACTCGCTACTGTTCGTTCAAGTAATTTGGAGAGGAACGGCAGATTAGAGATTGGTCTATAGTTCTGGAGTACTTCGGGGTCAAGGTTCGGTTTTTTCAGTAGTGGCTTGATCACGGCCGCTTTAAAGGCAGAGGGCACAGTGCCAGTGGAGAGCGACTGATTGATCATATAAAGAATGGAGGGTCCTAGGATAGGAAAAACTTCTTTAAGCAGTTTAGCAGGCAGAGGGTCTAGCATGCAGGTCGTGGGTTTTGAAGACAGAGTTAGCTTGGTGAGAGAGTCTAAGGAAACTAACTCAAACTGTGAGAAAAGATTCAGTTTGGGAAACACCAAGTGGACTTCTCAGGGGTGCGACGGCACCACCAGTAGAGAGTGTACTGGTGATCTCATCTCTAATCAGCGTGATTTTCTGACTAAAAAAGGACATGAAATCATTTGGAGAGAACAGAACGCTATCAGAGGGGGAGGGATTCCGTGTTAGTTTAGTAACAGTGTCGAATAGAAACTTTGGGTTATTTTTATTTGCACTGATTAACCTAGAGAGGTGTGCAGTTTTGGCTGACGAGAGTGCACATTTATAATTTAGCAGGCTATCATTCCAGGCAAGCCGGAAGACTTCAAGTTTGGTCAATCGCCATTTACGCTCTAGTTTTCTACAGGCTTGTTTAAGTGCTCGAGTGTCGTTAGTAAACCACGGTGCAAACCTCCTAGCGTGGTGTTTTCTAGTGACTAACGGGGCGATTGAGTCAAGCGCGTTGGTAAGGCTAGCGTTTAGTTTGTTGGTGAAATTGTCGAGCGAGCCAACATGACCAGAGAGTGGTGCGAGAAAACTGGGTAGTTTTTCAGATAGTAATGAGGCCGTAGTGGCATTAATACGACGGCTAATATAAGTATCTTCACGCTTTTGGCGTGGGACGATCAATTCGATTTCAAATTTAATGAGATAGTGATCAGACAGGGCAGGCACATAAGAGGAGACCACTAAAGCAGAAACAGGAATGCCACGGGTCAGAACCAGGTCAAGGGTGTTGCCGCCATGGTGGGTTGGTTCATTAACAAATTGAGTGAGGCCGCAAGTATCAATAAGATCTAGGAAGGCCTTACTGAGGGGGTCGGTGGGATTATTCAGATGAATGTTAAAATCACCGATAATGAGAATGTTATCAGCTCGGGTCACTAAGTCTGAAATGAAATTGGAGAACTCTTCTAAGAAGAGTGAATAGGGCCCGGGTGGGCGGTAAAGTACTGCTAGGTAGAATGACGGGAGATTCGTAGCTGTATGGTGCAGAGTCAGGACTTCAAAGGATGTAAATTTGTTGCTCGTGTTGGGAGTAAGACTAAGGATAGGGTTAAATATCAGGGCAACACCCCCTCCTTTTTTCGTCTCCCGGGCAACCTGAGAACTAAGAAAGTTTGGAGGAGAGGCTTCAATTAGAGGCAGAAACTCGTTTGGCTTTAGCCAGGTTTCACAGAGACCCATCATATCTAAATTATGTTCAGTAATCAAATCATTGATCAGCAGCGCTTTTGTTGACAATGATCTTATATTGATGAAGCCCACAGCGAGGCGTGCAATACTGCCAGAATTTTTGTTAATGTTAATGGCAGTATGCGTGGGTCTAATTTCAATTAAATTGTTGTAATTTACTGTGGGTCGGTAGGAAATTTGACGGGCGCGGTGGGAGAAAGATACAGTCTTAATTGGAAGGACTGTACTGTAATTTATAGATCGGGAGGTGCTGCTGCCAGAGGATAAAGTAGATGCAGACTGGTAAAACTCAGTAGATATGGGGGAAAAAAGGCTAGGGGGGGGCACAGTTTCAGTCTGCTCTGCTGTAAGCCCTAACCTGGCAGACTCCACACCCTTTCTAGGCCTAGCAGGTTCTCTAATCACCTGCATCCCGGCGAGCTCTACGGACAGATGTCAGCTTTCCCTTAAACATCTATCTATGTTGCTAGATAATAAAGCAGCGCCTACCCCATTAGGGTGGAGGCCGTCAGCTTTCAGCAAGCCGGGTTTGCCCCAGAAGGAGGGCCAGTTATCTAAGAAGACTAATCCCTTTTCATCACAGAACTTCGCCAGCCAGAGGTTGAGGGAGACTAATCTGCTATAACTCTCATCATTGCCCCTCGCGAAAGGTAAGGGGCCAGAGACAATTAATCGATGCCGACACATCTTCCTAGCGAGGTCACATGTCCTGGCTATGTTGAGCTTAGTGACCTCCGATTGCCTCATCCTGATGTCGTTGGCGCCGACGTGTACTATGATGTTGCTATACTCACTGGGTGGACCGTTTGCCTCTTTCTTACCCTTGTGGCTAAACCTATTGCTCGCCAGCACCCTTAAGTTAGCCTCAATGTCGGTAGCTCTGGCCCCGGGTAAACAGAAAACCTCAGCCGGCGACTGAAGTCTAACATTACGGGTGATGGAGTCGCCAATAACTAGGGTGCGAGAAAGTCGGCGGGTCCGGGGAGCCGGGGAGACGGGCCGACCACAGGGACTAGCAAGAACAGCAAAACGATTAGCCATCGGTAGCACCGGTGGCGAATCGGACCGCACAAGTGGCGGCTGGAACCGGCGGGCTCTCCGACGTCCGGAGACCGGGACAAGCTCATCACCCACTGCCGATGGAGCTATGCTATCTTCGCTAACGCTCGGGCTACTGCTAGCGCTCGTGAGCCGGCTAGATGGCCACGTATCTAGGCTGTCTGGGGTTCCCGTCTCGTCTAAGGTAATCGGCCTAACCGCCTCTAACTGACGGACCCGTCTCTCTAACAGAGACAACCTCTCTAAAACGAACACACACGAGGAGCACGGAGAACAAGAAGCCATGCTTACCTTGCCGGTATAGTTGGGAGACTAGGTCGGGTTATATGGGGAAGCCGGTGGCTGAGACCAAAAAGTACGCTGGTGGAAAATTGCCACAGTCGGTTGAAAGATAAGAAGAAACAAAAATAAAAATAAAATAAACCGAATCTGTAGTTGTCTGGTGGGATTCGGTGATCTCAGGTTTTAGATGGAGCGAAATTTAGTGGAGCTGTTTGCAAAACACCGGTCCAAACGTCAAACGTCAAACGTCTCTCTTTCCCACTGCTCTCTATCTCTAACCCGATCACAAATGAATAGCAAACTAAGAGCTATTAGATTCCAGTGATTGGTTGCGCGTCGCGAAGGTCAAAGTTGAATATAGTTGAACTTTGAGCGCAGCGCCAGGGGGTCTCCCAGTGTCTGTGCCCAGGGCGCAGAACACCAAGGACGGCGGCGGCGCTAGGTTCGGCAGCGATGCTTGCCAAATAGGAAATGAATGCCAGCGGCGAGCGTTTTGTCGCTGATCATGTGTTTTATTAAATTCAATACTTGGTAAATAATTATTTTCTAGGGCTTAAAATCCATACTGATTTTCCATTATATCCTTCATACTTTTGCCCGTATGGCCGTGAAGTTGGCATTAAATTTCATTCTCAGTGGTATTAAAAAGGTCTTAAAAAGTCTTAAATTTAACTTGGAGAATCCTGGGGGTACCCTGAAATAAGTACACTACATTGACCCATGTCTCAAAGGAGTATTGACTCGTCTTTTTCATCTTTTTTCCATACTCAGGAGCTGACTAAACAACTGGGAGATATCCAGGTAATCTGAACAGAGGAGTGTGTGCATACGTGTGTGTGAGAGAGAATAAAGAATTGTTGTTAAATGCACATAGAATGGATCTTACATACCACGTCACATACTACATTGTAAACACTGAGATTGTGTGTGTGTGTGTGTGTGTGTGTGTGTGTGTGTGTGTGTGTGTGTGTGTGTGTGTGTGTGAGAGAGAAAGAGACATATAGATTGTGTCTCCTGTGTAATGTGCAGATAAAGATAAAGATGTGTATTCGCTTTCACGGTGAAGCAGTAGCATAAAAATGGCAGCTTGGAGAGAAAATCAACCTACTTTTTTTGGTCTTTTTGTTGTGTGATAAATCAGAAAATGTTTGGTGGGGGGATGGAGTACACCCTTTCTTTTGCCTCTCTCTCTCTCTCTCCCTCTGTCCTGACAGCTGTGAGAATAATGTACTCTGTTGTTCAGATGGAAAGTTTTGCCTTGGTTTGCAGTCAAGGACAGAATTATGGTGGAGGTGAAAAAATGAAACAGATTGATCCTCACAGATGTGATGCTACTGTGTGTGTGTGTGTGTGTGTGTGTGTGTGTGTGCGCGTGGCGGGGGGATATATGCACATAGTAAGGACCTACCTGGATTGGACGCCCTATTATGTTTAGTCAGTGAACTACTTAAAGTCACCCCTGGAGGGTTAATACAGTATTATGTTCATCTACTGTAGTGTATACACATGTGGAAGTTTGCTAGTGACTGCAGCTGTTCCTTTACATTTTATTCCCTCAGTTTTTGAGTGTTTAAAGTGGATGGTACAAGTGTCTACAGAGAGCGTGCAGAGGATTAAAAAACACGTAAAGACTGCTGGATCCACACATCTGAAACTGAATACTTCCGATAAGGACTCTTATGGAAGAGGGCTGCATTTTGCATCATTTAAAACAGTAAACTATAAAAGCACAAACCATGGGGATGTTGACAGGTAATACAGAAATTGAGAACGCTGAGCAGAAACAAGTGAATGCAAATGGTCTTTAGTGTTGTTTTTGCCAGTCCCATATAATGGGAAACTGTAGACATACAGGATTTTAGAGTCTCTTCGAATTTAGGACGGTTTGGTCGAAAGCTGGGCAAACTCGACAGCCCGGCATTCAAGAACAGGATTCTGAACTCTTGGAATTTGAAATGGGACAAGGCATCATATTAACAGTAGCCTCACTGTCACAGAAAATGACTATTTGCTCCCTAGACCATTGGCTGTCCCAGATTAAACAACTATTGGGTACAGCTCTAATAGTGCAGTAGATTGCATGCCTACGGGGGAAGAGAGCAATTCTTTAGGCCAAACATCTGCAAACAATTGGTTATTATGAAATCCTCCAAAACCTATGGAAGGAGCTGCATCCATAAGGGATTTCAGATCAACTGATGAATCCACCTGATTCTTATAATAGAATGAGATGCCGTTGTTGCATAGAAATGAACAAAACTACACCCTTCATCTAGAATTCTTATATAATTATTTTACTGTTTGAGAGGTTGAGATGCCTCAATAAAAAAGAACGTCCTTGGGGAATAAAACTTTTTTTGTCATTGTTTTTCCAAAAGCAGTAAAAGTGCATTATGTTCCTGAGGCTTATAATCTTGGTGTTATCGTTAATCTTTGCAAAGATATGTTACATTTAGCAAGTTTTGCACCTCTTTACATTAGCTTTGAAAGCTGACAGCAACTACAATACATCAGTAGCTTAAAAGGCCAAAATTACCTTACTGCCTTACCTTAACAGTCACTTTTCTTATCTTTTTGGCTGTGACTGTCTGTCATCTTGCTAAGGTTGACTAAACTACTAGCCATGCAGCATTTTATGGTAACTGCTGTGAACAGGGGTCGTTTATGGATATTCTGAATGTGCATAATATACAAGTTAGTCCTGTTCATTGTTCTCCTGCCTGTGCAACACAAGTGGTGAGTTCCCTTAGACTTGAGCTCACCTGATGTCAGGGTTAGGGTTAGTCCAAAACAAACCTAATAACAAAATCTGACTTGTATGGTTATAAATGTATAGCCGTAGTTTTCCAAACATGTCATTTAGCTAGATAAGCTGACATTGTTTCCAGTTGTGGCTATATTTAGGCATGTCCTCGCTGCAGTGTACCAAATGAGATTGAATCGAAGCGACTTCAGATGGCAGCAGTATCGAACACTGGAGATGATGTCCGTGCAGTTTACGAGTCGATACATGCTGAAAATACATTACATTCATACATGTTCGGGACGGACAGTACTGTGCCTGCGGTACCTGGCGAGGCACAAAGCTACAGTTTTCAGGATGATTTGTTGAATTGCTACTTAGACCAATATGCAAAACAAGTAGGCTTACTAATGTTGTCATTTTTCTCTAGCCATCTTGCAATTGATCTTAATAAATAAAAATTCTTCTTCACACACCAATTAGAAAATCATTATAGTGCTTCTCTTGTATAAAATAGACAGAATTTTATTCTCGACAGGATCGAAAAACCTCTAAAACAGCATTTCGACCATGGGACACTAAAAACTGTCCATTGAGACCCAGGCTAATGAAATTCTTTCCCCCATAAGTCCACCTTTTACCACATAACTCTTCTCTCCTCAGAATGTGGGCGCTGTCCACTTCTTCTGCAACTATGAGGAGAGCAGGGGGAACTACCTGGTGGACGTGGATGGCAACCGCATGCTGGACGTCTATACTCAGATCTCTTCCATCCCAATTGGTGAGTACCAAAAAGATCTTAATAAATCTGCCTGGATCGGTTAGTTACTTAGTCTTTCATCAGTGGATGTCTTCCATTCAGTCAGTACATATCTCTGGACACTTTATCCATAAAATATGCTACATCTGTCCACCGAAATGTATTGCAAGTCTACATGTCTAGACACTTTCTGTGCATATGTATGGCCTTCTGTAGACCTGGCAGTATAAATATAAATATATAACACATTTTTGCACATCATGTGCATATGCTGGATTTTCAAATGTTGGTTTTCTTCATATTCTTATTTTCCTGTTTGTTATACATTGTATAGGTTGACTGGTTTATACTGAACATATTTCATATTTTTTGTATATTCTATATATGTATTTTTCATTTGTTTTTTGTGTTAAGTTATACTGCTATCTTGCATACCCTGCTCTAATACCATACCTTTTCATACTTTTTATTCATACTTTTGTACTTAACCTGTTCTAATGTTGAAACGGTCTGTTGCGTAGGTTTATGAGACTCTATTTTGACCCTATTTTTTATTTATATTCACTCTTTGCTGTGTCCTATTAGCTGCTTCAGTAGCCCAATTTCCCCACAGGGATCGTTAAAGTTGTATCCTATCAGGCATTGTATTTGACAGACAGGTGTCCTGACATGGACACACAAGCTACCTAGGCTATTCACATTATCACTTAACCACCCTACATCCCTATTCTCATTTAGCAACCCTACCTCTAGATTTGACACGCAAAAACATGCCAAATGACACACATGGCTTGATATTGTACAAAGCAAACGCCACTGCTTCTTCAGAGGCACAGAGAAATGCCATCTGCTGAAAAAGGGTTTCTATGACTTATTCATGCTCTGTCTGGACATAAACAATGTGTAACATAAAATGTGTGTAACATATGCTTGTGCGTGTTTGGGAGACTCCCATAAAGCATTACCAATGGGAAACGGGCATAGTTTGAGGTCAATCTGGAGAACTTGTGGGACCATATTGAAACAATTTGATATCCAATGAGATGTAACGGTCACTGACAAAAGTATTAGATAGATAGATACTTTATTGATCCCCGGAGGGAAATTCTTGGGTTGCAGCAGCATAACAGTATCAAAGAATGCACAAATTACAAAGGCAAGGTACAAAATACAAAAAAACTAAATACTAAAAAAAAAAGAAAATTACTTAAAAATATGCAGAGTGAATGAATGGATGGTATATGTGTACAGGGTTAAGGAATGGTAATGGATGAAAAAATATGAAAAGGGAATGAATAAAGTGCAGGGCAGTGAATGAGTGTGAATGGGAATGGATAAGGTGGATAAAGTGCAGGGCAATGGCAATGAATGAATGTGAAAGGGAATGAAAGTGCAGGGTGCTAGGTGATAAGGTGAGGTCCTCAGCTGAGCAGTTGATTTTTTTTGGATGGGGAGTTTCCAGAAAGCCAGAAAGCTCAGCACCTGACCTAATAATTGTTGCATCATTGGTATTGATTAACAACCCTATCAAACCCGCTTAGATATATTAGGTTTTTAAGTTTTATATTTGGTTATATTATAGGTTATAGGTCTTGCTCAGTGCAGCTATATGGAAATGTCCTGACTGAGCTGTCTGGTCCAACTGTCTTTCCCCTCCACCGTTGACCTGGATAAGCAGACTGAACTGTGAAATGCTACCATAGTAACACAGTAACAGTCGCCAGGGTAACCAGATACAGATTGAGAATGATGGCCATATTCACCCTATTAAGAAAGGATGTTGTGCAGAAGTAGATGCAGCATGCACACATACATACAGCTCTGGAAAAAATTAAGAGACCACTCTTAAATCAGCATCTCTACATGTATGGCAGCCATTCCATTCCAGTGTCTGTTGAATTCCAACACAGGCACAACTCATGTCAGTAGTTTATAGAATAAAACAAAAACTGATAATTTGGAGTGGTCTCTTAATTTTTTCCAGATCTGTACATAGGCAAAGGCCAGAGTGAACTACGAGGCTAAGATGCTAAGGTGATTGTCTGGGTGCTGTCAGCATCATTGATGTCAAAGCTCTCCCGCTAAAAGCCTCCATAGGGACAGACGGATGAGTCATTTTGTTAGTTCCTTAGCCACACTCACCCTGACAGACTGTCTTGCCCTTTTCCATAGAGATTAGATTAACTTCCAGTTAAATATCTTCGCCCTCAGTGTCCATTTCTGGACTTGTGTTAATCAGAGCAATAACAAAGTGTATATTTGACAGAGATAAGAGAATCTAATCAAATGTAGTCTCAAAGGACGTCTGAGACCACATTTTGATGTCACTTCACAATGTTAGCATCCCTTAAGGCAGCATGAGAAAGTGTTATTGTAGTCTATCTGATCTGCAGAATAAAGCTAAGTGAAAACATGTAAACGGTAATCCTGGAACGGACTGGACTAAAGTCACTGTCATGTTCCTGAACCATCTTTATCCTGCAGGAAGTTTCCATTTGACAAAGCTCAGTCTGTTGTCATGAAGGGATGTACCTGGTCAGCAACAATGTTTAGGTTTGATGGGGGCATTCAAATGATGCTCAGTTGGTACTAAGAGGCCTAATGTGAGCCAAGAAATCCTTCCCCACACCATTACACCACCACCAGCAGCTTATACTGTTGACACCAGGCAGGACTGATCCATGGATTCATATTGTCAGCATGTCACAGCAGAAACCAGGGTTAGTCAGACGAGGCAATGTGAGGGAGTTGACAAAGAATTCTAAAGTAACAGCGAAGTATCTGCAGGCATCTCTTGAACTTTTGAACATCTGTGTCCACAAGTCCACAATAAGAAAAATGCTAAACAAGAGTGGTGTCCATGGGAGGGATACCGAGGAGGAAACCACTGCTCTCCACAAACATTGCTGCCTGTCTCAAGTTTGCCAAAGACTACCTTTTTTTTCCTTGATCTGAAGCTTAACAGAGGTGTTGAATAAAATGTTGTATGCCTCCTCCAAGATGCTTCACAGCTTGCAGGTATAATCAAGACACAGCGACTGACAGTCTCTTGCAGTAGGAAAATAGCTTTATTTGTGCAAGGAGACAATACAGTTCATCACATTGTGACTTCCCGTAAGGTCTAACTATACAGTGAGACAAACCACTTTTTACACACTCACACCCTGATAACACCAACGGCCTTCAAGGCAGTGGCTCACCACACATGTAAAGACATGTAAAAGTACAAATATTTGGTTTTTTACAAGCCAGTTATACAGGAATGCAGGTAATTCGAAAATGTTCAGTTTTTCTCACAACTGTAAGTGCCTTTATAGTGCTCTGGAGTAAAGAATGTGTTACCTGTTATTTATACATGACCCACTGTCTAGAGAAGTTAGCTGTTTGTCTATACAGTGGATACAGAGTGAATTTACCAAAGCTTTTATAGATTACTTTGGTATTTCTTCATTGGATAATACACAATTGAGGGTGACGGGAAAGGGGCATGGGGGGGGGGGTTGGGGACTAGGGGCTGAGAGATTTCCCCTCCAGCATGCAAATGACTTACATGGAAAACAAATAGCTCCTAGCAGTCCACTTCCCTCTCAGCAAAGTAAACTATCCGATAATAAAGGCAAGTTGTAGAAATGATGGAGATGAAAGCTCACTGAGAATCACTGATGCGAGAACCTTGTGGACCTGGAGGTTTGCTGTATGTGTGTTGTGTGAGCAAGAGCAAATGAACATTTTTGGTGAAGTTTAAACCCCTTTCTGCTGCAGGGATGCTGTGATGGAGTTTGTTTCGAAGCTTGGGTCAGTCTGACTCATTTTCCATCTCTGTGCAGAAGAAAATAAAAAATAAATTATGAGGCTGAAAGGTGACATCTTGTGGTGGAATTACTAAACTGCTTAAAAGAATGGGCCAGAGCTTGTGTGTAAGTGTGCTTTTCGTGAGTATGCAACCGGGGACAAAATATTTATTTATACCTCTATACCTCTCAGTATGCAGGGATCGCTGCTCTCCAATACAAACCAATAAGGTCAATGGAAACAGTGATTATACTTATACTAACACCAGTCTTTATGTGTGCATGAGGGGGCGTGGTGTTGTCTACAGTCTACAGCACTAACCAGCTTTCTTACTTTAACCCCCTACTTGCTAACTTACTTCCAATAATGATGCAGTTGCTGATTATTTGCCAGACTTTATGAAGAACAATCTTTCCTTTCCTTTTTCCAATCTGGAAAATCTGGAATTATATCAGGCTCCCCGCGGCTCCTTAAAAAGTCTTAAAAGGTCTTAAAATAAAATAATGGAAATTAAGGTCATAAATTGTCTTAAATTTACCTTAAATTTGCTGTAGGTATTACATTTGCGAAGGGTGCGTTTAAGGCACAGTAGCCTACCGTAAAATGTCCAATAGCATGTGTATTTGTGTAAATAACATCGTATTAGACAATGAGAAACTCCGCCATTAATAGAATGTTTACGTTATGTTGGCGTCTGGATGCTTGTCATCCAAAAGGATCAAGGTTGCCCGCTAACAAGCTAAGGTATGAGCCAAGATGGGGAAATGCAAGTTTAATGACAAATAGTTAGAGGAAGATACATTTCGGAGGTGGTTGGTACAGGCCGCCACGAAGCAAGGTGCAATTTATGCCGAAAGATTTTCACGTTAGGGACCATGGGGGTGAAAGCAGTTGAATCCCACATGAAATCTGAAAGCACCAGTGGGGCTATGCTGATGCCTGCATGTTACGTAGCACACCCGAAACTTTGTCTGGCTCGCTCGCGACTTCTCAACAGTCGCCATTGAGCAATTTTGTTTCACCGCCAGAAACCCAAGGGGCTGCGGTGCTGTGGGTTCTTCACACGGTGGGCAGGCACAATTCATTCAAGTCGAATGATGACATACGTAGTGTCTTTGCTGCTATGTTCCCCGATTCAGAATATGCAAAGTCGTTTGCCTGTGGTGAAAATAAAACCGCCTACGTCGCTAAATATGGCATCACCTCGTTCACTAAGTGGGAAACCCTATGTCGTAATGTGCGACGAAAGCATGGATAAAACGACAAAGAGAAAGCAGAGGTCGGTCTGTCTGTTTACCTGTTGAGTTCTTGAAACGTAATGATTCATAGTTGCAATTCATGTTATTATGTGATTATTGGGCATGTTATGCCAATATCCACTGTTCCATATTAGTCATCCAACAGGTACGACGAAGAAGACAAATTACATTCAGGGCTATAATGAATAAGGCTAATTCCATAGCTGCATGATCATAATGCCTATATACAGTTTCCCTAAATAGCCACATTTAAAAATAAAAATAAACATTTAGCAATATGGATTGTTATTATTCATGTAGGTGTGTATTACTGTTCAGAATGCTAGGGCTCAATAAATTGTCTCACTTTTCTATGAAAGACATCGTTCCAAAATTTCTTGGGTCTTAAATTATATGTATTGAGGTCTAAAACAGGTCTTAAAAAGCATTGAATTTGATTTTTAAAATGGTGCAGAGACCCTGTATATGTATGACAACTACTATGTAGCTGTAGAAGATTTCAAATATTGTGATATTAACTCATACATCACATTGAAAAACCAAAATCTTCAATTCTAGTTTAGAAATTCAGGTCTGGAGAAAGAATGGAATTTTGAAATAGAAGAAACAGTTTGTAGGAACCCTGGACAAGCCAAGGCTCCCTCTGCTGGTGGGCTGTGGAATAGCACTGCAGGGCTTTATGTAAGGTGGCTATATAAGCTTAGATAATGTACCTCAAGAATGAGAATTATTGAATTTATGAATTAAATTCAATATGCTTTATTGGCATGAATGTTAAAATTAACAATATTGACGATATTGATGAAATACAGTGTAATAAAGAAACATTTAATCCCTGCTCTTTTGTATCAGTAAGTGCAGGTGTGTGTGCCTGTGTGTCAGTATCTGTTTAGTAGTGGATGTTGAAGAAATGCTCTTAGGCTGAATCCCATTTCTCATTTTCACCCCTACAACTCGTTTTCGAGTGCCCCTCGCCCTTTGGCTTGGCCCGCGGAACAGAGTTACAAGGGGTAGTGGTTGTAATCTCCCCTGTGAAATGAGACAACCCTTCAAGACCCTGATACGTCATCGATGACGTTTACGTAAGCAGACGCAACGAGTTTGTTGGCGGACATTACACACATCACAGTGACATTTGCCATTCATCTGATGGAGATAGAAATTTGTATGTTTAATGTATGTTTATATCAATGACCAATTTCTACAGTAATCTTATAATATATTGAGTTAATACTGAAGACCTTCCTTAGTTTTCAATTGGCAAACAGTAAATATCTGATCTCTGTGTTTAACAGTGGCAACCCAGAAGATGGTGACTGGTCCAACTGCTCTGCTAGTCCATTTTATTTGTGTGTGTGTGTGTGTATACACAGTTAGGTCCAGAAATATTTGGACAGTGACACAATTTTCATAATTTTGTCTCTGTATGCCACCACAATGGATTTGAAATGAAACAATCGAGATGCAATTGAAGTGCAGACTTTCAGCTTTAATTCAAGGGGTTGAACAAAAATATTGTATGAAATGTTTAGGAATTGCAAGCATTTTTATACACAGTCTAATTTTTATGGCAAAGTCTAATCTGGCCTTTCTATTCTTGAGGCTTATAAATGGTTTGCACCTTGTGGTGAACCCTCTGTATTTGCTCTTGTGAAGTCTTCTTTTTATGGTAGACTTGGATAATGATATGCCTACCTCCTGGGGCCTGTTCCAAGAAGCAGGTTCAGCGAACTCTGAGTCAAACTCTGCACTCTGAGTTGATTCATTCCGAGATGGCCAAGTCTGAGTTTTCGGTTCCAGAACGGCTGATTTGAGTTAGTTCAATCAACTTTGAGTATTTTCACCTTGAGTTAAGCGCATGCGCGACGACAATAAAAAGCCATCATCAATGAAGGTCCGATACTACGATTCACCATGGTAACCAACAAGCAGATTTACCTCTCTTTCTGGAACGGAAAACCCAGAGTTTCCCTCATCTCAGGGTTACCAAACTCAGAGTTTTCACTAAACCTGCTTCTTGGAACAGGCCCCTGGAGAGTGTTCTTCACTTGGCTGGATGTTGTGAAGGGGCTTTTCCTTTACCATGGAAAGGATCCTGCGATCATCCACCACTGTTGTCTTCTGTGGACTGTCGTGGAAATTGTCTGGAAGCACTCAGAAGAACTAAAACAAAATAATACACAAAACACTGATAGGTTGAAGTATTAAATCTCTCTCTGAAAGTCAGTTCACTACAATCTTTATAGTTTCTTTGGGAACAGAGAAGTCTCTCATGATTGGTTCTCCATGCAAAGACCACATAGTTCATCCTATGGACTATTTTCATACAGTGGTGGACTCACGTTTCTGACTTCCTTGAAAGGCCTGACTAGCTGGCTCTGCTATACTTAGGTACATGTTTGTTGCACACATGTTACATGCCTGTCACAGGGGACAGCATAGTATCAATACAACAGACACCAAATAATAACTAATAAATGATAAATTCTAGTATTGTATGCAAATTTACTTTCACAGGACGTCCAGTCCTTTTTGTGTTGCTGAGCTCACCAGCGCGTACTTTTTTTCTCAGAATGTACCAAGCAGTTGATTTGGCCACTCCTAATGTTTCCACTATCTCTCTGATGGATTTGTTTTGTTTTTGTAGCCTAAGGATGGCCTGTTTCACTTGCATTGAGAGCTCCTTTGACCGCATGTTGTGGGTTTACAGCAACAGCTTCCAAATGTGAATGCCTCCAATGGAATCAATTCCAGGGGCCTGTTCCAAGGAGCAGGTTTAGTGAAAACTCTGAGTTTGGTAACCCTGAGATGAGGGAAACTCTGGGTTTTCCATTCCAGAAAGAGAGGTAACTCAAACTCAGTTACCATGGTAACTGACTCTGTGAACCTAACCTGCTCGCTGGCAGGTTTTCTTGAACAAACCCTGACTTTCTCCCTTTCTCCTCCCTCTGCTGAACCTGAAGCAGCTGTCGGACATGGCGTGTCCTTTCCTCGGTAACCCGATCGATATTCAAGCTGAAGTAATTCGCATAGCCTTACGTCGGGAGAGGATTTTGAGACCCTGATTAGATGTTCTATGTCCAGGATGGAAGAACTGTCCGAGATATAATATGCCATTTACAGTTCACCGATTACGCTACCACCACCCCGAGCAGTCAAATAAAGACACCATTCATTTGGTCTTCTTTATTTCCTACAAAAACAAAAGCAACAGTTAGTATTTTTCTATTGTTCCAACAACACATTTCACGTGTGACCATGCACCCACCTCTAACTTATGTTTGAGTAATTACATTTCTAGATCTGCCTTTCTAATTTGCCGCCCCAAGTACACCATTTGAAGTATGTCTGGTCCAGACAGCTCAGTTGGTAGAGAATGAGACTCAGTCTCAGGGTTGTGGGTTTGATCCCCACATAGTGTTAACTTTCACCTTTGTAAGTCGCTTTGGATAAAAGCGTCTGCTAAATGAGTCTATTGTAATGTTTTTATATTTCATTTTCAGCTGCTGCCAAGAGCGCTTGGCGCTGAGTGGGATTGCACCTAAATGAAAATATTTTTTTTACAATACTATTCCACCACTTTCTCACATGTAGGTAATATTATAAGAAAGTGTGGTTAAATGTTAAATGAATACACTACTGCATTCAAACGTACACATTGACTCGGGCAGCGATTCTCTCCCACGCCAATTCCCTCTCCTTTACGACCCTTCTGCTTGCTGGTTGCCATGGTGAATCGTAGTATCGGACCTCCATTGATGATGGCTTTTTATTGTCGTCGCACATGTGCTTAACTCAAGGTGAACATACTCAAAGTTGATTGAACTAACTCAAATCAGCCGTTCTGGAACCGAAAACTCAGACTTGGCCAATCTCGGAATGAATCAACTCAGAGTGCAGGGTTAGACTCAGAGTTCGCTGAACCTGCTTCTTGGAACAGGCCCCAGACCTTTTACCTGCTTAATTGATCAGGAAATAACAAAGGAATAGCCCACACCTGTCCATGAAACAGCTTTATTAAACCCATATTTATTATATAACTGTAACTTCAATATGTTTAGGTAAACAGCTAAAATAACAAAAAGTGTGTCAGTGTCCAAATATATATGGACCTAACTATGTATATATAGTCCATTTATCTCTCTCTCTCACTCTCTCTCACTCTCTCTCTCTCAGGCTACAATCATCCCGCCCTCCTGAAACTGATGACCAATCCCAACAATCTGGTAGGTAATTTAGCCAGGATGTCACAAATACATGGTATGTGAGTGTGTGCCAACTGAGCCACCAGCACACCCCTTTACCCACCTTTTTAGCCTGACTTAAATCTTTATTATGTAAATTCATAGAAAGCATCATAGCATCAAACTGAGTTATATATTATGGTCTTTTAAGGAATGGCATGAATTAATGGTTTTAGGAAAGCGTAACACATTTTTGTTCACAATGGTGGATGTTGATATGTGGCCTTATGATCACCAACTGGAGGTCATAGTTACGCTCTCCTTTTTATTTACTACTACATCATTGACTATATTCAACAGGGTTTACAATTTCAGTTGTATTTAGTAGACCACAAAGGTGTGTGTGTGTGTGTGTGTGTGTGTGTGTGTGTGTGTGTGTGTGTGTGTGCGCGCGCGCGCGGACATAAATTCAAACGTTAACATATTTATCTCTTTCTCTCTTCAGAGCACATTTGTGAATCGACCAGCCCTGGGAATCCTGCCGCCCGAAAACTTTCCAGACAGGCTCACTGAAAGCCTTCTCTCAGTCAGTGACACACACACATGCATTTGAAATGGACATAATAGTTATGGGGATGATATCATTATTATTATTACTTTTATAAAAAATGAATAAAATCTAATATCTCTATTCATCTCAAGTTTAGTGAGTGCTACTACAATATCTTAATATAGAATATCTTTGTTCTCCTCTTCTACCCCACATGTCCTATCTGCTCCCTCCCCTCATCTCCTCTCCTTTCTCTTTTCCTCTTACCTCCTTTCCTTTCATCCTCCTTTCTCCTCCTCTTTCAGGTGGCTCCCATTGGAATGACTCGTGTTCAGACGATGGCCTGTGGATCCTGCTCCAATGAGAATGCTTTCAAAGCCATGTTTATGTGGTACAGGGTGAGTATGCAGTCTGACTGACAGCCCATGCTGCTCTTTGACAGGTCAAAATAGTGATACAGGGTGTCTGCAGGTCCTGGAAAAAAGTCTTAAAATGTCTTTAATTACCTATATAGGCTTCAAAAGTACATGGATACTGTTAAATGCAGTCTGCACTAGTCAAACTTTAGGCTTCATAATATTAGCTACCCCCTCTTATACCCATTGCTTTTTTCACTGGGCTTCAGTCTAACCTTAATTAGCCAGCAAAACTGATTATTTGGCTCTGCCCATTAAAGTATAATTCAACCAGTGAGATTATTTCTACCTCAGAGAAATATTTGTAGAACTAAAACTCTATCTGCGAATGGTCCTGTGTAATTCTTTGTAAGGAAAAAGCCGCAGGCCAGCACTCAGCAGCTCAGCAGAGGTATGTCTCCCAGCTTCTGAAATAGAAACAGATACACAGAGAGGTTAACTGGGATAAAATGATCCCTGTGGGAAAACTGGGTCATTGCAGCAGCAAATAGTAATATAAGATTCAGCATGGAAAAATAGAATATATACATAAAAATCAAATACAAACAAGAATGTACAGGCATTGGTGTCATATGTCAATTTCTGAGAATATGAGAAAGTGCATTGGGAAAATGATTAGGAATTATTGAGACAAAGAATAAATGAATGCAATGTGCTTTGGTTTTGCTGTAGAACAAGGAGCGAGGCAACAACACACCATCTGATGAAGACCTCACCTCCTGCATGATCAACCAGGTAGGTGAAGGAGTCTTCCTACCATCACACTCACACACACACGTCACCACTACTAATATGATTATGGGATACCATACTAAATAAATGCATATCTGTATCTTTCTTTCTTTCTCTTGCTTTCAGGGCCCAGGTTGTCCAGACCTCAGCATTTTGTCCTTCATGGGGGCCTTCCATGGGAGAACCATGGGTAAGGTATAATACATACCGCAACTCTAGGTGACTCTGCAACTCTTTGTATGTTGATTTATATTTATGGCATTGTGGCTACATTAATGCAACACTCTCACCTCGTTAAGGCTGCCTGGCAACGACGCACTCCAAAGCAATCCACAAGCTGGATATTCCGTCATTCGATTGGCCAATTGCCCCATTTCCCAGGCTGCAGTACCCACTGGAGGAGTTTACCAGGGAGAACGCACAGGAGGAGGCCCGCTGTCTGGAGGAGGTGTGTGTGTGTGGGGGGTGTGGGGGGGAGAACCAAGAGTGACAGTACTTTTCTTAATGCACATGAGTATGAATTAAAGCTGTGACTTTTTCCAAACAAATTTTAATTTGGCCAGATTTGGTCTTGTGGTCAGATAGCAGTTTTTCAAAGCATTTGCAATCGCATTTCCTAGATTCATTGTTGTTGCATTATAAGGAGGCATGTACTTGTAAGGTTCATTTGGTCGAATGGGAATTGAATCCTCAGGTTGAGGATCTGATTGTCAAGTGGAGGCAGAAAGGAAAGCCTGTGGCAGGCATTGTGATCGAGCCCATCCAGGCCGAGGGTGGAGATAACCACGCCTCCCCAGACTTCTTCAAGAGCCTCCGCAACATCGCCCGCAAGGTAGGAGTTATCATTATGGCAACTAGGAGGTATCACTGTGGCAGCAGGTGATTGACATGGCTTCAGCCTGTTGTTCTCTTTCTGAATAGCTTCATCTTGACAATGATGTTTTGTTTACTGGTTAGGGAGGTATTCTAGATAGTAGCTCATATCCAGGTTAAGGAACTATTCAGGGTATAGATCTCCATATCCCAACCACAAGTAACTCTGTAGACGCACTACATGGCCATAAGTATGCCAACACCCCTTCTAATTAGTGGATTCAGTTATTTCAGCTACACCCATTGCTGACAGGTGTATAAAATCAAGCACACACCCATGAAATCTCCATAGACAAACATTGGCAGTAGAATGAGCCGTACTGAAGAGCTCAGTGCCTTTCAATGTGGCACCGTCATAGGATGCCACCTTTCCAACAAGTCAGCTGGTCAATTTTCTGCCCTGTTAGAGCTGCCCCGGTCAACTGTAAGTGCTGTTATTGTGAAGTGGAAACATCTTGGGGCGGCAATAGCTCAGCCGCAAAGTGGTAGGCCACACAGAATGGGAGTGCTGAAGTGTGTAACAATCGTCCATCCTTGGTTGCAGCACTTACTACAGAGTTCCAAACTGCCTCTGGAAGCAACGTTAGCACAAGAACTGTTGGTTGTACAAGTTGTACATTTATTTTGACTTTTTTTCTGGTCCTTTTGAGAGCTTGCTTATAATACCGACGTCAACATGGTCAAGATGATGTCATGATCCATAGCTTTTTTCTTTCCCCCCCTCCTCTCATTTTTCTCTCTCTCCTCTGTCTTCCACTCTTGGTCTCACTTTCTCTATCTCCCAATCCATGCCTCCCCCCAGCATGGCTGTGCGTTCCACGTGGATGAAGTCCAGACGGGTGGGGGAACCACAGGAAAGTTCTGGGCCCATGAGCACTGGGGCATGGACGACCCTGCCGACATTGTCTCCTTCAGCAAGAAGCTCCTGACTGGAGGCTACTACCACAGAAACGAACTGCAGGCTGACAAGGTCTCCCTTTTTTATCTTGACTAACTTGATTGTTCATGCATTGTGCTGTAATAGTGTTGTTGGATATGCAGTGTTTCACATTTGAACTACTAGCTGTGATTCCACTCAAACTTGACTGCTAGCTGCAAAGCCTTATATACTGAGAACTTGTAAATGTGCACATTTCCTACGTAGTTGGTAAACATTTGGTACACATTTCCCAAGGTAAATCTGGTAAATGTGTACATTTCGTGGTTAATGTGAGTGGAAAATAATAGTTAAAGTAGCAAGATTCTCTCACAGTCCTTGAGTGTCTGTAAGTGTTGATTGCGCATTGTGCCACTGATATTGACTGAAAAGTATTTGTTGTAGTAGAGCCTTATTAACAGTTATGCTGACTTTCATGTAGTGTGTTCACTCCAGATTATTGTTATCATTGTTTTTAGGGTGTATATTTACATGTGTTTGCATGTGTTTCGTGTCCAGCCATACCGTATCTTCAACACATGGATGGGTGACCCCTCGAAGAACCTGTTCCTGTCCGAGGTTCTCAATGTCATTCGCAGAGAAAATCTTCTGGAAGAGGTGACACGTTCCGGCAAAGCCTTGCTACATGGTCTATATGAGCTACAGGTGAGGCCAGTATATGTGTGTGTACTATGTAAAGGTGCAATCACACCTACATGTTCTGGGGGGGGGCAAACCATAGGGTAAAGGTTTACTTGCTTTTTCCTAGGAAAAAAGCTGATGCAGGTGCTATAACAAGCAACTTTACATTTTGGCCAATAGCTCCTGAACCGTAAGGCCTACAATCAAATTCCATTGTATCCATTGCACATGCTGGTTTTCAGACATTTTGATTTGATTTGATTTGATGTAAAAACCTATTTTCTACTGCAAAGTTGATCCAGTCTCAACAAAAGTTTGCACACAGCAGATATGGAACTCTTCTCATGAGGAGGCATTTCACCTCATCTTGACTCCAAATTTGCTCTTAGATCATTTTGTTATGCTAGGCTTTCCACGCAATTAATTAGTAATTGCTGGATATCAGATGTCAACGTCCATGTCTTTACACCCATAAAACCTTGCATTTTGGGGTTGTTTTCTGTAGTTGGTTCAGATTACTTTCTCACTCCTAATCAGACGCACTGCAGTTTGCTTGGAAGAGGATGTCTGTGTGGTTATTTGGTGCCACAAAGTTCAAATGGCATTGTTCTCACCTTGCTTAATGAACTAAACTAAAAGAGTAAACTCTCTGAATTCAAATGAACAACTGTGAACATGCTTGATGTGAACGCACCCCAAATGTGTGTGTCTTCTGATCCCCTCTGATCCCCAGGCCCAGTACCCCAGCTTACTGAGCCGAGCTCGAGGACAAGGGACTTTCTGTGCCATTGACATTTGTGACGACCCCACGCGCAACAGCATCATCCTCAAGACCAGAGACAAGGGTAAGAAGTTGGTCGCCATTCATTCTGCATTTATTCTGTTTATTTTGTTGTTGTACAAGAAGGTCCCACAGAATAAGCATTTCCATGACTTCTATTATCTGAAAACTTTATTCCTTCCTGATTTCATAATGTTGTTATTCAGGTTGCTCAAAAAAAGTTCTAAAGGTGTGTGGTTTCCACTGCAGTTGGGCTTGGGCTGTGGAGATGTGACTGTGCAATGTATAAAAAGCAACATCTAATGTAATAAATGTGTGAAACAATGTGTATTACATGTTGTGGTATATTCATGTAAAGTGACCCATTTGTAAAATCTCTTAATTTTCCCTTTATTCCCTTCAGAATTTATCAATTTCCCAGCCAATCACAGAGTAACTGCTTGTACACACTGCAAACAACTTGGTTGATGGGGTTGCTCTATTCGGACCAATTGTGGGCGTATGTCAGAATAGAGCAATTGCATCTATGTAGTGGTCTCATGCAGCTACAAAGTTTTTATCTTGCCAGGCGGAACTATTGTTCATCAAATAAAATTGAATTGATAGGGAAACAAGGAAGCATGGAAATCTGATTTGCTGCCGATAACCGCAAAAAGTTTGGCCATGGCTAACTTTTCTCGGACAAGCTTGTTGACCATCCAGACTAGGGCTGCACCATGTATCATTATCATGCGCAAAGGGTCTAAATTGCTTCACAACTGTTATACTGCATGTCATATCGCCATCGCAATATCCAACAAGTCGCACATTGCATATTTTTTCCACATCATGCAGAACCCAATCCACAGTCTCCCTGGTCACTCAGCTATATATAAAATGAATGCACTTCCGGTGTTTTGCTGAACATGTTGCTTGCAGTGTGAACGCACAGTAAAAGCATCTCGCATGATAGGTGTCCTCCTGGGAGGGTGTGGTGACCGATCAATCCGTTTCCGCCCGGCGCTGGTCTTCAAGGAGTACCATGTCCACATCTTCCTCAACATCTTCAACGACGTGTTGGCCCAACACAAATAAGTCCAGTCCGGACAGGAACCCAACTGACCAACACAAATCTCAGTCCAGCCAGGATAGAGGGAGGGAAGCTCCAGGAAATAGGTCCATGTCACATGGAACACAAGCCACACAATAACACACACACACATACAGGAAGCTCATATGTATTATATAAGCTGGTCCAAGGACAGTTGAGCTTGTAACCGCAAACATTCACCACCACCCCCTTTCACTCATCTTATTTATGATGAGTGAACAGATGTACAATTTCCTAGAGAATTGGCACAGTTGACAATGGCGACTGTGGCCGATCATTTTCACAGAACAGGACTGATGCCACAACTATGACATGTAGCTTACAAATCACTACAAATTACAACAATCAAAAATGAGAATCTTGCTCATCTGGTTTCTCACTGCAGACTGAAATGTCTATGGCCATAGCAATAACACAGATGAATTCTTGACTGCTATTCCCCCTCATGTGGCAGTAGTTATTCTCTCCACACTAAAGGAAACCTCCCAACTGTTAACGGGTAGCACAGCTTTAGAGAACTATAGATAAGGCGTTGAGAAGATCCCAGCTTTCACTGGACCTCACGTAAAGGCCCAGAACACAATCTCATGTAATCTGTATACACACAACTACTCTTCCTTTTAATATGTTCATATGCTGGTTCTTACCAGTTCTACCCCCTGACTCGATAATCACTGAAGTGGTTATGGTTAGAGGCTTTTATTGATAAGACATAGTCCCTGGACACTGATTAATATTAGTCAGTGGTGACATAATCTCCATAAAAATACATATTGGCTCGGTTCCAGACGTGAATAGTCCTATTCAATGGGAATTCTCATTTTCTCCTGAGAAGGCTAATATATCTGTGGAAACCAGCCTTTTTAGTCTTTGTTAGCTTGTTTGTCCAAGAGTAACAGCCTAATATTCAACACGGGGCAATTCTATACAGTTCTGTCTCTCGTCTTGAAGCTGAGATGCCATCCTGCATGCCATCCAATTCTGTCCATTAAAATAACGTCCTACTTATGCTCCTGAATCTTGCGTTTTAGAAATTACTTTTCAGTTTGAAATGTTTTAGCCCAGAGTAATGTGAATTTCGTAATGGACCAGAAAAATGTTATAGATTATTTAGTGTCTGCATGTTACCTAAATATGCCCATATTTTTGTTTCCTTACTTAGATGATGGCAGCCATTAGTAAATTTACTTGAACACTGGGTCATAACACATTCATAACGCCTGAAGAAGAGCTTCGTATAAGCTTCATTCATGGCATAGTAAAGAAACAGTGTCAGTTTATTGAGCAAAATAGTAAAACTTGGAGATTGCTATTTTTTATTGAAAATATACAAAATATACAATAATATCATAAGAAATGAATGTGTACATCATCAAGCTGTTTTTGAGATGTTGTTTGTTATAAAGACTACCCATTTCTTTTACCACCTTTCCATGGGTTTCTTATTCTCTTTACTGGGTCAGAGTTCAATTACTGGTCGGTTGGCAATTAGAAGAACTAACTTTAGATAACTAGCTAGTTACAAAGCTTACTGGCTTTATAGTTTGATAGCTGTCTACAGTCTACTGCAGTCACTGAAAAAATAGGACTAACATTAGCTTCTTCTACCAGCTTTCTTTAGTGTTGACATTTGGTGTGTTTGTTAGCCCTAATGCGTTTTGCATGAACCTGCAAAATTGCAATGGTCAACAACTTCACTATTCAATGAAATTAAATCAGAATGTTCCCACTTTTTCTAATCAAAGACCATTTGTTTTCCACTTATTACTATGTACCATCAATATGTAGTTTGAATATTTTTATAATATTTTGTAACTTACTACTTTTCTACTTTTGGCTATTGTCTTTTCTGCTTTTTACTTTTTTTGGTGGGGGGTGTCTTTGTTTTTGTGTTTGTTTTGTTCTTGTTATGTTTGGCTTGGCTTTGTAGGACCCCCTTGTAAACAAGATGTTTCACCTCAAGGGGCTTTATCCTTAATTAATAATGAATTTCCACACTAATTTGTAATCAAGGACTATAGCATGCTACGCAGCTAGCTAGTTAATAGTTGATAGCTAGTCAACCAGGCTAGTTAGCAAACTAGTATGAGCTAATTTGCTTAACTTGGATTGTCAGTACAAATCCCATAAACAGGATCGGAAAAACATGGAACGGTGGATATTACAGTGTTAGTGCATACAGTCTTAACAACAACTTCACATCACTAATTTTATAAATAGCTAAACCCTAAATTTGTTTCCTAGTTGAAATGACAAGTGGCAGGAGGACTTTTATTTTGAAGTTTCTGCTCAGTAAATAGATGCACTGTTCTGTCTCTATGTCGGGTGTTATGTATGTGTTAAAGTTCAGAGCCACTTATTAACACGTAACTACTTTTCCTAATATAAATATGTATAAATATATTTAATCTGTTTATTTTGACATTGCAGAAATAATGTCCAGTAAGCCTAATGCAGAAATATTTGGGGCCAGTTTCACAAACATTAATTAAACCTAGTCAACATAGACGGACATTTTCATAAAGAGCTCCTCTGAGGATTTTTTTTTAAAGTCCAGGCTCAGTTCATGTTTGCAAAACTGGCCCCATGATATTGGCCATACTTATGTATTTTGTTTACACTGTCAAACCCATATTTGATGTACAGCTAGGAATGGATATTGATTGATTGGTTATCCTAGTCAGTAGGTTGAGGATTATGATGATGTCTCCTCATGGGCCAAGTCAGTATTTTAAGAGAGCTGTCTATCACTGATGATCTGTCTTTAAAAAAATTAACAGTACTGTTGTTTTGCACTGTTAATGTGCGATATAAGATGATTATTGATGTAATTATTTCAGATGGCTCTAATTGTCAAGCATCCTGTTTGTGTACCGTGAAAGAATAAACCATAAAGAAATTTTGAGTAACTAACAATTTTTATTGCCTACATTCTTTGTTCATGCAGTACTTTTACAGTGCGTGTGTGTGTGTGGTGGCAGCAGCAGCAAGGGAGGGGGGTGTACTTTGTCAATGAAATATTGAACTCACAACCTCCATTTGGAATAATTTGGAACTAAATAGATTGCCATTTGACACAACACCAATTAGATGGATTATATTATACAGAATACAGAATCTAGTAAATTGACAGTTGATGCACTTTTGCCGTACTCGGCCATCACACAATTTGGATGCCTCTTATTGGCGACGTTTGCCCACCGAAGACTCCGATTGCCCTTCGGAAACCTTGCAAGCTCAGGCCCTCATTCAAAAGGGCTCTGTTGTGTCCCAATTGGTGCTTATTGTTCTGGCAACTGTTCAGAAGGCCTCTATTGTGTCCAAATCTGGTGACCGTCCAAAAGGTTTCTTTTATGTCCAACTGGCAGTTATAGATCGGGTGATTGTCCGAATTGTGTTTATTGATCGGTTAACATCCAAAAAGAGCCTATTATTTCCAAGTACCAGTTTCCCAGTAATTCTAAAATTTTGAGTCCAAGGTCTCTGGAGAAAGTATATCAAATATTTGATAAAACATGCTCACTCAAATTTTCTCTACAATTTGGAAATGTCCAGCTCAGTCGGTAGCGCATGAGACTCTCAGTCTCAGGATTGTGGGTTCAATCCCCATGTAGTGTCAACTATCATCTTTTTAGATAAAAGCGTCTGCTAAATGACTGTAATGTTGTCTGATCTTCTCAGAACTTAAACCAACTGTTAGGGGAGGGTGAGATAAAAGGGATAATGCTGAATGACTCAAATCGTATATATCTACTATTAGAGGGGGGAGAGAGAAAAGTCAATGGTGCTGATTTTGTGCCTCTTATCATATTGCTATGCTGAACTATCAGCCATCAAAATTGTAACATGGATCATTATCGATGAAACACCAAATTGACACTAAATAAAGAAGTGCTGTTAATTGACCAAATCACATCAAAATCCATTCCTATTGGGTGGAAGAGGTCCACTCAAAACTCATGATGTCTTTGTTGAAATTGGGTTAAACTCTACAAGTTAAACAGGTATGCAGTCAATCATCAGTTTATTTTAAACCGGAACCTACACTGTTTTCAAAAGAAATGTGACCATTTTACAACAGCAGCCCAAGAATTTTTAAAAAATGACACACTGAAGAAAGAATAAAAAGTGAGTCCCAGTGTAGTCCATGATTTGTCCATGGTGGCACAAGCAACCATAATACCTATATTATCTGCGGCATTCCTTTTCGCCCTTGAACTCACAACCCTCAGCATGGGAGTCTGATGTTCTACTAGCTAAACAGGGAAAGGAATTAATGATATGATAGTTGAATGATAGTTACTAAAGAGACTAAAGAGACATGTTGTTCTCTGGTGCTGTTGTAACAACTGCTGAATCAATAAAGTTGGGTGTGCGAGTCGATTCAACTCACTCAGTTTAACTTTCTTTTGAATGATTTGTTCGCGAATCGGCCATCACTACTGAACAAACTGCCAGTGGGAAACTACTGATAGTCATGTTGTTATTTATGCACCTGTTAAGTCTTTGCAGTGACCTTGTATTTTCTATGAACCCTCATCCCCAAGTTCCTTCAGAGATCTGAAGAAGGACTTTATTTGCAACGTTGAACACATGCAGGGGGGGGAAGTGGCCGCACAACACACACATGCATTTAGAGTGTCCAAGTTGAATGAAATTCTGCTCTTATCCCATCCCTGCCGATCTTCCTCCAAACCGGCCAGGGAGCAGAGGGCGCAGACAATAGCTGCGCCCGGGGACCAATTCCAGGTGTTCTGTTGCTGTCCTTGTCAGGGACAGCTGACTGGATATTGTATGTTTTTAGATGGGGTTCTTTCCAGGAGGAGACCCAAGTGAACACGGGGAGAACATGCAAACTCCACACAGAAAGGCCTGGGAGATAACCCACCTGGGCACCCCAGACTCACCAGGGCCCCAGGCGGGAATCGAACCCAGGACCTTCTTACTGTGAGGCAGCAGTGCAAGCACTGCGCCACCGTGCCACTCTTATAACATCCTATATCGGAAATGCCAAAACGGAGCAAGCAACATATTGCATCAAAACGGAATAAACGGCAAAAAAAAAATTAAAATTAAAAAAATTAAGAGTACTGTGCTTGGAAAAAACAAAAGGAACTGCAAAGGATCACCATCACAAAGAGGTAGACAAAGTAACACAAAGAAGGGAAGTTAAAAATATGTAGTATGCTCAAGATAAAGCTTACAGAGAACGGAAAAAGTCTTATATAGTGAGCCTACAGTCAAGATGCTGACTTTAGTCAACAGCAAAAATCATAATGGAACCACTCGGTACAGTCAAGAAGCTCACTTAATACAACAGAAAAAATCATATGGAACCACTCGGTATAGTCAAGATGCTGACTTTAGACAACACCAAAAATCATATGTTACCACTCGATACAGTCAAGATGCTGACTTTAGACAACACCAAAAATCATATGTTACCACTCGGTACAGTCACGATGTTGACTTTAGACAACACCAAAAATCATATGTTACCACTCGCTACAGTCAAGATGTTGACTTCAAACATAGGCAAAAGTCTTATATTACTGGTTGTTATGCAAAAGAACCTGCATTCAGACTTAAACAAATTATGAAACAACTAATGCAAAACAAATACAGATATGACCCACAATTCAGAATGCATCACAGACAGCATTGTGCTTTTAACCTTTACAAAAAATATCAGAATGACGCAGCTTTCCGGATCCTTCATAACATGCGATGTGCAATGAAAATAAAAAGGAAATACAAACGGATGAATATACAACACACACAAACCCATCAGAGTGACAACTATTTGATTGAAAAAGCTATAACAGTTTGCACAGTCTCAGTCTGTCATAGAGCACTGTTTCCAAATCAAGTACGACCCTGCATCAGGTCAAAGTATATCAAAAATCCAGATGTAGTTGCCACTTGCTTGACAGGAAGATACCTTCATGTTTGTAACGATGAATTCAAAGGTACATAACAATGCAAAGTACCCAATGAGAGAAGTAAAGAGTGGATCTGTTACACCTGTCACGATCATCTTAAAGCAGGAAACATGCCATCCCTAGCTGTGGCCAATAACTTGGAGCTAGTGCAAATTCCCCCTGAACTGTATGATCTAAACCAATTGGAAAGGCACCTCCACCACCTACCAGACAAATACAAATGCAGACCTGAAACACTGGAGTTTGAGAATATGTGCTTGGCTGATTTTGTTTTGACCTGCAGGATTGTCTACAGCAAGCAGATAAAAGGTAATGGTGTCCTGCCCCTTCTGAATGAGATGGGATTCATACAAAGAAGATCCAAAGGACAGCCTGCCGTCATCAGATACCACCATTTCTCACAGCAAAAGCAGCCTGAGGAATTTTGTGGCACATTACTTAAACTGTACCTCCCGCATCACGCCAACTCACAGTTGAAAAGTCTTCCCAAACTTCCCAAAATAAAAGTCCTTTTACACTAGTGCCTCCGTGATCCTACCAGGCTCAGACCTTGTTCAGTCTGTGTATACCATTGTCAATCAAAACAGAGCCAATTATGAGAAACACAGTGAAGAGATGGATAGAGCCATTGAGGAATTTGAACAGAATGGACCCATACAGAATGAATGGTGTAATCTGGCCCCCGAATCTGAACTGATGAGGTTAGAATGTATCGCAGAACGTGAGGAGGGACATCCAGATGAGCATGATGAACAAGATAATGTTCCAGAGTACAACGTCCAGTCTGAAGATAGAACAGGTACTGCACCGATGATAGAGGCCCCTCAGATAAACCCTGTAGTGTTACGGCAAATGTATCAAGGTCTGAATCAAAAACAAGCATCCATATTCTACACAATAAGGGACTCGTGTATAAAGCGTTTGTGTGGCCTGAATCCAGACCAGTTTTTCTTTTATGTAAATGGTGGTGCAGGAACCGGGAAGTCACACCTTATCAAGTGCATCTACTCTGAGGCATCCAAGATACTGTGCAAACTCCCAAGAATTGGTGAGGAAACAGACATGTCAATGCCTACTGTGCTGCTATCCGCATTCACTGGCACTGCAGCTTTCAACATTTCAGGCAAAACTCTGCATTCTCTTCTTAAACTACCGAGAAGCCTAAAGCCTCCATTCCAAGGACTTGGAAACCAACTGGACGAAGTGAGGGCTATGCTTTCAAATGCTGAAATTCTCATTATTGATGAGGTGTCAATGGTCTCGAAACCTCTCTTTGCCTATGTGGATATGAGACTTAAACAAATCAAAGGAACTCAAAAGGCTTTTTGGAGGAATGTCAGTGTGAAAAGCTTTGCTTTCAAATCTATTTCTTGATTGCAGTGTGGAAAGTTTTGCTCTCAAATCTATTCTGTTTGATTGCATAATAAAGACACAAAAGTAACCCCATATCTGCTTAGTGGCGTGTATTTTTCCCAATGTGCTTTCTTTAGTACTGCTTCTCTTACTCTCTTACTAAACTGTCCCAAGCTGTTTTTGCTTCATCATCTCCCCATGGACCATCAAGTCATGCCTTTTCCCTTACAATTGGCCAATATTTGCCAGTCAATGCTTGTCGTCTCGTCACCTGGTGTGGGGTCATAACAAGCATTTACCATTTGGAGCTTCTCAATGAATTTCTCTGTTTCATCTTTTAAGTTTTCCTTTAGAGCCAGTTGTTGACTCACTACTCTGATTTCCCATTTCAATATTTTAAATATGTTAGTATATAAAAAACAGTCCAACTTTGATTAGTGATTCAATTTTCCATTCCACATGCCTAAATTGATTTTTTTTATGGAATTCTACCATAACAGTGTGGCAGCTGGGAGGAGGGTGGGGTGAGGCTGAAAGCTGGGCTCACACCACAAGTTTTAAAATCCTTACCGATTTTGAAATCAGGATGCATCACGCACATGAGAATCTTCACAGATGTTCTTCTCTCTAATCTCAAACATGCACAGACTACAAGATCTGAAAATAATGGTGCATCACACACTAGAGCAGGGCTACTCAACTTTGCATAGCTCAAGGGCCACACAGCAAGATACAGCTGTGTCAAAGGGCCGCAACGCAAATTATTTGGTCATATGAAACTATTTTGTAGTGTTATTCCAAGCCACATGGATATCAAATGATTAAATGACAATAAGTAGGCTTTATTCACTAAATGTAAAAGTGTTAGATTGCTGTTGCAATAATTCACAAGAATGTTTAATAAAATAAATATAGGCATACTAAATTGAAATCAGGTCTGAGTATATCAAATTATTCCCAAATGGATATGTAATTCCAAGTCACCGTGATAGCTATCATGGTGACATGAACGTTTGCCCGTTTTGGTACTGCTATTGTTCTCTGGCAAAGAAGGCACATTGGTTTGTTATTTACCTCAACAAAAGCGAATTCTTCCGCCCATGTTTTTTGAAATACCCTGTGTTCATCAGAAATGTTATGTTTTGCCGGTTTAGCCATGACTAGAGAGTAGGCTAGGCTAGACTTCATGCACATTTGGTGCTTTCACATGATCTATGCAAAGCGTCGGCGTCAACACCAAGTTGAGCGTGACCCCTTCACATGGTCAGCGCCAGGAGAATTACACTACATTCATTACTTTCACACTGTCGAGTTTTTAAAATGACAGCATTCAAGAAAGAATAGAGTGGAGTTCAATTTCGGACTACAGCCCGCATCAGCTGTAGCTAAACACATTGCCAATGATCATACTAGCACAGCCATAGAAGTGAATATAGACTGGCTGCATAAAGTCCTGTACTAAGCTGTCAACCAACCTGGTAGTCCCATCTGTAAACCCACATCATTCCATGCCAGACTTTTTAGTCAGATCGTGGTATGATTTAAGCGTCATGTTGTATAACTCGGGATGCTCCGACACACATAAAACAAGTTTCTCCTCCATTGTTTTTTTTTTTCGCGGCTATGATATCAAACTGTGCTGTGATTGGTTTCGCGTCGCAGAGATCAGCGTTGCGAATGTCAAAGTTGAATATAGTTAAACTTTGAGCGCAGCGCAGGGGCTCACCCAGCGTCTGCACCCAGGTGCACAACGCCGAGGGTGGCAGCGACGCTAGAATCGACGGCAACGCTTGCCAAATAGGAAATCAATGGCAGTACCAGCGCCGAGTGTTTATGTCGCTGATCATGTGTTGGTTTCTTCTTTGTTGATCCCACGATTGCTAAATAAGCACAGTATGCACGATCACCACCTTGTGGTCATTAAGAATTTAGTTTAGAAATAGTTTGTGTTCATTGAAATGAGAATATTCTATTTTTAATGGCAGTTGCTATGACAATAAAAATTCAACCAAGGGCCGCAATAATATTAACCTTGGGCCACGTATTGAGTAGCGTGGCACTAGAGGATATTACCAAGATTATCGTGCCAGAGGGAGCTTGAATGCACCACTCGTGTGAACTCACGTGATATCATGGGGAAGTAGATGTAAACAAAATGTAGACTGGCATGGTGAAGCCGGTGCAACTTGCTTTACTAATGCTTTGCAGCGAGAAAGAATCACTGTATCCCCTCAAATGCCCCTATCTTGCAACACGTACGGTAAAAGACATTTCGTTCATTCCCGCCCACATTAGGTAAAATAAAGCATAGACATAAAGCAGGCAAACATAAAACGGGCAGGCATACATTGCAACCAATACATGTTTCAATGCTGTGATGTGTGTTACCATATTTACAGTGAGCCGTTAAACTAGCTGAACTAACCTTAACTATCAATATTGCAAATATGCTTCTGCAAACATGTCAAAAGAACCAGTGCATCAGAAAGGAACATACAGTCAAACAAAACTGAACTTCAATGTTACATCCCTGACGTCCACAACTCTGTTGGAGCCTGGCCCTTCAACCATAGGACCAGCGCAGCGGCAGCCGGCAGCCAGAAGCCAGAAGATAGATAGATAGATATCTATCTATCTATCTCTCTATCTCTCTCTCTGAAATTGACCGGATGCTCTATGCCGTTCCTGTGTCTGACTCCCTGCCGAGCTTGACACATTTGCTCACGAATCGAGAAAATCTTTTCGCTCGGGTGTGATTTTGGCCCATTCTTCCACACAGTCTTCAAATCTTGAAGGTTCCGTGGGCCTCTTCTATGAACTCTGATCTTTAGTTCTTTCCATAGATTTTCTGTTGGATTCAAGTCAGGTGATTGGCTGGGCCATTCTAGCAGCTTTATCTTCTTTCTCTGAAACCAATTGACAGTTTCCTTGGCTGTGTGTTTGGGCTCATTGTCTTGTTGAAATGTCCACCCTTGTTTCATCATCCTGGTAGATGGCAGCAGATTTTTATCAAGAATGTCTCGGTACATTTTTCCATTCATCCTTCCTTCAATTATATGAAGTTTGCCAGTACCGTATGCTGAAAAACAGCCCCACACCATGATGTTCCCACCTCCAAACTTCACTGTTGGTATGGTGTTTTTGGGGTGATGTGCAGTGCCATTTGACCTCCAAACATGATGTGTATTATGGCATCCAAAGAGTTCAATTTTGGTCTCCTCTGACCAGACTATATTCTCCCAGTATTTCACAGGCTTGTCTAAATGTTGTGCAGCAAACCTTAAACGAGCTTCAACATGCTTTTTCTTCAGCAATGGAGTCTTGTGTGGTGAGCGTGCATACAGGCCATGGCGGTTGAGTGCATTACTTATTGTTTTCTTTGAAACAATTGTACCTGCTAATTCCAGGTCTTTCTGAAGCTCTCCACAAGTGGTCCTTGGCTCTTGGACAACTCTTCTGATAATTCTTTTCACTGCTCTGATATTAATTTGCACTGACAAGGGGCAGGATTGCACCTCCCTTTCTTCATGTGTTCAATACTTTTTCCCTGTGCCATTTCACATTATTACACATAACTTAATTTATGGACATCTATGGTTTGATTTCTTTGCATGTGTGGATTGCATGGGTTGTTACCGACATCTGGTGAAAATTTCATGTCAATAGCAACATTAGAAATATATTTACTGAGAAAAATAGTGACGTGTTCAATACTTATTTTACCCGCTGTATACTGACCAAATTTTACACTTTTTTTCCTATTTTTCACCAGTTTAAGTAAACAATCCCAGATTTTTTCTATGCGGTCTAAAAGCTACATTTGCTCAGAATTTGCACACACATTTGCCAACATAATCCACCTATCTGACAGGTGTGACATAACATGCTGATTAAACAGCTTGATAATCACACAGGTGTTCGTTATGATGGGGCGAAGAAAAGGCCACTCTAAAATGTGTAGTTTTGGCTGCACAACATAATGCCACAGATGCCACACATTTTGAGAGCTCATGCAATTAGCATGCTGATTGCAGGAATGTCCACTAGAGCTGTTGCCAGAGTGTTGTTGTTCTCTACAATGTCTGGATGTTTCAGATATTTTGGCAGTATGGCCAACCGGCCTCACAACTGTAGGCCGGTGTGACCACACCAGCCCAGGACCGCTACATCTGGCTTCTGCACCTCCAAGATCACCTGAGACCAGCCACACAGACAGCTGAATTTCTGCTCAGACTGACAGAAACCATTTCAGGTAGGTCCTTTCCAAGGTCCACCCCTGAATGCTGTATGCCGCCTTAACCGTTGCAGATCTTCAGCGATGAATTCCGGTTTCAGCTGTATCAGGCAGATGGAAGGCAGCGAGTATGGCGCCGTGAGGGTGAACAGTTTGCTGATGCCAGTGTTGTTGAAAGATGGAGGCGTTGGGGTTTTGGTATGGGCAGGCATATCGTATGGACAAAGAAGGCATGTGCATATTGTCAATGGCAATTTGAATGCACAGCGATAGCAGGGCGAGATCCTGAGGCCCATTCATCTTCCATTCACCTTGTGTTTTCAGCATGATAATCCCTGACCACGTTGCAAGGATCTGTACCCAATATCTGGCAGCTGAAAACGTCCCAGTTCTTCCATGGTCTGCATACTCACCAGACATGTCACCCATTGAGCATGCTTGGGATGTTCTGGACCGGTCAGCATGTACCAACAACTTTGCACAGCCATTGAAGAGGAGTGGGACAACGTTCCACAATCCACAACCTGATCAACTCTATGCGAAGGAGATGCCTTGCACTGTATGAAGCAAATGGTGGTCACAACCGATATTGACGGTAATTTTGTTCTATGACCCCAATTTGTGTTTTGGGGGCATCTGTGACCAACCGAGGCATATTTATGGTCAAAATTATGTGAAATCAATGTGCCTAATAAATAATTAGTTGATGTGTTTCCATTTATGGACTTAAGTTCAATAAAATCTTTGAAATAGTCGTCATTGCTCAGTATATAAGGATAAGAGTAGCTGTAGCTGCTGGTCACAGTAACCTTGCTCAAGGAGTTTAGCTACAGGTCTCATTAGTTACACTATGTACAAAGGAAATGTATTTCTCCAGTGGTTAAATGTTTCAGAATCAGTACTCTGAACATTTTTCAGAAATCTGAAAACCGGTGCTCAAATTGGACCACAAACACATCAAATATATAAAAATATGCCTCTGCTCTGAGTGATCTCGGGTGTTCTGTATGGGCTTGTCTGTACTCTCATCACAATTTTTTTTTCTTGCAAGCCCTCTCCTCCAGGTAATCAGTTCGGTGGTTGCACTTTTGGGCCATTTCCTTGGCTGTGCTTTCCATGGTGCAATATCAGTCATATATTTGTCAATCACAGTTGTGTTGACACCAATTGACTGTTGTTACAGGTATCAGGACCAGCCTGATCCCTGACAAAGTGACGTCCACCACAACATTCAACAGAATGGGATGTGCGTTTACAAGTCTACTGCAACTGTGTGGCAGGTTGCCCTAGCGACGGAGACGTCACTGCCGTACCACAAACCAGCTGGTAACATTCTTGTTGATGCACGGGTGATGCAAAGTTAGTGTTGAACTTGTGGAAAGTGTGGTTAGAACATCCTCTGTCACTGCTATCATCTGTCCTTTCTATTCTGTCCCAGAGTCGAACATAAACTGCCAGCTGTCTGCCAAGCCTTCCATTGCCACCGCCATAGCACCGCAGTTAGACTCATTACAGCTCAGGTGTCTCTGTCTGTGCCAATATTACCTACCATTATTTTACTTTATTGTACTTATATTCATCTATCAGTATTCTTTTTGTGTGTAATCAGATAATAAATCTCTGTATTTATAAAGAACTGTCTATCGTGTGTTGATATATATCCTGGAAATGATGGTAGAAAATCCCTGAAATCGAGGGCTCACCTATTCAGATTAATCTACGGATTACTGTTATTATTAAGAGACTATTCCAGTGTAAACTAGTGGTGCCCCGCGAATGTTAATCAGTTATTGATCAAATGATTAATAAAAATAAAAGGAAATTGTGAAATTATTACTTGATCAAATACTAAATTTCATAACAAAGCACACACTACACCAATGCCAGTAAAAAAAAATAAAGTCAATATACAGAGCCAGTGAAACCACATCAACCGCTATTCTGAGACTTGGTGTTAGAGAGCTTGCTGACAGATAGACTACAACATCCTTCCAAAAGCCTCATTCACCTAAATATATCTTTATTCAACAAAATATCAGGCTAAGCAAATACATCAATGCAATCAAGTAAATTAAATAAATTATATCAATGTGAAATCAGTTTGAAACTTGCTGCGGGAACTAAATCAAGCACACACTTTTCTTTAGAAAGCGTGTATCAAATTGTTGCCACGTTAATTTGTTTGCACAATTTATGAAATTGTGTGCACAACATAATAAAAAGGTACAAATTTACCAAAACGTAGGGAACAATATGCATCTTGTATATTCAAATTAATCAAAATGAGAGCATGAGGTCTATTTAGTGCAAGCATTTGTTGAAGTTAATTATGAGTGGCCACTCCCGGACTACATAGTGGGGAGTACACACACAGCACAGGCATATAAAGAAAACATGCTGGTGTTTGATTGGGTAGAACTGACCACATGGTTTCTACTAAAGCTGGGTTTCAATCCAAAACACTCTGTAGACAGAATATAAATCAAATTGTACAACATGTAACTGCAAAATTGTAAAATACATCTTAAGAGGTACTGAATATTCTTTTGTATAGTAAAAATTGCTTTAGCTGCAAAGTAGTTAAAAGGTGTGATGATTCTAAATCCAAATTAATAACTAGTATAAACAGATCAATAAAGTCCTGTTGAAGAAATAAAACAAATAAATAAACCTGCCCGTGTCTACATATGAGCCAGACTTTTTCATTTTCACTAAGTCAAGTGGATAGAGTTAATCCAATTTCTCTGGATATGTCCAAGTGGCTTGGCTGGCCTTTTGCTGCACTTACTTTTTGCTTAAAACCAATTCAACAGTTTTAAAGCTGCATTGCCCCATATTAGCTAGTTGTCCATACAAAGTTGACTGAATCTTTGCTACTTTCTTTCCTTGTTTGTACATTTGGTACATTTGCCTGTACACCAATTACCCCATCTTAACATGACTATAGAAATTGTCATGTAAATGCCTTAGTCTGATTCTGTAAAACAAATGGGGATAAAATCTGTGTAAGCATAACCTGGTTAACAAACTTTGACTTCTGCTCGATCTTTCCATTTATATGGCCATGTAAACAACTGTACATTACAGCATCTTCTGCTTTCTGATAACAATCCATCAATTGCCTCTGTAAGAGAATAAAAAACAAAACAGAAAATACCTCAAACAATCAGAAATCTGATATATTTGATACGTTCTGACATTTTGTCTAATACTGGAATGGCCACGGCCTGGATCTCATTGCGTCAGGAGGTTCATGTAAACCCAGATTATTGGGGGAAAAACACATTGCTTCCGATTGCATTACTATGCAAATGTTTTAATCAAAACGTATGTGATTATTCACAGTAACCAGAATATTGCTTGCATATAAACATACCCAATGATAAATGCAGATTTTAAGTCCATCTAACCATCTAGAGTGTAGAAATATAACAGGGCGAACACAAGGTGGATTGGAAGCATTTCAGTGGAATTGGAACATGGGGAATCACCTGGTACAAGGTTTCTACACATCTTTAAAATTACATACTTTTTCAATATTCAATATTATATACACAGATAGTGGCTTTGCAATATGATTATCAATGTGGCCCTATCAGTACAACTGTTAACTATGCCATATTACCAAATTTCAAGATCTTGAATTTACAATAATAAGTACAGGTACTTATTATGTACTTACAAGTAATTTCCATATAATTTACAGATTTTTCTGGACATTCCAGATTCCAGATATCACATCTGAGAAGTGATAGACTGGCTCACTCCCAAATCACCCCATGGACACTAGGTTAGTTCTCTAGGTGTACTGTAAAAGTAAGGTTGGAAAGGTAGATGAATGTACTGTTTACAGTAAGGCAATGATAGCCTCACCTTGCTTGACGCTAGGTTGTTAACTGCTACACACTGTTTTATATTGGGTTGAAGTGTATAAGGCTAGAAGGCCAGGCTCTGTCGGGGTGTTTCAAGTAGTTGTGGGTAATGGCTTAGTAGCACACCCAGCACTAAAGACACCTCATCTACGGAAAGCAGCATGTTTGTCGGGTTCCCACACCCAAAAGTGAGGTCCCACTGCCTTCAACAGTGGACACCATTGCACTGTAAAAATAAATGCCACATTCACCATCGGTCCATTGTTCCAATTTCTGTCTTTTGGAGCAAGCTCAACTCCCAATCTTCCATGGCACAATGGCAGTGAAAAAAGGTAGAAGGGAAAGCTCCAAACAGACCTATACAGGAAGTGGAGTGCAGTGAAAAATAAGCTGCAAATGTCTTTCAAAGCAGAAGGGAGAGATGGAGGACTTAAGCATGGGGTGTAGCAGGTCAGACCAAACCATATTCTCTAATGTAAACACACTTGCTTCATTAAACACTGTCAAACACTTCAAATTGTAAGAGTTCCCTTGTTTTTTTCTCTCTCACTCTTCAACATGGGGCCTTCCAGACAGTTAGCTGGAGGAGCTGAGAGAAGTGGAGGGAGATTCCTCCTGCTTCATACCAACCCAGAGTCTTTGGCCATCTTGTAGAAAATTCCTCTTTTAGCGAGGAGGTTGTAGGGGGAATCAAACTCTGCCATTTCTCCCTTGTCTAACACCAGGACCCTGGAAAGGAGGGAGCACTGATGAGATAAATGTGGTAATATTTGTAAGAGTAAAAATAATAAAATAGAAGTAGTACTACTACTACCACCACCACTGGTAATGGGACTGCTTCTACTACAAATCACATCTGTCTAGATAGATAGATAGATAAATAGATAGATGGATACTTTATTGATCCCCGGGGGGAAATTCTGGGGTTGCAGCAGCATAACAGTATCACAAGAAACAGAATGTACAAAATACAAAGGCAAGGTACAAAATATAAAGGCATAAATACTAAATACTACAGTACTAGGTGACAGAACCAGGATGTACAGCGGATGAATGGCATGTTTACATATATACAAGTAATAAGACTGGGAAAAGCACTACCACTATTACCACCTCTGCTACTATTAATACTACTACCACATCTACTTCTGCTACTACTACCTCTGCTACTGCTACCATGCCTCGGCAACTGCTACCTCCTCGACTACTGCTACTGCTACTGGCTCAGCTAGTAAAAGCAATAATAACTTCATTTGTATATTACTTTACTTTGTATATAAACTTTCTTTTGGAAATTTTAAGCTTCATATTAAAACAATTAAAACAAAAGTGAAGAATCAACTAAATAAATCAACTAAATAAAAGAACACAAAAACACACAAAAGTAGGCAATACATTTATTGAAAGCATTGTATCAAAGCAGGTGCGTGTGTTTGCTGTGTGTCACTACCTGGTGTAGTCCATGATGGTGTTCAGGCGATGAGCAATGGTCAGGACAGTGCAGTCCTCAAACTGAGTGCGGATGGTGGACTGGATCAAGTTGTCCGTCTCCAGGTCCACAGCTGCTGTAGCTTCGTCCAGAACCAGGATTTTGGTCTTCCTTAGCAGAGCTCTGGCTAGGCACAACAGCTGGCGCTGACCCAGACTGGACCAATAGAGAGATGTGTTCAATGTACAATGTGGAGCCGGGACCTACTGGTGCATAGTTAAACCTTAATGGAACCTTTCAAAATGTACTCGCATTATGACAATGTTATAGAGCAGATTTACTTACTGCTTGCTTCAGCAAAGCACACTTATGTTCTCGTACTTACTTATTTATTATTATTAATATTAGTGTATTAGTTTATTATGTATTATTCATATAATATATTTTTAATATTACCATTATAATAAATAATAATTTGTGTGCTTGCTTCAGCAAAGCACACTTATGCTCTCCTACTTACTTCTTTATTATTAAAATTTTTCTTCTTCTTCTTCCGCCCCAAATTTCAGAGTTCAACTACTTTCACACCGTTTAAGCGATCAATGCCTTTCAAACTTTCAAAATTCAGCATAGTCTGGAATCAACATCCATCATTCAAATGTTTGATTGGCCCCATAGGAATGCATTATGAAAACTTAAGTTTCACTTTTGCTTTGACAATGGCTCTGTCTGTACAAGCCACTAGATGGAGTCAGAGACCAGAGTTTGTAGTTATTATGACCACTATACTTTTAATGCTTTCAGTACGTTTAATACTATGATTTATATTCGATTTTTCAATACTATTACTACTACTGCAACTGTAAATACTACTACTATTTCTGCTAATACTTCAACTACTACTACTTTTGCTACTACTGCTGCTGTTACTACTCCTGCTACTATGTCTCCTACTGCTTCTGCTACTACTACTTCAGCTAATACTACTACTGCTGCTGCTATTACTTTTGCATTTACTACTACTACGATTTCTTAATGCAGTATATTTCTAATTAAATTTACTTTTTAAAAAGCATTTTTAAGCTGAAGCAAGCACACAAATTTTACTTATTACTTTACTTACTTTACTTATTTAGTTGTATGTAAGTTATATGAACAATGTAGTTGTACATATTTAGACTTATTTAGACCTACTGTATGGTTAATTCTAGGGTGTATGAATCTTGTTGGAAGGCTGTAAATATGGTCAGGTATAGCTTGTGTCACTGTTTGTACCGTCTGATTTACCTGAGGTTCTCTCCTCCTTCACAACACTCGTGGTTGAGCTTGTCTGGCAGGCCAGACACAAAGATCTTGAGATGGGCAAGTTCCAGAGCCCTCCATACCTCCTCATCAGAGTAGCTGTCAAAGGGATCCAAGTTCATCCTCAGAGAGCCTGAAAATAGCACTGGGTCCTGGGGAGGGGAGAGGTAGCTTTGATGGTTGAGTGTGTGATGTGTCTGTATACATCACAACATGAAATTACTTTTGGAAACTGGACACAGTGGCTAGATGATTCAGACGTTCAGCTATGACAAAGTGATTATTTAGCATGTAAAACACGACTGAACACGGCTAGTAGCCATAGTCAGACGTTACTAAGGTTTCAAGCCCTGGTTCATATGTATGCTCATCTACAGTTTATTTTTTGCATCCTTTCTGTACTGACCTGTGGTATGATGGTTATTCTGGAGCGGAGTTCATGCAGGCCCAGCTGAGCAATGTCCACCCCATCGATGAAGATATGGCCCTCAGCCGCCTCAATGATTCGAAAAAGCCCCAACGTCAGTGATGACTTCCCAGCTCCAGTACGCCCCACAATACCCACCTAGTGGGCAGATGTATCAGCATAGGTCACAAACCTAGGCTCATGTCATTCACACCATTCTTCCAAAAAAATGTAGCATTCCTGCTTTTTTCCTGTTACAGTTTAGAACTTTCCTTTCTTGATGTGAGCGCTGATTAGAACCAATGATACTCCTTGGTGTCAAAAGTAAACAGCATTTCCTGATGCATTTTTTTCATTTATTGTTTTGGTGGGCTTTGTGAAACCCTTTGAGACTGTAACTGATTAAAGACTAATCAAATAAACTCGACTGTGGGAGCTATAGTGCATTTGCAGCATCAGATTTGCATGGAATTTGTGGGTAATGGGAGTCAGTCAGCACCACCTTATAAGCACCAATTGAATGCTTCCTTCCTTGATGATATGACATTTTTGCCATACAAATTTGTGAATACTTATAGCGTTAAACTGTGTTTCTATTTCAGGCAAGTTTAACTTTGTTTAAAGTATGATGCCTTCAATCTTGTCCTCAAAAGTATAAATACAAATCCAGACCTTCTCCCCTCCCTGGATGGTGACAGTTATGTTGCGGATAGCTAGGTCCTGGTCCTCTCGGTAGCGCAGGCCCAAGCCTCTGATCTCTATGTATCCGTCAGTCGGCCAGCCTGGAGGGAGGTTGGACGGCTCTTGTCTCCACTCCGCCTGATGGTCAGAGGACACACACACACACACACCCTTGAACTTCTATTCTCATGAGGACCTTCCATTGGCTGCATTAACCTAATGTTAACCTTAATCTTAACCCCACGTCCTAATCCTTAACTAGCCCCTTGAAGAAGTGACAACCAAAGGTCTAAAACTCAAACTGGGCCCCGCTTCCACATACGTGGATAACTGTTAGCTGGATAAGTTAGTTGACAATTTGACATAAACCCGTGATTTTCTGTTCCTTAAAGCAAGTTTAAAATTTTGTCCAACTTCTTAAAAGCAACAGCGCCATAAACTCAAGCCTACAAAATCACTAGGTGCTATTATAATTAGACAAGGTTTTAGAAGAGAATGTGTATTGAGAGGTTACCATTATGCTTTATTTGGTGTTTGAAATATACAGATTTAGCCTTCAATTATTAACTCTTCCTGGGCTGGAATAAAAAAGGTGCAGTCTCTTTAATATGGTCTTGGTGATGGCCATGGTGTCGTGCCAGCTATAATTGCTGACCAACTCTCTATTATGTTCCCTTTATTTCAAAAAAGTTTGACAAACCAATCAGCGATCCAGCCAGATACAAATTATACGTATGATTAATGGGGCCCAGGTTCTTCCAAGGATAGAAGTACACACACAATCAGATTTCTTTTTTGGGTTACTTTCCTTTGTTGCTTTCCTTCGTACCTCTTTCTCTGTGTCGCTGTACTCTTGGACTTTCTCTACGGCCACTATGTTGGTCTCCAGATCAGAGGACATCCTCACCAGCCAGGTCAGAGAGGCTGTCAACTACAAAGGGGGCAGATAAAAAAAAACGGAGGATACACCTGTCTGGCTGAGTAGTAGGGATGGACATTGTCAATAATTTTGACAGTGAGTAATTGCAGGATTTATCTAATCCACTCAAATTCATTATATCCATAAATAGAAATGTTTAGAGATTTTAATTGCAGCTCTATTTTTTCCACATCAAAACATCTGCCACAGTTTTTTTTGTTGTATCTTTTTATGTTTTTTTTCTCTTTTTGGTTCCTTATTTTTGGTGTTCTTGTTTTGTTTTTTGTGGACCCCAGAAAGAGCAACTGTTTGGCAAGACAACAGCAAATGGTGATCCAAATGAACAAAGAAGATTCAAGTGAATACATTTGATTAATAAATAAATTATGCCCAACCCTTCCAAGCTTAGCCATGTATTCAATACCAGGACTAAGCTTAACCTGTATTTACTGTCAAAGCGCGAGTGTGTGTGTTTGTGTGTAGATGTGAGTCTACCTGAAGGGCATAAGAGATAGAGAGTCCCATGATGCCTGGACTAAGGCTCTCTCTGGCCATGACCGCAAACAGAGCAGCAAATGACACAATGCAGTTTCCTACAAACTCCAGACGAACTGCCAGCCACCTGTACAATAAAAAGGATTTTCTTCAGCAGTGTTTCATTCAAGGCAAATAAAGAGGAAATGAAAAAGATAATCTTTCTATATTGGGTGAAAACAAGCACATTATTATTATTATTATTATTATTATTATTATAATAACAGCACTATTCTGCATTCCACAATGGAATTTATGCATACTGCTAGCAACAAGGTAGACAATACTATCTTTCACCTGTTGGCTACAATGCTAGGGTAATAGGCCTTCTGGTTGTGGTCCACACGCCGGTCGCTCTCGCAGATGAAGCGCTCCTGTTTACCGAAGGCTCGAATAACGCTGGAGCCCAGCAGAGTTTCATTGAAGTGGGTGTAGACGGGTGAGCGGCTTACAGACTCCAGACGCTTCAGCTGGCGAGAGGATGCCACATAAAATCTCTGGACAGAGGGAGGGAAGAAAGAGAAGCCTAAAGACATTATCAGAGAATTTTCAGCATTCTGATTATTTTATGTATCTGGATCAAAAATCTGTCTCCTCCTGTTTCAGGAGTCAATGTGAGAAACAAATCCATTTTCTACATCTCCATAACCTCTATAGGGTGTTTTTAACCTTCAAGAAAATGTCACCTACATTAATCATTTTTATGTTTTCTTTTAAATGAAAATAGTGCATTGGCTTAATTCTCTTAAGCTGTGTCTGAAATCGCTATATTACATTACATTTATATTACAGTCATTTAGCAGACGCCTTTATGCATAGCGATTTACAAAGGTAATAGTTGACACTATGTGGGGATTGAACCCACGACCCTGAGACTGAGAGTCTCATGCTCTAAAATCCATCTAGCACACTATTTTGGGAACAATTGAGTGAAAACAAGTGAGTGAAATGTACAATTAGCCTACTATTGCTGTATTTTGAATCGGTCTTTAACCGATCTCTTGACAAACTATTCAAAACTTTTCAAGTAACATGGTGATAAAAACATTTATACTCACATTTGTAGCTAATGTTGGGGCTTGCCCACCTCTGCAATTTGCTTTTTTTCCCAGCAGCTGTCTCCACATTGCATTATGGTTAATATAGGGTCCGATAGTATACATCGTTTCTACACTATAAATTAGAGAGGATTGTGGGTCGTAAATAGTGGACTATATAATCAATACAATTGTCCACTAAGAATTTGGACAGTCCTACAAAATGGCTGACATCATTTTGTAGTGCACTATATGGTGAACAGGGAGCAATTTCAGACACAGCTTTAGAGTTATAAATGAGTTATTCCCAATACAAGGTTCCTAACATGGCCCTTATGTAAAATGACTTTCCATAATTAAGTCAGAGTGCTACCTAAAGATTTTACTCCGTTCTGGCTTACTGATGTTGGTTTTCTGCTCAAAGACATTGCAAAGGGGTAAACAATCTTGTTTTTGCCAGTCAACCACCATCTAATTTAATGAATGTGTGAAAAAATGTACATTTAGATGTATTCTGCAAATGACACCCATTAGTAAAAATCTATGACTACCCCAGAGAATGTATCAGATTCCCTGACTTTCCCTGCCTGCAATACACTTCTCTAAATCCCATGATATTCAAATAATTCCATGATCTGTGGGAAACCTGCCACCCCGACAACGGTTATTGTGGATCTCAAATCCCTAGTTTGTGTGCAAAACCAACCACAATGATGACATTACCACCTAATGCAGTCTGGTTGTGAAGAGGAGGAGCCAGCTTCAATTGAAAATGAAATTGCTTTGACAGATAATGGTTGAGTGGGGGAGGTACTTTGCTAAATGTGTGAAAACATAAGTAGCACAACAGCATCCCCATAGCATTTTAGCAATACCAGAGTCTCATACACAGTGCAACAGCACTATACTGCTGAAAATGTGGGCTGTCACTTTGATGTTTCCATTTATTCAGTAAGTTCTTCTGATAAACCTGTTGTCCACTGCACTGAAAAGGCAGTGGTCACATGATGGGAACAGACAGGAAGCAGAGAGTTTTGCCTGCTGAGACTGCCAACCAACCTGCACAAAGAAGTAGAGCAGACCGAGTGGAGGGATTATGGCAGCGACTAGTGGTGTGGCGAACAGGATGATGGCACAAGCACCTAACACATTCAACATGGAGCCCATGAACATCTTAATAATGCTCGGGATGACTGAGTCAATGGTATCTGTCTCCTTAGCAAAGCGGTTGACCAGGTTGCCACTGGGTGTCCGCTCGAAGAAGGACATGGGTGAACGTAAGACGTCATACAGCATTTTCTGGTGGAGGTAGCGTGAGGCCAGGATGCCCCCTATGGATACTGAGATGGAGTAACAGAAGACTGCCACACCTGGGAGAAGAGAAAGAGTGTTTCAAAGGGTGAGACAATTTGCATATACTGTATGAGGTCTATAAAGGCTTACTATTCTAAGATGTATTGTTTGTGGAGTGTTTCAAGGGTTTGCAATGGCTAAATGGGCTCTTAATTCCAACTGTACCCCTGCAACCACCATTCCCTTCTTGCCCTGAGGCGGTAAATATGGATGTAAGGTATGATACACCTGTATGATATATGTATGATGCCTTACTTCCTGCCTTTCCTTCTGATTCTCTGCTACTTATTTTACACCCTGTACCTTAAAGACACACAACCCATAAATAGTCAAATTGACATGTCACCCATGCCCTCATCTCTGGAGATACATGCATTCTATTATGCACACCATCTCAGAAATCACATTTTCCATATTCCCCTGTTTGTGGAAGGGAGGGGTAAGTGAGAGAAACCTAATTTCTGATGTTCTGAACTTACTGGAAGAGCTAACCAAACATTTATTTTTACATATAGTGCTGGGCAGGCTGCCTTAGCAAGAATTGGCGGCCACCTTAGCTGAAGCGTTCCCGCAAATCAATTATTTCATTGTATTCATTCATTTCATTGGGTCCAAACTGTCAACTGGGATCCAGATTGGAATACAGTATCTGCAACATCTCCAGGCCAAAAAGCATCACTGCAAGTAGAGGGGAGCATAATTTATGTTAACCCACATTGATTCATCATAGTAATTTTAACTTTAATGCCAGTATATCTGACTACGTGAGCAATAATCTTAGATCAGTCTTTTGTTAATATTTAAAATAAATATTGTAACTACTTTCACTGCATTTACCTTCACTGCATCACTTTTTGTCTGAATTTATATTAGCCAACCTTACCTATAGGGTAAGAGTACCATGGATACAGGAAAAACATGGTATGGTACGGTCAACAGGTATCATCGGGATGGAATCCTGAGTGGTTCACTCACCCTAACTTCAGCTCAGTTTTATTTTTGCATATAGTTATTCGTAAATTTTAAAATATGACAACGCAAGAAAGATTGACAGCTGTGTTAGTGATTTTTTTTTTACCTGCCAAGATGCTCACAGCTGGCAAGCATGTAACTAGCACTAAGCTAGTTTTCAGTTGTTCAGTTTCACAAAATGATGTCTCCACTTTCAATGCAGTTTACCACCTCACCCCCATACTCCGTCCTCACCCTGTGACAGGCCCAGAGCGCCGTACACCCCGAGCCTCATCTGCTTGTTAGGCTGAGTGCCGTTGACCACGGGGTCATCGGTCCACAGGCTGAGCCAGTAGTTGGAGAAGAGCGAGGCCAGGTGATGGGCAAGGAACATCAGCAGACTAATGCAGGACAAAAGCAATCCGATGGCTTTCATGTACGCCCAGAACACAGACAGCTTCACCTGGGGAGGGGGAGGAGAAGATGGGGTTTCAAGGTGTGGTTGCGTTTTCATGACCATCAACATGCACTAGATATAGGCCCACACTGTACAGACAGAAACGCATGAAAACAGAGGAGAATAAACAAGCAGCTTAAAAAATACACACAATATGTAAAAAATCAATGCAAATACATTAAGTAAAGTATTAAATACATTTTATGTGATCATACTTTTTTTGCTCTAGCATGCGGTCGGTCCTGCAAAGCCTACCCGTCCAGTGTTGGCCTTGTCAGCCTCTGTTAGCTTGCCGACCACAGTGTTCTTGGCCTTCTTGCCCAGTACCGCTTCTTCCTCGCCCCTCTGAGACAGTTTGGCCATGCTGCTACTGTTCTGGACACCCTGATTACTGCTTGGTCATGTAAAAATAAAAATAATAAATATATTGGAAAGAGCTAAAAAAAAATAAAAAATACATACATGCTATCATCCAATATAAGACACCCATTTTCAAAGTTTGAAGGTATCGTGATGTTAGTGACTTTATTTAAATTTGACATGGGAACTTATATTGTACTTATATCAGTGGCGGCTGGCCAATAGAGGGCGCTAAGGCGCCGCCCCACCACTACTCACATCCTAGACTTCATTGACTAAGAGTGAATCCCAATACACCCCTTGGCCCTACCCCTTGGCCCTAACCCTCCGTTTTGCGCGTTCACGTGAAGGGGTAGGGCTGTCCCATGACATGACTTGTTTGATCGATTGGTAGCGTGAAACGTATAAGTTGTGAACGAATCGTGAGCGTCCATGCTTTTCTATCTCCATCAGATGAACGGCAAATGTCACTGTGATAATACCATTGTTGCCATAGTAATCTCCGACAACAAACTCGTCCCGTCTGCTTATCGATGACGTATCAGCGTCGAAGTGCGATCCCAATACTTAGGGAGATATTTTCTGGCCCTACCCCTTGGCCCTCCGTAGCGAGGGCCAAGGGGTAGGGCCAAGCCGAAGCCATAGGGGTACAAATAAGGATTGGGATTTGGCCTAAGACTTTAAAAATGACTATGATTTTTTTTTTTTTTTTTTAAATGAGCGAGGTAAATATTATAGAGTTAGTGAGTCAAATGTATAATCTGCAATAAAATGTAGATTAAAATTGTTCTATGTTGTCTAAAGTTACTGCTAGGTCACGTATTTCCGGACAGGTGCGCAAGAATCTTTGCCCATTGACTCTCGTTATAAGTTGTACCTGCGCAGTTTGCTCCTCTCAATATAAGAGATAGGAGCTTGGTGGGGCGCAGGAAAGCTGCATTTGTCTGAATGCTGCTGATTTACACACCACCAACCACTGGTTGGCAGCAGAGAGCAAGTGGCTCGTGGTACATCTGACATAAAATGCGCCAGAATGAGACAATATATTCGTTTTCAAGGAGCTGGTTTAGTAGGAAGGCTTGGCTAACTGTATGTAGTGACACAAATGCTTTATTTTGCTTTCCCTGCATCCTTTTTCAAATGACAGGTCTTAGACCCAGCATGGATTCAGACAGGTTTGAATGATTTAAACCACATATCAGAAAAATCAAAAGCAAATGTTTGGGAAAGTAAACATAGCTGTTAAGCTTGATGAAGGCTACAGGATAGGGATCCGTAAGCATAATGAAGAGGTTGGTGCCATAGAGTCATTGAGAAATTTGTATGTCTCAAGTAGAGAACGGCAAAATTTATGTACAAATAGTTTAAGCCACAATGTGGCAAAGTCATATGGCTTTGAGCCAGTTCACTCAGCTTTTTGATGGCACTGGGTATTTGAAATGTAATGCCATATTCATTTATTTTTTTCTTAAATGTTATTTTCTATTAGGTCTTACTGTGTTCATAATTTTATGCCATTGTCTCAGGGTTTTGTGTTGTCAGATTTCTTTTGCACTTATCGAGGCACTTTTTGCTTACTTTAGTCTTTCACCATTACATATTGTAGTATAAAAGACATTTTTTATAAAGATTTTGCACTAATTGAAGTACCTTATCTTACCTTAATTAAGCACGTTTCATTACAACAAATGTTCATTCAGCTCAGCAAATACAAATAAAGGCCTTTTCATTTATTTAAATACACTGATGATACCTTAGTACATGTTTGCTTGATTTTTGGTATAGCCCTCCCTGGAGAAAAATGCACCAGCTGCCACTGACTTATATTAAAACATTTCATAGTAAGCAATTGCTATTTTTATTTATTAGATTAAGGAAATTCCATGGCATAAATTTACAGGGCTATTTACCATTATTATGGACTATAAGGCACATTTGCAGATCAAGGACAGCTGGATCAACTTAACCAAGTTTGGTGTCAATTGGACTTACTTTGTCTAAGATACAGCCTTTGATTTTTGGAAATGACACTATAACAAACTCATACAGCAGGAAACTAGTCCAGATTAAGTCAGAGCTGGTAGCCACTGTGTGGTTTTGTTACACTGGTTTTATCCTCAGTGTGACAGTGACAGATTTTCTTTGGTCAGTTTCGAACCAATAACCAGGTCCGCATCTCTAAACACTAAGCAACAGTCACTTCCAGTTGCTCAGCAACCAATGTGTCTTTAATGACATTCCAGAAACCACTTTTAAAGATACACATTTTGGGAGTTTATGGAACCAGTTATACAATGTTTTTAAAATGCTTTAGTAGACACGATGTGTAATGTTCACTTGACATCTGAAGGACATTTAAGTGATGATTGTAGAAATGATTTCTGAGTTAAATCCAATTTTGTTCTAAACTAAATTAATGGTGTCATCGATTGGTGTTGATGGCACAAATGGTCATTGAGTTATGGCCGATTTTGTGTTAGGTCACACCTATTATGAAGATTATTGGCTCACGGAGGCTATATTGTTTATCTGATTTTGCTGGAAAATAGGTGGCGATCAGTTAAAAAGTGAAAAAACGTTAGGGAACAACCTGCTATTCACATTATGCAAATTATCAAAAACTATCTAGGTGGACTTTGGTGCTTCCATTGGCAACTTTGTAGAGTACACTCAGAGGACTATATGTGGAAGTTTTGCATCAATTGGACATGGTGTGGTAGTTATACCGTTTCAGTGTCAAACATTTGACCTTTAATTATAGCGCCTCCATCAGTGCAATTTAGATTTTTGTTTGACAAGCACATCAATTCCAATCATTGTATGGTTCATACTTAACATATCTATCCTGTTTTGCGATGATTGGACAAATGGTTCTGGCCAATATTATGTTAGACCAAGCCCTTTTTCAAGTTCATCTGTTATTGACGGTCGTGTTTTTCATCTGATCAGGCCAGATTATATTACATTGGTGTATCTAAGTCTGCTTTAGTTGTGTATCAAATGTGGTGTGCATAGCTCAAAAATTCAAAAAGCCTTAGGGAAAAAACTACACATTATCAAAAACTGTATGGCATACCATGGTGACCCTTGATGCAAATTTATAGAGCAAAGACTGCTTGTGTTGCAAGACAGTGTTGCAAGTTGCACTTATGGTGTAGAAGTTATGGCCTTTCAAATTTTCATATTTGGACGTTTATTGTAGCACACCATCTAGCTGATTGGAGTAACATTTCTTGGGAAGCATTTGCACATCAATATCTATCATTCTGCCATATTTTATTTAGGTGTAGCATTACAGATCAATTTATATCAATTTCTATACATTGACTGTTATTGTGTCGTATGTATAGGAAACTGAAAAAACATTTCTATGTATCTTGCTGCTTCTGTTCACTACTCTGCCACATTAGGCAACAGCGGTGGGGCTGAAGACCTATCTTTGGACTCAGTTGCTGAACTGCGGCCCTGTTTTTTTAAACTATTTTACTGATTGCCCAGCCGTTTAGCCTAGCGTTTCTTCTTCTTTCCTGTTGTTAAGTGCCTTGGGTACTCTAAAAGGCACTCTTAAACTTAAGTTATTATTATTAACTGAACCAAATTAATAAGATTAATATTGTTCTTTTAGTTCAAAAGAGACGACTTCCCCCGAAAAAACCCCACTTCATGTGGCTGAATCTTTCTGCATTCAGCCTCAGAGTCAGTGAATATACAGGTAATATGAACAGATATAGACTATCCTATTTACCAATTTCATGTTTTTTACAGGAAATTATGCATGTAGTAAAATGAAAATAGTTTAAGGGGAATTATTGAAGGCACACAAGTAAGTGTTAAATGCTCTTGATACGACTTTATAAGAGTGCAGATGCACACTCAGCACTCGCTTCCTGAGGCCTCCTTAAATGGCAGCACATTGGTTTTCTTTCACTTGTATGATACCAAAATGTTTTTTCAATTTATGGAGTGCCACACAAACTCCTCAAAGATTTGACCTTGGACTTGTAAACTTCATATCCAATTATCTATCCACTTTTTGTGTTGAGACACAATAAGAACACATGGCTGACATGTTACTAATGCCTAGCAAAACATTTTGAAGTAGTAATATTTTAAGTCATACAAATAAATAATGAAACCTAAATTGTTAATTTTTTAAATGATGTACGCTGAGTTTTACTCACCCAATAAGAGCAGCGGGACCGCCATTCTCTATTCCTTTTGGCACAGAATCTAAATGTGGAGAAACAAAAAAACTGTAGTCATGCCAGTGCTTACTAGACAATGCATATCTATGAAATCTCATGTTCAAGTTTATGCAACGTTTGGATGTGTCTGAAAATGCCATCATTGTGACACTTACTGATCCTTCTGTGAGCTGTGCCCGCTACTATTCAAAACTGAGAGTGCATTGGATGAATTGTATCTATCAATACTCGTGATTTTTATTGTTTTATTGCTTTAAGTTATTGCAGTAGTGGAATCAGGTGTATCATTATAAGACATCTAACAACATTTAATTTATAAACATGCATTTTATGAAAACAAACACTGTGAAATGTTTTAGCGGTCAATCGATTGTTATTTATTCTTTATTTTGTCTATCTAAGTGTCCTAAAAATGCTACACAGCCCAGTGGGACTAAGAATTCTACAGTCAGTTTGGAAGAGAATAGATGCAAAAAAATCTGCTCTATGCTCATTTGAACAAAAAGTGTCAGAATGCATTTTCTGTTGGTTAAATGTTTTTATATATAGACATTCACTAAGGTATACATGGACCAGAGCAAGTGCCTCTGTTGATAAGATAGAAGCTGTTAGGGACATTGATGAGATAGTAATACATGTAGTCAGAAAATATGTGCATGAGCAAGCATCCACTTTTTGTGAGAGAGCCCAGGTGATTAGGGATGGGAGAATTAGAATGCTATAGCAGCCCCCAATACATTTGACAGCTCATTTTACTCTAAATTATTGGCTGATATCTCTTCAACTTGCCCTCCATATGTAATACTTAGAGGGGATTTTAATTGTGTTTTGGCCCCAGGAATGGATCACAGCCCACCTAAAACTCTACCTCCCACCAAAAAGGCCCAAGCCACAAAGGGGCTCTGTTCAGATCTAGACTTATTTGATGCATGGAGGGTAATCAATCCACGAGATAAGGACTTTACATTTTTTGTTTCAAGGTTGACTCTAGACAAGACTACAGCCTGTTCTATTAACCCATGTGCCCTTTCAGACCATTCATTGGTCTCTATTGAACTCTTACCACCTTACTATGACCCCCTATCTAGACACTGGCGTTTAAATCCTTCTCTTCTTAGTGATCCTACATTTTTAACATACTTAGAATCACAATGGGAACTTTTTATTTCTACAAATGATACGCCTGAGGTCTCTGCGTCTACTTTATGGGAAACAGGCAAGGCCTTCCTGAGGGGAGCCATAATTTCCTATACAGCTGCAAAGAGAAAAAGTACACTAGCAAAACAACTAGAACTTGAGCAACAAATTATAATTCTGGATAGAGACTTTAAGGCCACCTCCTCAATATCTGTGTTTAAAAAATTAGAAGCAGCCCGATCTGCCCTAGACCAACTGTTAACACAAAAAGCAGAATCAGCAATATTTTTTGCTAAGCATAGATTATTCGAATCTGGTAATAAACCTGGTAGGCTCCTTGCTCGACTGGCCTTGTGCAGATAAACTGTCCTTATGCCTCCTGGTTCTAGCTGACCATCATAAGCTTGTAGGTGTGTTTCTTTCTTCAACCAACAATTAGACACAATCCATCAAAACACACACGTCAAAGGAATTCAATCTCAATCTCTCAATACCCAAAAGAAGCTTGTTCCTACAAGACCCTCACACCACCCTAAGAGAAGTCAATAATGTGCAGCACACACACACACAGAGAGACCCTGCTCTTAATGACAATGGTGGAGAGAACTTAACGTTCAAAAGTGTGGTTACACTTCACTTGAGTTGATGCAAACAATGCTTGTTGTGCAACAAGTTTTTCGCATGTAAGGGCGGAAACACAAGCAATCGCACAGAAATGCAGTTTTCGACTCATAGTTCATCTCTCGTGAAAATAACACGAAGAACTGATAAGAGTACCGTTAAAGTACCGAATCGATAAGCAGTATAGGTAAGAGTAGTAGTACCGTTAAAATCTTAACGATACCCATCCCTACTTACCACCCTAAAGAAACATAGAACTCAATGCACTCATTTGTACAATTATTTTCTAGCACACTAACTACAATATATCATTACATGGATCAACCACAATTCAACACATAACACCTGGACTGAAGGAGAGCAATTAGTATGCAAAGAATTAACAATCTCTGATCTCCCATTTCTTAGACTACGTCCACACTAAGCGAAAACATTTTCGGGTCTAGCGTTTTCGTAAAGCTCGCCATCTACCATAGACCACCGAAAACGCATACTTCCTTCCATGGGCATGCAGAAACCACTTGGCCGCTCAACCCTGGATCAAATGACAATAAAATATCGTTTTCGCAGTCCACACTACATGGATATAAAAAATAAAAAAAACCTACTCCATGACCAACAACACAAACATGCAACTTATCCAATATAATTCTCTCAGCCTTAACTGTTGCCAAAAAACTATATTCATGAACTGGAAAACAAAAAACATGACAAAAGGCTCACGATGGAAAAACCTACTCATTGGTCAATGGAAAAATTGACAGTCTCCCTCAAAAATCAAGTAGCAGAATTTGAAAAAATCTGGACCCTATTTATTACCTCCTAAATTCATTAAACCCTCTTGCCTGTCTACCAACCACAACCATTAAAAAAGAAAAGACACTGGGGTCACTTCTTTGAGAGTGTTGGAGGGGTTCACCAGGGAAGTGTCTGGGAGAACTAATCAAGCAGCAAATGGTATTCTGAAAATACTGATGACTGATGGTAAAAAAAACAAAAAAAACATTGACTTGGTGACAATATGAGGATTAGTTTTATGGTACAAATGATTAAGATAATTATGAAGGTGCCAATCAATCCACTGGGCTGCAGACAACTTAGTACATATAGTAATTTAAAGTGTAGTGTGTGTCTCCACGCCAGGTCTAATATGTGTACAGTGCGATTGTCTCACTAGTGTTGTTATCGCCCTGGTCAGCGGTGGCATAGGTGTGCAGGAACTCAGCAAAGGCTCCTTCTCTGGCCATCAGCTCCAGGTAGGAGCCCATCTCTGTGATCTCTCCCTCCACCATAACCAGGATGAGGTCAGCCTGGGGCAGGTAGTTCAGGCCATGGGTAACCAGCACACGAGTCTGGACAGACACAGACACACACATGCACCCAGTGTTGAATGAATGCGTAAAACTTTCAAACATTCAGTGCTTAGCAGACATCACACACACACATTTGTGTGTTAATGGTGCTGTAGCATTTTAACATAAGTAAATCATTAATTAATTTTGTGGCTGCAACATTACGGAAAGGATCGATACAGAGATAGACCTTTTTTTTTTTTTTTAGCCAGAAACCTCACCTGCAACAACTCACCTCATCTTTCAGATTTCAGAGCGAGACTTCTCCTTGAGCAAGACTTAAAAAAAGGTCCATCTCTGTAGCGATCCTTTCCGTAATGTTGTCAGACACTTGTCAGACACACCAATAACAATCTGAGCCCGTCAGTGGCAAAAACAAGCACTTTTAGTGGACCTACTTTGATCGGTACACTTGCCCCTGCGGATTACGTTGCAGCCATAGCAGCCCGTTTCGCGACTGCTGGCTGAGGCGATGTACCGCAGCAATTCCAAAACGTTTTGTACCTATACCTACTAGTACTGAAATGAGTGCTGTATTCATATGATAAGGGATGGATTTTTTTTTAATCTCGTCTGAATAGTGAAGATACTGTTTGCCTTTTTTGTGTGCCTTTTCATATTCTGTGGATGTTAATGTAGAGTCTATGTCAGCTGGTCTGTATTTAGTGAGGGTAATGTGATGCCATCTAGAAAACATTCTATTTCTGCTGATTTTTTTCTCTTTGTTGTTGATCATTGGTGATATTGCCCACCAAGTCTTTGATCATTGAAATGACTGATCTCTCGTTATTGGGTTTGAGTTGATTTGCTAGGTATTTTCCGGATTGGTCATTATGTTCAAAATGGTTGTATTGTACTATTCGCAAAATAAATTGTGTCCTTAATATTGAGGATATTGTCAAGTTGGAATGTAGCTTCTCTAATTTCCTTTAGTGTTTGTTCTATGGGATTGGCTGCATAGGAATTGTGTAATTGTTTGATTTTCTCCTCTAATTTGTTTTTTAGTTCTTTTTTTTAAATATATGTTGAGTGCAAGATGATTTTTCCTCTCAGTACTGCTTTAGCTGTTTCCCAGATGAAATGAGATGAGATGTGTTGGTGAGGTATTTGGTGAATCATTTATTTCCATAAAGTATGTCCATTCATTCTTGAAGTAGGAGTCAAATTCTTTATCTTTAAATAAGGATGTGTTGCCACCTTGGGTTGATTTTAGTTTCAGGTTTTTTATGCAATATAAAACTGATTGGGACATGGTCTGATATGGTGATTGGTGAGAACCACTTCCTGGTTAATAAATGCCCTCTCACCTCTAAAATCTGGAAATACATAGGTATCACTCAACTACAAGACAGAAATAAATCCTTTCTCATTTTCCAAGAGCTGGTCCAGAAATATTGTATCAGTAAAGACTAATTTCTATTATACCTACAATCAAAAAATACAATTAAATCTTAACTATTATTACATACATTGTTAACCAATATAGACCCCTCCATCTCCATACCCACCAATAACTGGGAAAAACACCTAGATATCTCTGCCAATACTGACTGCTGGACTAACATCTGCTAAAACACATTCACTATGTCCTCTTCCACCAATATTAATACTAATTCAATATAAAGTCACTCACAGAGCACACATCACTCAACATAAATAGTTCAAAATAGGTTTCACTGACTCACATATGCACTCACTGCACTCTCAATGTACCAGACACATTACCACACCACTTGGCCAATTCAGCAGTTCTGGAAAGACATCACACAAACCATCTTTTCATTTCTAGACAGCAGCATTCCACTCTGCCCTACACTCTGTTTACTGGGAGATACCTCCATACTCAATGCTCCAAATCATCATCCAATTTACTTATATAAGTCACCTTAACTATTGCCAAAAAAACAATACTCCTAAATTGGAAAACTAGACATAAACTCAACACTGTACAATGGACTGGACTGCCTCTCAAAAAAAACAAATCCATAGTTTCAACAAAATCTGGACTCCTGTTTTCAGGCATCTTAATTTGCCACTGAATGAACACACGACTACACACCTACAGGCATGTGCGCACACACAGGCACTCATCAGCACACCACTACAACATTCATCTGTACTAATATTATGTACTGACATATCACACCTTTACATCTCAATCTTTATTTTATTAAGTTGTTTTTTAGTTTTAAAACAAAAATGAAAAAAAAGAAAAGAAATTAAATGTAGTCTGTCACTAAGATCCACCCAAAGATACAGCAACAAACACTATGCTCAGTGTGGCTTATGATTCATTCTGCCTTCCACCAATGTGCCGAAATGGGTGAGACCAAACCACAGGTTTTTTTTTTATTAGTTTGGGCCGAGCCGCTGTACCAGTAAGGCATCACAGTTGACTGTATATTGCTTTGTTTACTCTGTTATTATTGGGATTTTTGTTTAAAAGGACTGACATATTATTTCGGGATCAATGCTGTAAAAGCATGGACGGAAAGTCTTGAGATTTATCAAAGTGTCAAGACAGCACATTTAATTGTGAGAAGTGTTTTTGTTCACTTATTTTACTGGCCATACGGTTAAGCTGGAATGGTAAAACAACTGAATCCTTTTTTTGTGATAACTCAGTGCTCTACCCGCTTGTTTAGGAGACACTTTTTGATTTCCTGCTTCAATTTAATGATTCCAGATTTAATGATTTATTTACTTCATGGTTGCTGGTCTGTGTGTGCATTGTGAAATGTAAATCTGTCAACTCGTCCATCAAAGCCTGTGGGTGGAATCTAACATCAGATTGGTTTGACTGCACACTAAGTCAAGAGCAATCGATAGCAGGCTACTGGATGTAATGGGTGTTAGCCGTGTGCCTTCACATTCGCGTCCAGTTGGTGGCGGTAAGGCGCCAATGAGTAGGATTGCCAACCATTTTTTAAACGACCAAGAAGAACTTCATTAGTTACTTACTTGAGGAAATAGTTATGACCTTCAACTTAATGTTACAACTCATTTATCAGAATGTCAAAAAGCTGTCCAGAACTTTTGCAGGAGGCAGCCCATGTAACCCTCTAGACCCCAGTAGATTTCTAGAATGTTGCTGCAGTTCACTGAGAAAGTTAAGCATTTTCTTACTCATTCCAAACAAACAGCTCTTTTTAAAAAACAAAAAGAAATTGGTAATTAGGGTTCAAACCCCGGAGGGGTAGAACCCTATTGTTTTCTTATCGGTTTATTATTCTTTGTTGTCTTATGCCGTTTCTCAAATTCCCGTGAGCTGGAATGAGCTAAAACCATGAAACCAATAACTGTCCCTGTCCCAATAACTGGAAATGATGTGCAAATGCTTCCCAAGAAACATGAGCCCAATCGGCCAGATGGTGGCACTGTAATTAAGGCCCAAAAGGCCACGCCCCTCACATGGTGCATCCAATTGACTTGAAATTTGACACACAAGTCCAGCTCAACATGTTCTACAAAAAAGCCTCAAGAACCACTAAAGTCCGCCTGACTAGATCTTCCGCCATTTTGAAGTTTCTGAAAAACACATTTTTGACATCACCTCCTAGACCGTAAGTCTGATTGCTACCAAATTTTCTGTGGATCATTCTATTGGACCAAGCTTATCAAAAGTTATATAAAGCTTGCTGATACCTTATTTCGTTTTCAAGATATGGACCAATGAACTTCAAAAGGGCGTGGCTCAGCACATAAATAGACCAAAGTCAACAACGGTTCAGCCAATCATCACAAAACCTGCAGGATATGTCCACATAAGTATGTGAAACACACCCCGAAAGTTTCATTGAAATCAACCACTAATGGGCACTACACATGCAAACAATGAGCGTGGCATAACACAAATCTGACTATAAATCATAAATTGTTTGTCCAATCATTACAAAACTTGCAGGATATGTTTGATAACAATGTTGAATCATGTGTGTAAAATTATTTTGAAATCGCTCAATACGGGGCGCCACCAGTTCCAAACATGTGCATGGGCCTGGCACAAATTTGGCCTTAAATCAATGACAGTTTGTCCAAACATCGCCAAACTTGGTGGACATTTTTAATTAAGCTGTTGAAACATGTTCCCAAATTAGGGGGTGACAGCATTGTTGAACAAGGGCGTGGGCCTGGCAAATTGTGCTGAAAATACATGAGTTTTTCCATATGGGTGTGTAGCAGCCGATAATGTAATAACTGCCAAAAACTAATTTCTCAATTTCTAATGTAATAAAAGCCGATAATGTAATAAAATGTCTGAACCAATAACGTAATAACTTTTTGCCCATAATGTAATAAGCTATTACATTATTATAATATAATAATATAATAATATAAATATATTACTATTATATATTATTATATATAATAATTATATATTATTATATAATGTAATAAGCTATTACATTATTGGTTGTTTGTTACATTATTGGCCGGGTTTTTAAAAAATCCTCTAAAAATGTAATAACTGGAGCCGATAATGTAATTATATACTTATATCACACTTCCATGACACTTACCCTTACTATTGCCTCTCTAAAATACCTGATTAAAGACCTGACCACAAAATACCCCTATCCTCTCTCTCTGTTTATTTATAAGACTGTTTATTTGTTTGTGTAACTTGATGATGAGAATTATCTCCAGTCCTGCCTTCTGCTCCTTAGTCATTTAAGTTCCAACACACGTTTGCAAACACAGACTCATATTCCTGTTACTGTTGCCTCTCTTTCTCTCTCTGTCATCTTATAGGCATTAAGACTATTTGTTTGTTTAACTTGATGGTTAGAATTATCTGTCCACTCCAGTTCCAAATGAAGTGGCAGCACACATGTTTGCAAACACATAATTACTCTTATGTTGTATGGTATGAAATCTATGCCTCCTTGAAGATGTGTTTTCAAATGTTATCTTTAATAATGTAACATTTTTAAAACAGTTTGAAATTATTACAACCACAATATAATAGTTATTCATCATCCCTCTCTCTGTCTTGTAACAGGTCGTTACAGAGCCCTTTACAAAAATGCATTAAATGAAATCATCTGTTTTGCCTTAGATGGCCAATCATTGACAGGTTACACAGTCATGTGACTGACATTACACTTTCTTCAGTCATCTGCAGACTTCCTAAGCACACAGGTAATTAATGATCTAATTTACTTTACTAAGTAAATACAGTGATTTAGTTGAATTTTCTGCACAGTCACATATCTTATATATTTATATGATTAAGGTTAACTGATTAGTAAGCTAGCTGTAGGCTAATTATTAGCATTATTAGCTATTTGTGACAGCCCTTGGTCCTTCAGAGCTCGAAGTCTCACTTCTCATTTACCAATTAATGAAAATCCTAATTAACCATTGTGCAATAGCCAAGTGTTAGAAATATTGTGGTTCATATTTATAGATAATTTCTACACATCAATAACAATATAGAGAATTGCTACATTGTAAGAGATAGGTATTTTACATAAGCATATTACCAATCTATTGCCCTTAAATTGAAACCCTCTGTTGTTCATAGGCTTATATTATATGTAAGGTCATGTAATATCCTTACTTCAGAGTTTAAAGAAGGGAATAATGTACCTTAAAGGGTTGTAGAATGTTTGGTGGCACTTTCCAGTTTGGAGGTAAAACTGAATACACTTCAATTCTATACAAACTTGAATGTCTCTTAAAATCCATAGTACTCTTATCAGAAAAGATGGCATGCACCTGTAGTTCATCAAGATGAGGGGTTGACACTACAGCACTACAGTAGGGATAAAAGAAGATTAGACTTTGTCTTTTAACACCATTGCATGTATTTTACAGATCTGGAAAGATGAGAGTTCTGCAAACAATCTTAGTCCTCTCCTGTATAATTTGGGGATGTACAGGACATGGACAGAGAGCAATGTCAGACGAGACTTATGATGTTATACTCGGGGCACTCAAGGGGGAATTTAATGTCCCTGTAGCAGAGAGATCAAGGCCCCAGCGTGCTGCTCTTGTTCGACTGTGGCGGAATTACGCTCTCACTGAGGATGGCCAGGCGATTACATTTGATGGAAGATTGGTAGCTAGGAAGTCAACTATCTTTTCAGTTGTGAACAGGGCTCTTGATGCAACAAAAGGCTCTGGTGCAAGAAAGGTGAACATACACCTTAGAGAAGAATACTCTGGCATCAGTCGAGCTAGTGTGCAAGACACATTGGATAGGTCAAGACGCTATCAACTCCATAAAGTGACATTTGCAAACAAACCCATTCCAAAAGCCATTAAAGCCAAAGCAGTTCAAGATCACCACCAGATAGACCTTCTCGACATGGGGAAATGGAGAGTCAAGCATGACCAAGCCACATATAGGTACATCCTGACCATAGTAGATGTATTTAGCAGATACGTATGGCTAAGACCATTGAAGAGTAAACACAGCACTGAGATTGCCAAACATCTTGAGGACATTTACACCGAACATGGCCCACCGAAGGTTATACAGCATGATCAAGGAAAGGAATTCAAAGGTGCAGTAAAAAATCTCATGGAATCTCTTCAGGTGAAAATAATTCAAAGCTCTCCATATCATCCTCAGAGCCAGGGTAAAGTGGAGAGAAGCCATCGTGTACTGGGGAAAAAGATTATGTATGACTTAGTCAACTATCAACAAGGAGGAGTCAACTGGGTCAAGCATTTACCAGTTTATGCCAGGGTAATGAATGAAGACCCAAAGGAGGTTTTGAGTTAGATGTCTCCATTTCAGGTGTATTATGGGAGAAAAAGTCAGATTGTCCAATCGGCTAACCTGTTCCCCAGCTGAAGTTCATCAAGAAAACTGTCTACCAAGGCACAAAACACTGACCACCAAAAAGCATAGGCTTTTGTTCGAGCAACAGCGAAGAAATGTTAGGAGGAGGGCGAGAAAGGCAACACAATGCTGCATACGGCAAATTACTTTGTCTGGAAGTTATACATCCTCTATTTATAGGGTAAATGACAATGTGTTGGTCAGGGTAAAGAGTGGCAATAGAGTTTCTCAAAGGCACTTTGTAATTCCAGGTTTAGTTGTGAAAAGAAACCTAAAGTTGCACAAATATAAGGTTCAGTTCAATATGCCCAATAGCTCCTCTCCAACACAAAAGTGGTTTTCAGTGTCTGATGTGACCAGTGTGACAAGATTACAAGAAAGGCAGCGTCCAAAGTCCCAGGCCAAAAAAGTTCAGCAAATGCACCTGCTAATTCCTTACACACATGAGGAGAGATTGGAGTCTTTTGAATCGTCAAACCTGAACATTCGTTTCGACCCGATGCCAGATGGCAGTTGCCAATTTGCTGCTATTGCAGACCAATTGGCCACCATTGGAATTTTCCGTTCTGCATCAACATTGCGCCAAGAAATTGTGGCTGATCTAACATTAAATCCACATAAAGTGGATGGGACAGCCCTCTTGGAGTATGTGGAGGGGACATGGGAGGATTATTTACAGAGGATGGCACAACATGGCACATATGGTGACCACCTAACTCTTCAACGAGCTGCCCAGATATTCAATGTTCAGTTCCTTATTGTGTCAACTCTTGGTTTGGATGCTACCTCTGTTATCTCACCATCTGGTTGTTATTGTGAAGGTTTGCCTCTTTTGGTTCTGGGCCATTTTGCTGAGGGACACGGAGAACATTATGTAAGTTTAGATGGATCAATTTATCCATTACATTACATTACAGTCATTTAGCAGACGCTTTTATCCAAAGCGACTTACAATAAGTGCATTCAACAAAGGTAGATAAGGAAACTACTAGTCACCAGAAATCATAAGTGCATTTCCTTCCTAAACAAGCAACTAAGAGCATAACTAGTGTTAATGTAAGAGTGCAATAAGTTAGCAACCTACTTATCTTAACAAATGAGACGAATAGAGAATCGAATAAAACAAGAGCTAAGACAAATAAGTGAACCCAATAAACAAGAGCTAAGACAAATAAGTGTATCCAAGAGCCAGTAAACAAGAGCTAAGACAAATAAGTGTATCCAAGTGTATCCAAGAGCCAGTAAACAAGAGCTCAGGCACATAAGTGACGACAAGTAGTCAAGGCTAGGAGGAAGGGTCAGGGTAGTGTCTCCTGAAGAGGTGGGTTTTCAGCCTGCGGTGAAAGATGGGCAGCGACTCTGCTGTCCTGACATCAGTGGGGAGTTCATTCCACCACTGCGGGGCCAGGACAGAGAAAAGCTGTGACCGTGTAGATCGGCTGCAGGGCCCTCTGAGCGACGGGGCAACCAGTCGCCTCGAGGCAGCAGAACGAAGTGGTCGGGCGGGGGTGTAGGGCTTGACCATAGCCTGGAGGTAAGACGGAGCAGTTCCTTTCACTGCCCTGTAGGCTAGCACCAGGGTCTTGAACTGGATGCGAGCTGCTACAGGGAGCCAGTGTAGAGAACAGAGAAGGGTTGTTGTATGGGAGAACTTGGGGCGGTTGAACACAAGTCGAGCCGTAGCTTTCTGGACAAGCTCCAGAGGTCTGATGGCCAACGCCGGGGCACCAGCAAGGAGGGAGTTGCAGTAGTCCAGGCGGAAGATAACAAGAGCCTGGATGAGCACCTGCCTTGTCAGTGAGGAAGGGGCGAATCCTCCTGATGTTGTAGAGGAGGAATCTGCAGGAGCGTGTCACTGATGCGATGTTTGCCGAGAACGACAGTTGGTCGTCCAGGGTCACACCCAGATTCCTCGCAGTCCGAGTTGACGTCACCACATCATCAATGGTGATGGCCAGGTCTCGGTGCGGACAGCCCTTCCCTGGGAGGAACACCAGCTCAGTCTTGTCCAGGTTGAGCTTCAGGTGGTGCATCGACATCCACTCCGAGATGTCTGCCAGACATGCAGCAATGCGTGCCTCCACTCGTGTGTCCGAAGGAGGAAATGACAGGATCAGCTGGGTGTCAGCAATGGTAGGAAAAGTCGTGGGAGTGGATAACAGAACCGAGAGATGTTGTGTAGAGGGAAAAGAGGAGAGGACCTAGAACCGAGCCTTGCGGAACACCCCAGTAGTGAGCCTACGTGGTTCTGACACAGACCCTCTCAGCGTCACCTGGTAGGAGCGATCCGTCAGATAGGATGCAAACATGGAGAGTGCAGAGCCTGAGACACCCATCCCCTCGAGGGTGGAGAGGAGGATCTGGTGGTTCACCGTGTCAAACGCTGCAGACAGGTCCAGGAGTATCAAGACAGAGGAGAGAGAGTTCACTCTAGCGGCATGGAGCGACTCAGTCACTGCCAGGAGGGCAGTCTCGGTCGAGTGACCCACTTTGAACCCAGACTGGTGGGGATCCAAGAGGTTGTTCTGGTGGAGGTACAGGGACAGTTGATTGAAGACAGCACGTTCAAGGGTTTTCGATAGGACGGGTAGAAGGGAAACCGGTCTGTAGTTCTTCACCTCAGAGGGGTCAAGTGTTGGTTTCTTCAGAAGGGGGGTGACTCTGGCAGTCTTGAAAGCAGCGGGAAAGCATCCAGACGCCAGAGAGGTGTTGATGAGGTAGGTCAGGAAGGGAAGAAGCTCAGGTGCAGAAGACTGGAGCAGAGTGGATGGGACCGGGTCAAGGGAGCAAGTGGTGGGGCGGCTGGATGTAACAAGGCGAAGGACCTCGTCCGGGGAGAGGGGAGGAAGATGGGATAGGGAGGGAGGTGGGGAGGGATGGGTGGAAGGCAGACAGCCTTCCACCCATATTCAGACCATTCAGGAGGCAGAGATGCATAGACTGTCTCTCAGAAAACAAGTTAGGACACCAACCGGAATTGACCCTCAACCTGGCTCTTCGATTGACCGTGAACCTGGCCCTCCGATTGACCGGGAACCTGGCCCTCTGATTGACCCCGAACCTGGCCCTCAGGTTGACCGTGAACCTGGCCCTCCGTCTCAGCCTGAACCTGGTCTTCTAGCCAACCGTGAAGTTCAGTCTATAGCTAATCCTTTGGCTGACATGGTATTAGATGCTGGCAATGAGCCTGGAGCTCAATATTTACCATCGGAAATCATATCAATGATTATTGAGTTATCTCTCAATCTAGATATGTCAATGCTGGGGACATTCAACAGAGTGTCACTCTTATTCCGTGAATTATCTACACCATTTCATCCCAACCTGTACATAAGAGAGGAACTTGCAGAGAGTTTAGAACTGGACAAAGAAAATGACTTTTCCATTAGTGTAATGAAGCTCTACAAGGCTGCTGGACGCAACAGTGGTCTCAGCACATGTATAAAAGAGTTGTTTAGTAAGGACAACTGATGGATGAAAGCCTGGACTCTGCTCACTCACGTAGCCTTTGGACAGCACAAAGTTAAGGACATCTACTGGAAGAAGTAATGCCCTTTTTTTTCTTGTCAGCAGATAATTTTTATTTTGATTCTCTAGTCTATTTGTAAATGAGTAGAATTTACTTTTCATTTGAAATTGAACTTTAACTTCAGCGTCTTACCTCCATTTTGTTAAATGTACTGCACAGTATTGGAGAATGTTTAGTTCTGTAAAAAAAGGACAATAACCTTATCTTTATTAAGCTCAAAGATGTGTTACTGAAGTCATCTTTGTAGCTGAAGTTATATACTTTATATTTATAGTTAAGAATTGTGTTTGAAAGCACAAGGGATCATAATAGTATCAGTTTAGTTATTTAAAATTCAGTTGATTAAGGAGAGGACTGCATAGCTGTAACAGTTTGCCTAAAAAAGTGTGTTAAAAGGTTTAATTAAAGATGGCATTTTTCATGGAAAAAATTGTGGTCTTTTTATTTGAGAACACTACATCCTAAAAGAGGAATATGAGTAATTGTCTGTGTTTGCAAACGTGTGTTGGAACTTAAATGACTAAGGAAGAGAAGGCAGGGCTGGAGATACTTCCCATCATCAAGTTACACAAACAAATAAATAGGACATCAGCCAATAACTGAAATTTAAATAAAGTGTTATAAATATATTATTACATTATCAGCTCCAGTTATTACATTTTTAGAGGATTTTTTAAAACATGGCCAATAATGTAACAACCAGCCAATAACGTAATAGCTTATTACATTATGGGCAAAAAGTTATTACGTTATTGGTTCAGACATTTTATTACGTTATTGGCAAGTTACTACATTATCGGCTTTTATTACATTAAAAATTGAGAAATTATTACGTTATTGGCAGTTATTACGTTATCGGCTACTACAGGGTGTAACCCACATTAAAATATGGTTCTAAAATAAGTAGATTTTTATAAATTAAGTTACAAATAAATTAGGCTACAATTAAAAATGTTGACACTAAATAATTTGTAAGAAGAAACAATTAAAATGTATGCCTATACAAATTCATAGTGAAACATTCCCCTTTAATTAGTGAAAATCCGTTTAAGAAAGACGTTTTTTTTTCCTCTCAGAAAAAAGCACAGGTGCAGAGTTAGAACCAGAGAGAGAAATGGAGAAAAAACATAGATAATTTACTTTGTAAAATACATAAATAACTACTTTCTTCACCATTTAATGTAAGCCTGCAAATACCTTAACACACAAACTGTTCTGGTAACGTTTTTGTTGTTGTGGAAGAGGGTTTTTTTTGTTGAGAAGTTTGTTTCATTGAGTTGGACACCCTCATGATGTGATTGTGTGTGCACTCGGACAAGAACATACAGGCAGGACGACGAGCTACCCACGAGTCTGAGAGCTGAACACACGTGCCAGTGTGAGAATCTACTGTACACGTCTGATGACTGCTGAATACATTGCTGCCAGTGTGGTAGGAGTGTTGTGGATCTTAAAACTGAACTGAACTACAGTACAAAGAACTAGAACTGAGTTTGAAAAGAACTGAAAAGTATATACCACTTTGGTACTACATTACATGAATTTCCAATGTTATATTGTTGTGATGATGTAATGTTCATTTGATGTTTAGATTGAAGAAAGATGAATTTTATTGTCTCTTACCTGTCGGGGAAGAAAGGAAAAGAGTTAAACCCAAAAGGTTATATCACTGATTTACCTGTCATGGATTTTAAGGTTTACTTACCTGTGAAGGAAAAATAATAAGACTTAACTCAGGGAATAAAATAAGACATAACCTATTAAGCTAAAATAGGCATAACCTACTAACCTAAAATAAGTTATGTTAGAAACCTGACTTAGCTGACTAATCTATAGGAAACTTAAAGGAGAAACAAAAAGGTTTGATTATACTTACCTGTGATTTAGGCCTATAAGAAGATTGACTTATTGTATGATAACTGTTATTTTTATTTGTTTGTTACCTTTCCAATCACTAAATTGCCAGCTGTATTTATTTATTTAAAGCTCTGTGTCTCCGGTCTGATTTATTATATTATCATCATTATATTATTACCATTACCATTATATTATCATCACCACTCCCACGAACCTAGAACTAGTCCAGTCGTATACTTATGCTGTGGATACAGTGACACAAGTGCTACATGGGCTTACAGTATAGTATTTTTCTGGGGCCTTTATGTTTAAACTGGGCTTTGTTTGAGAATGGAAGCCTCTGTCCTGGTGGCCTTGCTTACTTAAACATACAGTAAACTGCATTTGTTTGTGGAATTTATCTTCTTCTGTCACTCCGCATGCAGTTTGCCGTGACAAAATGGTTTGAACTGACGAATCGGCGCTTGTGGCTATATTTAAAAGTTGTTTTCCATTTTAAAGAACACATTGGCATAACAGTGAAAGTTATCACATACTGTAAAACCAGTTTACAAAATGTATGACTTCAAAAGTCAACTAATCATATCCTATAATCAATACTATTTATTTTTACTTGTATATAAATATTATCTATCTAAAAGAAGAGAGTCTCTTCAGGTTGAGCTCACTAGTAACGTGCAGTGTTGGGTAAGCTACTTGGAAAGTGTAGTGAGCTAAGCTACCAGTTACTCTACATTAAATTAAGCTTCACTACACTGAAGCTACCCCTTGAGAAATGTAGCAAGCTAAGCTACAGCAACATGGCAGAAGTAGTTTACTACATCAAAGCGATTTTATTTTTTGTAATTTTTTTTACATTGAACCAACTTCATTCCAAGCCAATGCTGATCAGTCAAACAGATAGGCAGGCAAAAAATGTTCAGTTTGATTGTTTATTCAATTACGTGTTTGAGGTCTTGGAAGTTGAGAGCAGCTTCTCCTTGGGGTTGCACAGTAAGCACTTGAACGCATCATTTTTCTGTTGTTTCACTTAAATTCATGTATTAGCTCGAGGTACGGCCACGGCGACTCCATCAGGATCAATTCCTCTATGTCCTCACCCTCTGCCATTTTTTCATCAAGTAAACTCAAGCTCGCGGGTCTGTATTCGCCTGCAGCAGACAAGTTGCAGGCATCAGCCCAAGGATTGGTAAGTGATGTCACCGTCATACGGAACTGCTTCTGTCGGCTACACATAAAGGTCTGTGTATGGCAGTGGCGTCACTTACTGATACTTAGCAGTTTTATTTCAGACCAGCGCAGCAGAACTTTCTGCTGCGCTTGAGCTTCAGAAATGCTTGGGGAAATGTAGCTTGTGTGGACGCTACCACACTACTTGATCAATAAAAGAGCTTTGCTACTGAAAAGTTATTTGATTCAGAAAACAGCGACGCTACCACCACGCTACTGAGAAATGTAGTTAAACTAGTAGTGACGCTACTGCCCAACACTGGAGAGTTATATGATCCACAACATTTCTCCCTTCAGTGTCAAAATACAAGAGAAAACACCCCGTACTTCACACAGACCCATACAGAAGTCTAATAAGATCAGACAACAAAAGTCATTAAACATATAAGGAGAAAGCTCAGTATAATCTGGTCAGTCCTCCCGACCAACTCTTCGATGCACTCGCTCCCGGGAAACAGTGTCCCTCTCCGGCAGTCGCAACTAGGTAGGTTCCGCTATGTAATCAAGTTGATTTGTGGCTTGTTTTATCAAACAACAAAAAGCGATTTCAATCAAAAAACCGAAACGCACAATGTCATCGTCACTTTCCATGATACATGCTGTTTCTGAATCTGTTTCACAGTATATCCTGACAGCTTCCATAAGGGGTTAGGCGGCGCAGCCATTTTTAGGACTACGGCGATAAGAAAATGAAACCAAGAAAAAACTACAAAATTGTCAACGTACGACCAACATTTTACGGTTCCGGTTAATTGATGACAACTTGAAGTATATATAAAACACAGTTCAAAACTTGATTTTCTGTTTTTTTTTGTGCATTTTTAATGATCGGAAAATGACGGGCACTCTTGGGCGCTATAGTGAAATATAGAACGAGTGCTCCAAGAGGCCCTGAGAAACACACCTCGGCCACGAGTTGTTGAGCAAGCATTAACATTCAACAGAAACCCTGTCCACTGAATCAGGGTTTGCAATATTAGACTCTATGTTCTCTGCTAATGCTAACATATCTCTGAGTAAGTCACGAGAGACCTCTTGGGTAGGATCTGCCATTTTTTGTAATAAAAACAAAGCAACAAGGAAGGATGCAGGCAAAAGCAACCGACTTAACTGGACCAACCAATCAGACGCAAGGCCCTCCCACAGGCTTTGATGGACGAGTTGACAGATTTACATTTCACAATGCACACACAGACCAGCAACCATGAAATAAATAAATCATTAAATGTGGAAATAATTAAATAAATCTGGAAATGAACAATTAAATATATTATATTCCCCATTTTAATTAATTAATTGTTCATATATTTCCCCTTTTATTTAATTATTTATTTATTTAATATTGTCACATGGGGGGGGGTTTGACACTGTTGTAAGACTTTCAGACTACAAGGAAAATGATTCAAAGGACTATGAGTCTTTACATTTTAAAAATAATGCACATGTATTTTTGTATGCTAAACAACTAAACAATAAAAACATGCAATTTTTTTTACTGGAATAGTGCTGGAAAGAAATAAGCTACTTTATAATAGAACTTGTCCATTACACACTGGAGGTCATGGTGAGACCAGATGTCATTCCAAAAAAGTCCCATAATTTTTGGTAATGTTATTCATGGTCCTCTTTGACAAAGTACCATCAGTGTGTGGGATGAGGTAAGAACAGTCAGCACATGTGTCAGGGCACTTCATTTCTAAGATGCCATGTGTCAGAGTCTCAGTGCGTTGGGGTTCACAACAAAGCCACATGGTAGGACATCTCTGGTTGTGATTGCTGTGTATTGTGCTGTAGCCACTGACTTCATTTTAATGCCTCTCTTCATCGCCTTGGTCTGCACCTGTCTTTTGTTTTTCTGTAAAGCTGCAGCAAGAATGTTATAGTTATCTTTCCTAGAGCACACCCTTTTATAACTAGAAGATGTAATATGCTGACGACATATGCAATGCCAGACTGCTATTGCTCTGATCTTTTGTCTCAATTTCCAAGAGTTCTGCATTGGCTTGTGTTAACTGAATACCGCTGACTACAATCTGTCTCCTTCTTGATTGAGCGCAGTAGAATAGGCACTTGGCTGTAGGGGCAATGGGAAGGCGGGGTAGTCATGAGGGGGGACAGCAACAGGGTGATTGTGGTAACTCACCAGAGCCCAGAGGAACATCACCATATGGTGAGGGCATATATTGTGGTGATGTGTGGGCAAGTTCATCAATGTAAGCGGCTGAAATGTGCTCCCTACGTCATTGAGATTTTTCTTCAACCGCTGTGAAAAATCGTCACATGGGAGTGGGAGTAGCACTGGACAATACAGATTGCTGACTTCCCCCTCACTTCATCCCTTCTTAGAAGGGGGACAGTCCTGATGTGGCTTCACTTTATTCACCTCCACTGCATGGACCATTGCAGAATGTGCCATGTCTGTGGTAAAGATGTCTTGCTCTCAATAGCAGGGAACACTGGATGAAAAGCCCTGTTTCCAACTCCGAACAGAGCCGCGAAGCTCCACGGCAGTTAATCTCTTCAGTGGTAATCGTCAGTTAACGACCCGCCAATATAAAATCAGGCAGCTCCGAAAACAGGTGGAATCGTACCCCCGTTTGGGCACGAGAGTCGTTTTCACCCGTGGAACATCTTCCATCAATCTTGATGGGGGGCAGGTTACTCAACTTGTTAGAACAAAGGGAATTTTCACATCTGCATGCCCTATCACAGTTCACGCCAGACCCATGTGGGGAGCACGTTAAGGCTTTCAATTTCATTGGAAGACCAGATAAGACTGATGACATTAAATGGGATTTTACTGGCCATTCATATGTCCTAGGACAAGTTTCACTGGTTCTGTGCCTAGCTTAACTCCTCCCAATTTATTCCCATAGGCTAGGCTATTGCTTTTATCAAAATGTAGCCTATTCATTCTGAAATAGCCATTTCAAAATCAGATCACTAGTTGTTTATTACATTAACTGTCAGTCAGTTGTCATCACATAATTAGTGTACCCCCAACCCTGAAAAAGCAGTAGGCAATATTATGTCTATAAACGTGGTTTATTGTATTTACAAAAAAAGCAACAGTGCAAGGAACAAAAAGTGAAACCAAGGCCCTATCCCAATTCACCCCTTGGCCCTACCCCTCCGTTTTGCGCGTTCACGTGAAGGGGTAGGGCTGTCCCAATACCCTAGTGATCGAGGGGTAGGGCCAAGTGCGAGGGCTACATAGCCCGCGAAACGGAGATTTTTCAGAGGCACACTTCAAACCAAGGGCTACCCAGAATGCCCTGCGAATCTCTGGAAGTAACAGGAAGATCATGGGGACCGCTACACTACCATCCAAAGTGAACCACAAATGTAGTATTTTCTTCGTTAATAAAGATTTAAAAAATATTCTAACCGTGGTATTATCTTAGTTTAAAATATACGCCCGAAATATAACTAAAGTCCAGCAGCGAAGTTGCTGCACTTGTTACGGCTCCTCTAATATCAGTGTAGACTGGCAGGGTAACGTTAGGAGCACGGCTTGCTAGACTACAGAGCACCGCTGACGCTATTCTGTCATGAAGTGGTCTGGTAATGAAGCAGTTTTTATTTGATGACTTGCTTGATCGATTGGTAGCGTGAAAGGTATAAATGGTGAACGAATCGTGAGCGTCCATGCTTCTCTATCTCCATCAGATGAACGGCAAATGTCACTGTGATAATACCATTATTGCCATAGTAATCTCCGATAACAAACTCGTCCCGTCTGCTCATCGATGACGTATCAGCGTCCAAGGGTTGTCACAATACTTAGGGAGATATTTTCTAGCCCTACCCCTTGGCCCTCAAGGGGTAGGGCCAAGCCAAAGCCGTAGGGGTGAAAATAAGCATTGGGATTGGGCCCAAGTCAGTGAAATAAACATAAATGAATAAATAAACCAGTATGGTTTATATGAATCCTGACCTATGTCACACCGGGCACTTCATCAGTGCGTTGTGTCATGTATGAACTTCTGAACCAGAACACAAGACACTTGCACACATGTACACCTCAATCATGTTACACCTAGAAGCTACACTAAGGATACAAAAATCAACATGATACATAAATTCTTCCACAAAAGGAAAACAAAAACATACAGTTAGTGGGCTGTGATGATTAACAATCCCGCACGGATGGACAATTAAGTAAAAGCCAACTGTTCAAAAGATATGCATTAACAAATCAGTCTGATGTGAAAACACCTAAACACCCTTTCACAGATTTTCTGAAACGGTGTTCATTTTCCTCAGATTCAGGAGGAACAAGGCGGATTCCGTCCTGGCCGTGGAACAGTGGACCAACTCTTTACCCTTGCAAGGATTTTGGAGGGGGCATGGGAGTTTGCTCATCCAGTCTTCATGTGTTTTGTGGACTTGGAGAAGGCTTACGATCGTGTCCCTCGAGATATCCTGTGGGGGGTGCTGCGGGAGTATGGGGTGTCGGGGCCGTTAATTCGAGCCATCCGATCTCTGTACAACCAAAGCGAGAGTTGTGTCCGCATTCTCAGCACTAAATCAAGCTCGTTCCCAGTGTGTGTTGGCCTCCGCCAGGGCTGTCCCTTGTCACCTATCCTGTTTGTGATTTTCATGGACAGGATTTAAAGGCGCAGCCAGGGTGTGGAGGGTGTCCAGTTCGGTGACCTCAGGATAGCATCTCTGCTTTTTGCAGATGATGTAGTCCTGATGGCTTCATCAAGCTGTGAACTCCAGCACGCGCCGGGGCGGTTTGCAGCTGAGTGTGAAGCGGCCGGGATGAGAGTCAGCACCTCCAAGTCTGAGGCCATGGTGCTCTGCAGGACAGCGGTGGATTGTCCCCTCCGGGTGGGGAGTGAGTCTTTGCCCCAAGTGAAGGAGTTCAAGTATCTCGGGGTCTTGTTCACAAGTGAGGGTAAAATGGAGCATGAGATTGACAGGCGGATTGGTACAGCGAGTGCAGTTTTGCGGCCATTGTACCGGACTGTCATGGTGAAGAGGGAGCTGAGCCGGAAGGCGAAGCTCTCAATTACCAGGCAATCTTTGTTCCAACCCTCACCTATGGCCACAAGCTCTGGGTAGTGACCGAAAGGACAAGATCGCGAACACAAGCGGCCGAAATGAGTTTCCTTCGTGGGATTTCTGGACTCACCCTTAGGGATAGGGTGAGGAGCTCGGATGTCCGGGGGGGACTCGGAGTAGAGCCACTCCTTCGCGTGGAGAGGAGCCAGTTGAGGTGGTTCGGGCATCTGGTCAGGATGCCTGCTGGACGCCTCCCTGTGGAGGTATTCAGGGCACGTCCAGGGCGGAGGAGGCCTCGGGGCAGACCCAGGACCCGGTGGAGGGATTATATATCCTGCCTGGCCTGGGAACGCCTTGGGATCCCCCAGCATGAGCTGGTGACTGTGGCTGAGGAAAGGGATGTCTGGGACACTCTGCTGAGCCTGCTGCCACTGCGACCTGGATCCGGATAAGCGGTCGAAAATGGATGGATGGATGTTCATTTTCCCATCAGGACTTCCTGAACAAAACGGAATGAACAAACTGCATACATTATTTAGGCACTCAAAACAACACAACAGCACAATGACAAAATAGGTAAAGTAGTGGCCTACCTTTTTCCTTCTCTGGCGGTCACGTGCCGTAATCTTAGCCGCCTCCTTCCGATGTTGTCTTTCAGGCTGGGACCATATATACAGCGGGTAAAATAGGTATTGAACACGTCACTATTTTTCTCAGTAAATATATTTCTAAAGGTGCTATTGACATGAAATTTTCACCAGATGTCGGTAACAACCCATGCAAAGAAATCAAACCATAGATGTCCATAAATTAAGTTATGTGTAATAATGTGAAATGACACAGGGAAAAAGTATTGAACACATGAAGAAAGGGAGGTGCAAAAAGGCATGGAAAGCCAAGACACTAAAGAAATCTATCAGTAATTAGAAAGCAATCCTGCCCCTTGTCAGTGCAAATTAATATCAGCTGGTTCAGTCCCAACTGATGGCCTATAAAAAGATGTCTCATTACCAAGGTGTCACACAAGAAACATCTCATGATGGGTAAAAGCAAAGAGCTCTCTCAAGACCTTCGCAACCTTATTGTTGCAAAACAGGTGTTGAGCCTTGTGTTAAATCACTTTGTTACTGTATATCCACTTTCATTCAAGGAGCAGTAAGCATCCAAATTCGATATAAACCACACATAGTAATAGTAGTATATCAGTCAGTCGTTTTTATTAAGTTAAACATTTAAGGCCCACCCACAATTGGTTTGGCCCATCCAAAACTGAAATCCTGGCGCCGTGCCTGGCATATGGTACTGGCAAACTTCATATAATTGAAGGAAGGATGAACGGAAAAATGTACCGAGACATTCTTGATAAAAATCTGCTGCCATCTACCAGGATGATGAAGATGAAACGAGGGTGGACATTTCAGCAAGACAATGATCCCAAACACAAAGCCAAGGAAACTGTCAATTGGTTTCAGAGAAAGAAAATAAAGCTGCTAGAATGGCCCAGCCAATCACCTGACTTGAATCCAATAGAAAATCTATGGAAATAACTAAAGATCAGAGTTCATAGAAGAGGCCCACGGAACCTTCAAGATTTGAAGACTGTGTGGAAGACTGGGCCAAAATCACACCCGAGCATTGCATGCGACTAGTTTCTCCATACAGGAGGCGTCTTGAAGCTGTCATTACCAACAAAGGCTTTTGTACGAAGCATTAAATAAATTTCAGTAAGCGTGTTCAATGCTTTTTCCCTGTGTCATTCCATTTTATTACACATAACTTAATTTCTGAACTTGTATGTATGGAACCTGTATGTATGGATTACTGGTGAAAATTTCATATATCAATTTCAATAGCACCTTTAGAAATATATTTACTGAGAAAAATGGTGACGTGTTCAGTACTTATTTTACCCGCTGTATGTCTGCCGCACAGTCTCATAATAGGTCTTGCATGCAGCTGAAAGTACAATGTACCCAGACACATTTTAATAGCTGCGAATGCAGAGAGGATGCAGTTGTTTAAATTATTGTTATTGTATTGAAAAAATGGTCAGTGACTTTAAACGTGACACTGCCACAAAGTGCGTCTCAATCCGTGAGGCTAGGACCTTGGCGTAAATCTTTATTTCTGCATTCAAAATTGATAGAGGCCTATAACTGCTACAGAGAGTGTGGTCTTTGTTAAGGTTAGGGAGAACAGTCAAGATAGCAGTCTCTATCAAAACAGCCCCTATCCACAGATGTAAGGATCATGTCTAACATCTCATCCATAGCGTGATGGTGAAATGGCTATAGTCAGTGGAGAAATGGACATCCCAGTCACCAAACTTGAGTGGGGCTTGTCAGGAGGCTTTGAGTATCCTGTCATGGTCGGTAAAATGGAGCAGTTTACAGATAAGTGTCCGAGGGCCTTTCTTGGGAGCGAGAGGGCCGATGCAGTATTCTCGCATTATTTACATCTCTTGATCACCTAAGCTAGGGAACCATTTCAAGAGATTCATGGAGATGAATTTGGAGGCGTTAGGTCCCTCCGCGCCCTCTGGTAAGCCCAGTATACGCACATTGTCTCTCCGGCTCCTGTCTTCCAAGTCGGCTAGCTTAGCTACATTGTCAACTAGCATGGTTTTGTTGTCTGCAGTATTTTTCTCCGCCTTGTCCATTCTTTTATGAAGGTCGTTGCAATCGGTATGGAGCTTTATGACATCTTTAGTACAACAAACCAGTTTTATTTCGTCAACTCTTCCATTCAGCCCTGCAAACTGTGTCTCAATGAACTTGCGTTGCTTTTCCATGGCCGACTCTATCATGGCGGTTAGCTTGTTAAGGGTAGTTTGATAATGAAATAGGGAATAGAGGAATTAGAACGCCGATTGCGAGCCGGGCCTTCTCGTCGAACATCACTGCCTGACCTCACAAATGCGCTTTTGGCTGAATGGACACAAATTCCCACAGACACACTCCAAAAGCTTGTGGAAAGCCTTCCCAGAAGAGTGGCGGCTGTTATAGCCAACTCCATATTAATGCCAATGGTTTTAGAATGGGATGTCCACCAAGCTCATATAGGTGTGATGGTCAGGTGTCCACTGACTTTTGGCCATATAGTGGATTAGTTATTGAGAAAAATTTCCCGCTGAGGCTATGGTCTAAATGGGTTAACTATAGCTAGCTAGCTAGCCAAGTTTAAAACTTACTGCAATGTTTGGACAGTGCGTTTATCTAGTCGATGGCGCCGGCATCTTCGAGGGAGTAGAGATTATATCCGTATCATTGCAGTGCTTGTTAATCTTTGTACTGCTTCGTACCGCCGTACCACCACCTCTTGAAAAAATTCTTGTAGTAAATCTGGGCAATAATCTTTGAATAAAACGGCGTCTTCTTTTGGGAATCAGACAGCCTCTGTGTGGACTTCCCATTGGCTGGTTGTTTGGTATTACGTCACGTCCGGCCATCGATAGTGACGTTGAATAAATGTTTGTAACGTTGCCGTGGAATCTCGTGAAATACAGTTGAACTAATCTTAGTTAAAATATTGCCACTAAAATATTATTTTAAAAAAGTAATAGGCCTACATGTGTCCATCTCTGCATGTGAATATATAGGCTTATGTAGTCTCCCCTATTCCCCATTTAGCATAACAAGTGGTCATTGACACAAGGTTGCAATCAAGTTTGCAACATTGTTGCAGAACAAGGATGTTTGCACCTTGAAACATTCGAAGGAAACCAAGTAGAACCAAGTAAAATATCAAATTTTGATATTTTACTTGGCACACCGGCCGCGGCCTGCAGCGATCGTTTCGGCGTCTGGTCTAAGATTTTCTCGAATCGTGAGTGAATGTGTCAAGCTCGGCAGGGAGTCAGACACAGGAACGGCATAGAGCATCCAGTCAATTTCCAAAATATAACAAATTTCAAAATATAACACCCTGATTGATGATGGCGTTGGATATCCAGTCTATATATATATATATATATATATATATATATACACACACACATATTTCTCAGTTGTGTCTAAACTTTTACAGTCTGTGTCTAAACAGAGAGACGAGCAGGCACATGCACACAAGCAGAGAGAGAGAGACAGAGAGAGACGCACACAAGTAGAGAGAGAGAGAGAGAGAGAAGCAGGCACACGCACACAAGTAGAGAGACAGAGACGCACACAAGTAGAGAGAGAGAGAGAGAAGCAAGCACACGCATACAAGTAGAGACAGAGACGAGCAGGCACACGCACAAGCAGAGAGAGAGAAAGACCAAACCCCTACATTAAAACCAGCGGCGATCGGTGCTGATCGGGTCTGGTGTGAACAACCAAACTCCTTCTAGCTCGATCGGTGCCGATCGCGGCGCTTCCTTTTCTTTCCACGTCCAGTGTGACCGGGGCGTAAGTAAAATGTCAGCGGGACAAATGTGTAGGTCTTAACCATGGTTCCTTTCACCCTGTCCCTAATCGTCTTGTTTGAATTTGAATACCCAACCAGTGTTTCATTTTCATGAAAGGCTACTCTAGGACTCAACGTGTTGGAAGGGGAGGGGGGAGAGTTGTCGTCTGGACATTCCAAGTCAACGGCAAGTTGCATGAAGTGACGCAAAATCTGATGTTCCACGGTGTCACACGTCACCGTTCTCACCCAGATATCTTCCTTTTCGTGCAGTGGACAGACTTGCATCCTAACTTCTGGTAGTGTGCAATGGTGTAGAGCAAGCCAATTACATGAGTGAAGGGTCCTTGGCGTGCTTTACAGTTACATGTCACATCTTTGATGAAAGGAGTATCTGCTGAAAGGTTCATCTGAAAGCACAGTGACAAAAGGCTTGTTGTCAGGTAAAATGTAATTGATCATGTTAGATACAGTGTGCCTCCCTTATTTTGATAAAAATCATTGAACTGATTTAATATTTTAATGATTAATTGTCCTGCACATATACTATATCTGAGGTTCACTGCAACATTGTTCCTAGAAAACTTGGGAACAGAACAGACAACTTGGGACTTGAACAGACGGTAAGCTGGAACATATGCATTCCATTCTAAACATGTCAAATATAGGCTGTGTTGTTTTTATAGGCTGTGGATGTTTTTCCACCATCCAACATCCCATCTTCTTAAATATAAAAAAATGTTTCTCTGCTTATTACAGTGTAAACTAATTTGCATGACACTAGCCCTGTCACTCTCTCTCCTCCTGACTGCAAAAGCATTGTTATATATACACATAATGTTATAATACACAAGACAAGCTGTTAGAAAATGAAACAACTATGAATCAAGAGTTTTGTTTACTTAGCTTAGCTAGAGCCTCAGTCTAGAGCTGACACTATCTATCCTAACGTAGCTAATGTAACTTACAGAGCATGATTGTGAAGTGCAAAATATACATTAAAGGTATATGAATGAACATTAAACATAGAAGCTTTGGCTCCTAAAATGTAAAGCCATCCATCCACACAAGCTGATGGGCATACGTCTAGACTGTAGATCTGCACTAGCTAACATTAGGTTGCTCTTTTAGCTGGTTGGTGGAGCACTAATTCAGGCAAGCTAAAATGGTGTTTACCTTTGACATCATGGGTAACCCTCGAATCCAGTTGCTGTAGCCTTTGCTTTCCATAAGTTTGGGGACTCGATGTTCTTCGTCCGCCCACTTGTTGACCACAGCCACTGATATATTAGGCAAGAAGTCTAAGCTTGTGATTCACTTGCCATCCATTGCTGACTACTGTGACTGGCGTATGTTGCCGTGGTAACATGGTAAAATGACCGCAAAATGACTGCATATTTAAAATGTGACAAATAAGACCTCAATTCAAACATGAAATGATCATCCAATAGGGTCTTTACCATAGGTGACCTTAAGATCATACCATGTCCTTGAGCAGACCCTGCGGGCCGATGACCTTGTCAAAGATGTGTTTTCCTACATGGGCATCGACCGCAGACAGTGGGTCATCCAGCAGGTACACAGCACAGTTACAGTAGACTGCCCTGGCCAGGCTCACCCTCTGCTTCTGACCTCCAGACAGATTCACTCCCTTTGGTTAGAAAGGGAGAGAGACATGGTACAGTGTGTTGTGTTATAAACCTTGCTGCAAGCCATATTTCAGTATTATATTTCAGGGACATATTTCAGAACTAGAGAATAACTACAGTGCTAGCTAACAATGACCCGTGGATATCTTTCCTTAGACTGATTACAGGGAATGTATTTAGGCTGATTCTGATCACTTCACATCATAGGCCCTGTTTAGACTAGGCATTAAGATCCAATTTAGGATATCCGATATCAAGTTCTGTATTTAAGCGGCAGCGCTGTCAAAATTGGCCAAAATTACGATTATCGATTATTCCTTTTAAAAAAAAACAGCGCATTACGTCCATAAGAGGGCAAACCAATACAATGAGAGACATGACTACTGGTATAGGTATATTTATTAGTGATACACTTGGAGTCACAATCGGGTGGTGAAATGTTTGGCAACTGCAGTTGAGGAAAAATCTCTAGAAGTACATTTTTAGCTGTTAATAAAGACGTTAAACAGATTGGATTTGTATGTGAGGGAGAAAAAGCTAGATCAAGGGAGCGCGCACGCAGGCGTAAGCCAGGACAGCTAGTAGTGGGCGGAGACTGGAAAATAATTAAGTTAATTGTTAATTGTGCCGGCAGAAATAGTTAGCACTAGTCTACAGGCGGTTATGCTGCTGTGGTCTGAGGTGCAGAAGCTAGTTGACGAGGCAAACAAGCGGAAGAAAGCGAGATATGCGGAGATGGCAGCGGAGGCAGATCAGCGAGGTTGGAGGGCTCGGGTAAGGCCGGTAGAAGTTGGCTGTCACAGTTTCGTGGCAAAGTGTGTTTTTGCACTACTAAGCGAATTGGGCATTCGCAGATGGAGCTTGAAACTTGCGGTTAGGAATATGTCGCAAGCAGAGGAGCGGGCAAGTGAATGGTTGTGGATAAGGAGGAAGCATGCTAGCTGGGGAGCACACCAAGGTAAGTGAAGGTGAGCATTGGTTGGCATTGATATTAGGCACGCAGGCATTAAATAGCAGGAACAAAGTTGGGTTGAGTCTGATGAGAGGTGGCATGGAGAGGGGTGGTTCCAGGACACTGGAATACACTGTTGAGCCTTCTTGAGGTGTTGTGGGCCTAACTCAACAAAAAACTGGGGAAAGAAGTGGCCACTTGATAACCCCAATGATATGCCACATAGTGCTATTGGCTAGAGTAGGTAGCTAGTAAATGGTGCTATCAGACAAATGATGCTGTAGACTTGTAGATACTGTACTTGTTGCTGCAGACGGTGTGACCTGATGTCTGCTATGGTGTTCATTTGTTTGGTTTTTGTATCGTTCTCATAACATCTGTTGGAATTCTAGGAGGGTTCACCCTGGAGTATGGCAAAAGGGATAGTAACATCTTATGTGTATTGATTAATGAATGTAGAGTGAGATGAACACCTTGCGCTGCTCCTTTACTTTGCACGTGAGGTCTTGTTTTTCCTGTATCACGTGCCATTAAATAGTGGGTTATTTTGTACGTTTTCAATACGTCTCTGCACCAATTCCACCTAGATAAATTCCTGTAAATGTATTGTACTCTGAATAAATTGATTGTGATTGTGTGTTGATACCTTTTCCCCAATCTCTGTGCTGTCTCCAGCAGGCAGGATCTCCAGATCAGGCAGCAGGGCACAGGCCTCCACCACGCGGTGATACCATCTCTCCCTCCTCTCCTGGCCAAACAAAATGTTGTCTTTGAGGGTAGCGTTCTGGATCCAGGCCTGCTGGGGAACGTAGGCCACCGAACCCTGCAATGGAACACAGACCAACACACATAATGACAGACTGCTAATGAACTTCTTTCTGAAATTCTTTTCACTAAATATCTTAATAAAATTTTTTGTTAAGTTTCATCACAAGGCACAATTTGGGGAATTAGTTAGTGGCACTTTCATTAACTGTCTTGTTAGCATTCTTTATTGGTATAACTGCTCAAGAGAATTAATTTAAAAAAATGTCAAGGTTCAGTATGAGTACGCAGTGTTGTGTGTGACTTGCCCATTGTGTGAAGGAGCACAAACCTTGACAGCCACAGTCCCCTCCAGTTTCTCCATTTCTCCCAGCAGGGCAGAGAGCAGTGAAGACTTCCCTGAACCAACATGTCCAACTACAGCCACCAGAGCGCCCTCTGGGACACAAACATTCAGCCTGCAGACAGACATGGTGTTTTCACTTCAGTTCACTTTATTTTGTAGTAGGTTTATGACAGCATCAATAGGTATCATAGTGTCACCTTGCTATTACTGTAAAAATTCAGACACACACACACGTTACTGATACTTGTCCGCTTATTGACTTACATTAATTCCTTAAAGGCACAATGAAAATTTTCTGTAAATTGCCATATGTTCTATTGAAACAATATGTTGGGGTGGGACACATCTCAATGAGGGAAATTGAAAAGGGTTATTTTTCATTTCATTGTGACTTTGAAGTAATAAGTCTCTAATGCACAGGAAGTGATGCAATTTAAGTTTCTGGTTTGTTTGGAATAAATAGAAGAAGAACTGAGTAGCTAGCTTTAGCAGCATTAGCCTCCATGGCTGAACAGACAGAAGAAAGAAAAGAAAATCCAAAGAAACCACATTACTGGCCACACTGTTTGATTGATAAGTGACTTCTGGGAAGTGCAGTTGCTAAACCACCACAACAATGATCACTTAGAACCAAAGATGAAGATTACCACTTTAATATCTGGAATTTCCTTTTCGTTTTGAATAAACTACTTTGTCTGGTATTTATTCTGAAATCTATACATGTTTGCAGTCACCTGACAATCTCTGTGCCAGAGCATTCTACTCCCAGTTGTTATGAGTACTGACCATCAGCCACACACTGACTCAGCCACTTCATCAATAGGCAAATACTCAAATAATGTTCTCTATATGAGAAAAGTGCAGTGCAAAAACACCACAGCAAATGACCATTTTAACCCCTTAAGTTAACCACATAACCACCACTATATGCTTTTTTCAGTTTGGCAAGCAGCCACCACAAGAGGCCACTAGTATGGATTTCTTATTTTTGTGAGACATTTAACAATTACGAGAAAATATGAAGACACACACCCACAACCACACACACATACCTCTTGAGTGTTGGTGATTCAGTTCTAGACCAGCTGAAAACCCCATCCAGAATGGAGATACTGCCTGGCACTGGGAGGAAAAAGGAAAAGAGTAATAATTTGTTTTTTAAAAGTAGGAAAAAAATGAAACAGAGATTGAGATTATAAGAATACCACTAACCTAAAACAACACCTGAAGCTCACAGTGTGCGTGCTTGTATTAGTATTCTTGTGTCCATGCTTACATGTACTGTACATAAGAAAGCATATGAAAGAAAAAGACACATATAGAGCCACCCTTCCGCTCTAGAAATAAAGTGAGGTGAAAACCAGACCAAGAGAAGAAAAGTAAAAAGGTAAGAGAATGAGACTCACAGCCTACTATTGCCCTCCGTTCCACACTGTCCTCCTGTAGTTCCTCATGTGATAGAAACACTCTCAGACGCTTCATGGACACACTGGCCTATAACAACAGATTTTTATGTCAAAATATTAATACAAGAACCCTTTGCAAACCAGCACTTTTGCTGAGAAGGGCAAAAAGTGTTTTACCTTGTGTGGTGTTTTACCTTTTGTCCTGTATGAAATAAAGTAAAGTAAAAAAAAAAAAGTAAAAAACATCCCATACCCCTAGTCTCGCTCAGACATACATTTCACCACACTTCGCTTTAGGTTTGGCAGAGAACTTGATCATTGTGGCATAGAGGAAAAAATTTACTGGGCTGTTTGTATTTCTGAAAACCAATCGCAATTGTCCAGGCTCCTGTTCAACTCAAGACGCAAATTGTGCCCTTCCAAAACAGTGTTGGGGGTGGGGGGTGAGGGGTTATTTTTTTGTGAACATACATGGCTAAATAGCAGGGGTGTCAAACTGTGTGCCATGGAGGGCCGAGAGTATGCAGGTTTTCGTTCCAACCCAAGAATACACCAGGTGATTTCACTGATTAGTCCCTCCTCTCTGGTTGAATGTGTGGTACACAGTTTGACACCCCTGCTAAATAGTCACTCTACTGTTGTTTTTTCTTTTTTCTCCACAGAATTAATTACACAGGCCTGTCATTTTGCCAGATCCAATTCTTCCTCAGGTTTTTCCATTGTAGAGTTTTAACCACTACCTATAGCTAGCTTGCTGGCTATGTTGTTGTTGCTGTACTACTACTTCTAAAAAGAAGTGGAAAAGGAGGGCAATTCCGCTGAAATTGAGTGGTCCCAATGAGGAGGCTATTCCAATGGCCCACTTCCTGTAGGTCAGAATACATCCCAATTAATTCAGATATCACAGATTCATCTCATTTGCCAAAATAAAATTCTGGTGTGTTCATTTCTTGGCACACAGGAACAACTTGTCAAATCAAAACTTAGGAGTCACATTTTGGCACTATATTGAGCTTAATTATGTTTATTCATCCAATTATAGATATGGGCAAACTTGTCCACCTATTAATGTAATTAATTTTAGTTTTCTGTAATTTTAGTTAGGCTCATAACTAGTTGAGCTTAAGGTACTTACTGTATTGTTGGTGTTATTCTAATACCAAATGCTTAAATCTATCCACGGTAGTTACAAAGGGGTGCCATACAACTCGTTCTCTTATGCATTAAGAAGCAGAATCACAGATTTGGTTTTGTTGACTTTAAATCCAAAACATGTATTAATCACCTTGCAAAGGGAAGGAATCAAATTCTTTAGATCTGTTAGAAACAAAAAAGTATCATCTGCATATAACACAATAAGTCCCCTGTCCAAATTCCTCTAATTGAGGGGTCAGCTGCATGGGTTCCATGACTAAAACAAAGACTAATGGTGAAACTGGCAAACCCTGGCCACTTCCGCAGTTGCATCAGTAAACAATTTCAATCCATCTAAGAAAGTAGTCACCCAACCTAAAATACACCTTCTAGTGACAGAATAGTAGTATCTTCTTCAGTTGTGTCACTCTTCAGCCTCATAGCTAAGGCCTTTGCAATATGTTTTGCATCAGAGTTCAATAGGGAAATTAGTCTATAGGATCCACATGCTGTCAATTTGTCTGGTTTTAGAATAAGTGTGTTCAGGGCATGACCTTGTTGAAATTGTTCCACATACATATCTAGCAATGGGCCAATCATTTATAAATGTCTATTTGAAGGTCCTGCCACTTTACTAGCTTTCACTTTAGAAATAGATTCAGAAATATCATCTAATTCCTTCTCTAGCTCTAGTACTGTGGCCTCGTTCCCGAACAAGGGACGCCTACCCCACACACATTCCTTTACACAGGATCATAACCAATCAGGGATAGATGGCAGTAGATGGATAGGGTAAAGTGAAGAGAGGTGGTGGCATAGTGGGTGGTGGTTCCAGGACGCTGGAATACACTGTTGAGCCTTCTTGAGGTGTCGTTGGCCCAATTCAACAAAACATCGGTGAATGAAGGTGCCCACTTGATAACTCCAATGACATGCCACATACCACTAGTTGGTAGGGTAGGTAACTGGCGAATGGTGCCATCTGACGAATGACAGATTTATGATGGTGTGGCCCAATGTTTGCTATGGTGTTCATGAATATCTGACTTCTCAGGAGATTCTGATTGTTAAATGGCTTTGTAATGAGAAGCAAATGTTTAGTTTATTTCTATTGGATCTGTAGATATTTCACCATGCAGACCAGTAATTTCATTAATGGCTTTTTTTAAGAGATTTTTTGGCATCCATGCCTTTATTTGATAATTAGCAGTAGAGTCAGACAGGAAAGACTGGGTAATAAAGGAGGGATGGCACACGATATAGGTTGCAGGCAGGATTTAAACCCAGGACGTCACGGTTATTTGGTATGCGCCTTAGACCACTGAGCTCCCCCGAGTTCAGCTTCTTTATGCGCCAGGCTAACAATTGACCTGTTTTTTTTTTCAACCATGGTTGTAGAAAGTGTTTGAGCCTTAGGCTTCCCTCTCCAATTACTTGTCAATCTCATTCATTTTCTGTTTACATTTATTCCAATTTAGAGCTAGTGGAACCTAGCCTTCCATATGATAAGCGCTGACGTTTGATCTGTATTCATTGGAAAGGTCTATGAGTTCTCCCAACACAACACACAAGTAGGAGAATGATCTCACAACACAATGCTATTATATCCACAATCAGCTATGTTTAGAAGCAAAGAGACATAGATTAAAAGTCTATGAGAGTAGGATTTAAAGGTGCAATAATAAATATTTTTGACTCTTATTTTTGACGCATTTATAATAAATTTAAAAACCATACGCTATCTTGAGGATACAGCTGAGACTGTGGCGCACTGACAACATGGTGTCACTCTCAGCCCATCTGTGTGTTTTCAGTGTCTTCTGCACTTTGGTATCAAAACTCAGATCATGCCTTAGCTCGGCCCAACTCTGTCCAGCTCCCTGGGCCCCCTCCAGAACTTTATAAAAGGGCTGTTGGCAGTTAGCATCTGCTGGTGAGCCCTGCAGCGCTGTACTACCTATGAAATGGCAGACAGTGAAAAACACTCAGTCCTGCTTGCCCAGGCACTAAATCAAAGAAACACGGCAAACACTGGGCTTGCTTTTCCACTGAGAGCCACTCAAGGACTGAGAGGACCTGCATAGAATATTACGTTTCTTTCCCTGAGAGTTTCTCTGTGATGTGCCCTACTCCCCAATGTAGTATCTGGGTTATTCAAGGCACACAGAATGTGTTATCAGGTCTTTTGGTTTACTCGCCATTATTAGATTGATATCATTATAAAGAGGCTATTCCAGTGTAAACTGGTAGTGACCCGCGAGTGTTAATTAATAAGATATGAATTACTAAGAATAATTTCAATAATTGTCAATTTTCAGAATTGACCAAACGGTCTCATTGTTCATAACGAAGCACAACACGCTACAGCAGAAGTAGAAAAACAAATGCTCCACGACCAGCTTTGAAGCAGAAAAAAAACAGTAGGGGGCTATTTACTTCTAATCTAGGTGATGATATGCAATAGTAGGTAATTATGGGCTACTTTCTGTATGATTCTGTGATTTTAAAAATTTTCTGCTGTCAATCCAGTTTCTGCACTGCTTCCAGTTTTTTGGGGTTGCATATGTTACTTGGCTACACCCTCACCCTGACAGGCGTTTCTATGGGAAGCCAAATAGCCTACAGTCTAATGAGAGATTAATTTAACATATTTTTTTTTGCAGTTTCAAGTGAGCTTGAAGTCTCGAAAAATTGGTAGTTTAGTGAACTTGGTCTACCGCCATGATATTGGTCTACTTTACAGGTGGCCAGACCCTACTAATGGCTAAACTTAGTCCTCAGAATGAAAGATTCAGACATCTGCGCAGCATCTTGTGCCATAGATCTAAGCCTACCCAAACAGGCAATGCAAACCAAACACATGCTACACCATTTAAATTGGTGACACTTTTAAAGGGGACATATTATGGAAAACGGCTTATTCTTGGCCCTTATACATGTTCCATGACCTAAGTAGCTGAGAAAAAATGAAATCTGGAAGTCCCCCCCCTTTTTTCTGTAGTTTCCTTTCCGGTCCAAAAAACATGGCATTTTGAAAAGTCCCCCCTTTAGACGTCATAAGGGGGGATTTTAGAATAATTCAACCCCTCTCAGAGTATTCCCACCCCCAGGTGAATAACCACTCCCATTTACCTCGTCTCAAAATGCAGCTCCCGGCAGCGCTGCAAGCTGTTGCTTATGGTGCATTCCATTCCATTGTACTCGGAAGTCGATAATTCCGAGTCGGTATTCCCAACTTCCAATCTAAATGTGTTCCAGGGCATCTGCTAGGGAAAATATGGACGCCCGCAGCGAAGTTTGTATGGCAAGTCTCAGAATGTTACAAGCATCTAAAGAGGACCAACATCAACTACTACAGTGCCATTAGTGAAGAGAATCGGTGCATATCACTGAATGTGAACATTAGTCGCCTAGTACCGCACACTAGTAAAGACTTCTATCTCGTAACGTTGAGCTCAAATCAACTGAATTACGTTACAAATGTAAATTACAAAGTTGGATCTTGCCCAAGTTTCCAACTGGGAATTTCAACTTTTTTTGTGTCGGAGGTCAATTTTGCAGAGTACAATGGATTACACCATTACTTTGCAAACAGTGGAGCTTCAACGACAATGTGTCTACGGCCAGATCCCAACTCTCCAGTTGTTCTGTTGTAGGATGCAGGCAAACATTTCATTTTTAATGGCAACGTCCCGGCTACAGTTAGCTCAAAAATGAGCTAACTGCTCATTTTTTTCAATTCATACGGTACGTGACCCATCTGCAAACTTGGAATTTGTAAGTGTCACCATGTTTTGACTTTATTTGCAAGTTAGTCTAGTTAGTATATTCGACTACTCGTTAGCTAGTTATTTGTTGGGACCAGTGTCTGTTTTATAATGCCCTGGTCACACTGGATGCGTTTCTGCCCAGCTTGACACATTCGCTCACGAATCAAGAAAATCTCAGACCAGACGCCAAAACATTCGCTGCAGGCAGCAGATCAGTTGTCGCCATTCGGCGCAATTCCGCATCCGGTGTGAACCCGGCGTTAGTCTGTTGAACATGTCCGGCTTGGTAAACTTTAGCCACCATTAGTACAATCACGTTTGGTTGTTTACGTGCTGTTTGGATGCAAATAGGTTGCATCCAATAATATGTTGGCTCACTAGCTCAACAAAATTGTCAATCCTAGCTTGTCTGCAAGTTGTATTCAATAAGCTTATGGACATGAACCATAAACAGACCGGCTACAGCAGAGACCGTCGCTCACACACCCACATACACACAAACACAACGCACGAAAGTACAATATTACACGGGTTATAGGTTGATTTGAGAATTCCATTGCACACGTTTGCAACCCTGCATTGATCAAGTATACCAAGTTTCGAGTTGATAGCACTAACGGTCATTGAGTTATAGTTTGTGTTAGGCCACACGCGCAAAGTTTATTGATTCAAGGAGACCATATTGTTTATCAAATTTTGCTGGAAAATTGTTACCAAGTGTATCTCAGGGCCCTCTGGTTGTATACCATTTGGTGGTAGGTGAAAAAATATGAAAAATCTATCTAGGTGAACTTTGGTGCTTCCCGTGGCAAATTTGAAGAGCACATTGAGAATATCTGTAAAAAATTTCATAGCAATGAGACTCACGGTGTAGGAGTTCCAGCCTTTCAGTGTTGACATTTCATGATAGCGCCCCCACCAGGGCAATTTTTAACATTTTTGTTTGACAAGCATTTGCACACCATTTCTCTAACATGTAGCATCTCATGGCCAACAGCAGACAACCACAACAAATATAACCGGGGGTTGAACCCCAAATGTTTTTAGTTTTTGTAGCATCACAATAGTCATGAGCCAGGATGATATAAGCTTATAATACTTTAGTGTAATTAGGTCCCCTAATGCTGTATACCAGAGGTTCTTAACCTGGGGGTCACGATCACAGGGAGTCACAGGAAGGGTGGTAAAAGAAGGGGGTTTTTTTGGTCAAAAAAAAAAAAAGAATATATATATATATATATATATATTGATTTGTGAGATCTCGCAAATCAAACTAGAGATCTCGCAAAACAAAGTCAAGATCTCGCAAAACAAAGTCAAGATCTCGCAAAACTATAGTCAGTGTTTGTCCCAGTACATATTTGTTTTTTTTTCTGTTTTTTTTCCCCCTCCATGTCACTTCGGGGGCTCCGTACTTTTTGGGTCTAGGGGCCGCAGACAGTTTGTCAGACGACCCCCAAACACTGAATTCAAGCCACAGTACACTGTGAAGACAGTGAAGCATAGTGGCGCAAGCATCATGATATGGGGATGTTTCTCATACTATGGTGTCGGGCCTATTTATCGCATACCAGGGATCATGGATCAGTTTGAATACATCAAAATACTTGAAGAGGTCATGTTGCCTTATGCCGAAGAGGAAATGCCCTTGAAATGGGTGTTTCAACAAGTCAACAACCCCAAACACACCAGTAAGCGAGCAGCATCTTGGTTCCAGACCAACAAGATTAACGTTATGGAGTGGCCAGCCCAATCCCCGGACCTTAATCCAATAGAAAACTTGTGGGGTGACATCAAAAATGCTGTTTCTGAGGCAAAACCAAGAAATGCAGAGGAATTGTGGAATGTAGTCCAATCGTCCTGGGCTGGAATACCTGTTCACAGGTGCCAGAAGTTGGTTGACTCCATACAACACAGATGTGAAGCAATTCTCAAAAACAGTGGTTATACAACTAAATATTAGTTCAGTGATTCACAGGAAGGCTAAATGTTGAAGCATTTTTCAGTTTATACAGTAAATGCAGACACTGCTATTTTTTTGAACAGCCTAATATTCCTTTTTCTTCACTTTCTGTAAAGTAATAACAAATTTGATAAATTTTTCTTCATGTTTTGATTTGGAATGGAATGTGCAGTGTTCCCAATGCATTTGCGTGTATGGAAATAAAAGCTATTATAAGGATTTTGAGCTTTACTCACTTTTTTTAAACACACTGCTATTATTTTGAACACAACTGTATATATGGCACATATTCTTTTGATTTTATTATTATTTTTCTTATTTTGTATAATATCTTTTCATATATTTTAGTGTGAATTTTAGATTGTATTCTTGACCTTTGCCTTTTACAGTACTTGCTTTTATTCTTGTTTTTTATTGTTCTCTTGCTATGTTTATTGTTATGCACCAAACAACAAGTCAAATTCCTTGTATGTGACAACTTACTTGGCACTAAAGCGGATTCTGATTCTGATGACCCTTGATGCAAATTTGTAGAGCAAAGACAGCTTGGTAAGTGTCACAAGTTGCATGTCAATAGTTTCATAGGGAATGTGCAGACCCATCTTGCGTTATAAGCAATTTAAAAGCCCCTAGCCCACACATGCCAATCTTGACCACACTTAAAGGGTAATTCCGTTTTTTTTTTAACCTGGCCTCTATATCCACAAAATCGCCTATCATACCGCTAAGTAGATCCCAAAAGTTTCGGAGTTGCTCCGATAGATCGGCTCAGCTGGCAGAGGCGAGGCGAGAGGATTCACTTGTTGCAGGAAGAGGACGGTTGTTTACACGATCCTCTTCTTGCAACAAGTCAACCCTCTTGCTTTCATAGACCACCTTTGTCCACCGTCCATTTCAGAGTGGGATTTCTCCTTGAGCTAGACTTTAGTTTTCTGGTTAAAAAAAAGGTCTATTTCTGTAGTGATCCTTTCAGTAATGTTGTCAGACACTTGTCAGACACACGAATAACAATCTGAGCCTGTCAGTGGCAAAATCAAGTACTTTTAATGGACGTACTTTGACCGCATTGATATGCCCTGGATTACATTGCAGCCATTGAGCCCCCCGTTTCGCGACTGCTGGCTGAGCCGATCTACCGGAGCAACTCCGAAACTTTTGGGATCCACTTAGCGGTATGATAGGCGATTTTGTGGATATAGAGGCCAGGTTGTTATATTCTGCCAATCACAAGACACAATTTTGGACTTGGTGGCGCCCCTTATTGGCCAATTTTAACATGCTTTTGCACAGATGTTACGGGGCCTTTTCTCAACATTTCTACCAAGTTTTGTGTTGATTGGACAATACAACAGACAAATTCAAAAACGTAAAAAAAAGTCATATCTCGATCTAAAGCTAAACCTGGAGTTTCACAATGTACAGCCAGGGCTGGCCTGGTATACTAACCTGTACCATGCTGCTGATGACCATAGGCAACATGTTGAGAGGAAAACGGAGGATATTGAAAAGCGCCAGGGACACAAAGGCCTTCTGGGCATCCAGCACGTTGTGTTCGTCAATCAGGATATACACAGTGAATGTGGACAGGGCAACCTGTAGTGCCAACAAATAGGAGAGAGAGAGAGAGAGGGCAAGTTGAAGTGGTGATGGTTACCCACAATATTACTGGTAGCATTATTATCCTAATAGTTATTAGGATAATTATTATTTGGTAATATTTGACCTATATATGAACTGGGTGCTCTGTATCATACTATACTGTGTCCTAAACAAATAATCGAAGAAAGTATTTATTCTTGAAGATACTATGAATGTGCAACTGTCACTTTGCAAAATGTAAAGAAAAATAACCAAGATTTGAAACAGGTTTAAAGAATGAAACGGATAAAAGAATGGTTGTACAGGCTGGACATTTCAAATAGTGTTTCAGAACAAAAATTATGTTAGAAATCGCACAGACAACCAGCGCAGCTTAAATAGTCTGATGAAACATAAAAAAATATTTCAGCTATCTAAAACATAGGTAAACATAAGACTTTGGTATCAGCTCCTCAGAATGAAAGAGCAGGGGCTTTCCTTCTAGACATGCTATTTTGCGTTGATATTAAACAATTGCAGAAATCAGAGGAAGAGATACCAATTTCTCCACTGACAGTAGCATAAATAGACCATCAGAGAATGCAGCCACAAGGCATGTTGCATTTTAAGTAAGGGAAACAAAACTATGCATTTCATTAGTATTTAGTGTGTGCATGTCCTTCCTTTCTGCTGGACTCACAAGGAAGGGGGCACAGACCCACGTGAAAGTGGACACGGCACCAAGGTAGGCAGCCTTTTTTAGGACCCGCAGCTCAGTCTCACGGATGGCTGACACTTTTTCCTTGAAGGCTAGCTCCCAGGCGTACAGCTTCAGCACCTTGATGCCATTCAGCACCTCATTCATCAGCTTGATGCGGTTATCCTTACACTTCATCTGAACCACCTGCTCAAAACACACACACACAAAAACATGCACAATTAATAACAAGGCCCAGACGCACTGGACATGTATCATTTGATATGGCTCATTTGACTCTACCATGGCACACCACAAGTGGCAAATTTAAAGCATCAACAAGACAACTAGGCATTGATTTTTTTATAGAGTACCTCAATAGGTACATTCAATTATTTAAAATAACAGAAAATTGTCTTTACCCTGCTCTACAGTCTGTTCATTACAACCCAGTTGTACACCCGTTAGTATTCATATTTTGTCTATACCGGAACTTGTATATTGGGCCCAAATCTAGGTCGCAGGAGAACGCAAGGGATGCAAGGGAAAGCTCAGCATAACACCAGTTGCCTGAATACTGCAGCTAGGAATAACGGAATAGGACTGTGGTTCTATTTTGTGAGTTTTCTCTCTGAACTGGGGCCATGATTCAGTGAGGGGACATTCCAGTATCCTTGGAATTTAAACTGGAGAACATAAATGTTATTAATAGTTTTCCAATTCTTTATTTCACTAGCCATATCAATTGCACTTGTTTTGTATGTTCAATACAATAAAATTGTGTGAACTAGTCTAAGTGGACGATATTTTTTTTGTTTTTTTTAACAAAATGTTCTTTCTCATGTACATTTGAATTATACAAAGAAAGTAATAACAAAAAATATAAAATAAAGAAAAGAACAACTATACACAGTTCGGCAAACATACATAACAATTATAAATCATGGCATCATGTGCTTCCACATAGAGCGGAGTATCCAAGCAAAATTAAACAAACAAACAATACAAAAATAAAATATGAAAATCCCTTTGAAGATACAGGTGTTAATTTTGGCCAGATTCCCAATTAAAATCAGTACAGTACCTTGGTAATCTAAAATAAGTTATTACAGGAGCCCATCGGTTTAAAAACAAGAGTTTTGCTGTTATTTTTTCCATTGAGTACACTTTCATTAACCTTTCTTGCCATTGCCATGGTTTGAACCAAGATAAAGTTATCATTTTTTGCCACCAATAAAAGGATAAAAGGATATGCAGCAAGTAAGCCTTTCTCTTTTCTACAGATCCATCAGGGATTGCTCCTATAATATACTACAATGGGTTTAGTGGCAAATCAATGTTCAAAATGGCAAATATTTCTGCATGAATCCCTTACCAGTATGACTTCAATTTTGGACAATCCCCAAAAAATATGAGTGTGATCTCCAACCTGTTTACAGTCCCTCCAGCACAAATTTGTTTTACTTTATGGTCAAATTTTGATAAAAATAAAAAGAGTCTTAAAATACCTAATTTTTAATTTCCACTTGAATTCTTTCCATAGTGGGCTGTTCGTTACTTTATTTCCTCCTTCACACACTTCTTCCCATGTTTCATCTTTGATTATAACATTACTTTCCAGCTCCCACTTTTCTTTTATATCTAGGGTATTCCCTGATTCGTGTGATTGTAAACATTTATATATTTGTGACACAATATTTGTATCACTCTTTCATAATCCCCATTAAACAATCTTCTATGGGAGTGGAGTGACTTTAAGGTGCTTTTATTTATATATAAATCATTACATGGGATGTCACCGTCCTATTTATACGATTTGATTAAATCATATAAACCGCTACGCGCCCTCAGATCTCAGGACGCTGGCTACCTGTCTATCCCAGCAGTCAATAAGAAAACTGCAGGTAACAGAGCCTTTTCTTACCGGGCTCCCTCTCTATGGAACAGTCTGCCTGCCTCAATCAGAGAGGCAGGCTCTATCGAAGTCCTTAAGTCAAGGCTAAAAACCCATTTATTATCTCTGTCATTTGACCAGCCTTGAGGAAGTGGCTCAGTCTCTTCTCAGAGTAAGGCTAGACCAGTTAGCTTATCCTAGCTCAGGGTCCTGCCAATGGATACTAGCATCCAGCCTACATGCCCTATTCTCCTGGTCTACCTGCTCCTGTCCACTGACGCTGGTCATGTTTGTCTGTGTGAGTGAGAGTGTGTGTATGGGTGTGTGTGTGCCTCCTTTCTGTTCCAGGCTGCAGCCCGGCAGAGTTGGCGTCTGCGTGGTCCCGCCTCCTAGGACAATGCTGACTGAGCAGGCATTGCGTTCTCCTATCTGGGCAGTGTTGGCGCCTATAGTCCTATGATGACGCTGACTGAGTTGCCGTTGCTGTGATGCTGCCCCATCAGATCTGGATGTCCCACCAAAATAAACTTTTATGCATTGTGTATACACTGCCTGCCCAAACTCAGCATCTACTGTACGCCCAACCGATCCTCGTAGGGGGATCCCTCTCTGAGTAGCCCCTCCCAAGGTTTCTCCCAATTTTCCCTATAAGGTTTTGTGGGAGTTTTTCCTTGTTCTCTGTGAGGATCTATGGCTAGGGGATGTTGTGTACTAATCATTTATTACTACTCACATGTTGGGCACTGTGAAGCCCTTAGAGACGGTGATTAAGGGCTATACAAATAAATGTGATTTGATTTGGGTGGTCGCTTCAGGATGTTCCACACCCCATGTGACATTAAGTAATTCCTCAATTGTAAATATCTATAAAAATCCTTTGAGCATAAACCGAATTTATCTTGTAATTGTTTAAACGATTTAAAATTTTCTCCCTCAAACATTTGGTCTATTGTAATAAGTCCTTTCTCCACCCACTCCCTAAATCCAGCATCTAATTTACTTGGCAGAAAATCCACATTTTTTGCAATCTTCAATGCTCTCGATGCTGTTAAAGGTACTTCCACCCTTTTTCTCACTAATGACCAGACTTTCAGGGTGCAATTCACCCATTCATTTTTTATCTTAAGTTTTCTCCAGCTTTTTTGCTCCAAAAATGGCAGCGTCTCAAGAGGCACTGGTGGACATGAATTTTCTCTAATCCTAACCAATTCATCTCCTCATCTTGCATCAACCACTCAGCCATTCCACGAAGTTGTGCTGCCCAGTAATATAATTTCAAATTGGGGTAAACTAACAGTTTCAATCTAATCCTAGGTTTCCTCTTCTGCCATATAAATGCGGAAATCAATTTATCTAGCATTTTAAAAACCGATATCGGTATCCAAATGGGTAATGACTGAAAAAGACATAATAGCCTAGGAAGTAAATTCATCCCAACTGTTTCAATTCTGCCAAATAATGAGTGGGAGAATCTCCCATCGTGCCAAATCTGATTTTATTTGAGCAATCCATCTGCCATAGTTCAAGATTCAAGATTCAAGAGTTTTATTTGTCACATACATATACATGCAGTGAAATGCAAAGTGGCAATGCTCACGGGAATGTGCAAAAGGGCATTATACAAAATATTTAACAGTAAAAAAACCAGCACAATATTTACAGTGCGAAAAAAATATAAAAATTACAATAATTACAGTAGAGCTCTTATATAAAGCAACACAATATGTACAGTAAGAGCACTTAATAAAATATAAAATAAGAGGTAGATGGGGGAAATGTGTGAATGTAATGAGCTATAAATTATGTGAATTCGTTAACCTGTGTGTGTGTATGTGTGTGTGTATAAGAGGGGCAGTGTGTGGGTCTAGGTGGGGGCCCTGGTGAGGTCAGAGTTCACAGTCCTGATGGCCTGAGGAAAGAAACTCCGTCTCAGTCTCTCTTTTAGCAGCGTGACTACGGAGGCGATTGCCTGACCGCAGCAGCTGAAACAGTCCGTTGTTGGGGTGGTGGGGATCCTTCATGATCCTGCAGGCTGTGGTTCTGGTTCACTACTCTTTGCAGAGCCTTCCTGTCCTGAGTGGAGCTGTTGCCGAACCAGGCAGTGATGCTCCCAGTCAGGATGCTCTCTACAGCCCCAGAGTAGAAGGACAGAAGGATCCTCCGGGAGACCTTGAATTTCCTCAGTTGCCTGAGGTGGTAAAGGCGCTGCCTCGCCTTCCTCACTAGAGTGTCTGTGTATGTAGTCCATGTGAGATCCTCGGAGATGTGGACTCCCAGGTATTTATACCTGCTCACCCTCTCCACAGAAGTCCCATTTATCCACAGTGGTGAGTACGTCCTCTGTTGTTGTGCCCTCCTAAAGTCCACAATCAGCTCCTTAGTTTTGGTGACATTCAGTAGGAGGCTGATGTCCTGGCACCAGAGTGTCAGATCGGCAACTTCCTTCAGGTAGGCCTTCTCATCGTTGTCCGAGATCAGGCCCACCACCACTGTGTCATCCGCAACCTTGATGATGGAGCTGGAGCTGATACCTGGCCACACAGTCATGTGTGTACAGGGAGTACAGTAGGGGGCTGAGGACGCAACCCTGGGGGGATCCTGTGTTCAGGGTGAGGGGGTTGGAGGTGTGTCTGCCCACTCTGACCACCTGGGGTCTGGCGGTCAGGAAGTCCAGGATCCAGGCACACAGGGGGGTGTTCAGTCCCAGCTCAACCAACTTTCCAGCCAGTCTGGAGGGAACTATGGTGTTGAAAGCTGAACTATAATCAATGAACAGCAGTCTCACATAGCCCCCCCTCCGGCTGTCCAGATGGGAGAGTGTGGTGTGCAATACCTGGGAGACAGCATCATCCGTGGATCTGTTTGGACGATAGGCAAACTGCAGCGGGTCCATGGAGGAGGGGAGGAAGGCGCAGATGAAGTCCTTAATCAGCCTCTCGAAGCATTTCATGACCACCGAGGTGAGGGCCACCGGTCGGTAGTCATTCAGACATGCTGGAGAAGCATTCTTGGGCACAGGGACAATAGTGGATCTCTTGAAGCAGGCGGGGACCACAGACTCAGCCAGGGAGATGTTGAAGATAGTAGTGAACACTGGAGCTAGCTGATTAGCACAGGTCTTCAGTACTCGCCCAGATATGCCATCTGGACCAGCTGCTTTCCTGGTGTTCACCTTCATCAGAGCCCTCCTCACACTGTGCTCGGTCACCGAGAGCGTGCGTTCATCCCCAGCGGTAGAACTCACTCCAGCTGTGCTAACGGTGGTGTTGTTAGCTGGCGAGCTAGCGCTGTTGTTGCTAGCCTCAAAGCGAGCGTAGAATGTCTTCAGTTCGTCCGCTAGGGATGCGTCGGCACTCACGATTGCGGGGGGTCTGCCAAAGGCGTCTGGTGTCGCGCTGCTCCATCTGCGACTCCACTCTGTCCTTGTACCTCCTCTTGGCCTCCTTCACCGCCCTTCTCAGTCCATAGGACGCTGCCTTGTGTTTGTCCATGTTGCTGGATACAAGACCGGAGTTGTAGGCAGCAGTGCGGGCGTTCAAAACGTCGCGGATGGATCTATCAACCCACAGTTTCTGGTTAGGAAAGGACCTAACTTTTACCGTGGGGACGATGGTGTCCACTAGCGTTGCTATGAAGCGCGTTACTGCTTCCGTAAACTCGCTGACGTCCCTGGAACTGGATTGGAACATGTCCCAGTCGACGTCACGCAGAGCGTCTTCTAGCACAGCCTCAGATTGGTCGGACCACCGCTTTACGTCCCTCGTCACTACCGCTTCCCGTGCTATCCTTTGTTTATACTCCGGTAGCAGGAAAATGGCGGCATGGTCCGATTTGCCAAACGGAGGGAGAGAGACAGCCTTGTAGCCTCTCTTGAACGGCGTATAACAGTGGTCCAACGTTCTTTCCCCTCTGGTAGCACACGTAATGTGCTGGTGAAAGTTCGGCATGCCTTTTTTTAGGTTTGCCCTATTAAAGTCCCCAGCCACCACCATAGCCGCGTCAGGATGCTTGTTCTGATGCCGACATAACACATCCTGTAGGTCCGATAGTGCTACGTCGGTGTCCGCTTGTGGTGGTATGTAGACGGCTGTGGTGATGACCAAGCTGATCTCCCGGGGAAGGTAGAATGGACGGCAAGAGATCGTCAGATGTTCCAGGTTCGACGAGCAGGAACGAGAAAGAGTCTTGATGTCCTTGGGGTTGCGCCACTTGTTGTTAGTCATGAAGCAAACCCCTCCACCCTTGGATTTGCCAGACTCTTCTGTTCTGTCCGCACGGAAAACGGAGAAGGACTCGGTTGGGCATATGGCTCGATCCGGCACCAGCGGGGTCAGCCATGTTTCCGTCAGACAAAAGATGTTACAATCCCTCATGTCCCGTTGGAATCTAATCCTCGCCCGAACATCATCCAACTTGTTTTCCAGAGACTGGACGTTAGCAAGAAGGATGCTGGGCAGAGGTGGACGGAGGGCTTGAACTCTCAGTCTGTTCCGAATTCCGCCTCGTTTTCCCCGATGTTTCTTCCTTCGTCTCCTCGTAGGTGCGTCTCCACTGTTGTTATTGTGGCTCGCTCAGACTATCTCTGCCGGCCACGCTGGGTCGATGGAAAAAGTGGACAAAAACCTTTGTTCTGCGCAAATGTTTTGTACAACTGTGATGTTTCTGGGGTGATTATGATGCCCAGATACCTAAATCCTTGTGGCGACCAATTAAATGAAACCTCCTTGTCCACCCACCAACATCAGAGCCTTCAATTTGGATTGATTAATTTTATAACCTGACACTGTCCCAAAGTCTTTCAAACATTTCAAGAGTGCGGGGATAGAGGTTAGAGGGTCACTTATATAAAGAATAACATCATCCATGTACAATGAAATTTTATGTAATCCTCCGCCATCTGATATTCCATGTATATTAGGATTCTCCCCTATCATTTCTGCTAGTGGCTCTATGCTAATCGCAAATAATAATGGGGATAGGGGACACCTTTGTCTGGTCCCTCTTTTTAAATTTAAATTGTTCAGATGTATACCCATTGACTCGCACTCTTGACAGAGGTCCAGAATACAGTACTTTAACCCAATTAATAAAATCCAAATGAAATCCCATTTTTTTTCCAAGTATAGCCAATCTATTCTATCAAATGCTTTCTCAGCATCTAAACTGAGAAGCATTGAAGACCGTTTCTTGTGCCACTGAGATTATGTTTAGGGTTCATCTAATGTTATTTATTTCCTGTCTTCCAGGTATGAAACCTGTCTGATCTGTTTAATTATTTTATTAATACACATCTAGATTCTTTTAGCCATTATTGTGCTCAGTATCTTTATATCACTGCAGAGCAAACTTATAGGCCTATATGAAGCGCCTATATTTGTAGGGTCTTTCCCTTCCTTAGGGATCACGGTGATTATTGCTTCCGACCATGTTTCTAGGAGGGTCTTTCTCATTGAGAGCATAATTAAATACTCTTTGCAAAAGGGGTATTACCTCCTCCTTAAAACACTTATAGAATTCCCCTGGGTTAGGGTTAATAAATCACCAGGTGATTTATTATTTTTCAAATTCTTTATAGTTTCTTCAATTTCCTTTGTGATTGGTGTGATCCATATCTTTTTAAAATCTTTTTTAATTTATCTTAGCTATGTAGCTTTATTGCGCAGCTCACTTTTAGTTTTACACCATAGCAGAACACATTAGAATGATTCAATCTGATTTCTTAACATTAGACATTAACATTATTGTAGTGAATAGTTTTTTGTTAATTCAAACCTTGGATATTTGAGGATGTACGCATCTGTGATATATGAAAATAAGAAGCGCTGATTATTATTATGTTTTCTATGGCTTTAAGAAAAGGTATGAAGGAGGATACAGATTACTGTGTTTTTTGTCCCACCTGGTAGGTTTTGGTTTTCATGGCAATGACAGCATTGACTGGCACCATCAGAACCATCACAGCTACTCCAGCCAGCACAGATGGACCTAGGTTCTGCACACCAAGAGGAAAAAAAAAAATTCTTTCATGAAATTGCAAACCATGATGTGCTGCCTTTTTCTCTGCATGTAACTACTGATCGTATTTTGTTTGACAAATCAAACAAAGGCTAACAAAACTGAAATATTTCCTTTGCGTATTAGACCGAAATGGAAAATACAATGCTAAAAAGAAAGCAAACATTAACTGCCTCCCCTCCCCCATTCCAATCCATTGGCTTGCCCATGGCTGCTTCTCAAAACCTTGAATTAAAAAAAACAACCTTGAATTCAAAACCTCTGTGCTAGTGTATACCCCCATACCGGCAGGCCATAGTCAACCCCAGTACCTCCAACCTATGGTCTAATTTTACAACACCATACATTTTGGCCATGGTCAAGCCCGACATGCCTTCCTTGTCTGGCCATCTCTCCACCTGATCTCAACTATTCTTCCCCCCCTGGCTCCCTAATGGTGGAATGACCTTTGACTTTCTGACTACAGTCAGAAAAGCAAGTCACTTCCCATCTTCCATCATATTGTAAAAGCACTTATTACTGGTTATGATGGTCATCTTGGAAATGAAGATTATTCAACTTTTGCATGCATCACAAGCCTACCTGCCAGAGAAAGTAGAGTGCCAGCACCACCTGCAGAGGGGCAGACCAGATCATGTTGATATAAGTGATGAGGTCCATGAAGCGCTGGGCATCCACTGACATCAGGTTGACAATCTCGCCCACCGTGGAGGTACGCCGTGCTGCGTTGCTGATTACCAGTGCCTGAAAAAAAGAGATCAAGTAGAGGTAGAAACGATCACCAAATAAAGGTTATACAGGTCCAAATTAGATTGATAATTAAAGGGAAATAATGAAATTATTTCAACAAACAATTCATCTTAGATCTTTCAAGAATATGTCGATATTTTAGTTTTCTTCACCAGACATTAGCACTGTTATAGCATCTCATTGAAGCCATGCTAATTAGAAACGTTTGTGTCTGCTGAAGAAATCTAACCAACTAAAATAAGAGCTACGAATGTAACTACTATGAATTCTGGATGACAGCCAGAGGCAGTCTGTGACCTGGGATGATGTACGGCACACCCCCAGTATAGACCCCTCGTCATCCCGTAATCTGTTCCAACAGAATCTTCTAGCAGTTGCCTCCACATAAGCCTTGAGCACCAGCACCAGGAACAGTGGCTCCAATATCTCGTCCTTCCCCCTCAGTGCATCTAGGGGGTAAAATTATGCTAGCTTGATCACCTGGTTGACATGAGATGGAGACAGCCTTTTTGGAAGAAAATTTGATTGATTGGGCCAGAGCGCCACCCTTGAACCATCTGCATTCCAGCGCATACATAACTGGCTCATGAGAAGGCGTGTGCTCCTTGAGTTCAGAATAGTCTGAGCAACTGATTGGTCATAAGCTAGTAGAAGCGGGTCTTGGCCTTCAAAGGCCAGACACACACCTGTAGGTGATCCGGATCTGGGTACCATATGCAACCTTCCAGCTGCAACAGGTCTGGCCTCCTCGGGAAGTGCCATGGCACCCCATTGACCAGTGTGAACCTGGCGTTATGGTGCCTAAAGACTACACGACTTTCAAAATCAACAGATCGCTGTACTGTTCACACAACACAACTTTCTGTCTTGTAATCGGATATCTTGACACTACATGACTGATTGGTGACAGGGGGTCACACTTTACAAGGTCTTTCACCAGGAGGAATCCCTGATGAGTCTGTCTGGTCTCCAAACTACGTTTTGTCACAAAAAAAAAGTGACAGGGGAAATTATGCGAGACCATGCATGAGAGTTTTTTCTGATGTGATTTGCAGCAAAAAAAACAAGGAAGAAAAAGAAAATATTGAAGAGAGAATGGTTTGGGAGACTCCGTCTGGCAGTCCTGTGCTGCCAGACTGCTACCCACCCTAACAGGGAGGAATCTGTCCCTACCACTTCCCGACGGTATCACTCCGAAGAGAACACCTCTGGTGAAATATGCCACTGCTTGCCACTCTGACCCTCCTGTGCCATTCACCCATATCTAAAGGGGACTCATTACTGACTATATGAACTTTTGCACAGACAACATTGTCCCCTCCAAAACAATCCACTGCTTTCCTAAGAATAAACTGTAGATTGACAGAGACAAATGTGGCAAATGGCAAATGTGTGCAAAGGTGGTCTACCGCAAGGTAGACCACCCTCTGACTGTGCGTAATGTTTCTCTTGCTGTAGTATACTACTACACATAGGAGAGGAAAAGTACATTGACAATCAGAAAGTACATTGAGTCGAACCCACTGAGCTGTGTCTGTAGACCTACCTTTTCAATGGTGTCCTTTCCCAGCAGGGCACTGATCTCCTGGTTGAGGACCAGGGCTTTTTCAGGGTCTCTGACCACACTTTTACCCCGCTGAAGGCTGGGGGCTTGCATCAGAATTGTAGCTTGTACCCCTTGGACAGTTTTGAGACCACACAAGGGTCTGCAGTGTGCTTCCCACAGTAACTGAGGTGCTGCAGAGAGAGGTGTCAGGGCGACAACCAGGTGCTGGTTCCCTTGGTACCTGGAACGTTGCCTGTGCAGGTGCATGGCAGCGTTGGTCACTTCATGCAGGATACCACTGGCCCCTTGCTGCACTTGGGCAAGCAGTAGTCCTGCAAACTGCTGCCTAACTTGGCCAACTTGCACACTGCATTCCAGGGCCTGCTGCCCCTTTGGCCCAAACATCTGGCCTGGGACCACTGGGAGAGAGCAGAAGGTCCATCTGACAGGGGAGACTGGGCCAGGCAGACCTGGCATGTGCCAGGATCACTATTGACATCAACTTACCAAGTTCCCTAGACATGAAGGGAAACGCCTGCAGAGATGCATCACTGAGGTGCTACACTGGCCGCTTGAGGGGAGAAAGCCGGAACAGGCTCCCCATAGTCTGACGGACGAAAATGTAGCGCAAACCCTGTGGTTGTGAGACACAAACCAGGCCAGCCACCAGCTTTTGACTTGCTACTGTTTAGCATTCAATTGTGAGAAGATAGAAGGAACAGATTACGGGTGACGAGCGGTTTGTCGGGCATGCCCTACGTCATCCCAGGTCACAGGTGACTTTGTTGGTATAATGACTTGACCTGTGTGATGGACAAGATCCAGTGTTCAAGCACCACCTCTGGTGGTAATCTAGTCAATAGACCAAAATTCAGAATGTCTTTGTATCACCGAAATCTAGGTGCATCCTGGTGACCTGGTGGTAAAGGTCTGCAACCGGCAGAGTGTGATGGTGCTGAAACAGTGCTGAAACCTACTGTGGACACAATGCTCTACCTCCATAACGCTTATTTAAAGCACTTTGTGACTGTAAATAGTTCACTTCATAGGCCTATAACGGAAATATTTTTTATTCATTGGACTTTTCTTTCAGGCAGTCCAGCCACATTCCTTGGCGAGAATTAGGACTAAATTCTAGTCGATATAAATGGTGACATGTTATTGTTTTCATATAGCCAGATCAATTTATTTGTCTGTGTGCTGTGCTGCAGGGCCGCCAAGCCAATAGCCCTAGTTCAGAATGCAGTTTAAGCTATTTGCTTTGTTCATTGGGCAACATACATGTTCTTTTGTAATTACTGTGCTGTGACTAGAAAAAAAAGTGTTATGATGAAGACATAGGCTACTACTAGGCTATTCGCTGTATGTGTTGTTGTTGGCTTTTGAGCAGTCGGGTGCGGGTCTGAAATTTTGTAGACGTTGGGCTATTTTCGGGTAGGGCCATAAAGATGTCAGGAACAGGTGGGCTAGGGATTAATTTCTAAGACCTCTATTTGGTGGTTTAGAATCACCCTTTATCACTTATTTACTCTATTTTGCATCTTTCCTGCTACAGACAGATATGTCGTTAAAGTATTCCTTGAATTTGCTTGGATTTCTGTACCTTCCTGTAGACTGCTCCAATAATGGCAGTACGCAGACGCATGCCAGTGACGAAGCAGACATGAAAGTACTTCTGCAGGATGAGTGTCTGCAAGCAGGTACATACAAAGAGTAGAGCTGTGTAGAAGTATCCCTGCCATGAGGGAGCACTGGAGTTGTTAACAAAGTGTATCAGCAGCCTGGATGGGATCAAGAGGAAGAGGTCAACATAAAAGATGAACTGAAATTGAGACTAAAAGCAACTCATTCTGCTCACCTAAACGGCTTTCAAAGCTTTTTAAAGTTAACAACGTGATTTATCGTGGGACTAGAGGAAGCACTATTGACGAATTAAATTTAAAAAAAGTTGAGCACCCCACCAACACACCCACACTTCCACTTGCCCAGGTTGAAGATAGAAACATCTACAGGCTTATGGTGGCCAGCTAGGACCAGGGGGCATAAAGGCAGTTTTTTTCTTCACTTTCTAAGTGAAAGATGTCAAGTGACAAGGTAGCATTTTAAGCAAGATAATGTATAACATTAGCTATTCCTTTGTTGGCATGATTAGCTTACATATGGTTATGGTGTAGTAGTATTCACTTTGCTGCCTACTAAGTGTAGTACCCTGGAAAATATATTATTGCTGTTTACTGCTTGTAAATAGTGTTTGCAATACATTACTATGGTAATAAAGGGGAAGAAAGGAAGTTGTGGCGAGTTGAGAAAGAAAAGTGTGTGGTATGAATGAAAACATGTGGAATATTTTCTATGATAAGAATATAAATAATGTTACATTTAAGTTTAAAATTATTATTATCATCATCATTGACATGTTACGGAACAAGAGGTGCAGGCTTTTGTTTTGGATGTTCCCCCAAAAGACAGTTTACTCTGCAAGTGGATTAGCTATCGGCAGAGCTAACGTTCAAGCTACAGGGAGTGAGTGAGAATAGTGTTAGCTTGCAAACTTGCCATCGAGCTAGCATTTATTTTGTTTTAGTTATAAAGTGTACAATGTATCATAGGCATGCATAGAATCCTATTAAGTTTGTGCTGGTTTATTATTTTTCTGCCGGTTTATTATTCTTATGCCGCAGCTCAAATTGCCGTGAGCTGGAATGAGGTAAAACCATGAAACTTGGCCCAATAACTGGAAATGATGTGCAAATGCTTCCTAAGAAACAAGATCCCAATCAGCCAGATGGTGGCGCCCAGAGGTGGAAAGAATACTGAAATATCCTACTCAAGTAGAAGTACTGTTACTTGACTGAAATTTTACTCAAGTAAAAGTAAAAGTACTGGTGTAAAAAATTACTCAAGTAAAAGTAAAAATTAGCTCACTTAAATAGTACTCAGAGTAAAAGTTACTTAGTTACTTTTTTTGTTGTTGATCTTTATAATAAACTAATTTTGCTATGGTTACATACATTATGGTTATCCCATGCAATAAACTGAAAAAGGAAGAGAGGAAATTATTGTACAGTAGGAACTTGGTTCATTTATTGCTGAGCGAAGGCATCTGTATGTCATAAAATGAAGGATGTCAAAAGTATATACTATTACCATTTGAAAATAAATTAAAGCAGTTAAAACATATTGACACACACACACGTGTGTGTGTGCGTCTGTCTGTCTGTCTGTCTGTCTGTCTGTCTGTCTGTCTGTCTGTGTGTGTGTGTGTGTGTGTGTGTGTGTGTGTGTGTGTGTGTGTGTGTGTGTGTGTGTGTGTGTGTGTGAGAGAGAGAGAGAGAGAGTGTGTTGACCTGCAGTGTGCTGGTTGGTGGTAGGATTCAGTATTTACTAAATGAACAAAACCCAGACATGTGAAACGGTGTCTGTCCTCTGAAACTAGGATTAGCCACCACAAATATCGAAACGTGAACTGATGTTTTCTAAGGCTCTCAATTCTATCTGAAATTATAAACTCAATCTCCTCAAACAGTGCCACGCCTAATGTGCCATGTGGGAAGTACCATTATAACAGGTAGGAACACCAACCTGAGAAAGAGACTGCCTATTGATTAGAAATCTAACTCCCTACAATTTGTTTTTGTTCCACTGCTCTTCCATTGTAGCGCCTACAAAAGCTGCATTCAATGATCTTCCTGACAGCTGAATTGGCGTTTGTGATCCAAAATCTCTTCCTAACGTTGGACAGTGTGTGAGTCCGCCCACTATGGCCCAGATTCTGGTGTACATGTCTAAGAATGAGCATAGAAATGTGTTGATCTTTGGAGAGAATGAGTGGATGCTTAGCTTCCTCCGGCATTGCTCCTCTACTCAATCTTCCTCCAACTCTCAGGAGTCCATTCTCCAAAACTGGATCCAGCCTGGATCCGGGACCGGCTGCGGCCAATTAAGCCTAATTGCAGCCGGGCCCTTTTAACCTGTGTGTGACTGTGAGAGCGAGAGGAGGAACGCGCCAGTGTGAGAGGCTGGCACCGTGTGTGTTTGAAGCCGACGCGGACGGAGGATCCGGTCGGCTGGAGGAGAGTGAGCCAGCCAGCGACGGGTGAGACGGAGCGGGAGCGGGCCGTCTCCTGCCGCGGTGTCCCGCGGAGGTCCGGGGGCAGCCGGGAGCCGCCTGCAAGCCGCCTGACCAGCCGGGGTTGGGGTGGGATGCCCCTGGAAGCCTGGCAGGCTGGGGCAGCCTTGGGGCTTCGCGGCTGGCCCACCGGGACCGGGGCGGACGACCGGCGGAGGAGGCGGCGCCGAACACAGCTGCCGTCAAGACCCGGGCAGTGAGATTGCGGTGTTCGCAAATAAAGCGGCCACGCTGGCCATTAAACTCTCCCCCTGTCTGCGTCTCTGTCTGTTCCGGACCCCAGTTATGTGGCACCTTGCCACATTTGGTGTTTTTGGCCAATGCATTTGATTGGTGTCTGGTCCCAGGGCAATTTTTTTTCTAGCTCGCAATATTCCTTTGATCATTTTAAATAATTTACTCAGTAACGGATGGATGTACAAACGTAGCGAACTACTTTACTTCATTCAAACCATACTTAAGTAAAAGTAAAATTACTGACTTTGAAAAATACTCAAAAAAGTACAAGTACACGAAAAAGCTACTCAATTACAGTAACGAGAGTACTTAGTTTCTTATTAGTAATTAGTTTCTTCCACCTCTGGTGGCGCCGTAATAAAACGTGATTTTGGAAAGGCCACACCCCACAGACCGTGACTCCAAATGACTTGAAATATAGGGGGTGACGGCGTTGCCGAACAAGGGCATGGGCCTGGTGCAAATTGTGCCATAAATCAAAGGGTTTGTCCAGTCATCACAAAACTTGGTAGATATTTATGCTGAAATAAGTTTGTAAAATTATCTTAAAATTGTCCAATAGGCCACAAATCCTTTCCATACGTATAGTATTTTTCTGGGCTTTTATTTTGAAAATTGGGCTTTGTTTTTTGAGAATGGAAGCCTCTGTCCTAGTGGCCTTGCTTACTTAAACATAAAGTTAAGTACATATATTTGTTTGTGGAATTTATCTTCTTCTGTCACTCTGCATGCAGTTTGCAGTATCATAAATTATTACTTATTCATTGTGTTCTCAGTGTAACATTGGTAATGAATACAATGAATGAATGAATACAATGAGTACTATTGGAATTACACTCCCCACCCTGCAGGACTTGTACACCAGGAGGTGCAGAACCAGAGCCTGCAGGATCATGAAGGATCCTCACCACCCCAACAACGGACTGTTTCAGCTGCTGCGGTCAGGCAAGCGCCTCCGTAGTCATGCTGCTAAAACAGAGAGACTGAGACGGAGTTTCTTTCCTCAGGCCATCAGGACTGTGAACTCCGACCTGTTTTTTGTTTTTTTTTACTGTTAAATATTTTATAACCATGCCCTTTTGCACATTCCCGTGAGCATTGCCACTTTGCATTTCACTGCATGTATATGTATGTGATAAATAAAACTCTTGAACTTGAACTTGAACAGTTGGGAACAATGGAAACAATGTCACTGGATGGATATAGTAGCAGTGTAAAATTTGCTGTTAGTGTCCTAGAGAGGCTAAAGATTCTTTAAAACACAGTTTCACATTTAAGATAAAGATAAGATAAACTAAGATAAACTAACATTTGCATGCTAGCGCAACTAGCTAATGGGTGACAGTTAATCTGATATTTACACTCTTAAAGATTAACTAAGTCTAATGTGACTTTAGTTTGAGTCCTTTGCATCCACTTTTTGAGAGAATATGTATTTTAAGTAATGTGTGTAGCTTCAAAGGGGTCTCTGAATGGAGAAATGCATTTAAGCTAGTTTTTAGAAAGATCATTTTCAGATGTTTCTGTTAGCCGCCAAAGCCACAGAATAAATACGGAAAAAAACCCGGAGAATTATAATTTGGTGCTGTAAAACTAGATTTTGAACCTTTTTTAAAGAGATTTTCTCATATTTGTGGTTGCTATACGGTACTCCAACCAGCAGGGCGGTGGTGGATATCATGATAAGCACATCATGGTGTGCGGACTCTACTAGTGCTTTACTGTTAAGTTTGTTCATCTCTAGTGGGTGTATGGGTCTATGTGTCTGTCTAGTCTCTCACTCTATTTCGTTCCCTTGATTCTTTCTCTTTGTGTGAAGGCAGTGGATGAGGAGATCGAGAAATACATTAAGAGATGAAGGAAGGAAGGCAAGAGAGAGGAAAGACCAGTCAGAAGAAGAGAATGAATTATTTAATTATTATATATACATATCGATGGCCGAAGAGCAAAACCTCCTATCTGAAAAATGCACTTTTTTGAGAAAACTAAAAAAGACTTGTTTTCTTGCAGAATGCTATTTGTTAAGGTTACCCAATACATAATACACTGCAGATAGGACGTTTTGCGCTTTGGCCATCGATATATGTGTATATATTATATTCAATATTCTTGCAATTGTTTATAATAAAATATTAGAATGGTGCAATTCAGTGTTTGCTGTCAATACCACAACTTTTCATTATCAAATATTTGGGCTTCAAGTTCAAGTTCAAGAGTTTTATTTGTCACATACATATACATGCAGTGAAATGCAAAGTGGCAATGCTCACGGGAATGTGCAAAAGGGCATAGAAATATAAAAATACAATAATTACAGTAGAGCTCTTTTATAAAGAAACACAATATGTACAATAAGAGCACTTAATAAAATATAAAATATGAAGTGTAAAATATAAAATAAGAGGTAGATGGGGGAAATGTGTAAATGTAATGCGCTGTGAACTATGTGAATTCGTTAACCTAAGTGTGTGTGTGTGTATAAGAGGGGCAGTGTGTAGGTCTAGGTGGGGGCCCTGGTGAGGTCGGAGTTCACAGTCCTGATGGCCTGAGGAAAGAAACTCCGTCTCAGTCTCTCTGTTTTAGCAGCATGACTACGGAGGCGCTTGCCTGACCGCAGCAGCTGAAACAGTCCGTTGTTGGGGTGGTGGGGATCCTTCATGATCCTGCAGGCTGTGGTTCTGGTTCACTACTCTTTGCAGAGCCTTCCTGTCCTGAGCGGAGCTGTTTCCGAACCAGGCAGTGATGCTCCCAGTCAGGATGCTCTCTACAGCCCCAGAGTAGAAGGACAGAAGGATCCTCCGGGAGACCTTGAATTTTCTCAGTTGCCTGAGGTGGTAAAGGCGCTGCCTCGCCTTCCTCACCAGAGTGTCCGTGTGTGAAGTCCATGTGAGATCCTCGGAGATGTGGACTCCCAGGTATTTATACCTGATCACCCTCGCCACAGTAGTCCCATTAATTCCCAATGGTGAGTACGTCCTCTGTAGATGTTGTGCCCTCCTAAAGTCCACAATCAGCTCCTTAGTTTTGCTGACGTTCAGGAGGAGGCTGTTGTCCTGGCACCAGAGTGTCAGATGGGCAACTTCCTCCAGGTAGGCCTTCTCTTCATTGTCGGAGATCAGGCCCACCACCACTGTGTCATCAGCAAACTTCACGATGGAGTTGGAGCTGTAACTGGCCACACAGTCATGTGTGTACAGGGAGTACAGTAGGGGGCTGAGGACGCAACCCTGGGGGGATCCTGTGTTCAGGGTGAGGGGGTTGGAGGTGTGTCTACCCACCCTGACCACCTGGGGTCTGGCGGTCAGGAAGTCCAGGATCCAGGCACACAGGGGGGTGGTTCAGTCCCAGCTCAATCAACTTTCCAGCCAGTCTGGAGGGGACTATGGTATTGAAGGCTGAACTATAATCAATGAACAGCAGTCTCACATAGCCCCCCTCTGGCTGTCCAGATGAGAGAGTGTAGTGTGCAGTACCTGGGAGACAGCATCATCCGTGGATCTGTTCGGACGATAGGCAAACTGCAGCGGGTCCATGGAGGGGGGGAGGAAGGCGCAGATGAAGTCCTTAATCAGCCTCTCAAAGCATTTCATGACCACCGAGGTGAGGGCCACCGGCCGGTAGTCATTCAGACATGCTGGAGAAGCATTCTTGGGCACAGAGACAATAGTGGATCTCTTGAAGCAGGCGGGGACCACAGACTCAGCCAGGGAGATGTTGAAGATTGTGGTAAACACTGGAGCTAGCTGATTAGCACAGGTCTTCAGTACTCGCCCAGATATGCCATCTGGACCAGCAGCTTTCCTGGTGTTCACCCTCATCAGAGCCCTCCTCACACTGTGCTCGGTCACGGAGAGCGTGCGTTCATCCCCAGCGGTAGAACTCACTCCAGCTGTGCTAACAATGGTGTTGTTAGCCGGCGAGCTAGCGCTGTTGTTGCTAGCCTCAAACCGAGCGTAGAATGCGTTCAGTTCGTCCGCTAGGGATGCGTCGGCACTCACAATTGCGGGGGGTCTGCCCTGGTAGTCCGTAATAGTCCGTAGTCCCTTCCAGAGGCGTCTGGTGCTGCTCCATCTGCGACTCCGTCCTTGTCCTTTTTGGGCTTTATACTATATAATGTTGTATCAATGTAAATGTTAAACTGTGTTGTATATTTTAGAAAATTTAGACAATTAGTTATTTTAGACAATTTACGAATTAAAAAATTCAGTGAGGATGGAAAGGGAATGGTTTATAATCTTAAATGGGGCCTGTTCTGGGGCTATTCTGGTACAGAATTGGCTTGGATTCGGCAAACGGAACTGGGCCGTCATTCAAAACAAGGTCAGGCCATATCCGTGTTCCGGTGTGGGGCCAACTAAAGCTGACTTGGCAGGTGAGAACTGGGCTGCAACTGGACTGGCATTTCTTTGCTATGTGGGTATATAATCTTAAATCGGGCCTATTCTGGTTTAGCATCGGCAGAATTGGCTTGGATTCGGCAAACGGAACTGGGCCAATGTACTCGACCCGATTATGGGCAGTCATTCAAAATGAAGTTGGGCCATCTCCGGGTTCCGGTGTTGGGCCAACTAAAGCTGACTCGGCAGGCGATAACTGGGCCGCGACTGGACCGGCATTAGTATAGCTACATATTTACATCTTTAAAGCTACCTAAGGCCTCCTAGTCACCCAAGTGAGATTCCTAGACAGAGTATTTATTGGTACATCCCATCATAGCTCCTCCCATGTGTTTTAGTGTATCAGTGGTAGTTACCGATGGAGGTGCAGCATGCAGTCATTAACGCATCATCAGAGCATCAGAAAACAGCCCTGGTTACATTTCAAGGACCATCATTCTCTCTCTGTACTGAATGGAGGAGGCATACCTGCATTTCCACATGAAACACAGGGAGGACATCATTGTGCTTGGCAGAGTAATGGAAACCAGGGATGGCAACCTGGAGCATCGGTATGCAGCCTTGACTTATTGGCAATTTGCAGTGGGCCAGGGAATTTGGCTTGTCTGTAATGAATACTAGAAAGTACTGTACATTATGAAGTCCTACATGGCCTTACATGCAATCTACTGTATACTGTAAGAGCTTCCATAAATTGCTATTCAATAGACTGCATAAGCATAACTTACAAAATTACAATCTAAAATTACCATGTTTATTTTATTCCAGCCTCTATTTCCATAGACACTGGAGCAGCTGAGGACACAATGCCATCATCTCCACTGATGGAAGATACTGCTGGTGCTTAGTACCCAGTGGTACAGGCTGAGACCATTACCCTAGACTTCTCCGGGTCAGCCTTGAGATCTTTTGATGTCATGCAAGGAGTTTTTTTCCAATGGCTCGCACATCTGTGATTAATTTTCCTCTTACCACCACAATTTTTAGCAATTCCATGAGCAGCAAACTTCTTACTAACATTGCTAACTGTGGAAACAGGAAGATCTCCAGAGATGACCTTATAGCCTTATGAACTCTTATGTTTGGTGAGAATAGCTTTTCCATTTTCAGACAAGCAGGAAAGCAGAACAGACTGTTTTATCATCTAAAAAATGATAATTGGTTCATTTTTACCCATTACATCCACCTCATGTAAGGATAGAGATATTTATTTAGCACAAAACACATGAGGCAAAGAGCATGTAGCATGCAGTTGAGGTCAAGGGGACAAGACAAAGATAATCTCAACTATTAGTGTAGTCTAAACAACAGAAGACAGACTGGAGGATGATTTTTCAGGTGCCGCAGACAGAAAGGTGGGTGTATTAAATAAAAATTTTAGGAAACATTTGATGTCTAAGACAACCTGAGTATATTCATTTGTATTTAGAATCAAATTTGGGCAAGTACCAATGGCATTCAACTTGTCCTAACAACCACTTGTTCTCAAGAACCAGTGGCTGCATAAAAATGGGTTATTTCACACACGTAAGTATTTAGGAACGTTATAATTTTGTAACGCCTTATTTTATGTGTCATTCATTTGTCCCTATCATTGTTGGCATTTGTTAAAGCAAGAGGCAGCACTAGGACAAATTTAGAAACTTGTTTCTAAAGTGTCTGGTGAGAAGAAATAGCCATGTATATTTTGAAATGTCAAGGTCTTTTAACATAGCCACTTAATGGAGTCACACTCTATCTTTCATATTACTTCATACTGCTTTTATATTACAGTCACAGTTCACCTGTCACTAAAGCTCTTGTTGCTGAATTTGTGATTTGTGATGTTTCTCAGCTGTAATCTGACTATACTGCTTACAGCCCCCCCACTTCCATCTTTTGCAAGGCTGTCATGATAAACATATATAGCAAAGATTACAACAACCATGGAAATGTACAAGTTAAGTTAAGATCTCTTTTGCAACAGCAATTAAATGAGAAAAAAACGGCACCTCACCTAAGGATCTCAGGCCCAACAAACATGAGGATGTCCTGGATGATCTTGTAGAAAGAGGAGATGAGGAAGTAGGGCCCAAAGGTGAGGCATAGCGCCCAGAACAGGGACGGCTCCCCTGTTTTATGAGCCATTTTTGCAATCAATATCTCCGACTCCTCCACAACTCGGACCTCCTTGCTCTTGCTACGAGATGCTTGCTTAGGGGAGTACAACGTCTTCTCATGTGGCCTAGGACAAGGGAATTAAAGGAGTGTTAGGTAGTGTGAATTGAGAATGGATTATAGAAATTACCGTCTGACGTCGGCATGTTGTCAATTCAGCAGGTAGCCTTTTCCGTTTGAATGAAATTAATGAACAGATTAATTTCATTGCCACTATAAAGTCCCTCCAGGATGTAGCGATCTTGTGATCACAATAAGGGCGAATTCCAATTCACCACTTGGCCCTACCCCTTAGCCCTTCCCCTCCGTTTTGCGCATTCGGTAGGGCCAAGTGCGAGGGCTACATGGCCCTTGAAATGGAGATTTTTCAGGGGCACACTTCAAACCAAGGGCTAGGAAAAATCTCCCAGAATGACTTGCGAATCAACTGGAAGATCATAGGGACCGCTACACTACCATCCAAAGTGATCACAAATGTAGTATTTCCTTCTTTAATAAAGATTTAAAAAATATTCTAACCGTGGTATTATCTTAGTTTAATGTCGTTTCAATGTATTATAGACCGTTTCTTTATAACAAGCATAACAAAAAATCGCTAATATGCCGATGTCTCTACTTCGCTAGTTAGTTACGTTAGAACATTGTTTTTAGGCTGATTTGTGCATGACAGCCCCGCATTTTGACATATTTCCATGTTGCATTTCCCCCTTTGCTGGCATATGACGCCCGAAATATAACTTAAGTCCAGCAGCGAAGTTGCTGCACTTGTTACGGCTCCTCTAATATCAGTGCAGACTGGCAGGGTAACGTTAGGAGCACGGCTTGCTAGACTACAGAGCACCGCTAACGCTATTCTGTCAAGAAGTGGACTGGTAATGAAGCAGTGGTCTTTTTTATTTGATGACTTGTTTAATCGATTAGTAGCGTGAAAAGTATAAATTGTGAACGAATCGCGAGCGTCCATGCTTTTCTATCTCCATCAGATGAACGGCAAATGTCACTGTGATAATACCATTATTGCCATAGTAATCTCCGATAACAAACTTGTCCCGTAAAAAATAACCTACTTGATCCCTTCCGATCGGGTTTTAGATCCTTTCACTCGACCGAAACTGCACTTACGCGAGTGGTAAATGACCTTCTGTTAGCTATTGACTCCAACTCAACCTCAGCACTATTGCTACTTGACTTGAGCGCAGCCTTTGACACAATTGATCATACGATACTCTTGAACCGCCTTGAACATTATATTGGTATCCGGGGATCAGCCCTTTCTTGGTTTAGGTCTTACCTACTTGATAGATCACATCGCGTCTTTTACAACAACATGACCTCAGAGTGTTGCAATATGGACTTTGGTGTCCCGCAAGGCTCTGTCCTAGGACCACTGCTATTCTCTATCTATATGCTACCACTTGGTGGCATCATTCGCAAATTTGGAATTAACTTCCATTGCTACACCGATGACACCCAAATTTACATACCAGTCAAACCAACCGATAACACCCAATTCCAAAAACTAGAGGCCTGCCTATCAGAGGTCAAATATTGGATGTCCCTAAACTTCCTACTTCTTAATGGCAGCAAAACTGAGATGCTGATTGTGGGACCAGCTAGACATAGACACTTATTTGAGAATACTACTCTCAATTTTGATAGTTGTGTAATCTCCCAGAGCCCACACGTTAAAAATCTTGGGGTAAAATTCGACCCTACCCTCTCATTCGAGTTGCACATTAAGGAGATCACAAAAACAGCGTTTTATCATCTTCGTAATATTGCCAAAATTCGACCCATGCTAACAGAGGCAGACGCAGAAATTTTAGTACATGCCTTCGTATCATCCAGAATCGATTATTGCAATGCCCTTTTTTCAGGCTTACCTACTGGGCGAACTAAAAAATTACAATTGGTTCAGAATGCTGCTGCCAGAATCCTGACCAAAACTAGGAAATTCGACCATATAACTCCCATTCTATCCTCATTACACTGGCTACCAATTCAAGCCAGATGTGACTTTAAGGTGCTTTTACTTGCATATAAATCATTACATGGGATGGCACCGTCCTATTTATCCGATTTGATTACACCATACAAACCGCCACGTGCCCTTAGATCTCAGGACGTTGGCTACCTGTCTATCCCAGCAGTCAAAAAGAAAACTGCAGGTAACAGAGCCTTTTCTTACCGGGCTCCCTATCTATGGAACAGTCTGCCTGCCTCAGTCAGAGAGGCAGGCTCTATTGACGTCTTTAAGTCAAGGCTAAAAACCCATTTATTCTCTCTGTCATTTGACCAGCCCTGAGGGAGTGGCCCAGTCTCATCTCAGAGTAAGGCTAGCCTAGTAAGGCTAGTCTAGTAAGGCTAGGCTCAGTCTCTTCTCAGAGTAAGGCTAGACCAGTTAGCTTATCCTAGCTCAGGGTCCTGCCGATGGATATTAGCATCCTGCCTGCATGTCCTATTGTTCTGGTCTACTTGCTGCTGTCCACTGACGCTGGTCATGTTTGTCTGTGTGAGTCTCCTATCTGTTCCAGGCTGCAGCCCGGCAGAGTTGGCGTCTGCGTGGTCCCGCCTCCTAGGACGATGCTGACTGAGCAGGCGTTGCGTTCTCCTATCTGGGCAGAGTTGGCGTCTGCATGGTCCCCTAGTCCTATGATGACGTCGACTGAGTTGCCGTTGCTGTGATGCCCCATCAGATGTGGATGTCCCACCAAAATGAACTTTCATATATTGTGTATACTCTGCTTGCCCAAACACGGCATCTATTGCACGCCCAACCGTCCTGGTAGGGGGATCCCTCTCTGAGTAGCCCCTCCCGAGGTTTCTCCCACTTTTCCAATAAGGTTTTTGTGGGAGTTTTTCCTTGTCCTCTGTGAGGGTCTAAGGCTGGGGGATGTCGTGTACTAATCATTTATTATTTTCACATGTTGGGCATTGTGAAGCCCTTAGGGACTGTAACGGTGATTAAGGGCTATACAAATAAATGTGATTTGATTTGATTTGATTTGAAGCCGTTGGGGTGAAAATGAGAATTGGGATTCGGCCTAATTTACGCAAATTCAACTAACTGCCGGAATACTTGCAAGAGCTTCCATTTTTGCCAAAAATATCCCACAATATTCCCGCATTAAACGGTCAAATTGGCACAATGCTTCCATATTAACACTCCCACATGTTACATTAACACTCCTACATGTTCGAGGACGAGGACACATGTCAGAGTGGCCAGTGGGTCTTTGGGCTGGTTGGAAATTTTTACAAACTGTTCAAGTTGATTTGCTGCTAACAGGCCAGTGACTAGTTAGATGTGCATTCCTGCTGTTTTACCACAAGATAACACGAAAAATAACGCAAATTGCATCGCAATTTTTGATAAAAGCCACTGCAAACAATTATTTTGGGCCGCAATAATCAGAAAAAAGCTGCACAAAATCCTGATGGGACTGACTATAGTATTATTATTATGGCATTACTAACAGCAGCACCAACTTGAAGCACCCAAGTCTCTTCTTGGGCCTCAGGTAACTTGGTATAACTTTTACAATAGCCTGGAACCCTCCTGGAAGGAGGTCACACCATTTGTCCTGAGAATCATTGTACATCATTGTCCATCATTTGGTGTTTGGAAAATGGAAAATCCTGTCTTAGGTACTGCTCCAGAACCTCTCTAAGGGTGCTTTCACACCTGAAAGTCCGGACCAAGGTCCGAACCAAGGTCCATGTTTTTGTTACATTGTATACATTTGGTCCGGTTAGTGTTGGTTTGACATTGCAATTTTGCAAGCGCACTAAAGAACTTTGCATGACATACCTACATCCTGTCGTCATCACCTACGTGGGCTGCGTCTCCCTACACTTGACATTGATTGGTTTCTAGACGGGCGTGCGTCTGACGTCGGCATGTTGTCAATTCGGTGGGTAGCCTTTTTCGTTTGAATGAAAATGAATGAACATACTCATTTCGTTGCCACTGTAGTATTATTATTATGGCATTACTACCAGCAGCACCAACTTCAAGCCCAGTACTCGAGACTAGTTCAAATCCGCGAAATGAACGTCCTCGTCGTGCAAAAATTATATCGTCGCCGACAGGTAAGGAGGCGAAGACTGCAAGCAATACTGCGAGCCTTGGCAACTCCGTTTCTGGAGAGACCAGTAAGGTGAGTGGTACTTACTACTACTACTACTACTACTAGTACTACTACTAATAACTGATAGGACAATAAGATAAGATAATAAGATAATAATAAAACTAAAAATAAGACTTTAGATGGGTAATTCAGAACAGCAAAGTTTTGAAAATAAAATTATTATATTGTTGCATTTATTACATTAAATCAATGTAAATGTATATTATACACATTATAGGACAGGCACCGGGAGTTTATCCACCCTTGTTTTGTTTTTTGTATGACTATTAATCGTCAACTAAAATGTCATGATCGTGACAGCCCTACTGGCAGCTGTAAGCCTACAGTATGTCAACATATAGGCTAATAGACTATGTTCATTGCAGATTAAATAAATAAGTAAATAAATAAAGGCATTTGCCTTCTTGCATGCGTTATATTTAGATCCTCGTTTTTTAATGATTTCATAGGGCCTAACAATAACATTTTTTATCTTTTACAGGAACATCTGGGCCCAACCACGGTGTCATGCTTGGTGGCAGCATGTACAGTACCAGTTAAAAGTTTGGACACACCTGTTTTTGTTTCTCATGATCTTAAAGACATTTTGATATGTAAAGGCTTGATGCTTGAAATTTTCTTAGACAAATAGAGAAGTTGATGCCTGTGTATGAATTTATTTTCAAAATTTACATTTTAATTAAATTGAAATGCACCCCCAACAAGTAGTTTTCATTTAGACTTTAGAGGTGGAGAATGTTGAACCACAATGATTAAATTATCATTTTAAAGACTCACATAGTGATTGTGGCCTTTAAAAGTTAATTTGTGGAATTTCTTTGCTTGTTAATGCCAAAGGGTTTCTACTTTGAAGAATCTAAAATATAAGATAGTTTTGATTTTGATTTTATTTTGGTCACTGCATAATTCCTTTTGTTATTTCACAGTTTTGATGACTTTACTATTATTCTAAAATAGTGGAAAATTGTAAAAATAAAGAAAAACCCTTTCTATGAGTAAGTGTGTCCAAACCTTTGACTGGTACTGTATGTGACAACTGGACAGAGAGAGATTGGCTGCTCAATTACAGAATTAAAAGAACCACCTTCCATCATTTCTGTGACAGTCTTCGCCTAAGGCTGACTCGACAGGATACAAGATACCGCCAGGCAGTGCCTGTGGAGCTGTGCGTGGCTATATGCTTGTGGAGGCTGGCCACCAATCTCGAGCTCCGATCTATCTCTCACCTCTTTGGTGTGGGATTGTCGAGTGCTTGCGTGTTCACCCAACAAGTTGTTGCTGCCATCAATGACACCCTAAAGCCACAATACCTACACACACCTTCAGCTGCAGAATTTGAAGAAATAGTCAGAGGATTCCGTGACAGATGGGGGTTCCCACAGTGTGTAGGAGCTGTGGATGGCACCCATATTTGCATCCTGGCACCACCTCACAACCCAGCTGACTACTACAACCGCAAAGGCTTCTACTCAGTAATCCTGCAAGGTGTTGTAGACCACAATATGAAGTTTTGGGACGTCAACATTGGCTGGCCTGGGAGGGTTCATGATGCCCAGAACAGTCTACTTTCAATCATCGCTTGAGTCAAGCCAGAATGACTGTGGAGAGGGCTTTTGGACGCTTGACAGGAAGATGGAGGTGACTATTAAAAAGATGTGACTTTCATGTCACCTTAATCAGTGACATCATCTCCGCCAGCTGTGTCCTCCACAAATTTTATGAGTCACAATGAAGAATATATAGGCGATGAAGATCATGATGCAAGACCAGACCCTGCAGACCGTCTTATTGGTGGTGGGAGTGGGGCAAATATTAGGAATGCATTGTGTGCTCATTTTTCACCTCTGTAGGTATGGACATCGCTTTGATTACTGTAGAGCTGCAATGATTAGTTTTGTTGGTTTATACATTATAATAAATTGAATATTTTTGGGGTTTTGGACTATTTGTCAAACAAACCAAGACATTTGATGAGGTCACTGTGGGCTCTAGGATATTGTGATGGACATTTTTCATTGTTTTATGTTTTATAGACCAAACGATTGGTAACAGAAACAATTGTTAGATGCAGCCCTAGGTTACTGTGTAATAATTTATGCCACTTGCAACTTTTGCAGTCTTGTTTTGGTATATGTAGTGAAACCATCTACAATAGGTATTTTAGTTTTGGTACTTGCAGCCTTTGTATTGCAGTAATGCTTCTAATGTTTTTTGAAACCATCTAGAATAAATTCATTATTTTACTAAAGTTCATTGTTTAAAATAGTTGATCTTGTTCCGTTCGTAATTACAACTCACTTCAGTACATGTTGTTTGATTGTAAGGGAGAGACGACACACTGTTCAAACATTTATACACATGTCTTTCTTTTTCAGTAACAGACTTGGCCATAAAAAAACTGTTTAGAATGTAAAATGAACAAGTAAAAAAAGAATTACAAATTAAACAGCATAGAAATTGAAGTGCTGGGTGCTGTTCAGTAAATGAAATTACAACTGAAAAAAATGCTGCTTCTCGTCGCTTGGTTCACCACTATCATTTTGATACAGGACGCGTGGGGTCTGCTCAAAGGGGTTTGTAGGTTGGGCCTGGGTAGTTGGTAGGTGTGGAGACTGCTGTGCAGCCCAGTCACCGGGAGCTGGAGGAGGTGGATGATATTGTAGATGCATGGGACTCCAGGATGCTGCATGGTGTGGAGCTTGGCTTTGGTGAGACATGCCTTGCATGAATGTCTGCATATAGTTAATAAACATTGTATTTGTCGCCGCCTGCTGCTCCAGCAGCATCCTGGAGCGCCTCTCCTCAGTCTCCTGCTGCATTTGCATCCACCTTTCCAGAGTGGCATCCTCTGCCTACTGTCTTCTGCATGGTTGAACTCTTCCTGCAATGTCTTGTACACCTCAATTCCAGCATCCCTGGCCCTCCTCTTTCTCCTACAGCAACGAGTTGTCCTGCCTGGTCCATTTTCCTCTTCGTTGCTGGTAGCTGTAAAATGAAATAGAGTTACGTTGAATTAAAAATGTATGCACAAATTTGATAGCCAATAGCCTACTATTGCCGGTAATCTACAATAGAATACAAGCCATCAGTAAGGAGCAAACGTTTAGCTACTCACCACTTTGGAAGTGTTTTCTGTGGCACTGGACACATCGGTAGACGCAGTTGAAGCTGGGGAAGCTGGGCAAGACTCCACCACCTTAATGGGTGAGCTTGTTGGGAGAGTGCCCAGAATGCTATCCAGGTCGTCATAAAAAGGAAAACTGTCCTTCTCGTTTGTCGACGCACCGCTTTTCCTGATGGCATCGCGCACCTTTATGTACTGCTGCCGCAGTTTCTTTACCTTCAGGTGGCATTGCTCTCCCGTCCTCTCATATCCTCTCTCTCTCATCCTCTCAGAAAATAAATTAAAAGTGTCGGTATTTTTATGCGTTTTTTCAAGTTGACTCCTTACATCATCTTCGGACCAAATTGCAATTAAATACTTTGTCTCCTCCTCTCCCCATGTGCTACCGCAGCTCATTTTGACTTCTTTTCCATTCTTTTTCTTCTTCTTTTGTTTTGTATTGACTATACCCTGCCTCAACTTCCTGTAATTGGTCCGAAAGTTCGAACCATCCAAAAAGTGTTTTCACACTACAAACAAACCGAACCATGGTTCAGTTTGATCCGGACCGAGACCACCTCTTTTGGTCGGACCAAATTCTGGTCCTTGGCACCTGGCACCAAGGCACCTTTCACAACTGCCGTTTTGGTTCGGACCAAACTGAAAAGTCCGAAGGTCCGGACCAAACAAGGTAGGTTTGAAAGCACCCTCAGTGTTCAACTAGGTGGAGATTTGGTATATGGAAATGTGTTGGTACAGTCAAGCTTGAAAGTATGTCAACCCCTTGAGCAAGTTTTTCCATGCAATCCTTATTTAATCAAAATGAGCCTTTCCTTAACTGAAATAAAGGATCTACAGTATTGTGTTGTGTATACTGGTATATAAATTTGGTCTTAAATGTTCATTTTTTGTTTTCTGTATTAATGTGTCAGTGGAAAAGAGCAAATTGTTGATATTTAGAAACTTTTCATTCTGTTATTTTTTTAAAGCATCTTCGCTTTACAGACTTTTTTTTTACATAAACTTCAGTTTGATGTTACCCAAGGAGGTGAAAGAAAAACAGATCTGATGGAGATCTCAGAGGACCTCATGAAGCATGTAGTAAGCGTGCATTAGTCTGGGGAAGGTTATATAGTCATATCAAAAAGATTTGGGACAAATAATTTGCAAATGGAGAGCAAAAAAGTGGACATCTTCACTACTTATTAATTATTAAAACTAGCAAACAAAACAACCTAAGAATAACATCCAGAGATCTATAAGCCACCATTGCTGCAGCTGATGTCTGATGTATATCAGTCAACAATAAGAACATTGAGCACAAATTATATTCATGCAAGAGTGGTGTTAAAAAGAAGGTGCCCGTCCTCAGTTTGCCAGAGACCACCTGGCCAATGGCCAACATGGCCTCCGCAGCACAGTCATGTCGCGGAGTGCGTCCAACTTTTAAACCTTTTTTTTAATCTATAAAATAGTCAGTCTACAACCATTGGAAATCGACCAATTTTAACTCTATTGCAGAGATGGATGCCCGCTGTCGTTTTAATCTCGTGCCTACTTGCTTGCTCTTCTAAGAAAAGGAAAGGGACATAATTTACCTCCCAGCTGCAAGAAGCCAATATCTCCTTTTTTCACAGCTTCAACAGCTTCAACAACAAGCCTGGCTACCATGGTGGGCTCCAACATTTCCAACCTTACCAACGGACCTCAGCGGGTTTGTGCCAACGGCACAGGGCCTAGCAGCTGAGCAGTCAGCCCAGCCTATATTACCAGCGGACCTCAGCGGGTTTGTGCCGACGGCCCAGGGCCTAGCAGCTGAGCAGCCAACCCAGCCACTACTACCAGCGGACCTCAGTGGCCCAGCGGCAGGACTTTCAGACCAACCTGGTGCCCTCATGCTACAGGGAAACAGCAGTCCCTTGTTAGACAGTATCAGCAGTTCTGACGGCCAGGCGCCCAGCAGCTGAACGCCCAGACCAACACCAGATATGTGTGACTGGAGCACCTGCCAAAAAAGCCACAACAATCAGCTCGCTCTCAATGTCAACGAGGTATTTTCTTTGAGTCATGGTAGTCAAAATAATGGGCTACTCTGAATTGCATTTCATACAGCAGTATCTGCTCTCAATATACTTTGTATCCCAGGGATTGGCAACCTTTTGAATGTCCCGTGCCACCTTACAATTATTTTTTAAAAATTTAACAGACCTTTGTGTCAGTTATGATTTTCATAATGCATATTTATTTATTTACTGCTGCTGGTCTCCCTGTCTAGATCCAAAATTCCAAAAGATCTTCTGTGCTCCGAACACACACACACACACACACTGAGACTTTCAGTTGGACACATGCCTCTGAATAGTCCGTAGTCATTCAGCTGCGTGAGGGACTCAAAATTGACTTCATATGTGAGAAGACCTGTTTGCACATATATGTGGATCCATATGCTGGGATCAATGCGAAGGCCACCCTTTTCAGACAGTCAAACTTCTCTGGCAAGCTTTGCCTACAGGCCAGAATGGAGCTCCCTTGATCGATGTCGGCAGTTACCAGTGTTTTGCACAGCTCTGTGAATTTAGATGCCCACAGAGAGGATGCTTTGAGTTCAATCTGCTGCATTTCGAACTCCTCAATCCCCTCAAGAAAACACTTTGCCATGAAATCTGGCACAAAACTCCGAATCCAGCTCTCACATGTACATGTGGACACCATCGTCCCCACGGTAAAAGTTAGGTCCTTTCCTAACCAAAACCCGTGGGTTGATAGATCCATCCACGACGCTTTGAACACCCGCACTGCTGCCTATAACTCCGGTCTTGTATCCGGCAACATGGACGAGCACAAGGCAGCGTCCTATGACGCAGCACCCCTGGTAACCCGCTCTGTCCGTCCTGTGAACTCCTCCCCCTGGCTAAACAATGACATCTGTGAGCTCAGACGCAAATGTCGCAAGGCTGAGAGGCAATGGAAGTCGTCCAACCTCCAAGTACATCGTCTCTATCTCAAAGAGCTGTTATCTGAATTTAATGATTTAGTTAAGAGTGTTAGGGCTGCTTATTTTACCAACATTATCGCCTCAGAGCGATACCCCAGAACCCCAGAGTTCTGTTTAAGACCATAAACACACTTGTCAGCCCTCCTCTTCCTCCTGTACCTGTGTTGTCAAACGAGGACTGTAACAGTTTTCTCTTGTTTTCTGTAAACAAAGTTGCAAATGTAAGGGCGAACATCAACACCACCCCCTCCCCTTTTCCACTCTGTCCTGTCATCCATTCATCCTTGAGTAGTTTCTCACCTGTCTCCCTGGATGATCTTACAGACTTAGTGAGCTCCATGAAGTCCTCCTCGAGCCCGCTAGATATTTTGCCCACATCCATGCTCAAGGAAGTTTTTAGCTCCGTTGGCCCCAGCCTAGTCACCATTATTAACAAGTCCCTAGTCTCTGGCTCTGTCCCAGCCTATTTCAAGGAGGCGGTCGTACAGCCCCTCCTCAAAAAGCCTAACCTAGACCCCTCCATACAAAGCAACTACAGACCCATCTCCAAGCTGCCCTTCATCTCAAAGGTTTTAGAGAAAGTTGTGGCCAACCAGCTCACCACCTATCTGACAAATCACAACATCCCAGACAAATTCCAATCCGGTTTTCGCAAAAAACACTCAACTGAAACTGCCCTCCTCAGAGTGGCTAATGACCTCATGATGTCCTCTGACTCTGGTGAATGCTCTGTCCTGGTCCTGCTAGATCTTAGCGCAGCGTTTGACACGGTAGATCATGACATCCTGCTAGACAGGCTCAGGGAGTGGGTGGGCATCTCTGGGAGCGCCCTGAATTGGTTTGCCTCATATCTTAAGGAGAGAAGTTTCTCTGTGGCCGTGGGCCCCTTTAAATCTGACCCCACACCCCTACCATGCAGCGTGCCACAGGGATCTGTGCTAGCGCCAATCCTTTTCGCCCTGTACATGCTCCCCCTAGGCCTCCTTATTAGTAAATTCAAGGGTATCTCCTATCATTGTTATGCAGACGATATTCAACTTTACGTCACTTTAGAAGCTCACCATCCTACAGGAGTGTCTGTCCACCATTGAGAACTGGATGAGGAGTAATTTTCTTCAGTTCAATGCAGCCAAAACGGAGGTGTTGATCGTAGCCGCAGAGAACATTGCTTCTAGAATAGCTGCACACATGGGGTCCCTCAAGGGGAATGTACGCCCCCACCTGAGAAATCTGGGCGTTGTTTTCGACCAATCCATGCATCTGGACAAACATGTCAAATCCCTCACCCGTACCTGTTTCTTCCACCTCCGAAACATAGCAAAACTCCGGTCCATCATATCCCATTCTGAATTGGAAATGTCTGTTCATGCATTTATTTCATCAAGACTTGACTACTGTAACTCACTAGTTGGTCCATAACGCCGCCGCCAGGCTGCTCACCAGGTCAAAGAAGTCTTGCCACATCACTCCCATCCTAGCCTCTCTGCACTGGCTCCCGGTTCAACTCAGGATTCACTTTAAAGTCCTTGTGTTTACCTTCAGAGCCCTCCATGGTCAAGCCCCCGTCTACATTTCCGATCTCATCCATTCATACCTCCCGGTCACTCAGATCCACCGACCAGCACCTCCTAGTGGTTCCCAGGACTAGGCTGAGAACCAAAGGGGACAGAGCCTTTGAAGTAACTGCCCCCAGACTCTGGAATGCCCTCCCCCTGGACCTGAAAACCACTACCTCTGAGCTGACCTTTAAAAGTCAGCTAAAGACCCACCTGTTCAGGCAGGCTTTCAGCCATCTATAAACCAGCCTCTCTGCCTGTGTGTAATGTCTTTTGTCTTTCTGTGGTCCTACGTTCTCTTTGTTTTTGCATTTTGCAGTGTCCGCTGTTTTTAATTGTACTTTTATTTGACACTAGTCTTTTTTCTTTTTTTACTGCTGTAAAGCACTCTGCACTCGTGCTGTGAAGGGCGCTCTATAAATACATTTTTACTTAATTACTATGGACTGAGAAGGGCGGTGAAGGAGGCCAAGAGGAGGTATAGGGACAGAGTGGAGTCGCAGATGGAGCAGCGCGACACCAGACGCCTATGGCAGGGGCTACGGACTATAACGGACTACCAGGGCAGACCCCCCGCAATTGTGAGTGCCGACTGCTGTGAGTAAGACTGCTGTTCATTGATTATAGTTCAGCTTTCAATACCATAGTCCCCACCAGACTGGCTGGCAAGTTGATTGAGCTGGGACTGAACACCCCCGTGTGCCTGGATCCTGGACTTCCTGACCGCCAGGCCCCAGGTGGTCAGGGTGGGTAGACACACCTAGTGCGTTCGGCTGAACGCACTATTGGAACTACACTCCCCATCCTGCAGGACTTATACACCAGGAGGTGCAGAACCAGAGCCTGTAGGATCATAAAGGATCCTCACCACCCCAACAACGGGCTGTTTCAGCTGCTGCGGTCAGGCAAGCGCCTCCGTAGTCACGCTGCCAAAACAGAGAGACTGAGACAGTTTCTTTCCTCAGGCCATCAGGACTGTGAACTCCGACCTCACCAGGGCCCCCACCAAGACCCACACACTGCCCCTCTTATACACATACACACACACACACACACACACACTTAGGCTAGGTCCCCCCATCTACCTCTTATTTTATATATTATATATTTATATATTTTATGACTTTATTAAGTGCTCTTATTGTACATATTGTGTGTTGTTTTATATAAGAGCTCTACTGTAATTATTGTATTTTTTATATTTCTTGCACTGTAAATATTGTGCTGGTTTTTTAATGTTAAATATTTTGTAATATGCCCTTTTGCACATTCCCGTGAGCATTGCCACATTGCCACTGCATGTATATGTATGTGACAAATAAAACTCTTGACTTGACTTGAATCCTTGGGTCAAAGGCGAGGGGCATTCATCCAGCTTCTAACTGTTTTCTATCCTGAAGCCTTCCCTACTACCACCCTACATGCACTCTTACAGGCCTATGTAAAAACACAGCATAAGGCCGCTTCAGTTAACAACAGCTCCCCTCTAAACGCTAGTGATGGGAAGACCGACTCTATTAACTAACTCGATTCTTTCGAGCCGTCCGATAGAAGGGCATCGATTCTGAATTATGATTCACCAACAAAAACATACCATCACATGTGAGGTTTGAACCTACAATCCTCAGCATGAGAGTCTGATGCTCTACTAACTGCAGACATGAGAATCTTCCACTTTTAGGCGGAAATCCACTTTTTTTGGACTGATTTTGCCACCCATGTGAATCGCCTAGAACCGAGGAGATAATTTTTCAACATATAGGGGGGGGTGGGGGGGGGGGGAAAACTCTAATAATACAGAGTGTGTCGTCAGCGACACATTGGACGAGCGCACTTTGAATTAAAAGCTGAGACGTAGCGCTTTACAGCCAATATGGTGTCATTACGGTAATTTCACTAGCGCCTCTCACGGAAGTCCACGAACGCGTTATTAGACTCTAATCATTTGCAGTAAATCGTAAATATCTGCCAGATATTGAAAGTTCCAAGTTTTCTGGAAATACGGGAAAAAGCACTTACTCACAGGACATTTACTGACCCTTTTATAGTCAAGATAAGCAAAAAAGTCCAGGCGAACATTTTGAGTGTTAGGTGTTAAAGGGTTAAAACTGATAGAAAACTAACCAAACAGTGCCAAAATCCTCACGTGATGAGGCTCTCCAGCTTGTACCATGAAAATCTATTTGTAATATGATGATGTTCTATGTATAACCCAATAGTTACAGCATCTGCATAATAATGATGTACGTAGTTTGCTGTGTGCTTTTTAGATTTTAGGTTTCACATATTAAAATAACTAAATGTTCAGATTTGACATTAGATGACTAATTTTGATAAAGGAGTTTTATACACAATGTTTAATAAACTATTGTTATCAAACTTTGCTACAGTATAGCAAGTGAACTGTATATATTTTGTTGTGTCTATCAATAAGAAAAATAGTCCTGGCACCTGGTTTACACCCCCATTTCCCCTAAACGCGTGCGCGTACAGAAAATGCTGTGCGAGGCCAGGTTCACGCACTTTTCCTCCTTTTTCACTATTTGCTGTTCTAATGTCTGTAACTGAGATATACTAGTAATGGAATTACATGAGCGCCACCCCTTTCAAACCAAATGTGTAACCAACTGTAAAACACCAACTAAACCACAGGTTAATGACAATAATATGTATAGTATTTACACAGAGTAAATACTATAAAAGAGCCATATTGGATTATGAAAAAGGCCAATGTAATAATGTAGTGATCTATTACATTCTATATACATTGACAACAGTTTTTGTAATGTTTAAGTTGTTGTTTGATAAATTAGCTAGTGATTTTTTTAATAAATACATTTTTTTCTGGCGCTTCTATAACCACTGCTGAACCGATTCAGTCGCGTGTGCGAGTCGAATCAACTCACTCACTTAACTGATTCGGTTCTTTTGAACAATTCGTTAGCGAACCGGCCATCACTACTAAACGCAACACGGTTGATGTGATTGCTGGAATTTAAAATTTAAACAACATATATAATTTTGCTGTCAAGGGAATGTTACTTTGTAAGTATAGGACAACCTATTAGAACCTTTGTCTATGAACCTGAATTACTGATTATTTTACATCACTTTAAGGAGAGGCATAACACCCCCACTGGAGCGCTACTGCAGCAGAGGATAGACTACTAGAGAAACAATTACTTTAAGTGCAGGTAAAGTATTTATTAAAGCTTTAGCAGTCAATCAACAAGTCAAATGATTGAGCCCGTTACGCGACTGCCGGCTGAGCCGATCTACCAGAGCAACTCCCAAACTTCAGGGATCTATTATGCAGTAAGCTAGGCAATTTTGTGGACATAGAAAAAAATCCCGGAATTACCCTTTAAGTTAATGGTCTTTATATATATATTCTTTCTTTCACCAATAACTGCTTGTATTTCCAAAAAGTCTGGGTATTCAAAAACCTTTACCGGACGGTTTTCCTCTAGATTTAGTCTTGACAGATTCAGAATCCTAGCAAGTTGGCTCATACATAGTTACATCAGCTATCTTCTGTTAGACTAGACTCATGGTTAGTGTTATTGTCATATGATTACACTGTATCAAAAGGAAAGAAATACATTTTTCATCCCTGTAGATCAAATTTCCTCTAGCTTTTGATGCACTGGCCCACCACTGAATAAAAAAATAAGTTGCACACTCCCATTTCCTTCTAGCAGCCAATCCCTGCCATTAGCTTGGTTCCTGACCTTTTGACCTTATGGCACTCTGTGTTCCAGCGATGCACAAGGTGGGGAACCACCATCTGGGAGCGATCGTCCGGGTTCAGAGACCATAGGTCCTTCTCCTCCAGTGGGCGATTGTAGCCCGTCACCATCAGCCTGGCAAGAAAGATCCAAAAGTTTTTTTCACGACTTCCTTCCTTCCTCCCATGCCTCACTACTACTTCTCTCCTACCAGGAAGTAACTTGTAGGTGACAAGGGGAGGAATGGAGAAGAGGAATAGAGAAGAGGAGGGGGAGGGAACGAGGGAAAGTGGAGGCCATTTGGGACAGTTTATTTGCTTCTCCATCATCAAAAAAGGATATCTGCTATTATTGAAGTAGTCCTATCATAACAGATGAGCCCAAGCTCACAATACGCCTAATACCAAATCACACACAGGGCAAAATATCAATGTCATGTTATCCTGCTAATGTTCATTTGATAATTAAGATTACTCTTCACATGCATTCACAAATGAGATCCATTTGAGATAATAGAGAGCCAGGGGGGTTAGGACTAGCCAGAGGAAGGAAGGAATGTGACAAAGCAATATTGATAATATGTGAGTATCATTGTATGAGTATACATGGTGAGGCAGAGATCAGTTGACCATCTGCTTACCTGGTAATCCACCAAAAGCTTATTCTGGAGAGGAAAGAAGCTCCAGCCTCAGGACAGGGATTCTGCAGAGTCAACACAATAACATCCAGTTAGACTCAAAGCTAAAATATAATATAAGTGCTAAAATACTGGCCTGGATTCTGCTGCCTAAACATTTGAATGATTCACAAGCTATGTTTTAATTATAATGATTCTTGGTGCGTCACAATTTTGAATTTAATTTTGAATTATCCCTTACAATACACAGCTTCTTACCAAAGGAATTAATCTCAGGACTGCAGACGTGCCCACGGAGAAAGAAAAAACTAAACACAGTGACAGACTCTACCGCTAAACTGACAACAATGTACAAGTTGAATGGCCAACAAGGATTGGCGGTTCTTTTCACTTTACTCTACCAACATTTCCAGCTGTCTACAAAGGTTAATTTGCTCATTTTCCATACTATAGAATTATCTGACTCATGTTTGTCCTCCGGTTATTATACTACATGTGCACAAGGAAGCTGGAATGCATACAGTTCCGGCCAAGATTATTAGCACCTTTGCATTTGTGTATGTACAATATCTTTTGAAATAATTGGAAATTTGAACAACTTTTGTTCCATTTCTTGTAGGCTTCACCGTTTAGACTTCACCTTATGGGCTTATGCTTTATGCTTGAGCACGTGAGCACTGAAAATTCAACGATGCACCTATCAGCTGGGGCTCCGCCCCCAAGCACCTGTATATAATGCCATGTCTGCCGGCATTCATCCTCCTTTTTCTTTCAGCGAACACCTAAGCTAAAAGAGTATGAATTCCTTGATCAGCCCTTTTCAGGGCCAAGAGCTGTAATTCCTGCCTGACGGATCTTCTGCCGGAGGACGGCCACTCTTCATGCTTCCATTGCCTCGGCACAAAGCGTGCTAGAGCTGCCGTGGAAAGAATGGCGCACTAGATACCGCCACTTCCGATATCCCAAGGCACTTGGCATTTTTGGTCCCCAAGAAAACAGGGGACATGAAGACTATTCTGGACCTATGCCCCCTCAACAAGCTAGTGGTGGCAAGAAAGTTCAGCATGCTCACCATCTGAGCACTGATAAGGTGTGTGAGAAAGGGCGACTCGCTTACTTCTATGTCCCCATTCTCCAATATCACAGGAAATTTCAGGGCAAAGCATATGAATACCAATATGAATACCAGCTATTCCCTAGCCCCACTTTTTCAAAGTGCGTCGAGGTGGCGCTGGGCCCGCTCCGTCAACGAGGGATAAGAATTCTATTCTACCTCGACAACTGTGATTCCCGGAGCTACAATCCTTGTCAAATGCGGTCCCATGGCTGGTCCCGATGAGACAGGACGTGCTGTCACAAGCCCATCGGCTGATGGTTTGGTCTCTAAAAGGTTGACAAGGAGCTATCGACAGCAGTAACTCGCACTGGCCTCAGCCAAGCATGTCAGTGAGATCGGTGCCCTGTCTGTGCACCCGAGCTGTCTGTCTATCAACGGGGATGGCTCTTTGCTTCGCTCAGGCCGAATCCCACCTTCCTGCCCAAGAATATAAGGAGTTCCTATAGTTCTAGGGACATTGTGCTGAAGGCTTTCCATCCACCTCCTCATGCTAATGAGTCTGAGGCGGAGGTACATCTCCTGTGCCCGGTACAGGCACTTACCATCTATATTCAGCGCACAGCTGAGTTCAGGATGACACAACAGCTGTTTGTGTGTTTTGGGGACTCCACCAAAGGTCGTGCTCTCTCAAAACAGCGTCTGTCACACTGGTTATGTGAGGGTGTCTCTTTAGCCTACACCAGATTGGGCTCTGATACCGGTGGGTGTCAGAGCTCTCTCCACGTGTGGCATGGTGGCCTCATCAGCCCTGCTAAGGATGTGTCGGTGGAAGACATATGCACTCTTGGTCTTCCCTGAGTCCTTTTGTGCATTTTTACATGCTTGACATGACTGGGGGCTCCTTCAGCCACTCTGTTCTGGAGCTGGGAACAAACGCGCCGGCCCCCTTTGCAATGCAGGACAAGGAGTGAGTCACTCGGTGACAGTTACAGTTCGTAACTTGCCTTCTTCTCCATCCTTTCCCATTGCCCTAATCACTGCTGGACATTCAGTCTTATTCCCCTTGGTTACAGTTCATAACCCTGTACATAAGACTGGTGCACTCCGGAGAGACGGGTCCTGTCCACCTGATCGGGCATTCAAGCTAGATAGATAGGTTCCATCCCTCTGCGCTAGGTAGCGCTGGAGGGGTTGACGTGGTGGCTTGTCATGCTGTTAGGTTATTGACGGTATGCTAACACCCTTTTCTTCAATACGAACACCTATGCTTGTATGAAGAAACAGCAGACTGTATGCAGGGATAACTCAGTTTGTCCGGGCTCCCTTTTGGTGTCAACTGCACGGTTCAGTGAACACAAGATGGCTATGGTTGGTTTATACTGTTCTTCATGCGATGCATGAACTTGAGCATGAATCAACATGACGAGGTAGTTCTGGATAATGTATGTTATTCAGAATATGATTGTGTCTTTGCCCCTCGGGCCTTTGGGTCCAGCAGGGGTACATCGATCCGGCTCCGCTTGTAGCGTCGCCTTAGCCCATAAGGCTAAGCCTAAACGGCAAAGCCTACGAGAAATAGAATGGTAGTTATGTACTATAACTCTAGTTCTATCATTGTAGGCAAAGCCGTTTAGTTTCACACCTGCTGTCCCCTCCTTGGTTTGCAGAAACAAAACCATTGAGGACGAATGCCAGCAGACCCGACATTACATACAGGTGTTTGGGGGCGGAGCCCCAGGTGAATCGTTGGATTTCCAGTGCTCACACTCTTGCGCAAGAGCATAGCCCATAAGGCAGCCTAACGGCTAAAGCCTAAACGGCCTTGCCTACGATCATAGAACTAAAGTTATAGTACATAACTACCGTTATTCACACATTCATCTGTTTTATTTAACAGCACATGATCAAAACAACTAATACCAGCTCCAGTTCTTCAATGTTTGAAGGAATCCTTTGACAAACTGCACATTTCAGGTCTCGCGATAGGTTCTCAATGGGATTAAGATCACAGGATTTATCACTGGCCACTCCCAAACAGTCCAACATTTTCTCTTGAACCATTCCTGGGTGCTTTTAGGTGTGTGTTTTGCGTCATTGCCCTGCTGGAGGACACATGACCTTTGATTAACAATTCACTTCAAAATGCCTTGGTAATCTTCTGATTTCATGATGCCCTTAATGCGTTCAAGACATCCAGTACCAGAGGCAGTAAAGCAGCCACACAGCTTTATTCAACCTCCACTGTGACTGTAGGTAGGGAGTTGTCTTCTTCCAAAGCTTCATTTTGTCATCTGTAAACAAAGTGCTGATCTGCATTGCCAGAGAGCTCTAATTTGGTTTCATCAATCCACAGAACATTTCAGAAAAAAGCATTTCGGTTTTCTCCGTTGTAAAGAACAGGCTGTTTTGAGGGCATGGACGGTTATGTATTGTTATGTATCTCATTGGCCGCCTCAAGCCTCACTCACAGAGTGAGATTATAAATAAACCCACCTGCGAGAGAAGACTGCATACAGGTTTTATAGATCTGAATATTTTCTTGCGTACGTAGGTTCTGAGGTTTGTGAGTACGCAATGTTTTAGGACGGAATCTACGGTGAGTTTTATAAATGAGGCCCCAGGTCAGCCTTGAGATCTCTGGATGTCATGCAAAGTGTTTTTCAATGGTTGGCACTGACCTTCAACAACATCTGAGATCAATTTTCCTCTTACCACCACTTCCTGGGAGATTCTTAACAATTCCATGAGCAGCAAATGCCTCAATAACATTGCAAACTGAGGAAAAAGGAATACCAAGGATGGCATTATAGCCTTATGAACGCTTATATTTGTGTTGAAGCATGGCCGAAAGTTGTTTAAATTTCCAATTATTTCAGAAGATTATGATGATCAAATGATAGTATCTGTTAACAAATCTGCAAACTAAGGCAGATTTTCTGACTGAACACAGCTAATGAAAGTTCAGACTGTCTGTGACTCTATGCTGGTTGCCATATAGGGTTTCTGCAGGGTTAATTGTCCCTCAACAATTATTTTTCTTATTCTGCCCCTATACAAAATATGAAGGTATTTCCCTGCCAAAATGTTGGCAGGACGATGTGGTCATGAAAAAAACCAATTTGTATTTGCAAAGAACTATTTTCAGAACTATTTTCACACAAAACCTGACAAAAAGATTTGCAAGCGAGATCCGTGATTTGCAAGCAAAGGGAAGACGGGGGCTAGAACAGCTACCTGATTGGTGCATGGAAATCGATCACTATGCTCTGCACTGATTGGATACAGAATGTGCCACTTTGGCTGGCACTGTAATGGATGCCCAGCATGGTATATATGCTCCATTGTCTTATTGTCAATTTAATTTTTTTTTACTAAATTGAGTAGAACTAGCTAATTTGCTAGTTACAAGAAATTGGCAAATTTGCATTACTCAGATTATGAGCAGTAACGGAGCTTCAAATAATATCAGTGTCGCTACCCCCAGGATAGACAGAGACACAGGCAGGAGTAGAGTTCACAGGCCCGCAGCTCGCTTTATTTAAATCCCAGCATATAAAACTGTGACCGGCAGTCTTGAGCGCCAGCTCGGCAAGGTGCAGAAGAGGACCACCAGCCCACCAGCCTGGAAGCCGAGGGAGACTACACCGGAAAGCGGCGGTCAAGACAAGCAAGTCTTATATACTGGGATGTAAATAAATAGTCCTGCAGGCCTGTGTCTCTGTCTCCCCCTGTGGTAGCTACGTTAATGGTTTTTGGGCATTTTACGGTGCCCACCAACACTGCCCAAGTGCCCTTGAGCAAGGCACTTAACCCCAAAACTGCTCCAGGTGACACCTGTGCTGTCCTCTGACCTGTACTGCATGTGCATGGGGTGATATGTTGTGTGTATATAGTCAGGGGTGTGCAAAAAAAGAACTTCACTGCACATCCTGTATGTGCAACGAATAAAAGTTCATTTCATTTAATGTTCATAATCTGAGTAATACAAACCTACCAATCGGGTACAGTCTCTTGTGACTAGCAAATTGGCTAGTTCTACTCAAGGCTATTTACATTTATAGCTAACACAAAGTACTTTATCCACTAGGCCTATAGCTAACACAATGGAGCATATACCATTATGGTGCCAGTCAAGGTGGCACATTCTGTATCCAATCAGTGCAGAGCATAATGATCAATCTGTGTGCACCAATCAGGTAGCTCTCTGTTCTAGCCCCCACCTCCCCTCTGCGCCTAATGCTTGCAAGTCAGGGTTTGAGCACTGAAACACTGACAAAAGTCCGCACACGCAAAATGAACAAGTGGAAGTGGAAAAGCGGAACTGAAAAGAGTGTTTTGTAAATACAAATCAGATTTTCTTGCTCAGATTACACTTTTCACTTTTGAAAATCACGAGTTGCATTTCTGAAAATAGTTTTGGCTGGGAAATACCTTCATACGAATTCAGAAAAAATGGGAATGCAAAAGCATACAAATGAATAAAATGGATAAAAGTGAGTTAAAGAAAGATTCAGCGTATAGAATGAGAGGGGAAGAGATAGTTACAGTGAGTGTGAAGGGGAGTCTCACCATGTCTTTTACGGCCTGGGAGAAGAGTGGCAGCTTATCGGAAAGGCAGGACAGGAACAGAGCAATGAGCAGCAGGGCGTAGTAGATGTAAAAAGTTGTGTATCTCCACACACACACAGTTGAAGGCTGAAAACACACAGATCAGATACCCCTTTTAACTTGCTAGAAAAAGATATTACTTAAAGATATTACTAAGATATATACCATTGTTGCCATAGTAATCTCCGACAACAAACTCGTCCCATCTGCTTATCGATGACGTATCAGCGTCGAAGTGCGATCCCAATACTTAGGGAGATATTTTCTAGCCCTACCCCTTGGCCCTCGATAGCGAGGGCCAAGGGGTAGGGCCAAGCCGAAGCCATAGGGGTACAAATAAGGATTGGGATTTGGCCTTATTTGTACCCCTACTAGAAAATATCTCCCTAAGTATTGGGATCGCACTTCGATAAGCAGACAGGACGAGTTTGTTGTCGGAGATTACTATGGCAACAATGGTATTATCACAGTGACATTTGCCGTTCATCTGATGGAGATAGAAAAGCATGGACGCTCGCGATTCGTTCACAACTTATACGTTTCACGCTACCAATCGATCAAACAAGTCATCAAATAAAAAAGACCACTGCTTCATTACCAGTCCACTTCATGACAGAATAGCGTTAGCGGTGCTCTGTAGTCTAGCAAGCCGCTCCTAACGTTACCCTGCCAGTCTGCACTGATATTAGAGGAGCCGTAACAAGTGCAGCAACTGCGCTGCTGGACTTTAGTTATATTTCATCATATACCATCAAAGGGGGAAATGCGACATGTAAATATGTCAAAATGCGGGACTGTCATGCACAAATCAGCCTAAAACAATGTTGTAACGTAACTAACTAACGAAGTAGAGACATCGGCATATTAGCGATTTTTTTGTTATGCTTGTTATAAAGAAACGGTCCATAATACATTGAAAGGACATTAAACTAAGATAATACCACGGTTGGAATATTTTTTAAATCTTTATTAACGAAAAAAATACTACATTTGTGGTTCACTTCGGATGGTAGCGTAGCGGTCCCCATGATCTTCCTGTTACTTCCAGAGATTCGCAGGGCATTCTGGGTAGCCCTTGGTTTGAAGTGTGCCTCTGAAAAATCTCCGTTTCGAGGGCTACAAACCCCTTCGGCTTGGCCCTACCCCTTGGAAAATTGAGTATTGGGACAGGCCACTGTTTTTCAGTGTGATATGCTGTGTTAATTAGCATTTCTAGTAACCGGTACATCTCTTCATTCATCTGCCTTGCTAATAAATTAAATGGGCCTGACGATGGGTTGTCAGCAACTCGCTTTGCAAGCACAGAGGCTGGATGCTGTCGGTTTTTATCATGGCATCGAGGGTATTTACGATTTACGATAATGTGGTTCCTTTATAAAATGATCCTCCTCGATCTGTTTTATTCCAAAATTGCAGACGCACATTGTAAAATATTGCATAGATTGATTTGTCATTTTCCACCCAAAACTGTTTCTTGCAGAATGACAGAAGTAGTCTTTTCTTTTTAACCTCGTAGTTTGAAGGCAAACCCATGTCCACTCCACACTAGTCCCTCACACTGAGGTGGCATTAAATCTGATTGGTCAGAATACATACAACAGATAGGAAAGTGGGCCAGTGACAGCGCAGAGAAGCAAAGATCAGGCTGAGCAGGACCAGAAACCTATTGGTCGGGAATGGCCTGTTTGGCCAATGACTGACCACTCAATTTTCCCCGAGTCAAGTTCTTAGTGACCCCTGGCCATCAGGCACTACTTACTGTCAAACCCTGGTATGAAAAATATTCTGAAGAATGTAGATCATTTTTAATTCCTTTTATTTGCCTTTATTGTATTGCAAAGATACATTATATTTAGCAAATTTTACAACTCTACATTAGCACTGCAAGCTCTCAGCAACTACAATACAGTATCATCAGCAGCTTAAAATGCTAACATTAACTTACTGCCTTACCTTAGGAATCTCCTTTATTATCTTTTTGGCTATCACTGTTGTCATTTTGCTTTGATACTTTCGAAGATAACGCTACAGATGTGACACTGACATTTAACAATTGCTGAGCTTGGCTAAACTTGGCTTTTAAATGTTGCATTTAATGGTAATGTTCACCAACTGCTATGGACGGTGGTCCAATTTGTCCATTCGGAATGTGCATAATATGCAAGCTAGTCTTGTTGTCCATCTTTCTCCAGTCTGTGCGACACGAGTGGTGTGTTTCTTCATTAGCCTTTAGTTCACTTGATGTAATTGGTTTCCGTATCACCAAATCCAAAATAAACCGAATAGCAAAATGTGACTTGTATGGTTGTAAGGCCGAATCCCATTTCACGCCTTGGCTCTACCCCTTAGCCCTTCCCCTCCGTTTTGTGCATTCATGTGAAGGGGTAGGGGTGTCCCAATTCTCTTGGGATCGAGGGGTAAGGCTAAGTGCGAGGGCTACATGGCCCTCCAAACAGAGATTTTTCAGGGGCACATTACAAACCGAGGGTTAGGAGAAGTCTCCCAGAATGACCTGCGAATCAACTGGAAGATCATGGCGACCGCTACACTACCATCAAAGTGAACCACAAATGTAGTATTTTCTTCGTTAATAAAGATTTTTAAAATATTCTAACCGTCGTATTATCTTAGTTTAATGTCTTTTCTTTATAACAAACATAACAAAAAATTGCTAATATGCCGATGTCTCTACCTCGCTAGTTAACGTTACAACATTGGTTTTAGGCTGATTTGTGCATGACAGTCCCGCATTTTTACATATTTCCATGTCGCATTTCCTCCCTTTGATGGCACATGACGCCGAATTATAACTAAAGTCCAGCAGCGAAGTTGCTGCACTTGTTACAGCTCCTCTAATACCAGTGCAGACTGGCAGGGTTACGTTAGGAGCACGGCTTGCTAGACTACAGAGCACCGCTAACGCTATTCTGTCATGAAGTGGCCCGGTAATGAAGCAGTGGTCTTTTTTATTTGATGACTTTTTTGATCGATTAGTAGCGTGAAACGTATAAATTGTGAACGAATCGCGAGTGTCCATGCTTTTCTATCGCCATCAGATGAACGGCAAATGTCACTGTGATAACACCATGATTGCCATCGTAATCTCCGATAACAAACTCATCCCGTCTGTTTATTTAAACGTCATCGATGACGTATCAGGGTCTTGAAGGGTTGTCCCATTTCTTAGGGAGAGATTTCTACCACTACCCCTTGTGACTCTGTTCCGAGGGCCAAGCCGAAGGGCCAAGCCGAAGCCGTAGGGGTGAAAATGAGAATTGGGATTCGGCTTAAATGTGTAGATGTAGTTTTCAATGTAATTTATTCTCAGCTAGATGAGCAGACATTATTGTAAAAAAAACAAAAACAAACAAACTATTCTTCCAACATTAGACAACATGGGCTTGAACCCTGACCTATATTCTCTATTGTGAAAATGTGGCTTTATTATATGTGTCCAGTACAGGCTTCCCATAAGCTGTGCCAGTCCAGTCAATGTTGCAATTCCTTGGTTGCCAATAATTATCAATAAAAGTCATAGATTATTTCATTCCCCTGTAAACATAAGAACCATATGCAAAATGTTTTTATCTTAAAATCCCAGACCACACCCCTCAGACTAACCTGGTCAAGGGCGTGGATGATCTTGGACCTGAAGGTGACTGTAGCGCACAGCAGGCCCAGCAGCCAGAAGTTCAGCATCACCCCAGATGACTGGACACCTTTCATACGCTCGTATTGGTTCAACAGGGTCGCCAGCAACTGGGATACACAAACACGCACAGATCTAGACACGCACCTGCACAACATATAATTAACCTTCAGAACACACATGAATCTATCACACCACACATTGTTCAATCACAGTGTAACGAATAGTACTGTTAGTACTGTTTTACTACAAACTGCAGCAGCAGTTGCACTTCTATACCCATGACTAATGTAATTAATTAATTCTCACCTGTCAAGAGAATTTTTATCCCCCCACCCCAAAACGTAGATTCATAGAAATGTCACCCTACTGATTTGTAATGCCATTTCATGTATAGAATCAGGTCCCTGTGTTTCGCACAGCAAAAAAAAGGTGGTGGTGTATCGGTATGGGGGTGCAGGGTGGTCAATAACAGTCTTTCTTGCATTGTTAATCAAATTATTTACCAATAATTACATAAAAAAATAAAACATCTTCAAAATCCAAAACTTTGGAATGGCCATGTAAATCTTAACCCTATTGAAATGTGACATGACCTGAAGCAAGCCGTTCCATGCAAGACATCCCAAAAATATCAATGAACTGAAACAGTTCTGTAAGGATATACCGCCTAACTGCTGTACAGGCCAGGGGCCTCATTTATAAAGGTTGCTACGCACAAAAAAGTGGCGTTAACGGGGGTGAAATGTGCGAACGCATATTTTACCGCAAACGTCGGGATTTATAGAAAAATTCTATGCGGTAAAAGGTGCGCACTTCTACGCATCCTTTCACCCATGCGTAGAGCTCACCGCAAAGTTTTTCAGACATGGGAATCAGCGATGCCCGATGGGGAGAAAACTGCTTTCACAGGGTTTGTGGTCTATTGTATCTGTTAAGTTACTACTTAAACCCTATTTTTATACAAAGGCAGTCTCTTAACTCTTATTTTATTGAATATTTTACCGTGCCGGCGCCAGGATGAAGTGACTGAAGGGCTGTTCAAAATTATTTTTCATAAAATAAAACTCATTGATTTAACCATGCAATAGCCTCAGAAAGGCTTAAGAACAACATAAGGCTAATGTTCAAAATCAAAGAATATGTTCATTAATCAGACTCACATGAGCACTGCAGAGAATTTATGAACGATAACGATTCTCTGTCAAAATCAGCGGGGGAGGCGCGTAGAAACCACTGTTTGTGGCTTGCATCTCTCTCTCTCCCTCCCTCTCTATCTGTCCCTCTCCCTCTACAACAGGGGGAAATGGAATTAGGACCGAAAAATGTATTTACCACCATGAAAAGCAAGCAGGCTGAGAAACCGAACTAAGTGTCCTGTCTGTCTGTCTATCAATCTCCTCCACTCCATTTCAGTGGGCTACTATGGACGCCCTAGCATACACCTATGAATAGATACATAAAGAGGGGGTAAAAAATACAACTGAGGGGCTAAGCATATTTTACTCAGCTCCTTATGCTCAATGTTGTATAACTTTTAAACTGTTTTTAAATTGTTTTTATTATTTTGTTCATCAGTTTGTCTACCATTTTTATTTTGTCTTCTAAAGCACTTTGTAACTTTGTTTTGAAAAGTGCTATATAACTTAAGTTTATTTTTATTATTATTAAAGTGTGCCGGATTATTAGGGCTTGTGCAGTACAAACAGTACACCTTTACGGTGCTCAACCTCGTTGCCGTCTCCGTCTTTCCCTCATTGATAGTCCAACAAAGGCTCCTTAACAATGTCGGCATATTCATGACCTATTTAGCATTGACCATTTATGGATGATTGTGGGACGACACTGGGAGGAGTAGTGGGAGGACACTGGGAGGAGTACACAAGCGCACAATTCACTGCAGGTGGGTATTTATAAAGAGTTAAAAAGAGGGATAAAGAGGGTTGCAAGCACACCTCCTAGTGTTAAGAGACTGCGTACAGGTGTGCGCCGCACACGCAATGTTTTAGGATGGAATCTACGCAAAGTTTTATAAATGAGGCACCTGATGAGCAACTACAGGAAACATTTGGTTGAAGTCAATACTGCTAAAGGAGGTTCAACCACTGAACCAATGACTAAAGCTCATGGTTTGCGCATTTTTTCCAATCCAAGCTGTTTTTGCTGGAATTACCAGTCGGCTGTCCTGAAAGCTGAGTTCATCTCAGGCTACGCATATTTGCTCTCTCTCAACTTTCTTGCTCAAACTGAGACTTGGATCACCGCAGAAAACACTGCCACACCCGCAGCTCTGTCAGATGTGTACTCTTTCTCTGACACTTCCAGAGCTGTGAGGGGAGGTGTAGGGCCCCTAGGATTCCATTTTAAAAAAGGCCAATTCCGTTTTGCCAAATGGCCAATTCTGTTTTTACCTAATTTTGCCTAGGGATGGGGATCGAAACCCGGGTCCAAAAGGACCTGGTTCCAAATTTCTCAAAACCCGGTAATCAATAAGGTCGGAGCTTATCGGTTCTGCTATCGAGCCTATAGCTAGAGTGACGACTCAAAATGTTCGCCTGGACTTTTTTGCTTATCTTGACTATAAAAGGGTCAGTAAATGTCCTGTGAGTAAGTCCTTTTTCCCGTTTTTCCAGAAAACTTGGAACTTTCAGTATCTGGCAGATATTTACAATTTACTGCAAATTATAAGAGTCTAATAACGCGTTCACGGACGTCCGCGAGAGACGCGAGTGAAATTACCATAATTACACCACATTGGCTGTAAAGCGCTACGTCTCAGCTTTCAGAAACCGTTGGAAGTTTTCCGATACCGTGACGTAATTATGGTAATTCAAAGTGCGCTCCTGCAACGTGTCGCCGACGACACACTCGGTATTAAGGGGTCAATTGCCTCGCTCATTTGTTCGCTTGCTGGTTAAGATAATGGCGGAGTGTGCAAAACGGTCAAGTGCTTGGCTACATTTCACTAAAGTGAAAGATAAAGAGGAGGCGAAATGCCAACTGTGTTCGAGGGTCATTTCGTGTAAGGGGGGAAACACCTCCTCAATGTTAAAACACCTCAATGTTGCCCACCAATTGAAGGCAAAGTGCAGTACCTTTGCCTGTCTGCGAGTAGGAACAGCATCGGCAACTCCAGCTGTTGCGGGACCATCCTCATCAACTCAAGGTATGCATGGATGGTGCATGCAGCCAAAGTCCCGTTCATTGACAATAATAATCCAATTGATAATAATCCAACAAACACAAATAAATTGAAGCCCATGGTGTTAGTTTAGCTAATTTAAGATGGTTAGAATAAGATACCCAGGGCAGTGAGTGAAGTGGCTGGCTAGCTACTTAGCAGCTAGCAGGTGTCTGCCCGATCTCTTCAAGTGACAGTACACACACTTAAGTGTGAAAACGAAATACTTATTGAAACATAAACAAATACATATTTAGCACATTTTACCAACTTAGAAATGTCTGATAGAACATTTGGAGGCCTATGCCTTTTGGCTTAAAGGAGCAGTATGTAGATTTTTCATTTTAAAACTAAACAAAAATATTGAATTGCTTTTTACTTTACTTTACTTTTTGGCTAGATGAAAACAAATTACGAGCCAGACAGATATTTTATCAGCAATTGGATGGTAAAGAATGTTAATTTTGAGCTCTAGGCCTATGAGTTGAGTTGTGTTTAATGATGGGCCAAAATATGTTTAACACCTGCCAACTTTATTCATTTAGATGGTGGTCAGCTCATCCCAGCCCGTGGCCGTGAGTCCACAGCTCCACCTCCCCTTACACACCAAACCCCCTTCACCCTGGCTGCTGCTGGGAAGATGCCAGCTAATAAAGTGGAGGAGTGTCACAGGGCTGTCACAAAGTTTGTGGTGAAGGGGTTGCATCCCTTTACAACAGTGGAATCACCATCGTTTAGGGAGATGACCAAAGCCCTGAATCCACGCTACACCCCTCCCTGCAGGTCTGTTCTGTCCAACACCCTCATCCCTGCCTGGTATGAGGTGGAGAAGCAGAATGTGGTAACAGAGCTGGCAAATGTGGGCAAGGTAGCCATCACAAGCGATGGGTGGACTAGCTTGGCACAAGACCACTACATTACAGTGACTGTCCATTACAGCAGCCAAGGCCAACTTCACCAGAAGGTCCTGCGGACCAAAGCTGTCTACCGGGCGCAGACAGGGGAAACAGTGGCAGTGGAGATTGGGGAGGTGTTGGAAGAATTTGGAATTGCACACAAGGTGGTGGCGATGACCATGGACAATGCGTCCAACATGGATGTTGTTGCAAAGAGGATGGACATCCTCAAACTTGGATGCTTTGCCCACAGCCTCAACTTGGGAGCACAAAAAGTCTACAACATTGCCACAGTGATACGATGGGCAGCAAAACTGAGAGTGGTCATCGTGTGGATGAAGCGATCTACAATGGCCAAGACAGTGCTGAAAGAGAAGCAGGTCCTACTCAAACTTCCTCAGCACACCACGATCCTGGATGTCAAAACGAGGTGGAACTCTCTCTTCCTGATGGTTGAGAGATTCCTCGAGCAGTATCCAGCTCTCCAAGCTGCAGCGTTGGACCCACGCCTGAGAAAACCAATGGAGAGGGACAAACTGGATAGGATCACAGATGAAGACTTCACCAGAGCAGAGGAGTTCATCAAGGTCATGAAGGTCCTGTACACCTCTACACTCTGTGTATCGAGTGAGAAAAGCCCCAGCTGCGGTCAGATCCTCCCAATACTTGAAAAACTGAAGAACCACTTCACCGTTCAGGAAGAAGACTCTCCGTTTGTGTCTGGCATGAAGCAGAAGGTGTGGGCTGACCTCTCTGGACGTTACCAGGAGGACAACGTCCAGGAGTTCCTCAAAGAGGTTACTGCAATGGACCCCAGGTTCAAAGCCAAAAGTGACAGAGACTCCACCTGGAACCGTTTGGAGGAGAAAGCGATAGCAGCCAATGCTACGGAAGCAGAAGAGGCCCCACACCCAGACCCAGAGGCCAGTGACACATCCCAGGAGCCCCAGTATGATGATAATATCACACTGATATCGTCGTCGTCGTCAGAAGAAGAAAATCCTCCGGTTGCAGTCCCTCCATCACAGCCTAGGAGCGCCTTGGAAGAGCTTTTTGCCGAGGAGGAGCGAGAGGTACAGACCATCCAGCCGAACCGCTTGTCCAGCATAGAGAGTTCATCAAGAGATCCAGATGTACAGGGGCCTGCATCCGATCCCCATGGCAGAGGACCCTGTCATCTGGTGGTGGGGAAAGAGAGACACCCTGCCCCTGCTTGCTGAACTCTCTAACAGCTACCTTTGTGTCCAAGCCTCCTCCACCCCTTCAGAGAGGGTGTTTTCCACTGCTGGGGACACAATAAGCAAAGAGAGATCCAGGAACCTTCCAGACAAGGCCGACATGCTCATTTTCCTGCAGAAAAACTGTGTTAAGAGCTGTCAATTTGTTTTCCCTTTTTGATTGTGTAAAGGAGAGGCTATATTTATTTTCTTTCTATTGTTTTCTTCATTGTTGGAATTTCATTTATTGCTGCTGATATATTATTTTACTATTCTTCTCATATATGTTGATGGAGCCATGTGTGTAGGCTATTTCCTTTCAAAATGTTCAGCAAGTTCAAGCAATAAATGCAAGACCAGTTCTGTTAAAAATGTATTGCCGTCTGTCTCGTCTTTCCATAGAAAAGTATCGATAGTGGTATCGATAAGGACCCGGATCGTTAAGCAGGCTCGATAATGGTATCAATATCAATAAAAATTAATGATCCCCATCCCTAATTTTGCCAGAATTTTCATTTTTTTCCAGACACATTTTGGGGTTTTTTCTTACTTTTGCTAATACTTTTGCAACTCTTGATACATTTAATAAATCCACAATGTAATACATGCACTTAAATAAAACAAGTACATATTAAATCATAAATATGTTTTGCTTTCAAATAATGATTTTCAAACTTCACTTTTCATTTCTAACATTTTTATTTTTAAAACTCATTCAGATATTTCCTTTTTTAACCTCTTTTATTTATTTTTTTTAACTAATTTAACCCATGAAGTTCAGTTCTTTTCTTTTTTTAACCTTTCTTATTTTAAACTCATTTAACCAGGTTGAGTTCAGATCAAGCTCAAGTTTAGCTCTTTCATTTTCACCATTGAAATGCAGGATGGCTAGCTGTTTGGTAGAAATGTCACTGAGGGATTCTCTCTTGTCTGTGACAAGATTCTTGTATTGAGAGAAATATCTCTGTGTCAACACTGGAGGAGATCAGCCAGATGTACTTCCATGTAACAGGATAAAGCAGTGGTTCAGCAATGCTCCTCCAAAATTCTGTGAGATCAGACGGATGTGTAAGTTTCTCTCTTTTTGAAAGTGCAGTGTAGACCAGCCAGTCATCCTGCACTGCCATGGCGAGCCCTTTCAGTGTGGTGTAGTCGGCTCGCTAAATGGTCATCAATTGTACTTACACGTACATGGTCAAGGGAATGCGAGCAATTCTTTAATGTCTTGGCTCGCACTTCTACGGATAGTTTTTTCATCGGAGGCGCTATCTCTCCTTCCCCGCTCTCTAGCTTGTCTCGTCATGGGCGCATATGTGTCAGAAAAATGTATCATGCGCCTGAGTCGTGTCAATAAATGTCAGACAAAATGTATAGGCCAACCTCCCTCCCTCTCCCCCTTTTCATTGGTTTAAACGGTTGTAAACTGCTGGAATTTAGTGAGCGGACCAATGTAGGAAAGTTATTAAAAAAAAACACAAATGCGTTGGTTCAGAGAAAAATGGCCAATTCTGTGAAAAAAACGGAAATTCTGTGATCTAAGGCCAATTCCGCGATTCCGTCCGCAATTCCGTGAAAACGGAATCCTAGGGGCCCTAGAGGTGGTGGTACTGTCCTGCTAATTTCTCCCAAATGGAAATACTCTCTTTTTTTCTATTTCTCAATCTTCTCTGTCCTCCTTTGAATTTCATGCTGTCGCTGCTTCTTATCCAGTCAAGCTGGAAGCTCAATGAGACACAACAAGTGTGGATAACTACCGACAATGGGAGTAACATAATTCAAGCAGTGGCCTTAAATGGATGGACAAGACTACCTTTGGTCTCCAACTGCATCTTGCTATTGGTAAGAATAGAGTACTATAAGATCTTTGTATATTTTCCTATATACAGGCAGCTCTGGAAAAAAAAATAAGAGATCACATTTTTTCAGTTTCACAATTCATGGGTATGTGTCTGCAAAATCAAACTTTTGATAGTATTTTTTGACCACTTTTAATTGTTATTCTAAACAAGAAAATTGTCATTGAGTAATGCAAACTAAACAAATGTGTTATTTAATAAAAAAACAACATATTAGATTACGAAGGGTTCAACAATCAACATCGGGATTGTATGTGGTTGACCTTAAATAGAATAGTTTAAGCTATATCGCAATATATGGTAATTTTACCAAAACATATTGTGATATCATTTGAAAGTCATATTGCCCAGCCCTACTTCCTCATTGACGAGACAGTGCATCCAGGCTCCAGGATGAGCACCTCCTGGCGCCTGGACTACTGCAACTCCCTCCTTGCTGGTGCCCCGGCGTCTGCCATCAGACCTCTGGAGCTTGTTCAGAAAGCTGCAGCTCGTCTGGTAGTCAACCGCCCCAAGTTCTCCCATACAACTACATTTCTTCATTCTCTACATTGGCTCCCTGTAGGCAGCTTGCATCCAGTTTAAGACTCTGGTGGTAGCCTATAGGGCAGTAAAAGGAACTCCTTCCTACCTACAGGCTGTGGTCAAGCCTTACACCTCCGCCCCACCACTTTGCTCTGCTGCCCTGAGGCGACTAGTTGCCCCGTCGCGCTCAGAGGCCCCTGCGGCCAATCTACGCGGTCACGGCTCTTTTCTTTCCTGGCCCAATGGTGGTTTATTTGCTTCACTTATTGGTTTAAATAAAAAGTAGGTAGCTAACTTATTGCACTTTTACCTAAGCACTGGTTATGCTCTTAAATGCTTTTTTTGGAATGAAATGCACTTAGGATTTTTTGGTGACCAGTAGTTCTCGTGCCTACCTACGTTAAATGTACTTATTGTGAGTTGCTTTGGATAAAAGCGTCTGATAAATTATGTAATGTAAATGTAATGGGTTGTCAGGTTTACCTGTGACTGGCAAACACACAAACAGAATTCAAAGCATAAACAAGTCCCTTAGGAGAAAATAAATCCTCATTTGCAGAAACTGCAAATGAGTCAAAAGTCAGCATTTGAAGTTGAAGTGAGCACTTAAAATGAAAATGATGAATACTTTGTTTTATATCACCCCGATCAGTGACAATAACAAACTAATACGATTAGGCTGTTTTGGGTGAGCTACTTTGTTACTTCTACCTCAGATGATGTTCCATCCAAGCTGACACAGTAACACATCACCAGAGCTTCTTATGCTGCAGTTTTTTGTGATGTGGTTACTCACTCCACACCATAATGTTGTGTGATGTTTCTTATTTAGAACTGTATGAATAAAAAGGTAAAATCTCACCATTGTGACGCCGAGCAAGGTTGGACTGACCAAGTAGACAGGTGGAAGGACAATGCTGCCCTGGCTTCTTTCCCATAAAGAATAGAAAACATCTGCCCAGCAGATAATCCACAGGAGAAAGCCAACAACCTATGGGGGAGAAGAATAGCTAACATCTTTCCAATAACAGGGTCAACAGTATGTTTGATGCAAAGACTGTAAATGCTTTAAAAGAAAGCAAGCATCCTCTATTAGTCCTCAGAGGGGAAATTCTTTTTTTTGCACACCCCTGACTAGACACACACACACATATCACCCTGCACACATGCATGCAATACAGGTCTGAGGACAGAGTGCAGGTGTCAGCACCTGGAGCAGTTTTGGGGTTAAGTGCCTTGCTCAAGGGCACCGTAGCTGCGATACAAGACATTTTTCAATCCCCAGCTCACAGCTGGAATACACCCTCCTGGTGGTGCCGGGGATTGAACCAACGACCATCCAGTGATGGGTCAGCCGCTGTCAATACTTCAGACTGACCCCTCAACTCAATTAAATATGTGCATATCTGAAAATATATGTGATTATATGGTAACAGTTGTTAGGTTGGAACAATGTGCCAATATTACTTTACTCAGACAGGGATGCAAATTCCTCAGGGGTGAAAGAGGTGACAAAGACATCGGTAATGTAATTTATCTACTACAAAACCATAATCACAAGGACTTCAGTTCAGAAGTCTTGCTACAGCTACTTCTCCTACTAGTACTACTACTATGACAACTACAAATGCTTTTACTACTACTTTTGTTATTACTGAACAAAAACTAACAAAATCACACAAACCACCCAGTCATACATAAGGAAAAACACAACAAAAGAAAAAAGAAAACCCACCACCACCCTCCCCACTCACAAACACCTATAGACACACATCCAAACACCAAACCACATACCAACCATATAAACACTGGTATATAAGTATATACACACACAGATGGGTGACATATTAAAGGAAAAACATAAAGTGCCTTAGTAAGGAGTTGGGCCACCATGAGCCGCCAGAACAGCTTCAATGAGTTTTGGCATATGTAGTTTTCCGACCGCAAGAACCAGAACTTTTGGGTACTTTTTTGGAGCAGGAACCTTTTTAGTTCCTCAAAACAGTTCCAGATTGCTTTCCCACTGCACCAAATGGAGATTATGCAAGTAAGGAGTATGTGACACAACAAATGTAGTATAGTAATGGTTGAATGAATGTGAAAGGGGAATGAGAGTGGCTAAAGTGGCTAAAGTGCAGGGCAATGAATAAGTGTGGAAGGGTGTTGTGAATTCCTCACAGTGAAATCAGACTGCCAAACTGCCCCTAGAGGCTTGGGAGTGTACTTGGTCTGACTTGACTAGATCCTAATTAGGACCAAGTGTGCTCACCTGTGTTCACCTCACAATGAGGAGCAGTAGGGCTATCTCTATTGTTCTCTCTTACCCTCACACCAGAACCCATGGGTAACCAGCTTGCTTCTCAACACTGTCATGCGTCAATGCTGATGTAAGTTATTGTTTGAATGTTACTTATGTTTAGTAATTGGTTGCTTAGTCATTGGTTTATGGTTTGTTGTCACATTTCTTTGAATGGCAATTAGTTATTGTTTGGAATATGTTTGGATTGATATAAGTTGATAATTTAGTTGAAGTAGCCTACATTCTTTACATGCCTTGTATTGTTTGTTTATCATTACTGATATCATTTCATTGACTGTTTCACTGCAGTAACCATGACATGACATGACTTGGGAGCAATAAATGTCAACATAATTTGGATGCATTCTGGACTCAAGGACTCTTTAATGGGAGTGTTATGATGGTCAATTATCCATAAATCCACTGGCCTGAGGTCAACTTCACACAAATCAAAGAATATATAATGTGGTCTGCTGGAGTAGATAAAGTGTCTAAAGTGCAGGGCAATGGCAATGAATGAATGTCAAAGAAAATGAAAGTGCAGGGTGCTAGGTGATAAGTGGTGAGGTCCTCAGTTGAGCTGTAGGGGGGAGGGGAGGCATTAAAAAGTCTGATGGCGGCTGGCAGGAAAGACTTCCTGTAGCGCTCTCTGTCGCACCATGGAGGGATCAGTCTATGGCTGAATAAGCTCCGCTTTCATAACCATGTCATGGAGGGGGTGGAGACATCATCCATGATGGCCAGCAGTTTGGCCAGCATCCTTCCCTCTGCCACCTCCTCCAGGGTGTCCAGGTTATTTGTGATCACTTTGGATGGTAGTGTAGCGTTCCCCATGATCTTCCAGTTGATTCGCAGGTCATTCTGGGAGATTTCTCCTAGCTCTTGGTTTGAAGTGTGCCCCTGAAAAATCTCCGTTTTGAGGGCCATGTAGCCCTCGCACTTGGCCCTACCCCTCGATCACAAGAGAATTGGGACACCCCTACCCCTTCACGTGAACACTCAAAACGGAGGGGAAGGGCTAAGGGGTAGGGCCAAGGGGTGAATTGGGATTCGCCCTTTAACTCCCAAACTTTGAGGAGAGAGAAATGAGTGGGGGGAAATCACTGAGAAGTCAGAAGAGTTTGAAAAAGCGGGTAACTGAACAATTAACATTGAAAAAAGACCAAATGGAGCCCTCCGACGAAGAAAATGGCGTTTTGCTAGCTAGCAGAGAAGAAGCTACTGAGCCTGGAGATGAGCTGCTCCGTGAAATGTCGTCTATCTCTAAAGATCTCCACGACTTTAAAAAAGATATACACACGGCTATTTCCAAGCTTAAGGGGGATTTAAGGAAAGACTTGAAGGAAGAGCTGACAACGCTAAAACACAAGCTTAACCAGAAGCTAGCTAGAGGTCGGGGCGACGATCCAATCTCAAGGCCAAGCTATCACCGAGGCGGTAGGGCTGCAGCTATCGATTATTTTAGTAATCGAGTATTCTACCGATTATTCCATCGAGTAATGGGATAAGAAATACTTTTGCTTTATTAAAAAGCAATAGTAAATATGCAAAAGAGAAAATAAGACTAATTGGTTTCCTTTTTAGAAAAAGCAACATTCTTATTGCTTAAATTGCATACAATAATATCTGTCAAAACTAAACCCAGTTAGTGCATATAAGTGCCATATTACATTCTGAGTTTGGAAGAAAACATTTTCTGAAATGCAAAAACAAATGTAAAAAATTATTTCAAATTAGTTTTAATTACTTTATTTGTAGAAGGCAAAAACGAGTAGACAGGATGGTTTGAACAAGAGTCCATGCATACAATTTCATCACAAGTTTTGAGTGCTTTTACAAAGCCAACATGCAATGAAAGTTATTCATGAGAATACACCTCCTTAAATGTCTCTACATACTGGTGTGTGTGTGTGTGTGACTATCATAATAACACAAAAGAACCTCAGGCTTTCACCAATTGACTGCGGCATTTTATTTTCTGTGGTTATTTTCTTGAGCAAAACTAACTTAGGGACATCATAACTAGCCACCATATTGATTTACGTTCTTAACTAGCCATTACATATAGCCATAATTAACGTACATTCTTTACTAGACTTCATCTCAACTAGCAATCATTGATTTACGTTAAATGCTAACGTTAACGTTACTTGTGTCGTAGACTGGATGTTTTCTGCTGAGATGCTGAAGCATTGACGTTGTGCTATTGTGGTAGGCTAGTTCGATTTTACAATAGACACACTGTACAGAGTTTTTGTTTTGTTTCAGCTTGAAATGATCCCAAACTTTGGACAATTTCTGTCATTTTATCTGGCCGGTCTCTTCTCTTCGCCCCTCGCAATTTTCTCTCTTCCTGCATTTTGTAATCCACACAATCAAATCACGTCTTCTTCACGTGTCCACAGTGTAAGCGCGTTATGCGACAGTAATAATCATCCGTGCGAAACACAGTGCGCTGTATATAGTTATATGGATGAAACAAAGCTGATTTTTCAACTTTATTTTGATTTTACGAATGATTTTTAGTAATCGAGTTACTCGAGGAATCGTTTCAGCCCTACGAGGCGGAGGAGCGCATTTCAAATGTGGAATCAAGCAGCGCTGTAACTAAAGAGGCCCTGCTGTGTCTGCTGAAAGAACAACGCAGGCTGCGGGAAAAAGTGACCGATCTGGAAAGCAGGTCCAGAAGAAACAACATTCGGCCTGAGGACTCCGAGGGTGACTCAATGACTAAGTTTGTGGAAAACTTGCTAACTACTGAGCTACCCTTAACCGATGGTATGTCCCTCCACAGGTCCATCGTTATAAACTTCCTGCAGTTTGACGTTAAAGAAACTGTTCTGATGTTGGCCTGGAAGAAGAAAGATCACATAAATAACAAGCAGATTTTCTTCGACCATGAGTATGCCTATGAGGTGATGGAGAAGCGCAGAGCCTACAGGGGAATTAAAAAAGTGCTCAAAGAAAAAGGCGTTTGTTTCCAAACTCCTTTCACGAGGATTCAAATCCACTGGAGCACCGGTCCACGGACCTGCAAGAACGCGGGGATTTCAGGTGGTAGAGAGGACCCGGGCTCCAGCATGGAGGAGAACATACTGAGGGCATTTCCATGGCAACAAGCAGACACTGGAGACGGAGGAAAACCAATGGAGACACGAGTGAGAGAAAAGCTTCAGGAGTTCAGGAGACCACTACAACATTAAAAGAATGGAAACCTCATAGAACAATAAGTGAACTGACTGGTAATAAGGAAGGTAACTTTGAGCCAGTCTCTTCTCTCCTCTTTACTCTACAAATACTGTAAACAACAGTATTGAACAGAGCAGCATTGTAGTTTATGTTGAACTTATCTAGGGGATATGGAATGTACATGCAGGTCAGTCATTCCACCACTAGGGAGGGCCCCACCCTCCACCCTCCAACAGGGACTTTAGAGGGACAAGGGTCCCTCTATCCTGGGAAGTCTTTGTACTTGTTCTGATGTTCTTGTGTGTGTTATTGTTTTATGTTGGGGAAGTAGGGGAAATCTGTTTTTGTATTTTTCAATGTAAGAAATCTGCATCTGTGGAGGGTATTACCTTATACAACATAGCACTCAAAACTGAAACCTTGAGTATAGGCACCACATGGTTAATGTAATTTCTCTAAATGTTAATGGGCTTCTTAGCCCAATCAAACAGAACAAAATGCTTACAAAATTAAAAAGGGAGAACATAGATATTGCATTCCTGCAAGAAACCCATATGACGTGGATAGAACATGAAACATGAAGTATTTTCCTCTTCTAACGGATCAAAACATTCAAGAGAGGTAGTCATACTGATTTCCGGCAGAGTAATGTATGAACATATATCCACTATTAAGGATAGAGAAGGCAGATTTATACTGATAAAGGGAAAAGTTGATGGAAATTTGTTTACCTTCTACAATGTATATATCCCTCCCGGCTCAGAGTCAGATTTTTTTCATACAAATACTGGATAGGATTGCAACAGAAGCACAAGGGACTCTAGTATGTGGGGGCGATTTTAAAGGGGGGGTATTATACTAATTTTGGGCTATTTAAACTGTTCCTGGGGGTCTTTACAAGACGTTTGTGAAGTCTATATAAAAAAAAATCCTAAAACCAGCTTCTGTGGTGTGTGTTTCAGTCTCTCATTTTCTCCATTGTAAAGAACAGGCTGTTTTGAGGGCGTGGAGGTTGTATGTAATGAGCACTGCTCTGATTGGCCGCCTCACTCACGGCATGAGGTGGCCAATCAGAGCAGTGCTCATTACATAGAACCTACACGCAATGTGGATGTGTGAGCAACACTCTGCTGTAGCCGGTCTGTTTATGGCTCATGTCCATAAGCTTATTGAATACAACTTGCAGACAAGCTAGGATTGACAATTTTGTTGAGCTAGTTAACCAATATATTATTGGATGCAATCTATTTACATCCAAACAGCGCAGCCAATTGTACTAATGGTGGCTAAAGTTTACCAAGCCTGACACGTTCGACACACTTAAAAAACAGACACTGGTCCCAACAAATAACTTTAAGATGAGTCCTGACTCCAACCAATAACTTTACTTTTACTTTACTTTTAATGACTCCAGCTTTAGTTTTCTTACTTCTTCCACACCCAACAAGCCCGTGGCTAGCCCCGCTAGCTCGTTAGCTAACCAGCAGTGAATATACTAACCAGACTAATTTGGTAAATTAAATCAAAACATGGTGACACTTACAGATTCCAATTTTGCAGATGGGTCACGTACCTTAGGAATTGCTCCATCTTTAAGCTTCAATTTAGATGCTAATCCTGCCGTTGCTCAAGCAGTCTGAGGACTGATCATCACACACAGAAAAAAACTGTAGCCGTTGCCGTTAAAAATAAAATTAATCCACTCTGTCCTGGCATTTTCACGTGTTAGGAGACTGTGCAGGGATCTACGTTGCTGCCTGCATCCTACAAAATAATAACTGGAGCGTTGATATATCTCCAGATATGTTGTTTTAGCTTCACTTGTCGGAAAGTAATGGTGCATTCCAGTGTACTCGGAAAAAACGGCGTCCAAATGTGATATGCGCCGATTCTCTTCACTAATGGCGCTGTAGATGCTTGTAACATTCTGAGACTTACCATACAACATGAGTTTGCTGCGGGCGATTATGTTTTCCTGAGCAGATGCACTGGAACACATTTAGATTGGAAGTTAGGAATACCGACTCGGAATTACCGATTTCCGAGTACAATGGAATGCACCATAAGCAATGGCTTGTGGCACTGCCGTGAGCCGTGAGCCAATCCCTTGGTGGTTCACCTGGGCGTGGGCGTGCTCTGAGAGGGGCTGGACTTGCACCTTATGACGTCCAAAAGAACCATTTTCTTAAACAGACATTTTTCTCCTATCTTTGGCACCGTTTTGGAAAAATGGGTTGATTTCCAGATTTCAAATTTTCTCAGCTGCTTAGGGAAATAATTTCCTGTGGAACATGTATAAGCGCCAGGAATAAACCATTTTCCATCATATGGGATCTTTAATACCACTCTGAACCCTCACCTGGACTCATCAGGAACAAGAATATCTCAATCCAAAAAAATAACAAAGAAAATAAACTCAATATTATCTGAGATAGGATTAATTGATGTTTGGAGACACCTAAATCCATCAGTTAGAGACTATACTTTCTTTTCATCTCCACATTCAACATATTCAAGAATCAATTATTTCTTACTATTTGGGACAGATAGCAGCAGAGTGCAAAATTGTCACATCGGAACAATGGACCTTTCTGATCACTGCCCATTGTATCTGTCCCTAACAATGACGTATAGAAGGAAGCTTAAACATTGGAGATTTAATTCTAACATATTGAATAAACATAGGATCGAACAGTTTGCAAAAGAAATATCAGATTATTTAGAATATAACGATAATGGAGAGGTGTCTCCGCCTGTGCTCTGTAAGCATTAATGAGAGGGAAGGTGATTGCAATAACATCCTTAAGAAACAAAGAGCAGAAAAACTCAACACCCTTCAGGCTGAATTGAAAAATCTAGAGTCTGAACATAAGAACTCAATAGATCCTAAGATTAAAGTAGAAATAATGAGGAAAAGAAACCAGATTGAAGAAATATATACACAAGATATCCAAAATAAATTGATATACACCAAACAAAAGTATTATGAAGGTGGTAGCAAATAAACAAAATTACTGGCTTACAAACTATGAAAACAACAGTCAGATAACACAATATATAAGATAAAGGACCCGAAAACTAATGACATTCACCACCAAATGAAGGAAATTAAGGACTGTTTTAAGGATTATGAAAAATTATATTCACAACCCCAGGTCGACAATGACCAGAAAATGGAGACACTACTCCAATCATTAAACTTGCCAACCCTTACAGAAGATCAAAATAAAGCACTAATCTCACAGATAACAAAAGAAGAAATTTACTTGGCTATAGCCAGATTGAAAGCTAATAAATCCCCGGGCACAGATGGATTCACCTCAGAGTGGTATAAAAGTCTGAAAGAGGCCCTGACACCTATTTTACTAAGAACATTCAACTGGGTTCTGACAAAAGGGGAAACTCCTGCTTCATGGAATGAAGTGATTATTTCAGTTATACCTAAGGCAGGGAAAGATAAATTAGATTGTGCAAACTATAGACCAATTAGTGTGCTAAACCTTGATAACAAATTGTACTTCAATCATTGCCAAAAGACTTGAAAAATGTTTTACCTGAAATAATTAATATGGACCAAACAGGATTTGTTCAGTCACGTCAGACTCACAATAATATTAGAAGATCTTTATAAATTATTAGACATATAAATCAAAATAAAATACAGGCTATGCTGATAAGCTTAGATGCTGAAAAGGCATTTGATTCTGTTAGATGGAAATTCCTATTTAATGTTATGGAAGATTTTGGGTTTAGCCAAGTAATCATTAAGATATTAGAAGCCCTATACAGCAGGCCATCAGCTAGATTGAAAATAAATGGCGAGCTCACTGATAATTTTCTGTTAGAGAGATCCACAAGACAGGAGAGGCAGAGCAACGGATATCAGACATGGAAGACATTAATGCTCAGTTGGGGAAGGACATGGAGAAATGTGACGAGAGTGGAAACGCTGTGGGCACGTGTGGAGGACCTTGAAAACAGAAGTCGGAGGAATTATGTCAGAATGGTGGGACTGAAAGAAGGCAAAGAGGAGACGGGCAAAGTGATTCAGTATGTGGAGAGGATTCTCACTCAAGGACTTGGTCTCGCGGGCAACAAATTTGAAATTCAACGCGCCCACCGATCCCTCGCCCCCATGCCTAACCCGAACGAACCACCGAGGACCATTCTGATCCGGTTCCTGTGTTCAACGGCTCGAGACAAGGTGCTACGAGGAGAAGGAGAAACGTGGAGTCAAATGGGAGGACTGTAAGCTGTCTTTCTTTGAGGATCTGACCAGAGAGCTAGGGGGGGAAAGGAAGGCATTTCTCCCGGTGAAGAGACGTTTGCAGGAGCTCAATGTGAGGCACAGGCTTGTGTACCCTGCCACCCTCATCTTTACGTGGAAGGGACAGAAGAAAACATTCCGAGTCAGCACAGAGGCGGAGAAATTTCTGCAAGATGCTAAATAGAGGGCCATAGGACTGTGAAACCATGACGAAGTGTATGTGCGTCTATGGACGTTATGTTAAGGTAAATTTACGATGGGTTTGTTGGAGGCTGAATGGTGGTGTTGCCACTAGTTATCATTAGCGCGCCTCGCGGACCAAACCAGTTAGATTAAGTTAGGGGGAAGGGGGTTTGCTTAGCAATAACATGTTCTGTGTTGCTATGCTCGGGGTTATGTTTTTTCAATGCATATGGAAATAGGTCTGATACCGTTCTAGATAATCTATTGAATATGTGTTTGTTTACAACTTTTGATATGTTGGGTACACTGCAGTCGCAGGCACAGGGTATTTGCACGTCTGGAAACGATGGTTAACAGGTACATTAAGATAGTAACGTGGAACATAAATGGATGTGGGAATCAAATTAAGAGGAGGAAGGTTTTGACATATTTGAAATTTAAAAATACGGATATAGCATTCATTCAGGAATCCCATATACCGGGGGACGAGGAAGCGGTGAAATTTAAGACAGGCTGGGTAGGGAACGTTTTTCATAGCTCTTATTCAAGTAAACAAAATGGGGTGATGATTCTCATCAATAAAAATCTAAGCTTTGTCATGCTGAAACAACGTAGTGACAGGGAAGGCCGATTTATCTGCATTGAAGCCTTGGTAAATGGAATCAGAACTATACTATGCAATATATATGCACCTAACAAGGAAGAGCCAGAGTTTTTTCATGACATTAACAGGATGGTAGGAGATATGGAGGGCCAGGTTATACTGGCAGGGGATTTCAACCAGGTAATGGATAGAATGATTGATAAGAGCAGGCCCAATGCTAGACCTTCACCCAGGGACAGAGCTGCGATCAGGATGTTGGCTGAGGACCTGGGATTGGTGGATATATGGAGGTTAGTGAACCCACGTGAGAGAGAATACACCTTTTACTCTCATTGTCACAAATCTCATTCAAGGATAGATTTCTTCTTGATAGCCAACACTTTGGTAGACTCAGTTGTGGACTGCGGGATAGGTGCCATCGCCCTCAGTGACCATGCTACAGTGGAATTACATGTTGACCTGAATACAGACGCGGTGAAAAGAGGCTGCTGGAGGCTCAATACAATGCTACTACAAGATCAGGCATTTAGTGAAACATTATCAGAGGATCTTAAATCCTTTTTTGAAATTAATATTGGTTCCACTGACAAAATATCCTCTGTTTGGGAAGCATCCAAGGCGTATATAAGAGGGAAAATTATTGCTCACTCCTCAAAAGTGAAGAAAGAATGTGAAAAAAGAAAAAACATTACATGTAGAAATATGCAATTTGGAGAAGGATTTGGCAAGGCAGTATTCGGATAAGCTATACCAAACCATTTGCAATTTGAAATATCAATTGCATGACATATACAACAAAAAAGCTGAGTATGCCCTATTTAGACTTAAAACTACATTTTATGAAGGGGGTGAGAAAAGTGGCAGGCTACTAGCTAGGCAGTTGAAACGACAGGATAACTCTAACAACATCCCAATGATTAAGAAGGGTAATGGTGTAGTAACCTCATCAAAGGACATTAATGAGGTTTTTGAAAAGTTCTATAAAAATCTTTACACATCCGACTGTACGCCTAGCCCGGAAGAATTGGATGCATTTTTCTCTGGTCTTCAACTGCCCACTGTTTCCAGTGAGCAGAAGGGACGGATGGATGATCCCCTTACAGAGGAAGAAATTAGAGCCACGATTCTATCCATGAAAACGGGAAAGTCACCTGGTCTGGACGGGTTCCCCGTTGAATATTACAAGAGATATGTAGATATCCTCGCCCCCATTCTACACAAAGTGTATTTGGAGGCGTTTGAAACAGGCTCTTTACCTGGTACATTCAATGATGCTTTAATCTCTCTCATTCCTAAGAAGGACAGGGACACCTCAGACCCATCTAATTTCAGACCAGTGAGTCTTCTCGGGGTAGATTGTAAGATCTTTACAAAAACTTTGGCATCACGTTTAGAGAAAGTACTAACAGATATCATACATGGTGACCAAGTGGGCTTCATTAAGAACAGGTCCTCAGTTGATAACATGCGGAGGCTTATACACCTTACACATATGAATCGCTCCAACCCAGTTCCAGTAACAGCCTTGTCACTTGATGCCGAGAAGGCTTTTGATCGAGTAGAGTGGGGGTTTCTGATGTTAGCTCTCTCAAAATTCGGGTTTGGGCCTGGCTTCTGCAACTGGGTGAAGGTACTCTATTCTAACCCAAGAGCAGCTGTTCTCACAAATGGGCTAATATCACATTTTTTCTGCTTATCGAGGGGGACTAGGCAGGGCTGTGCTCTATCGCCATTGCTCTTCACAATAGTATTAGAACCTCTGGCGTTAGCAATCAGAGCTAATAAGAATTAAGGGCGTACATGCGGGGGGTCGAGAGCATAAGCTACTTATGTACGCTGATGATATTCTAGCAGTGGTAGCAGATCCTGCCAGCTCCTTACAAGTATTACTGGAATGTATCGACTCATATTCTAAATTGTCGGGATACAAGATAAACTGGCATAAATCAGAGGGTATGGCTTTATCGAATACGTGCCACTCCAGGTATGTTACCTCATTTAATTTTAAATGGATACCTTCAGGTATGAAATACCTGGGTATTAAATTAAACTCAAATTTAGATCAAGTAATGATCTTGAATATGGAACCACTCCTCCAGAAGATAAAAACAAATTTGGATAAATGGGGGAAATTTAAGTTAACCTTATGGGGGAAAATTAATGTGATTAAAATGGTGGTTGCCCCACAATTCAATTATGTATCCATGATGCTACCTGTTAGTATATCTCCTCAGTTGTTTGAGCAATATGATAGGATTGTCAAAGAACTTCTGTGGGATAAGAAGAGACCAAGGATTGGTATGAAGAAAATGTGGTCATCAAGGGAGATAGGAGGTCTGGCTCTCCCCAATGTAAGGCTATATAACCTAGCATTCGAAATGTCTAGAATAGTTAAGCACTGGGAGAGACCATAGGTAGAACTGAGCTGGATAGGAATCGAACAAGAGCTATTAAGTCCTTTCAACCCTTTGGATGTTCTTTCACATGGTTCAGCTACTAAAGGTCATGATTACACCTCAAACCCCATACTGGCCCATTCCAAAGCAGTCTGGGGAGAAGTACACAAGATGGGTGGTGTGTCACATCTAAAACAATCATATGCCTCTCTTTGGTACAATCCTGCAATATGTATAGGGAAAAAAATCAGTGTATTGGGAGCAGTGGCTTATAAAAGGGATATGTAAGATAGATGATCTGTACTCAAATGGGGTGTTTATTTCCTTTTCTGATCTTGTGCAGATATAATCTGGAAAGAAAGGTAATTTCTGGAAGTACTTGCAGATTAGAGATTGCGTCACCAAGGGCCGATTCATCCAGAACAAGAATCCTGTGGGGGACTTTATGGAGCTGCCTAACATAGCACATAGAGCTGCAGTGTTTTACAAAACCTTTAATGGACTACAAAAAAATATTCATAAAACCTGAAGATTATATGGCAGAAGGATATAGGGTGTGAATGGAGTGATGAGGAGTGGCTAAGGATATTATCAAGTACTGGGAAATACATAAGGGAGGCCAGAGGGAAATGTATTCAGTATAAGTTAATACATAGATTTTATTTTACTCCTTCTAGACTATACAGGATGGGCTTGTTGGACAACAATTTATGATGGAAGTGCCGGTCAGAAACAGGGACGTTTATACATGCAATCTGGGAATGTAAATTTGTTCATCCATTCTGGGAGAAAGTATTAGACTATATAGGGAAATGGTTGGGTTCGACAGTACCTGTATCGCCGAGATTATGTTTATTGGGAGACCAGTCAGAATTACCCGGTGTATCAAAGTTTGGCTTTGCAGTGATTAAAGTAGGGGTGGTCACAGCTGCTCGTATGATCCTCAGACTATGGAAAAGTACATCATCTCCAGATGTTAACAAATGGATAGAATTTATGTTAGACATAGTATTTTATGAACACATGTTGGCTAGATTAAGTGGTGGGAATGAGAACTTTAAGAGGTCATGGGACCGTTTCTTAGTTTACAGTGTTGCTGGAGCACAGTGATATGTAATGTTTGATTGGATTGCTGTGATTGTATTAATACAGGTTTTGTTATTGTTGTATTTTCTTTTCTATCACTGAATCACGTTCTAAATATGTGCATTTTTCATAGACCTGTGGAAGTCTCAATTTAAAGTTATAATACTGTCTGTACAATAATATTGGAATAAATAAAAACTTTAATGACAAAAAAAAAAAAGAGACCATACTCAGAATATTAAAGCAAGATGGGAAGCAGAGGGAAATTTCACAATAACATTGGAAGAATGGGACAGGATCTGCAGACAGCAATGGTTAATGACAAGCTCTCCCACCTGGAGAGAATTCAGCTGGAAGAATGTGACTCGATTCTTCTGTACTCCAGCGCAAAACACTAAGGGCCGGATCTACTAAAGGTTTGCGTGTGTAAAAATGTGTGCAAACTCATAGCACGCACAAATAAATGTACAAACTGATCTACTAACAGTGCGCACTGAGGACTGCGTCTTGCAAATGTGCAAAATAACACGCCTTATCCAGTTAGTACTTTTGCCTCAATGAATATGCAAGATGGGGCGTTTACACGCTATTTAGCAAAATACTGGGAGGAGAAAATGTAAATAGATTAATGTAGCACATGCACTGTGATCTATCAAACCTGAACGCAATTTCGTTGATGGAGACTGCGTCTGTATTTAATACGTTTCAAGGGAAGGTGCAAACGCCCTGCATGCGTAATTGTGCACAAATGACTGCCGTTATTGTAGCGAGAAGGAGACGTAGAAACTGCACTTGAACTGCACTTGTTGCTCAATGTTAGTTAGAGGCATCTCTTCCACCGTGACCCCACCTGTTTTCTTTGCTGAGGTTTAATATAAGCCAATTTTTCTTTTGTTCTTCGTCTTATATCTTGCCATCTTCTCTTAATTTCATCCGTTGTTCTTCTTGTTTTACCAACGGCATTTACTTTCTCACAGATGATCTCCCATATAGTGTTCTTTTTTGTCATATTCAGATTTTTTTGCTGTAGCTCATCCAAATGTTTATTTGCCTCTTCCACTAACACCTCTAATTCTATAGGCTCAAATTTCATTTTGCGCTTGCGGTTCTGTTGCCCATCCAAACTCTCCATGGTGCAAAACATTAAACACGCAAAACCTTCATTTAAATACTGCTGTCTCCACCACGTTTGCGCCTGTTGTCATTTACGCAATCATTCTTAGTAAATCACCCGCAAAACGTCCATCAACCACACGCGCAAACTTTTAGAATGCACACGCAAATTAGTACCCTTTATTTGGGATCTTAGTGGATCCGCCCCTAACTACTCTAATCAGACTGCCTGCTGGAGGTCCTGTGGAAACGCAGTGGCCAACCACTTTCACATATTCTGGAATTGTCCCTCTGTGGCTCCATTTTGGAGAAATGTCCATGGTGTCCTGGCAGTTTTTAAGATGAAAATGTATTTTAATTTTAAAATCCTATACCTTGGTGATCTAGAAGAGCTTCACTGTGCAAAGTGAGATACATACTTGTTGAGGGTGTTGATAGTGGCATGCAAAAAGGCTGTGACCAGAAAATGGCTTAAAAAGACATACCAACCATAAATGAGTGGATCGACTTAAGTTTACAATATATATACACAATGGAGAGAATTATATTTAAACCAAGAGCTCAAATTGATATCTTTGATGAAAAATGGTCAAAATGGCTTACCCATGTGTCAACTATATGGCCTGATTTTGTATAGCAGTAATACACTTACGTTGAGGGTATAGCTTCCAATCTAAGATAATTTTCTTTTCCTCCCAAGTGCAGAATCACTATGGTTTCATATGAATGTGTACATATATGCGTGTGTGTATATGCGTGTGCGCGTATGCATGTATGTGTATATATACAAATGTAGATTTTATTGTTTAATTAAGAGACAGATCCTCCCCTTGTTGCAAGTGTGTATTTTGTGTCTGGTTGGCACATATATACCACTTTTGTTTATGTGTTTTGTAAAAGAAAACCCAATAAAAAGTAAATGACAAAAAAATAATAATTAGCCAAGACTGCCACTACCAAAATAAATAGTACTAGGTGGGGACATGATTGATTCAGTAATGGCAAGATGGAATTTTCATATCTTTCAAGAAAACATAAAGATGCCTTAATTGGACATAGTTAGTAATCTTAGTATGTTTATGAATGTAATTGTAGACTGCAATTTTATACATAATGCAAGACTAATCAAACAAATGTGACCTGCTCTCACAGAATCAGTCACATTGACCCCAAAACACATTTTGTAGGCTTTCCAATGAGACCAAAACCATGTCACTCCTCCAAAAAATGAGAAAGTTATGTGGCGTTATACGAGAGACACAAAAGTATGGTTTTGAGAAAAAGGCCTTTTAAAAAAAAACCTTTCCATTATGACTCTGAACATTCCATTTCTGGGGGGCTGCCACTTTGACATCTCACAAACAAATGCTGCTTGAGTGATTATTTTAAATAAGAGATATAACATTTAGGCATCTATGTGATGAGGAGAAATTGCTCTTTAATGTTATATTACACACAGTACACTTACATTATTTATCCACTATTAAAGAATCTTTCAAAAGCACCTTGAAGACGTTGTGAAAAATCTGTGACTCCCCTCCCCACACAATTATGGTTACACAATAATTCAATTCCGTAAAAAGAAAGACAAACATACTGATATACATTAAAGTAAACACATTCTTTATTTGTAAATATATGCTTAATGTATACAGTAGCCTATACAGTGTAGAAGATTTATACCAATCTATAGCAATGCCAAGTTATGGATTACATTGGAGCCTTGAGCCGCCGTTACGCAACTGTCGGTTGAGCCGATCGACTGGAGCAACTCCGAAACTTTTGGGATCTACTTAAAGGTATGAAAAGCAATTTTGTGGACATAGAGGCCAGGTTGAAAAATCCCGGAATTACCCTTTAAGAAATCGTAGTAGTAGAACAGTAGTAACAGCAGCAGCAGTAGTAGTAGAAGTAGTAGTAGCAGAAGTAGTGGTTTGTGTTTTCTATTTAGTCATCAGTAAAGGCGTGTTATCCATTATGCTACACGTACAAGCACAATTTCTGACATACACTTAAGAGGCATATAATGTAATCAAACTGTATCAAATCAAACTTGTGCTATTTAAATATATGTCTACATTACAAATCTACCAGAGGGAGACAGAGACTGTCAAATGTGACCCTGGCTGTTAGTAATAGGTGCAGTAGATGTATTAGCAGAAGTAGCAATGGTAGAAGTGGTAGTAGATTTAGTAGCAGGAGTAGTAGCAAAGGTAGTAGTAGTTTAAGTATTAACAGAAACACTAGTAGCATCTACAGCTGTAGTAGTAATAATAGTATTGAAAAATTGAATAGAAATCATAGTATTATACATATGGAAAGTATTAAAAGTATACATAGTTGGACAAACTATGTATACAAACTTTCTCCATCAAATCAAAATGTAGACATATTTCATGTCCACCTATGTGTTTTCTATTCATTCATCCATCAGAAAACCACAAACTGAGTCTCTGGACATTGTGAAAGCCAGAGCCACATTTGACAGTCTCTGACTCCATCTAGTGGCTTGAAGACACATAGCCATTGTCAAAGCGAAAGTTAAAGGGGAATTCCGGTATTTTTACATCCACTAAAAGTGCTTGTTTTTGCCACTGACAGACTCAAATTGTTATTCCTGTGTCTGACAACATTACGGAAAGGATCGCTACAGAGATAGACCTCTTTTTAACCAGAAACCTTTGTTTAACCTCTCATTCTTTTTTCCGAGCAAGACTTCTGTTTCTGGTATAGTTTCTTTTCAGTACCGGTATACCATGCAACAGAATGTGTAGGTGTGTGGATACAAGAGCTACACTCCTCTGAGCTCTTCTCCCTTGGCTGCAATCTCAATATTCTTGAGCTCAGCCAACTTCTCCTTGCCTTTGTGATGAGCTGGGCCATCAGACTGCCAGCCTTGCCCTCAAGGAAACAGGACATTACACCAGACCCGCATGTCCCACTTGAGGGGTTTCAACTTGTGCATGCGGAGAGATAGAAGCTAAGGTAAGAAGAAAGGAGGTGGACTTGCCCTTTTCATTTACTAAAGATGGTGTAAACTGGGACATGTTACTGTGAAAACTAGCGTCTGTAGCCCTGATGTTGAACTACTAGCAGTGGGATTACGACGCCATTGTCCTGGTTGTTTACATTCTGCCCTCCACTAAGATCATCAACTCTGCGGTCACTGCACTTCAGACCCAACACCTGAATGCCTTGATGATGATCATCTCGGGAGATTTCAACCATGCACCCCTCTTCTAAACACTAAATTCACACAGTATGTGAATTGCAAGTCAAGGGACAATGGACCTCATTCACTAAAGTTTTCGTAAATTATTCGTAAATTTGTCGTATTTATGTGGTAAGACAATACCAACGTAGGATTCATGGAACATGCGGGAAACCTCGATTTATGCATAGAAAAGGTGTATATTTGATGAATGCCAACCGTTCATAAAATTGGATGCGCGTGCCTGTTGAAGCCGATTTGGATAGGTAAACGCCCTGTTCAACACAGTAAAAGGCGCGCAGACTGAAGGGTCGTGTGCAAGTAAACCTTGGGGAAAAGAGGAACTTGGCGGAGTCCGAAATGGAAGTCTGAAATGTGTTGTGCACATGCGTGCATGAGAAAAAAACAATGGGGGTTTTGTTGTTAATGAGGTTTGGCACTACTGTAATGGATTTTTCATAAAGAATAAGTAATTCTAAGACCTTTCCCGCATGTTTCCAAACACACAAATACATTTCTGCATGTTTCCAAAGACACAGGATTTGATCGTACCAAGGCCCAATAAAACACTGGACTTGTTGTATGAAAATGTGAGGAAGGCATACAACTCCTCCACCTTAGCCCCACTTGGTAGATCAGACCACAACCTGGTGCACCTAGTGGCCATCTACAAGCTAGATGTCCTACACCTGCCAGTCACCACCAGGACACTCAGAGTATGGTCAGAGTAATCCATGGAGGTCCTACAGGACTGCTTTGACCTTACAGACTGGGATGTGCTCTGCAGCGCACACAGTGAAGACATCAATGATCCACTGCTTCCCCAACAATAAACCCTGGATTAATAGAGACATCAAACTGCTGCTGAAGGGGAAAAAGGGCTTTCAGGGATGCGAAAAGGGCGGAGGGCAAATGTATCCAAAGAGAGCTGAAGAAGATTAGGGAGGCCAAGGACACATACAACTCCAGAAGAACAGTGTGAAGGAGGTGTGGAGTGGTATGAAGAAGGCCCTGTTTAGACCTGGCATTAACATCCGATTTGGGCGATCAGATCTCGAAGTTCACACCTCGAAGTACACCTGGCATTAGAATGCGTCTGTGATCGTCTCGAGTGATTCAGATCTCACTTCCCCGCTCTATATGCAAATAAACATGTACATCATCATACCAGTTCGTTTTTTTTAAGGAATAATCAATTGTAAATATGGCCAATTTTGACAGCGCTGCCGCTTAAATAGAGGACATCAGTTGAGTAGGCGGTCCTTCAATGTGACCCAGCACACATCGCGTGTACACTGCTAAGAGGATGTGGTCATATCGGTTCTAGACCACCTCCGAATGTGGTCTGAGCGATGCGATCTTAATGCGATTTGGGTGTGTTTACACTGGTACTTAGATGTGTGAACTTGATATTGAATATCCCAAAACAGATCTTAATGCCTCGTCTAAACAGGGCCGAAGATGACGGGCTTCAAACAACAAGCACCGGAGGAGAAGGGGTGCAGGGAGAGAGCAACAAGTTAAACCAGTTCTTTAATAGGTTTGACTCAGGATCCCCAACCAGGCACAAAGCCATATCCAAACCCCCACCAGCTCAAGCCTTCTACAACTCCCCCCTCCTTCCCCCCAGCCAGAGACTCACACAGCTGCTAACACCTCTGCAGATGCCCCCCAGCCCGCCCGCTAAACTGGCCATTGCCACCAGCCAGTTGACAAGGGAGCTTAGGAGGCTCCGGCCCAGCAAGACTGCTGGCCCTGATGGCGTCTGTTCCATAGTGCAGCAGGGGTGTTCCGACCAGCTGCCTGGTGTCTTCCAGCAGCTCTTCAACCTCTCTTTGGACCTACATTGGGTACCCCCCCTGTGGAAGACATCATGCAGGGTAAGGAGGTGGAGGTGGTGGAATCTTACAAGTTCCTGGGGGTGCACCTCAACAATAAACTGGACTAGTCAGGCCTGTATATAAATAAGATACCTGCCTCATTTACTCAATTGACTCAAAAATGTAGTATCCCACAGACCCATTTCTTCCATTATTTACAAATTCAAAATGTCATGCATAGCAGATATCCCCAGTTCCCCACTTTACCAGCTGAAACAACTTTAGATAGAATTCTCGACATAAACATACACAACAGAGGAGTAATCAAAGTGATATATAATATATTATCAACTTTACATTGCCCCTCTTTCCACTATTAGATCCCAGTGGGAAGATGATTTGGCATCTTAAATAACAGATCACAATTGGCAGGCCATTCTTCAAAGTGTACATTCTTCCTCCATTTGTGGTAGACATAGGCTACTACAACTTAAGGTCTTACACCACCTTCATCTATCCAAGGAAAAGTTGTATAAGATTTATCCAGGGGCAGATCCCTTATGCAACAGATGTAAGACAGTAACAGGGTCCCTCATTCATACTTTTTGGACTTGTCCAAATCTTCATAATTATTGGACATCTATATATATATGATACATTTTTTGAGTTTTTTGGAGTTAAATTTACCCCTTGCCCTTTGATTGCAATTTTTGGAGTAGTACCAGAGGACATGCTCCTTCCCTGACATTACTCGAATGCTGTTGCTTTTTCTTCCTTATTTACTAGATGCCTTATACGTATGAAGTGGAAGCAGGAGGCTTCTCCCACAGATGTCCAGTGGGCTGGAGAACTTATGGAGTTTTTAAACATGGAGAAAATAAAGTGTACGTTGGGTGGCTCTATAGGTAAAGACATGGCAACCATTCCTGACATATATGAAAACGCTAACTGTGTACTCTTCCATAACGGATTCTTCTTCAAACCAAATTACATTAGATTGGCTATAGACAATCTACCAACCATGACTAATACATACGTCTTTGTTTGTATGAAAGTAATGTAATTTTATTATTTTATCTATACTGTGTTTTATGTGATGTTTGTACTTTTCTTTTCTTTTATCTATTATCTTTTTATTAATTAATTAATTATTTGTTTTTCTGGGGGGGGGGGGTATTTTGGTATTTCACACTGAATGTATTACAAAGTTATGTTGTTGTAAAAAAATAAACATGAAAGACTGGTGATACCAAAAAAAAAACACTAGAAAAGGAAAAATTTTCTGAAGAAAATGTGTGTGCACTTGCTTAAGCTGATGTGTTTTTATGATGTAAATTTTATCAGAAAGATACTGTGTTAACAAATGGTAGAAGTAGTAAAAGCAGAAGTAACAGCCACACCAGCAGTAGTAGTAGCAGAAGTAGAAGTAGTAGCTGAAGTAGTAGTAAAAGAAGTAGTAATTGTAAACAACATTCATCCATAAATTATATAAAGTAAACCACAAACTGAGTTTCAGGTCAAATTATGATTTCGATATTAACTTTTATTTTGATGAATTATGGATATATATAATGAAATATGTGAAGTGGAAATAGACTCATTATTTTGTTGTGTTAATGAACTGTTGTGGGAATGTGGAGTGTAGACACTCCCCTTTGACAATCAGCTGATTGAGGCAGTAATTGTATCAACTGGTATATACTGTAAGAACTGAGCTGTCATGAAGTGTTTTTTGGTTTGTAGTCACACGTTTTTTTTGACTGCTGAGTAACAATAAATTGAAGTTGTTTATTACATCTTTTATATTTCTACTTTAATATCAACCCTTATGTAGGTCATCTGGTAATAACAATTAATTTGTTTCTGGAAAAGAAAAAAAAACTTAGCACAATAGAGTTTGAATGAGAAAGGAAAATAAATAGAATTCAGTGGATTCAGTGATGTTAATGGAGCACGTTGACCCAGGCACAAGGACAAGAAGGGAGAAAATTCGTTGTTGGAAAGTTACCCTTTTATTCATCAAAAAACCTGCTGATTGTTGAGCGCCGATCAGCTGAAATGTGTGTTTGTACAAACATCAAACAGCAATCTGAATAACAGACTTCTGCTTCGTCAGGTGTGCTTAGTCAAGGCCCGAGATTCCGACTGATCATGTTTTGAGTCAGAGTGTGCACGGAGAGGAGGGCTATTCACAGACAGGTCCGGTGTGTGTGTGTGTGTGTGTGTGTGTGTGTGTGTGTGTGTGTGTGTGTGTGTGTGTGTGTGTGTGTGTGTGTGTGTGTGTGTGTGTGTGTGTGTGTGTGTGTGTGTGTGTGTGTGTGTGTGTGTGAGAGAGAGAGTCTTTTCTTTCATCCACCTGTAAACCACAAACTGAGTGTCTGGACATTGTGAAAGACAGCCTGGGTCAAACTTGACAGTCTCTGACTCCATCTAGTGGCTTGTACAGACATTGTCAAAGCTTTTTATAATGTATTCCTACGGGGCCAAAATATGGAAAGTAGTTCAGCTCTTAACGTTTGGGTGGAAGAAGAATATTAATAATAATAAATAAGTAAGTACGAGAACATGGCCGAACATTCTCCTTGAGGATTTTCTGGTGGAGAGCAGAATTCATGGTTCCATCAATTATAGCAAGTCACCCAGGGCCCGAAGCAGCAAAGCAGCCCCAGACCATCACACTACCACCACCGTGGTGTTTGACTGTTGGTATGCCTTGCAACTCTCCCATGGATGCCACTTTTGCCCAGTCTCTTTCTTATTGTGAAATCGTGAACACTGACCTTAACTGAGGCAAGTGAGGCCTGCAGTTCTTTAGATGTTAGTCTGGGTTATTTTGTGACCCCCTGGATGAGTCATTGATGTACTCTGGTAGGCCGGCCACTCCTGGGAAGGTTCAGCACTGTTCCAAGTTTTCTCCATTTGTAGATAATGGCTCTCACCGTGGTTCACTGGAGTCCGAGAGCCTTAGAAATGGCTTTTGTAACCCTTTCCAGACTGATAGATGTCAATGACTGTTTCTCATCTGTTCTATAATTTCTTTAGATCGCGGCATCATGTGCTGCTTTTTGAGACCTTTTAGCCTGCTTCACATTGCCAAAGAGGTTCTATTTAAATGATGTTAGATTGAACAGGGTTATCAGATTATCAGGCTCTCACTCTGATGCACACACATGCACTGTGGGCGTGGATACTCTCCATCGCATGTCTGAGTGAAGCCATACTCCAAATACTTTTCGTCATATTTCCTACTTTTGGCTTTTTTCCCTTTCAATTCTTTCTCTGCTGTGCGCTTGTTAGCCAGCACATCTTGTGGTGTCTTGCTTCCGCTGATTATAAACCCCTTCATTTTTTCTTCCCACAACATTGCACATGCACATCGCGATATCACCTTCCAGCACACAGCGCGGTTGATACTAGAGATTGAGGTCAAGGTTTGAAATATTTTTGTGTGGTATTACAATAGAGATAGGTAGATAGATTATTTATTGTCCTCCTGAGAGGAAAATTGTTTCCAAAGTTTGTACACACACACACACACACACACACACACACACACACACACACACACACACACACACACACACACACACACACACACACACACACACACACACACACACACACACACACACACACACACACACACACACACACACACACACACACACACTTTTTTTGTACAAAAAAAACAAAAACTTTTAGCACCCTTCCTGCGACCCCCCCCCCAGGTTAAGAACCCCTGGAATAGACAAACACAATTCGAAAAAACAAGTGAACTATGTCCCTGTAATTAGGGAATTAGACTGATTAGTAACTATTGTAATTAGCCTTGTCGTAATCACTAAAGGTCACACCACTCACGGTTTTGGCTTTGTTGAGGTGGCCCATGCAAATGTAGCCACGGTTGTGGCTGCGGAGGTAGATGAGGTAGATTGGGGCACACAGCCAGAGGTAGAGGCAGGGCAACCACACCAATACAGTGTTCTGGAAGCACTGGGTCAGGTCTGGGTTGGTTGTGTGCCATGTCCGGTTCCAATCCTGACAGAGGCAAAGAGACAGCCAAAGACAGAGGGAAAGATTAACAGATATTATTAAACGAAATTGTCTAAGAAAAGTATATTATTTGCGTGAGCAACAAACAATGCTGTCATATGTTAAAGGTGCAGTGAATACAATTTTTATCATCCCGTAGCATCAAAATAACCATAATATATCTGGGGGGGTTGATAGGGTTGTTGATCAATACCAATGACTCAAAAACTATTCGGCCAGGTGCTGAGACCTCTGGCTTTCAAAACTCGCTTTCTGGCCTGTGTGCTGTTTTGGAACAACTTCCCACTCATTGGAATTTGAAGACTCTCCCAATATCCAAATGACAAAGCAGTATTATTATTATTATTATTATTATTACTACAGTATTTTGCACTACAATATATTACCACTTCACTAGACATTTCTTTAGCTAGCTTACTTGTCTCTAATGTGAAAATATGGCTTTACTATTATTCACATTCACAGTCAAAATGTAGGCAAACATTTATGCTTTCTCTTTCAGAGAAGTTTCCTTTCCTCCAACCAGTAGAGACTAGTGCTGCACAATTTGGTGAAAAAGTCATATTGCGATTATTGTGGACAATATTGCAATTTGCGATATAATAAACAAATGGTATCATGAGTCTATTTGCATGGTTATCAAGGAAAATGCACAGACTACTGATAATTTTGAAATGTGTATTTCTCAACTCAAACATACAAACTTAAAATAGAATAAAAATATAAAAACAAAAAAATGTGTACAGTAATATTTTACAAAATTAAATAACATAAAAAATATATATTTTTCAAAATAAAAAGGCATTTCTGCAAACGTGTTAGGTTTTCTCAATAGTACAACTAAATAAATAGAACAATAAATAAGAAAATAAAAATTTTCATGAAAATAAGACATTTTGAACACCCAAACCAAGGACATTTAAGCAGGGTGTAACCTAAAAATTTGTGATTAAGTTACAAAATGGGGCATACTTTGTACAACCTCTTCCAAAAATGAAACTGGATTCAGGCTACATCCACACTAATACGTTTATGTTTTAAAACAGAGTTTTGAAACTTAAAGGATCTCCGTCCACAGAAGCATTTTAGCACCGTTTCAGAAATTATCTCCATCCATGCTAATACGCCTGAAATCGCATTTCACGTAACCATTCACCTACACTGGGCATGCACGTGCTGGTGTAAACAGGAAGCAGATTGTCTGCTCTGCTGTTGTTTAAGAGCAGGTCCTGACAGTTGAGAATTTTTTGCTCAATGCAGTTCACTCATATGAGCTGACAGAAATACACTGTAGGAATCGTTAAGATTCGTCCGTCACCCATACACCCCCTCACAAAAAAAACTCTTTGGATCGGGGCGAATCACACAAGTCACCCAAACTGACGTGAAAACAGTTGTTTGAGACCCTGGATACAACATGTAGCGACTTTCACTTTGCATATTTTACACAGTACGTCTTTCTGCTCAATGTCGCTGAGCTTGAATCCAAAATATCGCCATATAACATTTGTTGCGGTTTTTTTGCCCACCAGTTCAGCGTCAACCTGCTCGTTGTTATCCATTTTCCACCAGGAGGGTGTTCCACAAAGTGAGCTTACCACCCCCCTGGTCTGACTCTGCACCACACCAGATATGTCATGTGACCATGTACACATGCTTCACTGCCTGAACAGAGACTGATTGGTCTTCTCTTTATTATGGGCGTAGCAGACTGCACACAAATAGGTTGTCACGTTCACACACACACATTTTTATTTAATTAAATCACAGCCTTTTGCGGTTATATAGTCACACAGGTTTACAAAATTAGATTAATCGTGCAGCACTACTAGAAACCGCTTATTTTCAATAATTTTGTGTTAAAGCAAAAACTAGATCCAAAGCAACAACTGAAGCTTGATGCCAGTCTTGATAGCAATAAAACTATTGTGCAATCATGTGTTTTAACATTCCACTGTGTTACGGATAGATGTGTGAGCTAAATGCCTGAACTGGTGGTTAGGTTTCAAATAGAGCTCATAAGAATTCCTCAGGCCAAAAGCATGGACATGGGGTTTGCATGTTTGGGTGTAGGGCACAACATGTTAAATGGTTAGTTAGTCTTGTAGTTTAACAATGAGTTCATTTCAATTAAGGATTAAATTAAATTAGCTCTACAATCCTGATATGTGGTTCTCTGCTAAATCTACCTAAACAAGACTCTGTCATGGAACTTTAGTGGTTGTTAGTTAGAGATTACAGCCATACTTGCCTAGAGTAATTAAGATGTCACTTGTGTGAGTGTGTGCTAAAGGAAATATGTAATGGAATCAAAAATAGTCAGTGACACCATTTAAAATTCCCATCCTTCCATTCTAAACTAACTCGCTTGGCAATCAACCTGATGTGCATCTAAACTGACACAACAAGGCTGAGGGATATAGCATCATATAGTCACACTCCTATCCAGTAGCATAATAGTTTCAGTCTCAATGGTTGGTCCATTGATTTCGCAGTAGTGTACACTTGTTTCAATGCCGGCGTCATTTGAAGAGTCTACTGCTTTAACATTTATAGCCTACTTCAGTGGAGCCCGTCTTCACGCTATAACTAAGTTAGAGGTCATGTCCAGGACACAGAATAGATTAAAAGGTTTATCGGTTGCTAATACATTTCTCCGTCCGTTGACGTGAAAAACGCCACAACGGGGATTGACAGCTAACGTTAGTGTACATGCAGTCAATAAGAATACAATAATGATAGTAAAAATAAGTTCCCTTCGAAATACGTAAATCGAATTGTTCATTAAATAACGTGTCACATGGAGCAAAGACCATTTTCTGCAAAAATTAAATGAATTAACATCAGGTATAACAAACTAAGGTTAAATGACAAAGCTAGCTAGGTTAACGATATGCTTGTTTTGGTAGCAACCTGAATCGACAAGTGATTAACGCCAACTTGAGTTAGCAAGGCTAACGTTAGCTGGGTGCTAGCAGAGGGTGGCCTCGGCAGGGGAAAGTATAGCTGACGGCTAGCTGACGGCATTAGCTTTCCAAACAATAAAAATAAACAATTGCACAGACTTTGAAGAAAACAGAAAAGAAAGAAAGGTCGCAAAAATGAACTTACCCAAAATGGATCGGAACCGTCCAGACTGCAGAACTTGTCAAACCCCATTCGAAGCTATGCAATGAAACTTCAAGTCCTTCTGGAGTATATCAGAGCTGAGCTTGGCGTTGGTTTCATAACCCGGTAAGCAGGGAGTAAAGCTTCCCGCAGTGCGTTGAAGGATTTAGGAGTAGGGTCCAGCTGCTGGCGTGATAAACCGAGTAGCCCGTGGTATGACGGAAGCGCACCTGGAGTGACGGAAGTAGGAAGTATGAACAACGGAAGTATGAGTAACGGAACTAGTCATACATTTTTTTGTTTGATATGAAATTGTAGAATGATTAACGTAATTTGAAGGACACCTTTCTGCAGATACTGTTTCCTTTTCTGTTGATAAAATCCTTATAGTCCGGATGATTCGAGCCAAATTTGAGGCGAATCGCTCACTTTTTCATAAAAGCATGAAACTTGGTACATTTGTAGAGTTCGGGGTCCTGAACATTTTCAGATATGGAGCCATCGCGAAAACGCCTCGTGGTTGCCGTGGTGACCGTTTTACTTTCTGCCATAACCGAATTATGTATTTTGCATCATATCTCCTGAACGAAACCTCATAACACAAAAAAGGTGATGTCTACCCCTGTGTTTTGATGGTCAAGGATTGCAATGATACCATATACAAGACCATAAACTGTTCAGGTGAATAGTTACTGGTGAATTTAGTGATATTGTAGAAGGAAATCGCAGTATCGGATCACATACGAAACCTCATAACACAAAATAGGTGAAGTCTACCCCTATGTTTCGATGGTCAAGGATCATAATGTTACCATATACAACACCATAAACTGTTCAGGTGAATAGTTACTGGTGAATTCAGTGATATTGTAGAAGGAAATCTCAGTATCGGATCATGTAGGCTTTATAATATCATGTTTGTTGCATGCATGTTGTGTAGAGTTTTAAAAGCTTAATCCTTTGTTCATTAACTCTGACAATACAGTGACTGTAAAGAGTAGAACTATATTCAATATGACCTTAACAACTTTGCTTAAAAAGAATGTCAAACACAAAGATTTATTTCAAAACAATTATTTAAAAAACATATTTACTTGTATTTTTATATGGACTGACCCACAAAAGCTAACCCATAAAGCTGAGCTGTGTGTGTGTGTGTGTGTGTGTGTGTGTGTGTGTGTGTGTGTGTGTGTGTGTGTGTGTGTGTGTGTGTGCGCGTGCGTGCGTGCGTGCGTGCGTGCGTGCGTGCGTGCGTGCGCGCGTGCGTGCCTTCGACATGTCTATTCTCCTGGAGAGCATGTTTGTTTTGTTGTTGTAGCTTATTCCTCGCTGTTTCCTTCACAGTCTCCTCCACATTGACACAGAGCTGTGCATTTTAAGGAGGCTTTCTTGCATTTGCAGTGCCCTCTGCAGACTTTCCGGCAGCCACAACTCATGAGTTCCCGGATGGACTGGCTTGCTTGTGGAAGCGTTGTCCAATTGCTTGGGTCCATCCAACCCCAGTCCATTGGAGATGGCATATTAGGTGCAACCTGTCAAAGAAATATTTAGTCTTAGTCTTGTTGATCAATAAAAAGGTGCTATTATGGGTGTGATTTAACAGGAGTTAAAACAATGGGGCTTCTCATTGGCTTATCTACACAGAAGGAGAAGGTTTCATGTTTTTAAAATGAAATTATGTTTCAATCAATCAATCAATCAATCAATCAATCAATCAATCAAAAGATGAACTATGAAAACACACCTCAAGTGCCTGTCCCCAACAGTGTCCTCCTTGGTACACTGCTCTTTTGAGGTGCTGCACCAGTGCATCCTTAGTGGGTGGGATTTGCTCCATCCCTCTTCCTTTTCTTGTAAATAACTCAAGACGAGCTTCGTCAATGTTAAGTTGGCTGCTGGTGCGACTGTACAGGAGAATGGTGAAGTGCTCCACAATGGAAATGACCTCCTCTGTTATTATTTTTGGAGCCTTTGACAGAGCCACGAAGGCCTCAGTTGCCATGTCATCGGCATTCCAGGTATCCCATGCTGTCTTCTTGCCCCTGGTAGTGAAAGCAGACACGGTGTCACAGCCAGTGAAGGCATGGAACACAGGGAGGGCCTTTGATTTGTTAGGACCCAGAGACTTGGCAATCTCATGGGCAGGTATGCATCTGAAGTTCCTGCCAGTCCCAAATGCCACCCACAGCTCCTCAATATCCAGCTATGACACGTGTGCAATGGCTAGGACCACAACATCTGTGTCCACAGTGCGCAGGGTGATCTTTTTGAAGCCTTTTCTCGCAGCATCCGCTGCATGGAGTAGCATCCTTGTATCTGCCTCTTCATGCGTGCAAGGGGCCAGCCCATCTGTGTTTTGTGGGTGAGAGGATAGAACATTGGGTCCGCAAGTAGAAACAACTTGTTTGGTAGTCGACATTTCCACAAGGTTTCTGGCCAGGAAGTGAAAGAGCTCTGTTTTGTTTTCATCCACTCTCAGGAAGCCTTTCCAATTGGTTGGGATCTTGTTTTTTCCATCCACTCTTGTTCTTGTCCCCTTTCCCCGCTTCTGTCTCATCTGGGACTTTAAGCTGTTAACTTCATAGCAATCCCATACAACATCCACTCTGTTGGCCTTCTCAAGTTTCTCTTTGATATAAGGTATGGAGATCTTGCTGGAAAAGTCATTGAAGGTTTTAGCTACACCTGGTTTCAGCATGTTGATGACTGCTGACCCATCTAGTATTTGGATCTCACTTTCTGGGGCACTGTTTCGTGAGGCACTGTCTGGGGCACTGCTTATACTGTTCTCTAGGCAACTTAACAGATCAGCCTTGTTTCCGAAGCGTAGTTCACCATGAAGGGAGAGTGATGGAGGATAGGCCTGATTTTCATGTTTGAAGAAGTTTTCTAGGTCTCCATCACGGGTCTGACAGGCAATGTATAGACTGGAAAACAGTGCACAGTCATTTTTCAGTGATTTTTCAGTGAGTTTTGTCTTGGACTCTCTTCTTATTGGGGCTGATTTAAAAAGAGGGAGCCTGTTCCTCTTTAAAGGGGCAGTGATGGGTTTCGTGCCCTGCATCCTCTCTGCAACAAAGAATTTGTACTGGTCTTGGCCCATCCTCTCTGCAACCCGAACAGCATCCACAACAGTTTGGTCTGCTAATTCTCTTGAGTCCAGCTTCAGAAGGTTGTTGCTGTCCTCTGTGAAGGGGTTTCCCATTTCCTCAATCACGTCAACTAATGCACTCACATGTGTTTTGAATTTCAGCTGGACACTTTTGGCCTGCTCATGATGTCTGTTTTCAGAGACACCCTTACTGCTGAACTCGATGGCATTCTCAAACTCATCAATCACACATATCACTAATATTTTGTTCAGTAATACAATAAAGATTGTTTTCAATATACAAGCAGATATTTCAAAGATATATTCAAAAAATCCTCTCAGGAAAATATGTTAATTACCTCTCAGGCAGAGGGCAGCGCTGTTACCATGGTTACCTTTTCAGTAGAGTGACAGTTCATCAAGAGGGAAGGCTGCCCGGAGAAGAAGCCTATCAACTGAAATAGCCCAAATGCTTCCCAAATGGACACTAACATAATAGATCTGGACCCAGAGAATGATTGTAAATTAAAGATTACATGGAACGTGCTTGAAATTTCATTCTGTATCTTCTGACATACTGCGATTTCGCTGTAATTCTACTCAAAATATCACTAAATTCACCAGTAACTATTCACCTGAACAGTTTATGGTCTTGTATATGGTATCATTGTAATCCTTGACCATCAAAACACAGGGGTAGACATCACCTTTTTTGTGTTATGAGGTTTCGTTCAGGAGATATGATGCAAAATACATAATTCGATTATGGCAGAAAGTAAAATGGTCGCCACGGCAACCACGAGGCGTTTTCGCGATGGCTCCATATCTGAAAATATTCAGGACCCCGAACTCTACAAATGTACCAAGTTTCATGCTTTTATGAAAAAGTGAGCGATTTTTTCACGAATCATCCGGACTATTACTAAATTGGCGGATTTTCATGAAGATAAAGAAGATTTCATAAGATGTAAGTTTTTACATTGTGGCTCAGTGGTAGAGCAGGTTGTCCACTGATCACAAGGTTGGCTGTTCGATCCCCAGCTCCTCCTGTCCACATGTCGAAGTGTCCCTGGGCAAGAATCCCGCTTTGGATAATGGCACTATATAAATGCAGCCATTTACCATGTTCCATTGTCAACAGTGTTCTGCTAATCTTTGAGCGTATTTAGTGGAAGAGAGCTTGGATAATTACTAATACATATTACATTAATAATAAAATAAAGAATGTATAATTTAACGTATTAGAAAGATTAAATGTAAATAGGCTGTAGAAAATTCATGCTAATTTTACAGATTAGCAAAATAAACCATCATCCATCTCTTGTTCCTCATACACAGTGTATCCTTTCCAACAGATGTAGGCCTAACTAATATTCTGACTAAAACAAATTGGGACTGCTGCAAAAATGTAGCTGTTTGATGAAATTAAATATTTCCAAGAAGAAGAACGACTTTAATTGCAACATTGTCCACACAACACATGCAGGGGGGAAGTGGCTGCACAACACACACACACACACACACACACGCACACGCACGCAGGTTAGAGTGTCCAAGTTGAATTAACTTTTCTGCTATTATCCCATCCCTGCCGATCTTCCTCCAAGACAGCCAGGGAGCAGAGGGCGCCGACGACAGCAGTGCTCGGGGACCAATTCCAGATGTCTTTGTCGCCATCCTCGTCAGGGACAGTTGACTAGATATTGCATGTTTTTAGATGGGGTTCTTTCCAGGAGGAGACCCAAGTGTGGAGAGAACATGCAAACTCCACACAGAAAGGCCCGGGAGATAACCCACCTGGGCACCCCAGACTCAACAGCGCCCCAGGCGGGAATCGAACCCAGAACCTTCTTGCTGTGAGGTAGCAGTGCAAGCACTGCACCACCGTGCCACTTATGAAGGTAATGTTAATGAGTTTGACCATACAACTATTCATGGGTCATTCTACCAAAAGAGGGCCTTTTGCCATTTTCCCAAAATGTTTCTTAAAATCTTTTTTTGTGCTATCTAGTGATTAAAGGAAATCTTTATTCATTTATATCTGTGTATATCCAGCACAGACTTTTAATATTTTGCAAAAATCATCCAGCTCATTTTTAAGTAAACATTATAAATATGGTTGAAAATCATCCCAATTTTTAGAGTGATTGTAGCACTCTATTGGTTTTACACATAACATTAGGTAAAATCATAATTTAATTTCAAATGCACCAATGCATTTTAGATCATCACGGGTTGACAGGGTTGACAACAGTAACTTGGTTGATGGGTCAAAATGAGTGCAATAACATTGTTTTTTATAGTACAGGATATAATATTGGTTTTTCTCGATTTAATATGACTAATGATTCAAATATATTTGTTGCAAATTTAAGCCTTTTTGGGAAGTTTTAAACAGGACCTTGGGTAAAACAGAACAAGGAAAAAAGGGAGGAGCTTTTATTTCAATGCTCAAACAGATCTGTTTATCTGTGCTATTTGAGCTTATATTGTGTGCTACAAACTGTAGCTATACATTATCTTTGTGAATTTAAACAAAACAGCATCATTTTAGGTTTATAAAAAGAATGAAACGACAATGGCAAAATTATAAGAAGTTTGTAAATTAAGTTTGTTGAAAAAAAACACCCTGGAGAAGCATGCCAGTGCAGTGTCCGTCACGCCAGGGGTGCTTCCGTCATGCCATAGGCTTGTCACACCAGGGTCTTGTCTCCGGGGCTGCAGCTGGATACTTTTAGGCTGTAAGGGCAACCTCAAAACCCTCCCACCTCAAAAACCTCCTACTCTGTCAAACATGAAACCCTGATAGCGCAAGTACCTTTACGTTTGATACTTACAAGTATAGTAAGTAAAGTACTGAGTACATTTAAAATTAAGTAAAATTAAGTACTGTGAGACGACAGATCTTTATTTTGAACGGTAGCTAGGCAAAGCGGATTTACGCTCGAATCCACTTTCTTTAAGAAAACGCTTAATAAGTAATGTATCAACCACCAATGAACTATATTTACAATGAATGGGCCTAATTCATAAATTTGTCGTATGTGTGTGCGTACTAAAACACGAACATGGGATTCTTGAAACGTGTGGGAAACCTTGATTTGTTCATAAAACAGGTGTATATTTGATGAATGACAGTTGTCTGTAAATTGGATGCATGTGCCTGTTGAAGCCGATTTGCAACACCCTGTTCAAATCAAATCAAATCAAATCAAATCACATTTATTTGTATAGCCCTTAATCACCATTACAGTCCCTAAGGGCTTCACAATGCCCAACATGTGAAAATAATAAATGATTAGTACACGACATCCCCCAGCCTTAGACCCTCACAGAGGACAAGGAAAAAACTCCCACAAAAACCTCAACACCATAAAAGGCTGCAGACTGGGTCGTGTGCAAGTAAACCAGGGGAAAAGAGGGAAAAATAGGAACTTGGCGGGGTCCGAAATGGAAGTGTTGCACGCATGCGTGCATGAGAAAAAAAGAGTTTTCAGAAGCATCAGCAGTGGAGTCACAAGAACTGATAAAAGTAAAGCATGGCAAGAAATTATTAACGCTGTCAATGCTGTTTCAGCAGAAACACACACCGTTGCTGAGGTAAAAAAAAGAAATGGTTCGACATGAAACTAGATTGCAAAAAAGTATAAGGAGAAGTAGACGCATATTATCAGCCATAGGAGGATGGCAGCGGACTGAGTCGCTATCCGACGTGGATCAGAGGATCAATTAATAATAGGAGAGATCTCACTGTCGGGTGTCCAGCCGGCATTGGAATTGGACACAGATCAAATCCAGGCTGCATCTTCATCAGTTGGTGGGACTATGTAATTGTATTTGTAAGGCGTCCAGTCCATGTGATTACAAGTTGGATAATCTTGTATTGTTATGAATGAGGACAGTTCGGCAAATTTACTTGCGCAAGGGAATCGAATGCTTGTGCGGGACGATCATATTGATACGTGCGAGAGGTTAAATGCTCACACAGAGAAGAACAAACTGCAAGGCACGCACGGGACTTGTCGAAATCTCGCGCATTGGCCTGTTCAAAAGCGCAAGGGAAGAATCCAAGAGACTTGCACAAGGGAATCGAATGCTTGTCCAGGACCAATCGTATTGATGCACGTGGCCTGTTCAATTTACTTGCACAGAAAAACAAATCGATTGTGCGGAGCCCATCCAATTTGCCAATCAGCCTGTGCAGGAAGGCCTGCCCAAAGCCAGTTGATTGACAGCTTGGCCCTTAAAAGAATAGCAAAAGAAATAGGGCAAAGCAAAAGCAAGAGGGAAAAGCAAAAGCAATAGGGAAAAGCAATAGCAATAGGGAAAAGAATAAGGAAAAATAAAGGGATCACAATAAATAAATTACATTCTTATATATTCTTTCATATTCCACATTTATTTTCTTATTCTTTTACAGATGTATTCTTTTTATGGCACTCCTATGACTCCATAACATACTGCCTGCAACTCTGGTATGGCTTATTGACTGAGTGTGAAGTTGTTCTGAGGCACATCTTGTTGTATGTCTTCCTGAACAATAGGGCACTTAACTCAATATCCAGTAGAATCTTATAATGCCATTTGCTCATATCAGGTCTTGCCTAGTTGTCACCTGCAACATGGCACAACCTTCTTAGATGTCTAATTTTTACTATAACTGTTAAACATGTGGCTTTAATCACTTCATGACACAGGCAACAGTCCACGCCCTCACAGCTGTACACTCTGTTTCCATTGACAAAGCCAAGGAATTGTACAAATGTGGACCAGAGTATGACTGGAGGTAAGCTGGAAAAATGAGTGCTAATACAATTTCAATAAAAGTTTACATTTCCTATATGCTGTATAGCATATCAATCCTGGCTGTTTTGTCCTCCTGGTGGAAATGTTTTACAAACCTTGTTGACTTTTCTGTTTTTTATTTTGTTTTATTTTAAGGTAAATATTTTGGGTAAAAAAGGTTTGGGTATTGGAAATTTGTTTTTTATTTATAGTGTTTTGTAAATGTTCTTTTCAGGAGTTTCACTATAAAAGATAGTTAAATAATTTCAAGCGTTTCTGTAATATTTCAGTTTTATTGTCCAATTTCAAAAGCATAGTCTTAGATATACATATACATACCTAGATGGATAGATTGCAGGGTTCTCATGGGTGTTTCCCCATTTACCAAAGACCAAAGGTTATGTTTATTACTTTTAAAACTAAAAATTACACATTTATTCAACTCTCTCCCATCTCACCTCAGAAAAGGAGCTTTAATTCCTTGTGTTATTAATTCCATTTGGTATACCTCATAAACTGTTACTTTCGATTTATTCATTTCTGATGTTTGCAGGCTAAGCCTTTTTTTGTCATTCCCTTTAGAGCACACATTTTAAGTATTCTATGTATATCTAGAAGCCTCACTAGATGGGGGGGGGGGGTTACTGGATTTATGAAGTGTTGACACTGTTTTATGGGTTCCATTATCTTAACAACTTGATCCCAGAATGCCCTCAAAACTGGAGAGGGGTATGCACACCATTCACGTCAAATTTGTGTCCACAGTTTCACCAACAACTAGTTGGAATAGTTTTATATGTATGTTGTACAATGGGTGTTAAAAAAAATCTCATCTGGATTTTCCAGGCATCTCCTGCAGTTTAATACATTATTAGAAACCTTTTTAACAATAAGTTAAAAACAGAACAGGCTCTTGAGCCGTGCCACCAGTTCCCTATGTTCTCCCTCCCCCTTGTGTTTTTAGTGCGTCTATGTCTGTCCTGTGTGTGTATGTGTTGGTGGGTGTGGCTCCAGACTCCCGCACCTTCCCGGCTTCATCACCTACCTCTCGCTCACCTGCTCTACCTCCCACACCTGTGGATCATCACCACCATCTCCAGTTTAAGAACCCCAGCTTTCCAACCACTCTTCGCCAGATCGTTGATTCAGCCAATGTGGTCAGCTCACGTTCCTGGCCCTCTAGAATTGTGCATTCTAGCTCTGTGTGTTTCCTACGTCGTCCTAACCCTGTTTTCCCTGTGTCCCAGGATCTCAACCCAGCCATATCGCTCTTCTCCCTGCCTGCTTGCCTGTTCACCACCTGCCTGCCTCACCAGCCCCGTCCACCACCAGTTTCCCCGGCTTCTCCCTGCTTCCGCCTCCTGCTCTTTCCCCTGCCTCTGCTCCAGCCCTGGTTCCCCTCAATAAATATCCATTGTTTCCATACTCCAACTCCAGGTTTGCATTTTGGTCCGACCAGTGATATCGTAACATGACGCCTGTGTGGAAAGTAAAAAAGAATTCACAGTGCATGAAGATTCCAGTAAAAGTTTTGTAATGGACCCCAAGTGCTGACTCATCAGAAATAAAATACATATGAATGATTTAGCTCATTATGTCAGGATTGCGGTTTAATCTGGACCCAAGACGCAGACCACGACTGGAGTAGGAGAAAAGAGGATTTATTTAGAGCAGGTGATGGGGTGCAGTGGCTGGGCTGGATGGAACTGGTGCAGTAGACGAGGCAGGAGCGGGGGGAGCAGACAGGAGCTGGAGCAGGCAGGTGAGGCGGGGACAGGGGAGACCGGCAGGCTGATGGGTTTCGGTGGGGAGACAAGAGGAAGGAGGCACACAAGGGATCACTGGAGACAAGAACAAACAATTAGACAAGCCCGAAGGCACACAAGAGAGATAACTCAGACTAATAAGCAAGCGTGGCTAAGCGAGTGACTACCACTGTAGTTGGCGGAACACTCTGGCAAAGAGTGGTTGAAGAGCCGGGGTTTAAGTACTGCAGGGTTGATGACTTGATAGGAGGCAGGTGTGGAGGAGAGGCAGGGCCAGGAGAGGAAGCCACACCCACACCACACACACACACATACCACATAGAGACAGACATAGAGACAGACAGGGGAGGTAAAAACATAGGGGAACCCTGGGGTCGGGGCTGGGGCCGTGACACATTAGTGGGCACCATAATGTGGTGTGAAAAAGTAGACAATTATTAATTATGATTGTGTAGGGGTGTTCAGCCCATATCAATAACATACCAAACTATAGGCTAATGTGAGATTCAGAAATGAGACTGAAAATCATGTTTTCAAGTTATAGTAGGCCTACGTTAAATGCATGGGTTTGAAAATAATCATCCCATGATGTGAAGTTTGCAAAAGTTATTACAGTAGTTACATTTTGATGTTCATAACTATCAACATTTATGTATAAATATATTTTTAGCAGTTAGGCTAACACAATTCATAGTTTATCCTCATTATTTCTGCTTAATAGTTGCTAAAATACTTATAGTTATATATATTTTTTTCAAATTATTTTGTTTTCCTAAGCCCACTTTTGTTTGCATTCATTGATTAGACCCCATTATTTGCGCAGAAAGTCATATACTGTTGTAGCTCAAACGCACAGACTAGGTTATCCTTATTTATTTGCTTAATAGTTGCTCAAATTGCTACCTTTATAACATTTTCAATTTATTTTTGATCTGCTATGGTCTTCTGTCTTTCTCAGCCACCGTAGTGTCGTGTACAAGTGGGCGTGTTTTGTAGGGGGCGCATTTTGTACTGGGTGCGTTTTGTAGGGTCTGCAGGCCACAGTTGGATATACGTAAAATACAAACAAAAAGGTAACTGTTACTTGCAAATTAAATACCCATGTGACAGAATGTAAACCCAATTGTGTGCACCCAAATTACAAAACAGACTGTCTTAAATTGAATAAAGTGTGCAAAATGTGAACACAAAAGATAAATGAAAGGCCGTTGTTGTTAACTTTAAACAACATTCTAACAAATCCTTCTTTACTTAAAGCTAGCATCCTTGTTAACACAACAACTCCTGCACCTGCAATTTCAGTAAGCACATTCCAGGTCAATTCCTCTACTAGACCTGAGTTTAATTTTTCATAAAATTTTGCTGGGAATGGCAACTTTTTGAAGTGTCAACATGAACACGAGGCTAAGGTACTGTAGCCTATCCAACAATGATGGATTTATTGGTGCTTTGTGTGTTTTCATGTATCATGTAAACTGAAGTTGTTGTTGTTTTTTAAATAGAGTAAAAGACAAAAGTATGTACATCTGTGAATGAATAATTTATGCAGTAATGGACCAAGTCACATTTGAGTTATGAAAATATTTTTTATCTTTTATGAGATGTATATTAGGTGACTGTATTTCACGTTTGTGGTAATTACATAGAACACACAAGTACTAGTGCTATATATGATACTATACATGATGTATTAACAATATTTCCTGTATATCTTCAGGGATAAAAGTCACAGGAGGGCATAGCGTGAATTAAGGGTGGGGGGACTGCATGTGTACACTGTTCATAATTCCCAATTTTATGTGTAGGAACAGGAAGAGACCACATGTAGAACAGGGCTGTGCCAAGGGGGGCAAGAAGGACCAACCTTCGATGATGGGTCACATTCTTTTTGTTGTCCAGTTCCAACGACAGTGGGATGCAGCAACAGTGATGTCACACCTTTGAGTAATATTTCCTCAATTCAGAGATGATTGAGTATGTTTTTCAAATGTATTTTCAAGTGTTTTTAGGGCATAGGGTGTACTGTTTATTTGATGTTCCCAGCATCACATTCTTAACTCACCTACTGTCCTTCCATTTGAAAATAATGAATCTCTCAGTGAATTTTAGATTTAAGATCTTGGTGGCATCCCATACAATGGTTGTAAAGCCAACCCTGCCAGCCGGGAGTGTTTTTGATGGTGCAGTGTTGTGCAAAGTCTTCATAGATCGAACCATATATCTTAGGCCATCATGTAGCCTTGATCCTGACAGTTCAGCATCAGGTATGATCAGGTATGATCACTACAAGGCATTTATTTCCATGTTGTTCATGTTGTTTTTGTATAATCTGAATTATGTTAAAAAATAAAATAGATATTTAGCTGCGACCAGCAGCCAGTATAAGGCTATATCAAGTGAAAATATAGAAAAACACAAATACACAAATTTTTGGACACATATATATCTATAGATGCTCTACAAATTTAAGAAGGACCCCCGGGTCTGCCATATTGGATTTTTTGCTAATTTGCTTTTTTAAATTTTATTTCTGTCCTATCCACACCAAATTTAGTATACAGATGATCTTAATGATCTTGACAAAATGTGTTGCACAACACACAATTGGCTGTAACTTGTCATCATCACAAAACGTCATAACATGTATAATTTCTGCAAAACAACTTTTTACTGACGAATATGGGGGTGCCAAAAAGTGGCTATAATACATTTGTTGTATGATGTAGCATGTCGAGCTTCGTTATGAACGATGAGACTATTTGGTCAATTCTGGAAATTGACAATTATTGAAATTATTCTTAGTAATTAATATCTTATTAATTAACACTTGCGGGGCACCACCAGTTTACACTGGAATAGTCTCTTTATAATGATATCAGTCTAATAATCAAAAGAAGTGAGCTCTAGATTTCAGTGATTTTCTACCTTCATGTCCAGGATATATCAATGACACACAAAAGCCAGTTCTTTATACATGCAAAGATTTTATTAACTATGTAAATAAAATACCAATAAAATGAATAAATGTATACTAAACTAAAACAGATAATGGCAGTAAAACTGGCAAACAAGATAGCAAGATAAACAGTGGCAGAGGATGTATCAAATAAGAGTGGCAAATGATATTTGGGATCAAAGATGGCAAGGAAATTTGCACCGACAAAATTACCTGAGCTTTTAATATGTCTAATTGTGGCAATGTGGCAACAGCGAAAGATGGCTTGGAGGACAGCTGACAGTTTCTGGGAGACTTGGGGCAGAAGGACAGAGAATAGTGGAGAGAGAGAGTATTCTAACCTCACTTTCACAGTTCAACCCTGCCTTTGCATCACCCCTGCATCAACAAGAAAGTTGGTTACCGTCTGGTTTGCAGGGTGTCAGCGGCGTCCTCGTCTCCGTGGTAACCGTCGCGCAGTCGCAGTGGACAGGTAAACACACGCACGTGTTGGTCTGGACCAGTCGATGTCAGTTGGGCCGTAGTGGAGTGTGGTCCGGGGGCCGTTGTTCGTCGGAGTCCTCATGCCAACAGTTCACCTCAGTGGATACAGAGGGATAGGGCGATGTGTTGACTCACGTCGTTCAGGAAGCAGAGTAGAGTAGCGGCTGGCTTCTGACGTGGTTTTGTAGTCTTCTGGATCAGGTGGAGTGAACTCAATCAGCCGTCTCGACAAGATTCACTCTGGAGCTGGTCTGGTACTTGAGCTGAGAGAAGAGCTTTGAGCCAGGTTCAAACTTAGTTGCGGGATGGGCTGCAGGACGGTGGAGTTGAGTTTCTTGATGTCCTTCCGCCTGAGTTTTTGCCCGTCCGCCCGTTGCAGGAGTTGTCCTGCTTTCTTCGTTCGAGTTCGTGAGATTTTGTGTGTGCGCGTTTTTGTGAGAGAGCCCAGGGCTGAGAGGGCTTTATGGCAAGTCAGGAGAGTAGGTGTTTCCCTCATTTGCATGCATCAGATTTACAACCTGATGCTCAGCATTTTCCTAAAACTGCATTTCCAGCTCAGGTTTGGAAAACATTGTTTTTCTTGATCCTTTGGGGATGCAAGTGACATATTTAATCACCTAACAACAAATGGGTTTGAATGACACCAAACATCACTGTTTTACCACAAAAAGCTGGCGAGTAAACCAAACATCTTAATAACACATGCTGTGTGCTTTGAATAAGCAAGATAATACATTGGGAAGTAGGGTACATCATCTGCCACAGGATGTGTTATTCAAATCTAATAAAACATATAAGGAAAGCACATTTTTGCAACACATTCCAGAGTTTCTTTGTTCTCTTCTTCTGTGTCTCCCTTGGAGGGCAGATTAGATACATTTCCCCGGCCCTTATCATCAGTCCCATCTTCTAATGGCACCAGAGCGGGCTAGTCAAACCTGCAAAGTGTTACGTTTGGCGAGTTTATGGGGAAAATCACCCTTTTGCTGCAAAGGGGGTTCCTTGGGTTCCTGGGAGCACAGCAGGGGTCTTGGCCTCAAAGGAAGACCCTGGGAGGGGACTGTGTTAGTCTTTGGCTGTTGCTGTGGTTCTAAAGTGGGGGAGGGGGGGATGTCTCCCGCATACACTGTGTCCAATTATCACAAAAGTTGGTAGGTATGTTGAGTTTAGGTATTGAACCATATCTGCTGAATCAACCAATAGGGGATGCCACAAATTCCCCCAAAAGGGTGGGACCTAGCCATAACATTGATCCTTTGTCCAATCATAAAAAAGTATGTACATGTTGAGTAGAGGAAAACAATCATGTCTTGTGCTTTATAATATGTGGTTGTTGTTCTATTTTTTAGGATTTGCAGATTCCTGAGCAACAACAGTCACAAATACAGTTGTAGTGTCACCCCGACAAACACCAGCTGTTATAACACCACAATGTACACTAATGAGAGCCACTACTGCAGTCTCACCTATAGCCCAGCATTTCACAATCAATGTCAACAAGGAGAGTCTTAAACCCTGCTGTGTAGTCAGCTCCATTGTCCATAAGCCCTGCTTTGACAACAAACCCCCAAGCATTCACCACTTCTGGGATGTCAAATCCCCATGCATCCAACGCTCTTGGTACATCAGTCACCCAAGCATCCAACGCTCCTGGTACATCAGGCACCCAAGCATCCAACGCTCCTGGTATATCAGGCACCCAGGCATCCAATGCTCCTTTATATAGGGCTTGGTCATATAGGGCTTGGTTACAACCTTCTGATTTCCCACAACTTCACATAACTGCACAATTCCGTTTTTATTCCTGCATGACTGCATTAGCTTGGCGGATGTTTCAGATGACGTTGAGGTATTTTTATACATTTAAAAAAATATTTTAACAACAAAATGAACTATCTTAAGAGGTGGAGAAATGAAGATAGAGTATATTGTAATGTAGAAATAAATTAAAGCAAACGAAGGGGGGTTAAAGTATATTTATGCTAATATTTATCATTTATCATTTTGTGTCTAGTTGTACTGATATTATGCCATGGACCTGTGCCTGTTATTGCATCAATCTGATTAGTGAGGCTCATTAAGTAAGTCATTAACCTGATCTTGACCTTACCACTACTATGTGGAGAGAGTCCATAGGATGAACCATGTTAACCATGTTATCTTATTATAGAGAACCAATCATGAGAGACTTCTTTGTTTCCAAATAAACTATAAAGATGGTATTGAGTTGACCTTCTGGGAGAGAGCGCATAGAGAGATTTTGACTTTCTGTGGGACCTGTGACAAGGTCTTGCTCTCTCCAATATATCTGTATACAATATATTTGTGTGTGCTTCAACCTATCAGTGTTTTGTGTATTATTTCAAGATTTCTGAGTGCTTGCAGGCAATTTTCCATGACAACCTGGTGGTAGCAAGTTGGCTACAGTTACTATCTGGCATATAGGGGCATATAGGGCTTGGTTACAACCTTCTGATTTCCCACAACTTCACATAACTGCACAATTCCGTTTCTATTCCACCAGCATGACTCTGTATCCTGTTGATGCCCTGCCCATCACTGTACAAGTAACTAACTTTCGCATCCCACTACATCGAGCAGTAGGACCATTTAATAACATGTGGTGGGTTTGTGGGGATAAAGCATATTCCTATTTACCTGCAAATTGGATGGGTTGTTGCTATCAAGCTAATTTAACTCAACCATATTCGATTTTCCCACTTTATACCACCTGGACTACTCCAGTGCATTCATATGTTAGCCTCCATTTTAGAGTGTCCTTGGGAGAGAAAGAGGGCATTGGTCTATTCCCCTGGTATGGTACGGTTTATTTGGCTGAGCATATTGACAATATTACGTTTACTCTGCAAGGATTTGCTAACAAAACTATAAAAGGATTTACAACTCTAGCTGAGAATGAAAAAAGTAATCGTATGACACTGTTGAAACATGAAATGGCCTTAGACTTGGCTCAACAAGGAGGTCTGTGCATGTCTTTACATTTAACTGGTCATGCTTGCTGCACATTAATTCCTGATTCATCTGATAACATTGGAAGTGTAATTACTGCCCTTGAAAAGATCCCAGACGAATATTCTCGGACCTTGGGGTGCAGTTCTTGTACAAATGCTCATCCCTGTAGTACTTGTCTTGATTCTCATGTTTTGTGTTTCTCATCTTTTTCCTTCACCTGTATGAATGCCTTATTGATCAAATGGGTAGGTGAAAATGTGGGTTTTAGTAGACAGATGTATGTAAAGATGGAGACTATTCCTTTAATGAGTTGTGGTGATCCTGGCTGTGGAGGATGGAATCTGCCAAAATCAAAAATAAATAAATAAACAACCTATAAATACATTAATATGCCATTAAATGTACCAAAAATAATATTAAAAATAAATGTAGGCATTAATTGATAAAATGTGATATAAATTGATAAATTTAATTTATAATTGGCTTCTGTATTTATTAACCTTTGTATTAATTTCCCTATTTATTTACTTTCCTATTTAATTATTCCTTTTATTTCTGTATTTCTTTCTTTAGTTATTTCCCTTTGCATCCCCCCCCCCCGCCATTTATTTCTCCAAACTTATTTATTCCTGTATTATTGTCTTTATACATTTCTTTTTACATTTCTTCATGCATTTCTGCTTTATTACGCAAATGAGGGGGCGTGGCTCAGTTCAGGTTCAGTCCTAGCTGTAGCAAGGAGATAAAGTGTTTGAGCTAGTCGCCCGGTATGTAACGGTAACGTTACAAAAGAGACAGGCCAAAGGAGGAGTATGTGTACGTTAGCTAAGCTTTGTTGGCTTTTATTTCCACTGGCATAAGTTAGTGTGGCTAACCCAAAGATCGACCAAATTATGAACATTATTCAAAGGTGGGTTTAAGGTAACATTTGACTAAATATAGAGAGTAATAAATATGCTGTAACCTAATAAGCTGATTCGGCCAATGCCCGATGTGTGGCATTGTGCATTTTTCAAAATTGAATAAATACGGTGCACATTTACACAAAATGGCTCGTTAGTTCAAGTTAGTTAAATATTTATGTTACCGTCAGACCCATGTTAATTGCTGGGAAAGAACTAGTTGTAGAACTGCCAAGATGTTTGGGTTTTTCTGTTTTTCATTTTGGCCGGGGCCATTTCCACTCTAATGGTGCCAGGTAGGCATAAGTTATTATTTTTTCATCTAAGTTTATATTATTTTGGGCCTTAAATTAGTAACGTTACGCCGTCAATTGGATCGTGCCTCTGTATAGGTCCTATACATTCATGAACGCGCAGCTGCTTCAAAGTGCAAAGTTGTAAAAAAAAAAAGTCATAAAAAGTTGTAAAATCAAAAAGTAATAATAAGGAATAACAATGTTATAAACGTCAAGAGTGGGAGAGCAGGTAGCTGTGCAAAATGTGCCATCCACACCTGTGCATGTGCCAAAGAGTGTCTCTTCCTGATTCCTTGATTATTTATTGGATAGGACATATTAGGGGAAGGCGACAAAGGTCCTAGGCCAGATTCAAACCCGGAAAGTCATGGTTACATGGTACATGCCGTCAAAGATTTACAGTTAATGGCAGATTTTCACAATAAAACTATTTGTAGTGGCCATTTGTCCAGAAAAAACAAATTAAACTTTAAACCAAACATAATCAAAAGGCCACTGATGCACCATGGGGATGTGGTTTAACGCAGGCAAAAGAAGATAAATGTCCATACCAGATCTTGCGTTCTGTTATGATTTATTTCCAAATTAATAAAACAAACAAAAGAACAAAGAAAATCATGGCTGCTGGTGCCTCCTTTGCACTGGTAAAAAACCATAGGCCCACCCAGGTGCATGCTGGTCCTCAAGGTGCCTACCTACCTAAATAACCTCAGGTGCCCACAGTGTGACCCAATTACCAAAAAATAAACAAAAATATTAACTATGCAAATCTAAATATCCTAAACAAATAACCAACAAAGAATATTATCAAAACACTTAAGTTAATCAAACAAAGTTACTCATAATTAGCAAATTAAATGTACAACTAAAACTAAAAACAAAGACTAAACTTTACAAATAGCTCCTACACTCCGGCCCCTAATTGTATCACAATTACAGTTATCTTCAAAAAAGGAGCTACTTCTGGAGCTACAACTATGAAACAGACCTATTCTATGTGTCATAGTAGCCCTTAATAAACTGTTTTCTTGATGAATCTGCAAAATAAAACACAGGTTAATTGGAGAAAAAGAAAGAAAAAATAGAGGTAGAGAAAGAGAGAGTCATGATGTTAGACTGCTGCTTCCAGTAGTAGACAGAGCTTCGTCACAGGTCTCTCCAGAATACTGGTCCTAGTTTGAAGACGCACAGTGCGTACCAGGCCCTTTGCATCTGGTCTGATGTCCAAAACTTTCCCCATGATCCAAGATCCTCTTGATGCTGAGGCATCTGCGACAAGAACAATGTCTCCAGGAGTGAGGCTTTTTCTTGGCCTTGTCCATTTTTGTCTCTCCTGCATCATGGGTAGATACTCAGAAATCCATCTCTTCCAAAACAGCTCAGCAATATACTGTGCTTGCTTCCACCTTTTTCTTATGTATAGATCATTTCGGTCAAACAGTCCTGGTGGCATGATTGGTTTTCCTTTCAACATTAAAATGTGATTTGGTGTGAGAGCTTCTAAGTCATCTGGATCATCTGAGACTTTTGTGATGGGTCTGTCATTCAGTATTGCCTCAACCTCACAGAAAATGGTCTGGAGCCCTTCATCATCCAGAGTTTGTTGTTTCAGTACTGAGGTGAGAACACTCTTCACTGAACGAATCAGACGTTCCCAAACACCACCTTGATGGGAAACTGCTGGTGTGTTGAAGCTCCATTTTATGCCATCCTGAACAAAAGCCCTTTGAATTTTGCTATGATTCAGAGCAGCCAGACTTTCCTTCAGCTCCCAGTTGGCTCCAACAAAATTTGTGCCATTATCCGATCTGATAGCTGAGACTGGACCTCGTCTAGGATAAACCTCCGAATTGCATTTATACAGGAGTCTGTGTCCAGTGTATAAGCCACTTCCAGATGCACAGCACGACTAGTCAGACATGTAAACAGCACTCCATATCTTTTAAGAAGACTTCTGCCTCTTTTAACATCGATAGGACCAAAATAATCAATTCCCACATTTGTGAAAGGAGCCTTTTCAGGCAACACCCTCTCTTCAGGTAAGTCAGCCATCTTCTGCTCAATCAGCTTTCCCCTGTTGCGTCTGCACACAATACAGTCGGATATTACTTTCCTGGCAGCAGAGTTTGCGTTAGTGATCCAGTATTTTTGCCGTAACCTGGACAGCATGTGATTCCTCCCTACATGCCCCAGTTGGTTATGGATATGACACAAAATGAGTGTGGATACATGCATGTCTTTAGAAAGAATCACCGGATGTTTAGATTCTGCTGGCAATGCTGCTTTATTCAACCTACCACCAACTCTGAGGATTCCATCATCCAACACTGGATCCAGTTTATACAGCGTGCTATCTTTGGAGATGGTTTTAAATCCACTCTTGATTTAAAAAAGAAACTGGGGCTCCAAAGTCTCTGGGTTTAATACAGCATTCCAATTTGAACTCAGCCATTTTTTGTAGATCCTGGAGCCATTCAGACCATTGTTTAGAGAAGGCATGGGGAATGACTTCATCCCACTTCAGGTTTCTCCTACAGAGCTCCTGCAGCAACAATTTGGCTGGCATGCTGAATGGGGCCAAAAATCCCAAAGGGTCATAAAGAGAGCTGACCACTGAAAGAATGCCTCTTCTGGTCTGTGGTTGTTCTCGAACTGAAGTCCTGAACTGAAACATGTCAGTTCCAATGCACCACTGTAGCCCAAGTGCTCGCTCTGTTGGAAATTGATCTGCATCCAAATCCAGCTCCATCATTTTATTTGCTCTCCTTTCCTCTGTGACTGACAGCAGCACTGTACGGTTGTTGCTGATCCATTTTGAAAGAGTAAATCCTCCTTTCTCACAGAGAGCAGTCAAATCCTTAATCATTTGTACAGCTTCTTCCTCTGAAGCCATGGCTTTCAGGCAGTCATCCACATAAAAATTATGTTTCACTGTATTGATCACTTCAAATTGGAAATGCTGTGCATTGTCTTCTGCTGTTCTCCTCAGAGCATAATTTGCACAACTTGGTGAGGATACAGCACCAAACAGATGAACTCTCATGCGATGTTCCAGTGGAGGCTGTGCAGTATCACCATCTGGCCACCAGAGGAAGCGGAGAAAATTGATGTGCTTTTCTGGGACATGTACTTGGTGAAACATGGCTTTGATGTCTGCCATTACTGCTACAGATTCTTGCCTAAATCGAATGAGGACTCCAATGAGAGTGTTGGTCAGATCAGGTCCCTGCAAGAGTTGGCAGTTCAGCGATGTCCCTTTATATGTTGCTCCACAGTCAAAAACAACTCTCAGCTTGCCTTTTCTGGGATGATAAACTCCATGATGGGGAATATACCACACCTTTCCATCACTTTGTTTTAGTTGGTCAGCAGGCACCACGTCAGCATATCCTTGAGCAATCATGTCATTTAAGAATGCAGTGTATTCCTCCTTAAATGTGTTGTTCCTGTTAAACTTTCTTTTCAGGCTTTGGAGGCGCTGCTCTGCAACACAGCGATTATTTGGCAGGACACAATCCTCCTGTCGGAAAGGTAAGTCAATACAATAATGACCTTCAATCATTTTTGCTGTGCTGCTTACAACATTCATAAACTTGACATCTTCTCTGGACATTTCAGTCTGCTCCTCAGCTGATCTCTCATTAAAATCATGGTTATATTGTTGAACCAACATGTCTTGAAGATGTTCAATGGAGATTCGGTTGGCTGTTACAGCAGGGCAGCCACTCTTACTCCTACTGCTTGTGCCACGAAGTGGACCATTAATGACCCAACCGACCCTGGTCCTTACTGCGTAGGGTCCTTCATTCTGGCTGTTTATTACCTCCCAAGGCTCCATTACCTTGGGGGCATCAGTTCCAATTAGGAGGTCTACATCCGCATCAATATCATGGACCTTTATATCCTTCAGATAAGACCACTGAACAAGATCCTCTTGTCGAGGGACATTGAGTGAGGAGACAGGCATGGATCTCTGTGTTAAAACATCAGGTAACTGGATGAAATCATTCATGTCCACACCAGACACCTCAAGACCTGACAGAATATAAGCATTTACAATTTTCTTTTGCCCCATTGTTCTCATCAAAAAACTGGGTCCAGAAAAGCATATGTCTGTACAATTTTGTTATTCTTGTGGCTCCTAACTTTAACTGCAACAACAGAAAAGATAGAATCATCTTCAGTGCCGGCCCCAATATGGCCACAGGTCTGTGACATTACGGTAGAAACACTTGGAGGGCTCACAGTCTGTTGTGAATGTTTGTAGGATGTGCCTTTATCCTGCCGCTCGATATGAAGGATTCCTGGGTGCTTTTGGTTACACACGTTGCAATCCAAACAACTCCTACAGTCTTTGCTCATGTGGCCTACTTTCAGGCAACCAAAACATATTCCTTTTTCCTTGATGAAATTAATCTTATCCCGATGTAATTTCATTCTAAACTGAGAGCAGTTATCCAGTGAGTGACTACTTTGTGAACAAAACAGACAACTTTGAATTGAGGAGGGCTTGCTTTTATTTCCTGTACATTGAGTCATGTCTCCTTCCTTTATCGTGATGACATTAGTAGCAAAATTGCTTTCCTTTTTCCTTTGTATGAAATGGCTGGTCTTGGAGGATTTGGATTTGGTGGGTGGTGAGTCTTGAATGTTGCCAAAAAGCAGATCTGAGGCTATTTTGACTTGCTTTTCAATAAAGGTAACAAGATCAACAAATTGCGCTCTCCAACCATTTTTCTCAAGTAGATCACAAACAACATTCCTCCATCTTTCCCTTAACTTGTAAGGAAACATTTAACATCCTCACTTTTAACAGGTGTCCAGTTAAGAATCTTTTCCATATAAGCACTTGCAATTTTGTATTCATTTCCAAAATGCTCTGCTAGAAGAATTTTGGCCTTATTGTATCCCAGCTCTGAAGGCAAGTGTTGACAACTGTGCAGTAAGTTCCTTGGTTCCCCCCTGGTGTATTGTTCAAGAAAATGTAAACGGTCACTCCAATTAGATGTTTTCTCCTCCACTCCATTTTCAAAAGCTCTGATGAAAGACCTGTAGTGAAGAGGGTCTCCATCGAACACAGGGATATTTCTTGATGGAAGGACAGAGCTTAGATTTTGTTGAACCAGCAGAGCAGTGATGTCATTTTGTTTCTGCATAATGTTTACAATCTCATCCTGAGAGCCATTTGTCAGAGCATGATATTGAGGGTGTACCAGTCCTGCTTGATTCTGATCAGCAGCCGATGCAAATTGAACTGGTTCACCAACATCCAAAAACATCTCATCCTTTCGTGTTTCTCGGCTTTGTTTAGGCCTAACAACTTGTGGTTGAGGTATCACAGGCACATCAGTAACATTCACCTTTTCATCCAAGGTTACTGGTACAAACATGTCAGCATCAGGATTCAATACATTTGCTCTTTGAGAAATGTTCCTTTCAAAATAAGAGTTCATCCCGTCTGAACGTTTTGAGCCACACTCAGATGAATTAATCTCCAGAACATTAAGTTTTGCATTTGTTGCAGCCAGTTCAGTTTCAAGTTCCAGTTGTTCCTTTTCTCTCCTTAGCTTTTCCTCTTTAGCTTCGATTAAATGTTTCCTTTTTAGCGCAGCAACGCGCTGCATCAGTGCTGCCTTTTCGGCCTGGGCTTTAATGCGCGCTGATGCGGTCGAGGAGGTCCGTGATAACTGGGAGTATGGTTTTACAGAGTTTGCTTTTACACTTGACACATTGGAAGCACTATCGTCAGGATTTATTTCATCAGTGACACCTTGATCATCAGGAGATTCAATATTTTGATACACATATGGATGACCCAGTTCGGAAAGCCCTAACCCTAACCCTGTCTTTTAATTTCATCTTGTGGCAAAGGTAAGTTTTTTAAAGATTCATGCAGTTCATTTGCGTCTTGACAACACTGGATAAGATTTGCAAGCTCCAAATTCACTGAATTGACATTTTCATTTGATTCCATTAACGCAGTGATTTTTTCCACAGACTTTTTTGCTTGTTTGCATTTTACACTCCTTTTTTCCTGGCTCATTTCTATATAGAAGCACAATCCTTTAGGAGTGAGTTTAATATTCCTTTTAGTTGACAACATTTCAGCCTCTTTCGCCGTATCATCAGACATTTTATTGATTCATCCAAATTTTCCGATTTGATATGAAATACTGACTTTCAAACTCCACTCGTTTGGCCGTTGTCCAATACAGCAGTAGCATTACATACCAGTTTCTTGTGAGAAGGCTGAGCACTTTTGTTCATCTGAGCCGCAGGCAGTGTCTGCTGATGTCGATGATATTACAAAAGGTGTTGAATAAAACAATCCATGCTGATCATCAGTCCATAATCCAAGAAGATCCAATCTGTCCAATGATGAAGGATCCTTCCTTTGAGTCCAAGGGCAGGTTTTTTACTTGATGTAGTGGCCATTTGTCCAGAAAAAACAAATTTAACTTTAAACCAAACATAATCAAAAGGCCACTGATGCACCATGGGGATGTGGTTTAACGCAGGCAAAAGAAGATAAATGTCCATACCAGATCTTGCGTTCTGTTATGATTTATTTCCAAATTAATAAAACAAACAAAAGAACAAAGAAAATCATGGCTGCTGGTGCCTCCTTTGCACTGGTAAAAAACCATAGGCCCACCCAGGTGCATGCTGGTCCTCAAGGTGCCTACCTACCTAAATAACCTCAGGTGCCCACGGTGTGACCCAATTACCAAAAAATAAACAAAAATATTAACTATGCAAATCTAAATATCCTAAACAAATAACCAACAAAGAATATTATCAAAACACTTAAGTTAATCAAACAAAGTTACTCATAATTAGCAAATTAAATTTACAACTAAAACAAAAAACAAAGACTAAACTTTACAAATAGCTCCTACACTATTAATTAGATAATACTCAGTAAAGAACAGACATTTGTAGAAGAGGACTAAACTGGCCTCAATGACTACTGTGGCATGTAAGTGGGAGTAAATTTACAAAGGCAATATCTTAAAAATATAACAGCACTGCTGATACCAAGTCCATTATTCAAAGAATGCATATTTGAAAAAACTGCAACACCACCTGTTATAAAGGATTATTACAACTTTTTTTAAATTTTTATATTCAGTGTTAATTTTTTACTTTAATTATTTGCATATTTTCAGCAGGAGGTAACTGTTTGAATTACCCAGAAATCCTGTGATATCAGTAGCAGAGCTTGCTCACTGCTGTTAAGAGCAAAACGCAAGAATGTGTCCTTAACTTTTGATTTGTCAGTTCCTGTGTGGAGAAGATTTCCCTCCGGTGACCACACAGACAGAATTTAAGTTGGACAAATGGGGCGAATCCACAATGTCTCAATTAGTGGGGTTGGGATGCTGTTCTGTTAATAATTAATTAATTAATAAACATCCCAGTATGGATTCTAGAGATATACTGCTGCATTTGGGACCATTGTGGATCAAGAGGAAGCAGTACATATTTTGGTCAAATAAATCATATTTATTAAAAACATGTATAGTCAAAGAGATCAAGTTCGTCTTCACAGCAAGGAGGTACAGAATAGGATGGGTCCATAGTCTTAACAGGCTTCCCGTCCCCCAAAAGTGCATCTCCTCTATCCCCACGTCCACACTTGGCCGTCAACAGGTAATCACATTTCCATGCTTCCTTGTTTCCCCTACTGATGTAATTTAGTTTCACGAACAAGAGTTCCACCTGGCAAAACAGCCAGTCAGTGTTTGGAGAACAGATTGGGATCGATGGGAAGGTCTGAGGTCATGTTATACATTTTAATACTACCCAATTAGCACTTGCTAGCTAGCTATGTTAACATCAAAATGATGTAGCATTACAAAAGGCAATACCAAAGCCGGGGAAAACAAAGGATTTGCCTCTTGAAAACTTACTAGCTGCAGACCACTACATTGATGCAATCAGAACCATCAACTAAGTTTAAAGTGTGGACACACGGTTAGACCATTATCAATAGGGATCAACATTGGATGCCTGTGCATGCCTAGAATGCACAATAAGAGAAGGACAGAAGGAGGCCACGTAAGACTACTGAAATATACTATTGAGACTCCGCTTTGCTCTCAGGACATCGCAGGCATACCATCCTGAAGAACTGATTGCACAACTCTGAAGGCTCCGACATGGAAAGTTCACGGTTCTGGTTTGTACGAGGAGGGGGGATTGGCCTCAGGGGAGGCTTGTTGAGGGACCGAGGGCTCTGCTGTTAGGGGGGGACTGGCTGATGCAACAGGCTCTTTCTGGACTAGCTCAGGCTCATCCTGGCCCGCCTGGGGGGGGTGGACCAGGACCCGGTCGATGATTCCAAAGTCTTGGGCCTCCATGGGGCTCATGTAGCGGTCCCTCTCCATCACATTCTCTGAAAGAGCGAGAGACAAGAGTGACCAGATAACATCCTTTAGGTTCTCAGGCATGCAACACAGTTGCTGTTCCACTAAACATGAGAATGAGCAAGACGCTGATTTAAGCAACTTTGAACAAGGTATAACTGTTAGTGCCAGACCCACCGCATCCAGTATCTCAGAAACAGCCCACTTGCTGGGATTCTCTACACTAGAGTTTTACTGAGAATGAATCCTTTTGGTACTAATGGTACACATTGGTACTCATGTCAAGACCACAGCATACCTCAACATTCCTGACTGTCCAGGTCCATCCCTTCAAGGCCACGGCCTAACATTTTTCCAAGTGTAAACTACCAGCAGTATAGTGCGCCATCGCCTCAGGACATTTCAGAAACATGACAGTGACTTCAGTCCAGATCTCGACCCAATAGAGAACTTTGGTATGAGGTGGACCAGGAAGCTGTGTGAATGCGCAGCCAAAAAACCTGCAGGAACCGAGTGACGCTATGGAGTCAGCGTGGATCCCTGTGCAACCTTCCCAGCCTCGTAGAATTCCGTCTCTCTTGGGAGGCAAAAGTGCTCAACTCAAGCCTTTGACTTTCTCAAAATTAAGACCACATTTCCCATAATTGCAAAGAGGATGCTGTACCTACCGATGAGTGCCAGCGGCTGTCCAGTGTGTTTGGCGTAGATGGTGTTGATCTGCCTCTTCAGCTTCAGGATCTCCTCAGCCTGGATAGCGATATCCGTGGCTTGACCCTGGACACACAACGTGGCTATCATTCAACTGTTTCAGCAACTAGTGAGAACTACACACCGGACTTCCGAATACCAGCAAACTAACTGAACGCCACAGTTGTGATCTGTTGGGTCTGCCTGTCCTCCTCCAAACCTCTTTCCATCCCCATTCCAAAACCGGCAGCTCTTCTTAAATATTTACATCTAACCCTTTAACAAAACTCTAGGGTATCTGAAGGTTTCAGAAGGCCAAGACTTTTTAATGCTACCTGGAAGGGGATTTAAGGCCCAAAAAAATTAAAAGGCTGGCAAAAACAGTTTTTGAGTAAGTATAGCTAATGACGGTGAAAAATAAGATGTGCTCTTTTGATGACCTTAGATCTAGATCGTTTACAAAATTTTGTTTAAGGATCCACCGGTACCCTGGACTCCCCTTACCCTGGCTCCTCCTGAAGGCTGGTGCACCATGATGCGGGCATTGGGCAGTGAATGCCTCATTCCCGACGTCCCCGCTGCCAGGAGCAAGCTGCCCATACTGGCTGCCTGGCCAACGCACCAGGTGGAGATGGGATTAAGGATGTACTGCATGGTGTCGTAGATGGCCAAGCCCGCCGTCACCACGCCACCTGGGAGGAGGAGGATGGTAAGAAAGGAGGAGAAAGTGAAAAGAAAGAGGTAGGAAGGAGGAGGACAAGAGAAAGGAAAATCAGATTGATGCTGATCCCAAGTACAGTCTAAAGTTTCTGAAACCATCATTCAGCTTTTAACCCTTCTATCTATTCCCTTCCCCACAGATCTGTCCCTTTTCATGCAGCCATCCCGATTCAAGATTCAATAACTTTATTTGTCACATACACACACAGGGTGTGCAGTGAAATGAAAAAGTGGCAATGCTCAACAGGAATGTGCAAAGGGCAACAGTTCACAGTATTTACAATAAAAAAAACACAATATTTACAGTATTACAGTATAAAAAACAAATTTTTATTATATAAAAAAACAAAACAACACAATCTGTGCGATCTTTTGCGATCCACCTCTCTTACCAGGGCTATTGATGTACATGTGGATGGGCTTGTTGTTGCTCTCCGACTGCAGAAACAGCAGCTGAGCAATAACCAGACTGGCTATGGAGTCGTCAATCTGAACGAATAGAAGAGAAGAGGAGGAGGAGGAAGTAGGGGAGGGAGAGAGAGAGTGAGAAAGAGCAATAAACCACTTAAAAACAAAAATAACATTAGACTCGAGATTAATCTCAGCAATCCCAGAAGACACTTACAGGACCCATTACACAAATGATTCTCTCCCTCAGCAGGCGAGAATAGATGTCATACGCTCGTTCTCCTCTCCCCTAAAAAAAACAAAAACGAACAAAAGATTTTTAAGAATACCAACAAAGCAACATCTATGTAGTACTGTTTCATTCAGAAACAGAAGGCAACTGGTTAAATCATTGACAAACTAACTTAAATCTGCACTGTGCAATTTTCACACGACAGCCCCAAATGGCAGTAAGGAAACTGAATTTTGAAGACTTCAATACCCAGAAATCCTTGTAAGGGTATTGATGTATTGACGCACACAGCAGGCTCATGTTTACCGACCCAGCTGGTCTGTGATGCTTTACATCAAAAGGATACTAAAGGGATGAGAGAGGCAAAAGATGTAACATCAGTGAGTCCGGCTTTCTCTGGGCCGAGTGCTCACTCACTCCTGTTCAGGAGACAGTTTTGGATTTTGTTCTTACAGTGTAATCCTCAAGTTCCTTCAGTTCTTTGAATTTAATCTCCATCTTTGTCTCTCAGCTTCATCACTGTGGTGTTTCTGCACTGCTCTTCCCAGAGATCACCTGTCAATCAAACAGTGTGTCCAGTACTGTGACGTTTCTCCTTGGATTTACTGTTACAGTTAAAGTGTCTGTAGGTGGCGCTCGTTTCTTTGTCTGTTCAGGCACGGTGGATATCGCTGCTCATGCTAACTACCCAGTTCCTCTATTTATTACAAACAAATAAAAAGGTATCAATCAGCCAAAGACAGTAGTTAGGTAGGTTTCGATTGGTCACTTCCTGTGTGTGTAATATTTCGGGCAGATTGGACAAATCTACGGCGTCTCGATTAGGATGTCCCACTTTATGAGTGAGGCTGTTAAGTCAGGTGTAGGTGCACAGTGCAGCTTTATCAGGAATTGATGCTCCAGTCCGGAACAGAGCTGAGCAGCTGAGGTCGTCTTGCTCACCGTCTGCTCCACAACTATGGGAATAAGTGGACTCCTCCATACAGAACTGTGGTGGATGGACCTGCTGCATTTCAACACCGACCCTCCAAACTGCAGCACCTTCTGAGAGAGAGAGAGATATATGATGGGGTGAGGAATGGAAGGATCTGATGCTGCGGTCATGTTTTATCGGAAGAACAGGATAACATCTTAAGAATTATGCATCTGACCTTATTCACTCTCACTCACTCACTCACTCTCACACACACACACACACACACACACACACACACACACACACACACACACACACACACAGTTTTGCTTGTCGTATACGAGGAACGACAGTTTGCTCACAGTGTGCCGTCCTACACACTTCTACTAGTTAGCTAGTAGAAGGGTCCATTTAAAAATCAAGCTAGTTTACAAGTGACGGCTTGACGTTAACGTTAAAGCTTACCGTTACACAAGTCGTGAGCTGCCCCACCGTCACGGTTCAAATCATATTCAACACCAGAAATAATAAACGTAACCACGCCAATTTAGTGTACAACACCAAAGACACGTATTCGGGAACGTTTTACACAATAGCAAAAAGTACTCACTCGTAAAAGCATTTTGTAGTTTTGTAACACGCAATCCCCTCTGTGTGACCCCCAGTAACACCGGATACAATTCCACGGTGACAATTGGTCTGGCTTCTTCTTCTTCGCCTTCCCATTCTTCTTCTTCGGTACTTCGCATTATTTAACTTTGCAGCAGCCTAGACGCGTACTGCTGCCCTCCGAAGGTATAAAAAAATACTAAAAATTCATTTTGTAAAAATGTTGTAGGGTAATTTTTTTTACATGCATCACAAATTCTATTTCGCCACAAAAAAAGATCATTTCCTTAACATACAATATCCTAGTCTTAATTAGTTATTTTATCTTCATCCGTTTTTTCTCTCTTTTTTTTTTTAATCCTTATTTTTTAGCCCGGAGAATGAATTGACTGGCAAACCACCTTAAAATATAATTTAAAAATCCCAATATCTTCAATAGGATGCAATAATTTGGATCTGGATACATAAATATACTGCAAATTGGGGGGAAATGGGGCATCATTTTTGGTCTTATGAGCAAATTCCTGCTAGCACAAACTCTGTACACTGTTAGGAATTATTTCATGGTTGTGGTGATGAACGTAAGAAGAAAGCAGCAACAAACTACGTCCGAGGATTGAATGAGTATTTAATACAGTTCAGCGCTGAAAGGGAGAAATATCCGGCAGCATTTCTGCCTACGAGGATAATCTGGAGAACTCCAAGCAGATACAGTTCCTTTATACAAACATCCGTGTGATATTTTACATAGATCCTTTCATCCCCCTCAGCCTCTGTCTGTCGTCCCTATGTTAATTGAGTTGAGTGGAAGTAGTTCTGTCTCACCTTCCTCTAGACCTGTGAACACCATGTCTCCTGTGCTATTTCCAATTGATCAAAGGCAACCAAAAGGCCTGCATTGTATTGTATTGTATTTTAGTGACAAGACAATCTTGCCTTGGCCAAATATACAATTCCCGACAACACTACATACTATTTAAAACTATTTAAATCTGTACCCCAGCTATTTCTCTTCCTTATTCTTATGCTAATACCAGAGCTATTTTAGCACAGTGTCTGCAAAAGTTTGTGCTGATGTTTCCTTCTCTCCACACCCTTATTTTCTGAACATCTAATGGTCAAAATCAACCAAACAAAGAGAGGTAACTATTTTTTAATCTCAAATTGCAAATGAAACTTTTGATGAAAAAGGAATAACATTCAACAACTGTATGCCTTTTAAAAAGGAATGTTTTGCATTTCTGAAAAAGTTAAGGGTTTTAATTTAACTGTGCTTTGTTGTACAGTTGGATTTCTGTAGGACCTAAAAGAGACTTGGACTTAAAAGTCAGACCTGTGCAGACCATGATGATATAGCAACTATTCCCTATATCACAGGTGTCTAAAGAAGTGCTGTAACATACAAAAAAAAATCCCTGTAATGAGACACCTGTGCTTTCACTTCTGCAACTACCACAACTGCAGCCTCTCTGCCAAGTCAGGAGTCCTGCGCCATCCTTCTTCAGCTTGGCAGCCCTCATCACCACCGGTGTCCACCAGTGGGTTCTTGGGTTGCTGCCATGACAGGCACCAACCACCTTCTGGCCACAGCTCCTTGCAGCCACTTCCACCGAGGCTTTGAACAGTCCAACTCCGTGTCTCATGAGTCCTCTACGAGGCCTTCCCAGCAAACCCTCACTATGCATTTGAGCCTATACCAGGCCTGTCTGGCAGCCTTCCCTGTCATCTGATCCAACTCACCAACACATGGTGATCAGCTGACTGCTCAGCCGCTCTCCTCGCCCAAGTTTCCAGAACATGGTCTGATCAAACAACTACTAAGTCGGACAGGATAGACTAACTAACAGTAGATAGTCCAACCTCTGATTCAGGAAGAACAATGCAGATTTCTTTCTGGTCGCAGAACAGATAACTGAGTTGGCCTGGGAGTTTCATAATTCTAATGAATAATAATAATGTTTTGTGGATTTGGAAAAGGAGGTACTGTGGGAGTTTGGGGTGCTGGGGCCATTGCTGAGAGAGAGCTGCGTTTACATTCTTGGCATTAACACCATATTCATATCTTCATGTCTTTCCAGTAGAGGCTCCGAGCACTGGTTTATGGGATAGCAAATTGATAACACAGAGTTTGTTGTTACCATACTGGTTTTTGCTATTTCATTTTTCAATAATGAAAAAAGTAGGAATGAATCATTTACCATTAATGCTGACATAAATAGTCAACTTTCCTGTTAAACGTTCAGTTCATGCATTCAATATGAAAGCTAAACTTTGTAAACTCGACATGAGTTCTGGGACTCCCATCAGAGCGTGCTAGTACATTGTTCTGGGGGTGGGAGATTGCATTGAGGATGACACTATGCGAAAGTAACAGAGAAAATGTGAACGCAGCGTAAAGCAACCTCATTCAAGGTGGGTGTCGGACTACAACAAGGATGCACCTTGTCTTCTCTCCCATTTGTGATGTTCATGGGGAGGATATCAAGGTATAGCTGAAGTCTGGAGAGTGTCTGCTTCGATGACATTAGGGTGGCATCTCTACTGTTCGCAGATGATGGTGTCCTTTTGGCCTGATTGGACCATGAAGTTTGGGATGAGGTTCAGCATCTCCAAGTATGAGGCCATGGTTCTCTCCCAGAAAAAGGTGGCCTGTCCCATTCAGGTGAGGGGTGAGCAACTTGACACAAGTGGAGGAGTTCAGGTATCACAGGGACTTCAATAGTCTGGGTAAAATAAATTGAGATTGACCTTGGAGTCAAGCCACTTATCCTCTACAACAGGGGTGTCAAACTGTGTGCCATGGAGGGCCGAGAGTATGCAGGTTTTCGTTCCAACCCAAGAATACACCAGGTGATTTCACTGATTACCACACCTTCAACCAGAGAGGAGGGACTAATCAGTGAAATCACCTGGTGTATTCTTGGGTTGGAACGAAAACCTGCATACTCTCGGCCCTCCATGGCACACAGTTTGACACCCCTGCTCTACAATGAGAGGAGCCAGCTGAGGAGGTTCGGGCTCCTGGTAAGGATGACCCCCAGGACGCCTCCCATTGGAAGTTGTGGCAGACTGGGTTATCTGCCACTGAGTAATTGTGGAAAAGAGCTAATAACAGCCAGTCGGCCATCTTGCCCCAGCTGCGGGATGTTACTAATCAGCCAGGTGGGAGCTGATTGCCTCACCAAAAGAATTAAGAGTGGAATCTCCAGCCTACAGAGGAGAGACCATGCAGGGAGGCTGCTGAAGGTTCTTCTGAATAATTTGATTTCTGGTGATAACTGGAAGGGTGTTTCTTTTGACACCTGACAATTCCCCTGAGGTGCCACAGGGTGTACCAGGCACCACCAATGGGGATAAAAAAAAACTGGGACCCAGGATAAATCCAGATCACGCTGGAAGGACTACATCTCCCAGCTGCTTGGGGATCCCCCAGGAGGAGCTGGAGGAACTTGCTGGGAAAAAGGATACCTGGGCTGCTCTACTACTTGCTACCACCATGATGCATGGATAAAGGAGATTATTCATCTTTTGCCAGTTAAACAAATATAAATATTTACAACATAAATATGCAATAACACAATTGCAAAACAATGTGTATGTATAATAGTTGTATACAAAGATATATGGATATTGCATATGCAGATCTATATGTATATTTTGCCACTGCTCTGGGTGAAAATTTACTTTTTTATAAGATAGTAGACACCTTTTCAAGTTGTCTAATATAAGTTTTTTTGAGTATCAGATTTTATTTTATCTATATTTGAACAAGCACGTAATTCGTGATAAACTGCGACCAGATTGGTGCAATAACTAGGATTACAACCCAGGACCTCCACATGAAAGCCCGCTGCCCTATCTGAGCTAAAGCACCAGTGGCTGTCTGAGAAACTTGCATGTATCGGCTCTATATGAACAGTGTTTTTTTTGTTCGATTTTTTTAATATAAATGTTTAGGACCGAACTACGGACAAAGTGACCTATACTAGCTTTGGACCGAGGGCAAACTGTTCGTGCGCACACACAGTACAAAGGCCGGACTTTGAATCTCCTTTGGCCAAACAAAGACGTCAGTAGCCCACATAGTGTTATGTCTGCATCCACAAAGATCTAATCCAGGGTGTAGATTTTGTTTTAGAAGTGGCATAGAGACATTTAAGGGATCTGCTTTCCCCCCCCCCCATGTATTTTATGTTCTTTGGCACGACTCATGGGGTCTATTGAGGATTTTTCTTTTAATCGATCCAAGTAATTTTACGGTTCTGTTGGTGTGTGTGTGTGTGTGTGTGTGTGTGTGTGTGTGTGTGTTTTTAAAAATTATTATTATTTTTTTATCATTATTTACCCTCAAAAACGAATTGGGCCACGTGACAAAATATAGCTTTTTCATAGAAACACTGCATATATTACTATAGTGTTAACTTGAAACATTGACTATAATATACCTCTGTATCATATTGATTTTTTTTTGTGTTTAAGTGTTTTTAGGCAATATGAGCTATGTTTAAAGGTTATCCTGATCCAATGTATAGCCAAATGTTACGAAATGTTAACGACCATGCAAATGAAATTGGCTAGTGGACTTTTACAAGATAACACCTTTTTTTTTTTTCTTGTTCAAATTTGGTGTTTTGAGAATTTCTTTCCCTGTTTTTGCCAGATGTGTAGGCTGTGACAAGGACATTTTGCCAAAAAACGACACGTAATTTCTTGTTTTACGGATTCCTTGTGAAATGTATTCAGATTTGTTTTAAATTCTATACTTCGTATTACAAAAAAATCGTTGCAGCCAAGTTGGTCAGTATGGGGCTTTTATTACGAAAGTTTTGACCGGAAGCTGGTTTGACACTGGTGTGACAGTCCCCACTCACTTTCGCCACTTTTCTGTTATTCGGACGCAGACATGTCGAACAACAGCGCCAGCAGCAGCAGTCTAGTCATCGCCCAGAAAGCGGTGAAACAACTGCGGCTGGAGGCCAGTGTCCGGCGGATCAAGGTATGTAGACCTGACTAAAGTGGTTAAAACTAACTTGTATTAAAGTCTCCACAGTCTGTTGACTTCCAGGTGTCAACAGGCACTGGAGGAAGAAGAAGAAGAAGAAGCCGTCGCCAGTAGCTTTCAGATATTTCAAAGGCAGTCTGCGTTGTACGTTAACGATTATTCAGTTTACTTTCGTGTTGTTGTAATGACAGTGTAACAACCAGTAAATTCAATTTAAAATGTGGGTAAACAATAGGAGCCCCGATTCTGTTGTCGCTATGCACCACCGCCACCAACAGATATTATTTTCAGTGAAGCACTGATTTGTACCATTTTTGTCTCTTAAAAGAACTCATAACTTAGTTTAGTAACTCAGTTTGTTACTACTTAAGATGCATTTACGTCAAATGCTACTTACTATGATGTGTTCTATAACTGAATTAGTTACTATTTGTAACTTATCTGAACTTCTGCATCTTAGCCTAGCACACATCATGTGGTATTTATGCTCATATTCTCTAAATGAGTTATTCAAAAGTCTCCCAAGAAAATTAATTTCCTGGTATGCGGTGCAATGTAGTGAAACAGCAGCAAGCAGATGTTTCTGTGCTAATACGGCACAGTGGGGGCTTTGTTGATTGTGTTGGTGTGTGACTGCTGTGATTGTTGGATGATACTTATTTTAGAACAGAAGTCACGCTAGTTTCAAGTGGCTGCCTTAAGCACCCGGGCAAGCTGTCAGGGAAGCTCGAGCAGGCAAGCCCTGCTTTGAAACTCAATCAAACCGGCTACATTTTGTGATTACTTGGATAATAAACTTCAGGAGTCCGACGTCAGACTGGTGGGAAATAAAAATCCCCATTCAAACCTACAGTAGATATTTCTTTCCACACTCATCACAATTAACAGTGTCAATTATCATTTGTTGGAAATTTAAACTAAATTATTTTGATTATTGATTGACAGTGTCTGTCTAAAAATGTTACTTGTTTGGGCGTCATCACATAGTGTGCTTCTATCTCTAACTACTTTTAAATTTAGCTACATTTACATGGCTGCATGTATTACTTTAAGTGACCTAGTTGGGTTAATTGTTTTTGGCTTTTATTTGATTGGTCTAAACGTCACCACATTGCTCCATAGAATATGTAGTTTTCTGGCCAGTGACACTAAATAGGTACACACCCTTGTACCCTTCATTTTTTTTATGAGAAGATTAGTTTGAGGAGTTTCCCTTGGGGATTAACTTCTGGCACCAGCAGGGTGGATTGATTCCATATGCCCTCCCTTCCGTATAATTAAGTAAAATGCTCATTTTAGCAATGATGGACCAAATAACACAATATTATATAAAAATAGAAGCGCCTTATCAGTCTAGTACATGAAGTGGGGCTGCGACAGAGAAGACTGGCCCCTCCGCCTTCGCTGAGCCGCTGTAGATTTGTTCCATCCACCCCAATGAAGTTTTGGAGTCGGTAGGTACACTGGCGGGAAAGTTTTCTCCAAGCACAGGAAGTGACAAAGCAAAACTTGTGTGTGAGTCGAACACACACAGGTCCGAAACAGCAGGGAGTGAGCTAGCACCTCTGCTATCGCTACATAACCTTAAGGGTAGTGAAGTCCTCAAAATACAAGATATTACCTCTCACTGCCAAAAAATTACATAGTACAGGTTTAGGCCTACTATTTATAGTAGACCTGTTTTTAAAGCTACACTAGGCAAGATTTTTTTATGTAAAAATCCAGCAGTCTTATCAGCCTAAATGACAAAGTGGGGCTGCACTCTATCAACAACCAGTAACGATTGCAACGACATCGACAAGTTTTGGCACACCTCCCCACCCCCGCTCTCACCCTGGGGCCAGAAAGTCAGTTTTGAAAGCCAGAAATCTTTGTATCTGGACAAGTAATTGTTGAACCATTGGTATTGACCAACAACTCTGTCAACTCCCCGCTGGTATATTATGGTTATTTTGTGCTACGGGGCAGTACAAATCGTATTTATTGCCCCTTTTAAGAGAGAAATACAAAACTCCCCCCTAGAATATCATAGACTTATATCTGCATTTGTGTGGGCTATCCTATTTATATCAACAGGTTTCTCAGGCTGCTGCAGACCTGAAGACCTTCTGTCTGCAAAATGCCCACAAAGACCCTCTCCTCATGGGAGTCCCGTCCAGTGACAACCCGTTCAGACCTCCCAAATCTTGTGTCCTCATCTGAGGTATGATGATGTGTCCTACCCGATTCTGTCTGGTTGTATTTCTCACTTCATTTTTTTTTTATTTTCTGGTAATATTTTCCCCCTCTCTTAAATGCTTTTTCTAACTTAAATAGTTAAACAATTAACTTTCTGTCTCTGGAAGCACAAGACGTATCCTTCAGGCTAAATTTATTCTCTCCCCCTCTCTTTTAGGGCGATGGAGGAAAAACACAAACACACCTCTGATCATTCCGATGTGGATTTCTGTCGTGTGTCCCCACAGCCTACAGACACTGAAGACAAAGAAGCCAGAATCTCTCTCACACACACCTGTCACTGGAGCAGCTAAACGATGATGCCGCCAAATTCGGTTAAAAAAATCCGGTCAATATATTCTGAATCTTTTGATAGGATGTGTTTGCAATTTTACAACTTTGGGTTCATGTCTTTCACACTGGTCTGATGATGCTCAATATATTCACACATCTAATATGTACTGTGGTAATTATTCACCACGAAGAAGTGTGTTGTATTTCATTGAATCCTTTCATTGTTATAAGCCTGTCACAATTGGTGTATTTGGCATTGACTTTGTCTCATTTATTCATTTAAAAAAAAAAAAAGCACAGTGCCAAACTCTACTACTCAAGAACTGTCTGAATTGATGTAAAACACTGCAGAGGAATTTGCAAAAATGACACTAATGCTGCATTCCGGAGATATTGGAAAGTCAGAAATCCTATCTAAGTACTGGGAAAAATGCAGCAAAATGGCCCTTACAGTTTGAATTCCAAGTAGGAAAAATACAGATTTCTCAGCCAAGTTTTCCACGTCAAAATGACAGCATACATTCTAAACGGGGTTCCTATGGTCAGGGAAAGTCATGAAATTCAAAATTTTTGTTTTCCAGGCCTGGAAAAAACATGTGCATTGTTTTGGAAATGGCATGGAAATTTGATATTTTTTTCCCAACCAGTGAAATGTTTAATGTGAAGCTTGGCTGCTTGTTGATCCACTTCCCTTTGAGGAATGAAAACCCAAATCAGAAATGTCCTGATAGTATTCAACGTAAAAATTTGACATCTGCAACATAGGCCCTGTAGGACCAACCCTGTGTAAATGCTATACAACATTACTTTTAACATATTTATAATCCTCAAAATATACTTAAGTTTGATTTGCAGCATTGCATGACCTTAAATCTATCAATACAACTGTGTGGTAAATGTTTAAACGTATACATTTTAAATGTAAAGTTGCACTTACAGTTGCGAACACCCTGTGCTAACTAGCTAACACTGCTAAATATGATTAACATAACATTAGCTGTTGCATGGCGAACAGTATTTTACGCTGGGCAAAGAAAATCTATGTATCTCCTGTGGTTTTTCCGAGCTGGGCCACCGGAACACATGGAGGTTGTAATTCTGACCTGCCAACTGTGAATTTCCCACTTTTGACTTTAAATGGAGTGCAGCATACATAACAATGACACCATGTTCTTTGTATTACAATAGCAAGCTGAATAAAGCAACAAGCATAATAAAAAGAAAAACCTTATGACTTGGTAGACTTTATTATTGGTAGAGTTTATTATTGATACATTTGACTAAAGGATACTGTGAATGAGATTAAGTCATACAAAAAAAACTAGCTCTCTATTGTATTTATATTTACTTGCTATAATATGAAGACTACAGCAAATATATGATTTCACCATGAATACAATTTGCAGTGTCGTGTTATCAAACCCACAAATTCAATCAATCAACCCCTTAAACCATTGTCTATGCCTGTGTATGTCATTACACATAGCTTTGCTTGCAAACATTGGCACATTATTTTTTAAAGGTGCTACAAGAAGACATAATTATCACATCAATTTTGCGACATTAGTATAATTACCATAAACAAACAAGACCATCACTAGAAGACTGGCAGCCTCTACTGGTCTCTACACTGCATTTTTACATTGTGTGCCACCAGGTCAGATGGAGGGATGGAGGGAAATCTGCTGGATTGCTTCATGGCACAAAACAGGAAGAAGGTGCTGTTCTTCCAGAGCAAACAGCTAAATCTGTCTGAGGTTCTGGCAACAGCAGATGGTGGAAGGAGTTAAAAGAAGATGTCCCCTTCCTCTTCGGTAGAGGAAGGGGACAGGAAGTAAGAGGGTTTATGGGAAATGTCTTGACAAACACTAGAATTAACAATACCACTAGTGTGAGACAGAGGCTACCAATTGTCTCCACCATGGATTAATTTGTTCTGAGTTTGCATTTCTGATCATTTTGTTGAGAGTCCAGCAGGCTGAAGTTTAGACAGTGGCTCTCAGATTGGGGTCTAGGGTCACATGGGTCCTTGAGGGGGTTCCACTTTACTATAATTAACTAGAAATGATCACAGCTAGAAAATGTATGATAATGACTATTGCAATCATAGGTTTCACTTTCGCCACTATTTTACCCCCACATACAGTGTAGACAGTTATATAATTCAATATTAAATCACCAACACCCAAAATCTTCCCATATGAATCCCTGGGACTAAAGCTGATCAAATTGTGATCTGTGATCTAATGAGAGAAAAACACATACACGTTCATGCAGTGAAATTATTTTTCTGCACACCCCTGACTATACACCAACATATCACCCCAACATATCACATGCACATGCATTTTCAGGGCAGAGTGCAGCCATTGAAGGCACGCCTGGAGCAGTTTTGGGGGTTAAGTGCCTTGCTCAAGGGCACTTCGGCATTATATTTTTGTGTCTATTTGAGGGTCGGGCCGTAAAATTAAAATTTCTGAGAACCCCTGCTGTAAGAAGTTAGGATGTGTGTTTATGTGTGTCTGCAAACTAGATTAATTCTATTTACAGCATGCAATCCAGGTGTCCTGTAGAGGTGGATGTCCCGCTGCAGGCCGCAGGGTGGCGGTATGCGAGCTGCTTGTGTTGATGTGTTTCCAGCAGAGAACAGAGCAGGGTTGGATGTGAACGCCACCGAGCTGTCCCTACCTCCAGATTGAAGATGGCGGTGTCGGTGTTCCCCGGCGTGCGGCTCCTCTCCATCGGAGACGCGAATGGAGACATCCAACGCCACTCGGAGCAGCAGCCCCTGCGGCTAGAAGTGAAAACCACGCAAGACGCTGCCCTGATCAATCTCTCCAATGGTGAGTTGACCTTTTCCCGCAGCTAATCCTGGGATGTTCGGCCTGTTTTAGCTGGCAGTGCTAATGCTATTTAATGCTAGTGCATACAGCTAATCTAGCCATATGTAGCGTTAGCTAGCAAGCAGCTAGCCCCGCATGAGAGACCACGTCGCCTCCCCCTGCTCGTCACGAGGAAGCTCCGTAAAACTCCAAATTTTCGTTGCCCGGTGGGGTATTAGCGCTGCTAGCCTCAGGTTCTCTGCCCAGTGCATCACTTTGGAGAGCTCGCCAAGAACATATCACAACATTTATAACACAGGTACATTATTAGCTAGCTAACAAACAAGACCGCTAACTAATGTAGTGTAATGCTAATGAACCCTGGCTAGTGAAACAATGCCGCTAGCCTTGCTCCAGCATGGCTGTGCTACAACAAACTTGCTACTCGTGTCTTTCCCCTTCATGCACTGCTAGTATTTATTATTCAACATTTTCAGTGTTGTCCCTAACCCGTCCCAACAGCGCTACTTGGCGTTTTAGCTAGCGAGTTAGCCATCTGGGTTGTTTTGGAGCAGAGGGCATCATTCCCGACCCGTCACTGGACGCTGCGGTCCAGCCTTCCGCTTCTACGTTACTTTATACTTTTAGCGCTAGCCCATTGAAATCTATACACACAGCAATTAAATAAACCCAACGGTGGCTATTACTTTGGTAAAGCATCCCCCTTTCGAGTTTCTGGGTTTAGCGGGACCGGGCCCAGGTTACTAACGCATTCATCTTTGTTCTCATTGGAACAATAGCCGGGTCCCCACCACCTCCTTCCCTCGTGCGGGGAGCCAGCATCTCAAGAGTGGACTCCGCTCTTATTTCATGCGATGTCCCGCTGGAAACAGGCGGCTGCGTTTCTTTTCTCTTCTACTGCGACGCCAAAGCTGAAGAAAGCACACAACATAAACATTTAAGCGACTCTAAATCGTGCTTTAGTGCACTCTAATGGGGAGTAGTTCTCTTCCATAGGTTAGATAAAACTTTATTGATCTCCGTGGGGACATTGGGTCGTGGCAGCTTCAAATGGGATTCAGCAGCGAAAACTAATAGCACATGAATGGAATATAAAACAGGCGACAAAACGAGGAAAGCGTATGGGTGTGCTTACATTACTTACAGAATATGACATTATTGCTATGAAAATGATCTGAAAGCCTCTTGTGTTGGGGGGACCCCCTTGTTTCCCCTGATTTTAAAAAAAAAATAATAATAAAAAAATAAAAACTACCAGCTGAGCTATTGAGTCCTGCAGTATTGTGTCTTGGGGCTTATATTTGTAACACACCCACTCCATGTCTAGAACTAGTGTTAGTCTTTTTAGGGGGAATGTGAGCAGTGTGTCACCGTTTTGACTGATGGGACTATTTCAGAAACAAGTTCAGCGAGATGGAACTCTAGGTCTACAATAACCTGTGCACAGTTGTTTTTTTGTTTTACAAAACTTGACAACAGTATGAGATGACTGTAAAAAATGTGAGCTTTTGCTAGACAAGCAAGCCCAGATTTTATGTTGCTGTTTCAAGTCTCACATACTTTATATTAAGCAAAAAATTGCACCAGGAAAAGTATCTTTAATCAATTGTAATGTTTATATATGTTGTGAAATTGTGCGTTTGAGTCTTAAATATGGTTTCACAGGTCTTACAAACATGGCTGTTTCTCTTATCTAGTGAGACAGTTCCCTGGTTGCGCAGATGTATACTTTACTGGGGAGTTTTGTTAGGTTTTTTTTTATACTCCCCAGGCTTATTTGGCGATGAAATTGACCTTACATTTTTTTGAACTGGCATTAAAAGTTTAAAATTTTAACTTTACAGAATTTTGTAGTCAGCCTGTTTATCATTTGCACACTTTTTTCCTCTTATCATTTCCTAAGACTGTCTGCTTCAAAGTTACCTGCCTACAATGCCGTCATACTTACCAAAGTCGGACACACCCAAAATAGATACAAAGTCAAACACGTCACCGCATACAACTTGTGTACTCACTGCAGCTTCGTATTGTTTAGGACCGTTTTGTAAGGATGGTTATTGTCTCACAATTAACCACCTTTGTCATATTTACAACAACTCTGAACTCTCAACTCTGACAAAGGTGGTCTATGAAAGCAAGAGGGTTGACTTGTTGCAAGAAGAGGATCGTGTAAACAACCGTCCTCTTCCTGCAACAAGTGAACCCTCTCGCCATAGACTACCTTTGTCCACCCTCCATTTCAGAGTGGGACTTCTCCTTGAGCTAGACTTTAGTTTTCTGGTTAAAAAAGGTCTATTTCTGTAGCGATCCTTTCAGTCATGTTGTCAGACACTTGTCAGACACACGAATAACAATCTGAGCCTGTCAGTGGCAAAATCAAGCACTTTTAGTGGACGTACTTTGACCGCTTTAATATGCCCGCTGGATTACATTGCAGCCATTGAGCCCCCGTTTCGCGACTGCTGGCTGAGCCGATATACCGGAGCAACTCCGAAACTTTTGGGATCTACTTAGCGGTATGATAGGCGATTTTGTGGATATAGAGGCCAGGTTGAAAAATCCTGGAATTACCCTTTAATAAAGTTGTTTGGCATACTTAAAATGCATACATAAGAGTGCCTGCTTGTTAAGCCCTGTAAACCAAAATCAAGTACATGTGGGTAAGAAATGAACTGAGCACAATAATGTGTAACATTGTCAGTTAGTTAGTTTAGGTTAGTTGTGTTTTTTTTCTCTTGCAGTTACAGTATACGGCCTCCACCAAATTATTCATGTTGCTCACCATGCTACACTGCAGCGATAACATTGGACCAAGGGAAGAGCGAATGCACACTAAAGGAGCATCCAACCTCTCTGGCTACCTGTTAAATAGCCTTTGTGCAGCCCGAGTCTAAATAATACCTCACAGCGGGCGTTAAAGGATCAGAAGATGCAGCCAATCTGCAGTCAAAAAAAGCAACGCTAATTTTGTCAGTGATTTTGAACAGGCCTCGTCTGCCACACTAGTCTTTCTTTTCTTGCTGCTTTCCACCATTGTTGTTGCTATGACTTCTTGCACCGTGGCCACTAGCCTCACCTTGATAGCTGCAACCTGGCTCACTGCTGGCCGCGCCCAGATGACACCCACAGCAAATGGTTTACGCCCCAACATGGCCCCAACATCATTGAAAATCCAATTTCAAGCTAGGATTTAGGCACGAACACACAGGGTCACAGGCAGACTGATAATATATTTATGATGTCATTCAGACTGTCAGAGTTGCTTGAGGACTACGCAAAACGGCAATTGCTGAAAACATATACCAGACTCCATTGTAGATGTTTTCATTGAGACCAGAGCTCTGTTGAACATAGTTTAACAGTGACATCTGCTGGACAAAAGTGTCATTGCAGTCAATGAGCATATTGTGGGAACGAGCATCACATCACATAAGTTAAAGAGGAAATCCGGTATTTTTAAACCTGGACTGTATTTGGACAAATTCGGCTTTTATACTGCAAAATGGGTACATAAAGTTTTGGAATTGCTCCGGTAGATCCCCTCGGTCGGCAATCACAAAACAGGCGGCTATGGCTGCAACGTAATCTGCATGGGTAGGTGTGCCGATCAAAGTATGCCCACTAAAAGTGCTTGTTTTTGCCACTGACAGGCTCAGATTGTTATTCGTGTCTGACAACATTATGGAAAGGATCGCTACAGAGATGGACCTTTGTTTAACCAGAAACAGAAGTCTCGCTCAAGGAGAAGTCTCGCTCTGGTGAGTTGTTGCATGAAGAGGTTAAACAAAGGTCTTTCTCTGTAGCGACCCTTTCCGTAATGTTGTCAGACACACAAATAACAATCTGAGTCTGTCAGTGGCAAAAACAAGCACTTTTAGTGAACGTACTTTGAGTGGCGCACTTGCCCCTGCGGATTACGTTGCAGCCATAGCAGCCCATTTCGCGACTGCCGACTAAGGCAATCTACCGGAGCAATTCCAAAGCTTTTTGTACCTATTTTGCAGTATAAATGACAAATTTGTACAAAAAGCCCAGGTTTAAAAATATCAGCACAGCCCATTTAAACTTTGGTATTTAGCTCAGTCTGCAAGTAAGTCCGTTAGCAATCTCAACTCATTTCCTTGATGCCATTGCAAACCATGACTCCGGACAAGTAAGCTGATATTAATTAGTCTTTTCAAACATAATGACAACTAACTTAAGTTTATTTACCCTTGCATATAACGGAAATGGTAGACGGAGAACATCAAGAGTGCATGTTTATGTAGGTATTTAGGTTAGTCAGCCACTTCCACCTTGACTAACACATTTCCTGTGCTGAAATGGGGCAGGGACAACAAGTTTATTTTAAATTTTGATAATTGAAATGTAAAAACGAGAGTCCATACACATTTTACAAGCGACGTCTTGGTTCAAATCATCATGCCTACACTGTGTGGTGATCTTGCTGGCAATCTGTTGTTCAGTAAAAAAAAAAAAGGTCCAGACTTGAGAGAGGCCTGATGCAAATCACACTTTTATGTGGCAAAGCTGACGAAGCTTACTGTGTTTTTAGCTCGGGTGATAGCTTAAACTATGTGGAGATTAAGGCTGTTGTGCTAAAAGCCCATGAGTTGATTGATGATGAGAACCAGGATAAAGGTTGATGGACAGAAGAAAAGAAGAACCCATCAAATGTGATATCTCCGGTGGTATCTCAAACACTGATGGCTTGATTTCGAAACTTGGAGGGGTGATGCCTTTTGCTGCCATTAAACTGTTTGGCTTGATGAGGGCGTTTTTTATTAATGGTGTACTCTGGTACTTATGGTGTAGCAGTTATGGGCTTTAGGAGGTGTACGTTTGAAAACTTGCTACACAGCTATCCTTACAAATTGCACCGATTGGCCTATTGGGGGCACTATAATTAAAGGGTCAGAATTTCAAAACTTTGAAACGCCATAATTGCTACACACGCGGTCCAATTTTGATAAAACTCAAGAGGGATGATGCATCTTGTTGCTGATTGGCCCAAGGAGTCCTTGCATCATTTGTGGGGGACGACATCTTGATTTGTTTTCAAAGTATTTGCCGCCCAACTGTGTGCTCTTCCTTGAGCCCAGCAACATCTCTGCAGTTTTTATCTTGATGGAGAGCTTCTCCAGTACAGGGAAGGAGTGTAGAATGATTTTCCCAGTAGCCGTCTAGTTCAGAGCAGCTCTCCACATAGTACAGCAAATGGTTGACATCACCTCACCTGCCACTGTCCTTGCTTTCTTGGCGAAGAAAACGGCTATATTTGGCGTCCTTGCTGTTTACACAATGAAGCTGTAATGCCAATATATCAGTTGTGCAAAGAAAAGCAGGTGTAATATCAGTGGATACAGGCAGGGTGCCTGTGGCTCCTTAAAGTCTTATTAGGTGTTATTATTATTATTATTATATTATTATTTTCTTTCACCGTCCATTGACAGGTTTTCTTGTGCTGCATGTCCACTCTTAGATTAATATAGAACAGGGTTAGTAGTGCATCTAATCTGGTTTACTAAACACTGTTGGACTTCATGTCCCTTAACAATTAATTTCCTGCTGTCCCTTTTCTTACGCTGCCCATTTATAGTTTCACAATTTTCATTTATAGTTTCACAATTTTCATTAGCTGTCCATTAGATGTCCAATCAGGAACCGAGCTCGCTGGTCTAGCGATCTTTTTACATTGTTTGTTAATTTGTATGTCCTTCCATCACCCTTGAGACATGGGCAGGGAGAGTGCACACGGATCGTCCGTGATAAAGTTTGAGACCAGGCAACAGCTGCAGACAACCGAGGCATTAATATGTTATCTCAGAAAGTCTTATCCATTTTTATATTTTATTTGTTATTCCCACAAATGTTGCCTGCGTCGTGGTGTCACCAGCCTTAACGTCTCCTCACTCTCTCACCAGGAGAGGAGACGTGTGTGTTCAAGTGTTCGGTTTCCAGGGAGACGGAGTGCAGCCGCGTGGGGAAGCAGTCGTTCATCATCACACTGGGCTGCAACAGTGTCCTGCTGCAGTTCTCCTCGCCCGCAGGTACACACACCCACACACCCCAACACACCTCCCCGTCCTAACACACTGACCCCACCCCAACACACACCTCCCCGTCCTAACACACTGACCCCACCCCAACACACACCTCCCCGTCCTAACACACTGACCCCACCCCAACACACACCTCCCCGTCCTACCTACCTGCATCAGAATGCCTCTACAATTAATGTTTTTACCTATAGGAACCTGAAAATGGTCAAAATGGACCAAAAAGATGAAACTGCACCTTGAATTTCATTATGAAGACATTTGAGTTGGATAGAATAATCTGGTCGGTAGATAGAACTCGTATAGGGCAAAGAAAATTTTGACGTGCCTATCTAGGGGCCCACATGGTCAAATCAAGCCTGATATGTGTCTCATTTTAGAGCTCTCGGATGGGAATGCTTAGATTAAAACCTGTATATATGATCACCTGTTGGGTTTATCCATGCAAGAATGTAGTTGTGAATAGATGGTGACCTGATAATCACTTTCCTATGAGAAGGATATTCTATGTCATCCCATACCCCCGGGAGGGCGCCTGCAGATTCCGTTTTAGCCACTTTCAGTTTCCTATAGGTAGACAGTACAGATTAATAAGATAGTGAAGTTCACTCACAAAAATCACTCACGACTGCCAAAAAAGGAAAAATTCCTTCCTTGAAAGCACTTCATATCACACAAAGAGAATTTTCCCTGTGGCTCTCGTGTTCGCATTGTGCTTTGAAGGTCAAATGTTTGAAACCGGAGCCGCCAACGTGTGACGTTGTCTAGTTTAGGGCCAAATCCCATTTCTCCCATTTCCCCACGGCTCGTTTTCAAGTGCCGCTCGCCCTTCGGCTTGGCCCTCGGAACAGAGTTACAAGGGGTAGTGGTTGAAATCTCTCCCTATGAAATGGGACAACCCTTCAAGACCCTGATACGTCATCGATGACGTTTACGTAAACAGACGCGACAAGTTTGTTATCGGACATTACTATGGCAATAATGGTTTTATCACAGTGACATTTGCCGTTCATCTGATGGCGATAGAAAAGCATGGACACTCGCGATTCGTTCACAACTTATACGTTTCACGCTACCAATCGATCAAACAAGTCATCAAATAAAAAAGACCACTGCTTCAGTACCGGGCCACTTCATGACAGAATAGCGTTAGTGGTGCTCTGTAGCTAGCAAGCTGTGCTCCTAACGTTACCCTGCCAGTCTACACTGATATTAGAGGAGCCGTAACAAGTGCAGCAACTTTGCTGATGGACTTAAGTTAGATTTTGGGCGTCATATGCCATCAAAGGGGGGAAATGCAACATGGAACAATGTCACAATGTGGGACTGTGATGCACAAATCAGCCTAAAAACAATGTTAGAGACATCAGCATATTAGCGTTTTTTTTTTGTTATGCTTGTTATAAAGAAAAGGTCTATAATACATTGAAATGACATTAAACTAAGATAATACCACGATGAGAATATTTTTAAAATCTTTATTAACGAAGAAAATACATCTGTGGTTCACGTTGGATGGTAGTGTAGGGTTTTCCATTATCTTCACAGGTCATCGTCCTAAGACACATATGGATTCTGTTGTCTCATGTGGACTGCGGCATATATATATATATATATCCTGTAATTGTTAATTTGTGCACCTTATTTTCTGCTCCAGACTTCTCATCGTTTTATAACCTCCTGAAGAACTGTCGCGGCCACAGTGGTGAGCGCTCGGTCTTCAGCGACAGGACAGAGGAGTCCTCTGCTGTACAGTACTTCCAGGTGAGACGCTATAACACCACTGTCTGTCTGTCTGTCTTGCGTTCAGTTTTTTAAATTTACCAATAACTATATACATGCCCACCTTGCCTGCAGAAACATTGCGGGGAACCCTGCATCCTATCTGCTTTACTAAATACGACTGGACTTAATGTCCCGTAAATTTCCTGGTGTCCTTTTTTCTTATACTGCCAATTTTTGCCAGATTAGTTTCTTTGATTTTGGATGTGAAATTGGTCTTCAATCCCAGGTAGCATTAAATATGGCGTCCATTGTGTGCCAGCATCTCAAATAGGTTAATCCGGCATCAAATATAGATATTAGTTATAAATAGATTTATATTTGTGGGAAAATAAATGGATTCAAGAATTTAAATTTTTAAATTTTTAATTTTTTTTACTATTTATGTGTCTGTTTAAAATATTTTTTTCGGTCATGGCACATATTCATTTGTCCTTTCTCTCTTCAGTGCTGTGCATTCTATTCTTTCTATTTCCGGTTTTATTGCTCCAACATAATGACAAGGGCGTTAATTTCAGTTAATAATCGGTGTTCATCAAATAAATTGATATTTTGATACGTTAAAAAGAAAATATCAATGGCGGTGAAATAAAATAAATAAAACTGATCAATTGCAGCTGTGAGCAAAACTTCCATGTTTATTTCTGAGGAGGGTCTTTTTTATCATATTTTATCAAGTTTTTTATCATATGAAGTCAATATTGTAAGTATGACTTGATTCTAACTCGCCTCCCCGTCCTCGTCCAGTTTTACGGCTACCTCTCCCAGCAACAGAACATGATGCAGGACTACGTTCGGACCGGGACCTACCAACGGGCGATCCTCCAGAACCACACCGACTTCAAGGACAAGGTAAACCACGTGGCCCTGCTGTATGCATGCACCAATCTAATGTATGACATACAAAAAACGTGTTGAATGTTGGACAGAAGGCGTGGCCTATGCTGCCTCACACTAATATGTAATAACCATGTTTGGATAAAACTGATTTATGTCCCACATTCCCACATCAGCTGATCCACACAATTACAAAATTGAATCGGCCCCAAAAACCTCATCAGTGCACCCCTACGCTACCGTCACCATACCATTTGAAAGACGACTGTATTTGAGCCCAGGAAGGTTTGTAGAGTAGCATGCACTTCATTGAAATGGCTGCATGCTTGTTTGACTCGGGCAACTTCTTCTTTTTCGTCATCTGCAAATGATTTAGAGAAGTACATTTAAAAAAAACGTCCAGTCTAGTTTCATTCATTTTCCATAAAAGTATGTTTTTGCAAATCGGGATGATGCAAATTCAGAATATCAGCTTTGCAAAAAAGTTGATTCTTGCTTTAAACGGATGTTGTTATGAAAACTAGCAATGCAAAGGCATTTGCCAAATAAATCATGAGGTAGTCTCAACATGACCGGCTGCACGAACAGTTGGCTCTCATTGCACAACAGCTGAAAAGTGGCTTTCAATGCTCTGAAATGTTCTCCCTCATGGTCGCATGTCCATTACTTGGTGCGAATATCACAAAGTGCTTTTTTTTGTTTTCAGATGAAAGCATAAATTATGTCTTATAACTTGCCCAATACTAATCAGGAAGCCATTTATTCACTGATGGAAACTAATGCATTGCTTTCCTTCCTCCGTGCAGGTGGTGCTGGATGTCGGCTGCGGCTCTGGGATCCTCTCCTTCTTCGCAGCCCAAGCCGGAGCCAGGAAGGTTTACGCAGTGGAGGCCAGCACCATGGCACAGCACGCCGAGGTACACACACACAGAGATAATCAACAATATTGTACGTACCGATTACTGACACACACACACACCCTAGGGCTGGGTATCAGTGTCGGCACCCTGAATTTGATACCGATACCAAGCAATGTTTTTCGGATACTTCATTTCATCCTATTTTTAGCTACTCCATTAGCCCCAAAATGTTCAAAAGCCCCCACTGCACACGTACAGCCGTGAGATAGAGGAATAACAATACCTATAAAAGTTGCTATATATATATATATATATATATATACACAGTGGTGGCCAAAATTATTAGAACACTTGGCATATTTAAGAGGTTTCAGTTGTTTTTGTTCAATTGGCCATTAAAATACCCATAAAACAAATGAAATATATACAAAGTCATCATTATGCTCTATAAACCATAGAATAGAGCCATCATAAGGAGATTTATGTCATTTTCCTTACAAAAAACAAGCTAGGCCCATTTCACTGTCAGTGTCACACAATCATGTTCCTTCACAGAAGAAGCCAAATTACTTGTGTAATCATTATCAGGTGTGATCGTGGTTAAATTGATGGTGATGCAAGAGTCTTAGGATACAGCTGTGTGATTCTTAATAATATAATATTAAAGTTAAAAGTGGATAAAAACAGTAGGACTCACTTCATCTGATATTTGTTGTGCTCAGAGCAACCATCTGCATGTTTCATGAACATTATGAAATGAAATCATGTTTTGGAGGCAAGAAAAGGTCAATATTTTCAGATCTGTCAGGTGTTCTAATAATTTTGGCCACCACTGTATATATATCTATATATATATTTTTTTTTTTTAATTGTTTGGATAGGAAGCATTGTACAGGCTGTGTACTGCTAGTACTTCTACTACTACTATTAGTAAAAGTCTCCATTGCCTTTAAGACAGATAAGCAAATAAATTATGAGATACAATTATTTAGTTATTTAATTATTAATCAATTGAATTATATTCTATTATAATTTATTTTTCATTTATTTTTCATTTATATTTTACATTTATAATTTATTTTCCCTTCATTTTTTTTTTTTCCCTTTACAATGGTGGGTGCATAATTTGATCAAATTATTAAATGTGATTAATGCACTTGTTCCTGTAATTTTCTTTATAATAATCCAATACTGGGCATAAAATATAAATTAAGTAGTACTTAGTTACTTGGTTCCGAAAAGTTGATATGTTGTGTGTGCTGTCTTGAAGGTAGCTAGTAGCCATGTGTAAATACATGATTGTTACAACACTGATGGCGAGTGGCTATGAAAAGAAACAAGTTGCAGTGTCAATCAATGTTGAATGTCATAACCATTAATTAATTTAATTAAATTAATTTATTTTATTGTCTGTACCTAAAAGCACTAAATTTTTTTCTTATTGGAGCACTGGATTACATATTACCCCGAAGGATTAAATGGCAAATGTTTTATACCTGTGCAGCTGCTGATTGGCTGACAGATTGTGGGCGGTGCAAGAGGCTCTGATTGCATTTGTAGTGGACTGTATTCAACAGTCCAGTCATGGATTTCTCACAACTTTGGTGTTGCCTTTCCTAATGTTATGTTGTTTTGTATAGTTAACCTAGCTAGCAACTGCTGATTAGGTAGCATTAGTAAAAAATAAACTCAATAAAATGACATAAGAGCTTCCCATTGACCCCCATTGACTCGTTGCTCAGGTTGCTCACAGCAGCAACGCATGTTTTTACCCCTATCCCCTCGGCCCTCCAGGTGCTGGTGAACAGTAACCGTCTCGGGGAGCGTGTCGTGGTCATCCCCGGGAAGGTAGAGGAGGTGTCGCTGCCTGAGCAGGTGGACATAATCATCTCAGAGCCCATGGGCTACATGCTGTTTAACGAACGTATGCTGGAGAGCTACCTGCACGCCAAGAAGTTCCTCAAACCCAACGGTAAGGAGGTTCGGAGTCCAGTTCCACGGTACACTTAGCAATTTTGGAAGGGTTTGTATGGACAAAACGACATCTCGTGGTCAACTCCTCAGAATGAACAGTTCGGAGACTCGAGACTGAGCTTGCTAGAGGATATCTGAACCTTTCTGACCGATCAAATGGCTTCTAAATTCTCATATTCCCTCAGTTGCATTTGCTGCTCTTTCATTGCAGCCACTGGTTGTTATTCTGAGGGAGTTCACACTAGCCGCACTCGGTTTACCAAGTATTCCGCTGCCTAGGGCTGTTGCGGTTTGAAATTTTCCCACCGCAGTTGTGTATGTGGCTCATTGCTGCGGGATGCGGTGGTACCGCTGTTTTAAAAAAAAAAAAAGTTAATACATGCGTGTTTACCCGCGATCGGTTCAGTGTAAGACACTAGCAGGTCCTAAGAACATGAAAAAAAATGTCCAACGTCGTAGGAGTCCCAAACAAGCCCCTGGAAGCCTGGAGGACTGGGGCGCCGCGGCTGACTTGCCGGGAAGGAGGAGGTTCGCGCACTGTCAGCGCCGGGGCCAGGTTTATATCGCTGGTGTGCAAATAAAATGGCCTGCTGCCCATTTAACTCTCCTCCTGCCTATGTCTCTGTCTGGCACGGACCCCAGGACTCGCCACAGTATTATTATTATTATTATTGATCATTTATTATTTTTTTACACAAAAAAAACATTCATAAACTGTAGCCTAACTTATAGTCGTTGTCATAAATGGGGAAATAAACTACTTACCTACTAAATACCAAGCGTCTTTCAAATCAATCACATTAGTTAATTATGTTAACCAGCCAATGCGCACACTCGTAAATTCAGTCCGGCTCACTAAACACGGCGAATGTCAAAAAGCTCTTCGTGGCAGTTTTTCTACAAAATTGAGGGAGATTACCAAACAGCAAAGTGTGTATTATGTGAAATAACACTCATTATACTGGCCTTAAAGTGTTGTTTTCATGATGAGTTTAGTCATACTTTACACCAAATACATATGAATATCATTAATTTAATAATGAAATGTAAAACAAATAATAAAAAACTTCCAAAATACAGGACTTTTTTTTTTTTTAACAACTGCGGGTGCCTTGACACAACTGCGGTGATGCGGTTACCGCGACAGCCCTACCGCTGCCTTCAAGGAAAGCGGGACAGTGGGAGGGTAGAGGAAATGAATAGGAGCATTGCGTCGATTGGGTTTAAACCAAGAAGTGTCTTCAAATCAACTCTGGGTGCTTTGCAAGGAAATCAAAGCATCACAGCATTATTAATACTACTGTTTGTGCGTTTATTTTTTCAGGTAAAATGTTCCCCACTATCGGCGACGTCCACCTGGCCCCCTTCACAGATGAACAGCTCTACATGGAGCAATTCACCAAGGCCAACTTCTGGTGAGGAACCACGAGAGTTCATCTTAAGCAAGATTCATAATTCCTAGCAATGTCATCTATCAGAAGAAAATTCACCTTCGTCCATCACTAGAAAATGGTTGTAATAATGATGACAACACACAAATTCATTGTACCCTCAGGGTGACTTTGGTGTATACTGTTTAAAAAAAAAAAAAGTTTCATAATTCAGTTTACATTGAATTTTAAAACAGCCCCGTAAGGGAAATTTGGTTTGCCTCCAGCATTTGCTGTAAAAACACCCAATAAAAACCTCACTAAAGACACTAGAGTGCAATAAAAGTTTTTGTTTATTGAGGTGAGCCTTAAGTTTCTACATGTGTTGCATTAAGGCACATTAGGAGTCTTTGAACATACTTCAAAGGTACTGATTCAAAAGGTAGACAGAGGAACTGCAGCATTGAATCGGAAGACTTATCTGCGGAGTCATTTTGAAAGTTAAACACGAAGGTTGTACCGTTCAATCCACGCCGCTCCATAAATCTGACCTGTTCCCGATTCGCCTTTTTTAGGTACCAGCCCTCCTTCCACGGTGTAGACCTCTCTGCCCTGCGGGGGGCAGCGGTGGACGAGTATTTCCGCCAGCCCATCGTGGTATGTAACCCACCACACACACACACCACACAGGGATGGATGGGTTGGCGAGGGGGGATTAATTGTGTCTCGTGGTACAAGAGAACAGGACTTGTTTGTATGAAAAATTGGGTCCTGTACTCTGTATTTACTCTGTGTGTGTGTGTGTGTGTGGGGAGCAGAAGGCGGGAGCAAATACTCAATGCCTCCCTGTGTGAAAGTGGGTGCTGTTTACTGTTCTGTCCACACAGCGCTACCAGAATAGATCCACATGATCACTCTTTCTTCAAAGCTCCTGTTGACATTTTCTTTCACACAGTGACTCACTCTCTCTGCAGGTTTATGGTTCATCTGTGCACCAGAGAGGCATTCATTTCTGTTTTTTGTGCTGTGATCTTACTCTTGATTTGGAGCAGGCTGTTCTGGAGGTGACCCAGTTATTGGGTCATTGCTCTTTCTCTAACTGGGGGTCAAACCCAGGCCCCCCATTCGGGATGGGCCTGGGCCATCCTGCTACCTTTTTGAGTTGCGTGTTAATGGAAAAGTTGCTATGTTTTTGGCGTCGTACGTTGAACTCCTCTCCCCCTCTACAGGACACATTTGATATCCGTATTCTGATGGCCAAGTCGGTCAAATACACAGTCAACTTCCTGGAGGTCAAAGAAGAGGATCTTTACAGGTGTGTGTGCGTGTGTGTGTGTGTGTGTGTGAGTGAGAATATCAGTGCGCTGAACTGTATATTCCTCATACCCTTCGTCATTGTTTTGTCTCTCTGCTTCTGCTGTCTCTTTTCGGTCACAGGATAGAGATTCCCTTTAAGTTCCACATGATGCACTCGGGCCTGGTGCACGGCCTAGCGTTCTGGTTCGACGTGGCGTTCATGGGATCAGTGTAAGTCAGCCAAATCGGTGGCAGATATAGGTCAGCATCAGCCGCTTACCGATGGCACCCGCAATCATGTTGGCCAACTCAGCTACTGCTACTGATGTTGCCTCTAAATCTGACGAGAGTTGGTGTTATAAAACCAGGGGTTGAGATACAAAGTGGGGCCAGGATGATTTTCATGGGTCCCTGGCTGAAAAACTGCTCAAGAGGAATTGAAGTGGAAGCACTGTAGGGGTCATTCACCCTCCACTGTAGACTGTTGGTCTTGATGGAACTAGAGTGGAAGAATATCTTCATGGCGGGAATTTGGACACCCTGCTCCACATGGAAGTTCTTTACCAGGCTTTCCAAATAACACCCACTCTCCAACAGGATGACGGTATGGCTGTCCACGGCACCCACAGAGCCCCTCACCCACTGGTACCAGGTCCGCTGTCTGCTGCAGTCGCCCCTCTTCACTAAGGCCGGGGATACTCTGTCTGGCACCGCGCTCTTAATTGCCAACAAGAGGTAGGGGTGTGTGTGTGTGTGTGTGTGTGTGTGTGTGTGTTGCTTTGTGACAGCGGCAGTTGGGGTTAATTTGGGTTCTGGATTTCACATCTGTCCTACTTGTGCTTTTTATTTTAGAAATTAAATGTTTAACGTCACTTCCCACGATAAGTGTTGTTGGTACCGAAGTAGATTAATTTCCCAGTTGGGCCAGTAGGTCAGAGTTGTACTTGCCCTTAGTGGCCAAGCAGGCAAAAATGATATAACCACGAACAAGGTGGGGGTCATTTTCAGACCAAAGTGATGTCTGATTTGTCAGAAAAAGCACAACAGAGAGGAGAATGGGCCAGTGGCAAAGAGGCAAAAAATAACAGGCTTTGTCAATTCAAATTGTAAGACCACAAACCATCAACTGGGCCAAGTCAACATCTTACTGGCTCTAGGCCATCAGGCAATCCTTACTGTCCAAACCTGTGATCTTTCATCATATGGAATCTAAACCCTATTCAAGAACTGACCTTTTAAACACAAACTGTAGTTGCGTTGTTTGTCTATACATCGATGAAAGCATGCTGCCTATGCAGACAGCACCAACTGCAAATTCACATTTATTTTCCAACTGTGTATATACACTTTACAAACATGACAGTTGAAAAAACGTTCCTATCTTATGAAGTGCAGGACTCGTATTCACTGGCTTGCAGATGAATTAACAAGCTTTCCTACTAGCTAGCCAATCTGGCGAAGCAAGTTTCAAATTTTTCTGTAACGTCATTTTCTTTCTTTGTTTCACAATAGACTGAATATCAATCTTTCTGTTAGTATGGCACACTAATGACCGCTTTATAAACTCATAAATATCTATATTACATTACAGTATGTAGTAAGTGTAACCATGGTAAACGTATGAGGATATATGCAGCATGTAACAATGAGAGGGCTATAGGAATCTGAAGAAGCAGATATGTGAAAGTACAACAGTATACATGTCCAAATGTGTGTCATATTTACTTGATATGTTAGCTTTACTCTGCTCGTCTTCTTGTCTTCTGTTGTTCTGATTGTGTGCTTTTTGCCTAATGTAGTGTCTTTCTGTGCGCTGAAATGCTATTAAAACAAAAAGGCACTGGCAGAGTGTAAACCCCCAACGTGCTGTTACACCCAAAAACAGAATTCCAATCACTTAAATATTAAGTTAAAAGTTTTTTTGTTTTTTCTACCCTGAGAACATACCATCAGGATTTGGAATAAAGTCTACCTCTGTTAGTTTTAATAGTTATGCCTAAAAAAACAACAACTAATGGAATTCCCAGATCCAGATTGCCACTAAAATCAAATCTGTTTTGTCCATCTGTCCACCAAATTTAAAAGATTGAGATATCCTGTTGACAGATACAGACAAACCGGGGCTGAAAACATAACCTCCTTGGCTGAGGTAACAAACTGTAATAGAAGTAATAATATTTTTATTAATCTCATGTCGTCCATCCTAACAGACAAAGCTATGACATCAGTATTGTTGCCCAAGTGGACCAGACGGGCTCAAAGTCCAGCAACCTCCTGGACTTGAAGAACCCCTTTTTCAGGTGAGTTGATATGTTCTAGGGTTGTAACTAATCACTGTGATGTAACTAATTAATCCATTATTCTATTGATTTATTTTTTCAAATGGTCAAAATCAAATCACATTTATTTGTATATAGTTACAGTCTCTAAGGGCTTCACAGTGCCCAACATGTGAAACAATAAATGGTTAGTACACTACATCCCGCGTCTTGGACCTTTGCTGTGAAATAGATGCCGAGTTTGGGCAAGCAGCGTATACACAATGCATAAAAGTTTATTATGGTGGGACATCCAGATCTGATGTAGGGCATCACAGCAAACTGCAGCTCAGTCAGCATCGTCCTAGGAGACACCAGGCGCCAACTCTGCTGAGCTGCAGCCTGGAACAGATAGGAGATACACCCACACACACTCACTCACACAGACAAACCTGACCAGCGTCAGTGGACAGGAGCAGGTCGACCAGGAGAATAGGACATGTAGGCAGGATGCTAGTATCCATCGGCAGGTACCTGAGCTAGGATGAGCTAACTGGTTTTGCCTTCTTACTCTGAGAAGAGATTGAGCCACTCCCTCAAGGCTGGTCAAATGATAAAGAGAATAAATGGGTTTTAGCCTTGACTTAAAGACTTCAATAGAGCCTGCCTCTCTGATTAAGGCAGGCAGACTGTTCCAGAGATAGGGAGCCCGGTAAGAAAAGGCTCTGTTACCTGCAGTTTTGTTTTTGACTGCTGGGATAGACAGGTAGCCAGCGTCCTGAGATCTGAGGGCGCATGGCTCAATCAGAGCCACGGTTTAATCAGTTCTGATAAGTAGGACAGTGCCATCCCATGTAATGATTTGTATGTAAGTAGAAGCACCTTGAAGTCACACCTGGCCTGAATTGGTAGCCAGTGTAATGAGGATAGGATGGGCGTTATATGGTCGAATTTCCTAGTTTTGGTCAGGATTCTGGCAGTAGCATTCTGGACCAGTTGTAGTTTTTTAGTGCGCCTAGTAGGTAAGCCCGAAAAGAGGACATTGCAATTCTCGATGATACAAAGGCATGTACTAAAATTTCTGTCTGCCTCTGTTAGCATTGGTCTGTTAATCTAACATTTAATTTATGTATTATATTTATTTTCTTATCAATCGATTAATCAAACTAATTTACCAATAAATAATAACACAAAACAACATTTACAATTAATTTTTCAACCTTTTATTTAGGTATTTCCTCAAAAAATAATCTTTATTTAACAAATAAAAATGTCGCTCTGAAATAAAGCTAGTTAGAGGGGGGGAAAAAAGAATATATATTTATTTATTTATTTTAGGGGCATCCATCAATTCTACAAATGTCCATGCAACATAAAAATAATGCAAAAAAGGATTTTTGTGGGCACACAATAGTAATAGAAGTTCAAGTAAAAGAGGTTGATAATCTAACAAAGTGCAATCTGAATCAGCACTTTTTTACAGTTTTGGCTCTTCCTGAGAAAGACCCATGAAGCACATTAGAGTACCAAAATTTGTGGCATGTTTTAAGGCTATGGAAGAACCATTTCAAACTTCAACATTTACCTAGTGATACTATTCACCACACAAGTTAATATTTATGCAGTGTAGCCTTGTAGTGTAGTATCAGTTACTGCAGATACTGATACGAGTATCATTTACTTCAATGGCTAGAGCTGATTCTAGTCGGAAATGTACTTTGTATTATTTAACTGCAAAGAGTTGCTGACGTCTACTAGCTAGCAGCATGATGTTACTGGCAAACTGATGTTACTTTGTGAATATGTGCTCAAAAGCAGCGCTGCCATGCTAGCAAACTAGCCATATTCTCTGCTCATGAATATCTGAAACTTAAAAGATAAGAACTCAGCAACTACTCCCAACTAAGGCACTGGCCACCAACCAACAAACAAAACTCAACTCATGTCAACAAATCCAAACACAAAAACGCTTCGCTGCTGTCTCACTGTCTTGAGATCAGAGAGCCCAAGGATGTTGTCTTTTGAGATGTTCGCACCATTTTATTAGGTGTCCGTTTAAAGAATTCCTGCACTTTAGACAACCGGGGTCGAGTATGAAGTATTTTTGTATGAAGTCTAATTTTTCCGTGTGGTTTGGAGTGGGTGCACGCTGCGCAAATCGACATAGTTTACACCACCGGCGTGACCGCTTACGTCGTTCCAGCCCTAGTATCCTCCCTCAGTAAGCAGACCTTTATGTGAAATGTACAATTTAAGATCGAAGAGGGGAAGGCTCTCTCCAATGTGGTGTATGTGTGTGTGTATTTGCAGGTACACAGGCACCACCCCTACCCCCCCTCCCGGCTCACATTACACCTCCCCATCCGAGACCATGTGGAACACTGGGGGGGCCTACAGCATGAGTCAGGGGATGGCTGTATCGGGTAAACACACACACACATACACACATTTCAAGGAGTAACATGCGTTTAAAGGGAACACTTCCAAACATATCGTGGAAGTGCTCCGGCTAAGGTCATGGAAAGTTGCTGATGATGTCAGGTGAAATTACACACGTATAGGGTAACATTCATATGGGAGAATGAACTGACACAGATCTAAACAGATAATACAGACCGGACACACACCATGTTCTATACACTGCCAGTGCGTGCACACACACACGATTCTTGTATGGCTGCAACCTACAATTATTTTGTGTTTATACCATCAATCAAATTAATTTGATTTTAAAAATTGCACAAAATGCCTTATTGACAGGCAGCTATATTTGGTTTATGTCATACTCCGGGAGGGAGGTACTACCTGATGGAAAGAGGCAAATTAAACCAGTCTTTGGATGAAATATTTAAAATATAGACCACAATGATTCTTGGTTCTGGTGGAGAGATGAGCAGAGTTGGAGAAGATCCAAATCAACGACTACTGTCAATTGATGTTGGTGCATAATGTTAGCTGATGTTAGCAGATAGCTACTTCATGTTGTTAACATTATATCTTTTCCAAACCAACTAGGTATAATTCTTATTAATGGTCAGCATTAACAGCCTTTATCTTTAGTATTAGTAACATGCTAACATTATGCTTCATATCCTCAGTGGCACTTCTTTGACAGTCACATTGTTTATGCTAGCTGTGTCTGTTAGCTAGCACACACAGCTACTGCTCACATTGTTTATACTAGCTATGTCTGTTAGCTAGCAGACACAGCTAGCGTCACATTGTTTATGCTTGTTGTGTCTGCTAGCTAACACTGGTGTTGGGTGACTTTAACTGGTTAAAACTGATACTGTTAAAACTAGATGTCAGCTACAACTTGCACAATTTGACATAATTGGTTTGGAAATGACTGATTTAACAACATGAATTAGCTGGCTAAGCTAACATGTATTAATTAAATTATTTTTTTTAACAATATTATTTATTTTATCAAGTACACACAATAAAGAACAGACATGATTTGTGGAAAATTGGTTTCTATACACCGACAAAGTTTGATAGGGTCCAAGAATAGAGGAGTGAAATGTCCACTCTGAATTGACAAGTTGTCTATTGAAGTCATTTGCGCTGTGGTAAAAAGTGGATGTTTTAGTCCATTTTGAAATTGAGATTTTGAGATAACTTCAAAACTTTAACCAAATCTTAAGCAGCTGACATCAATGCATTTCTTTTATGATTTATTCGGTCACTTACTATCTGTAAGCAGCGACATTATCAAAATTGGACATTTACATTTTTTTAAATTCTTGTATTTGGTTATAATCAAAGCATATAGGCAGAGCCAGTGAAAACTGGTTCCTAACATGGTGCGACAAATACAGCAAATACCTAACTATCACTTTGAAAGACGTCTTGACATGATCCAAACAAAACAGGAACTCATTACATTACAGGCATTTAGCAGTCAAGTAAGTGAAGCAAATAAACAAGAGCTAAGACAAATAAGTTAATCAAATAAACAAGAGCTAAGACATAAATGAAGCAATTAGCATTCAGTGTATGCCTAAATGGCATGTTGCACTTTTTTACCTTGGAAAAATCAAATCCGTTCTGACAACTGTACTAATACTGACTTCATCTACAGCATAAATTATTTGGTTGCATAGCTCTACCTGCTAACTATCCTACTAACAAGTTGACTAAACAGCCTACAAGTGTTCAACATTAAATCACTTTTCTGAGCTGCAAACATACTTGTATGATTTTGATAACCTAACAATACTGGACATGAATTCAACGTTGCTAATATAGCCGGCCGCTTTCAGGGCCAAAAAATATATTGCCCTCCTTTGGTTGAAACCTTCAACTTGCATAAACTGGTAGTATAAACTGAGTGGGAAGAAATAAAAAAAAATAATAAAAAAATGTTGAAGCCCCCGACCGGAAATGGACAGATGCATTGAAGAGAGAACTCGTCCACCTCAAAAGACCCCTCCGCCGCCGAAGTGCCCTGAGACTCCGCGTCACTCTCCATTGTGTAACGTTAGCTAGCTAGCAGCCTAATCTCCAATATGTTGTCTGATTTCTTTTTGGCTGTTTTTTTTCCACTGGATGTCATGTACCGGTGTAACCCTTTGAGCAAACACATTTAGAAGAAAAGATTATACTTTTTCTTTGTGTTTGTGTGTGTTTTGTTTTTTGTTTTTTTCTTAAGTGTTGATTGGTTTGTCGTCTCTCTCCTCCAGGGATGCCGGCAGCCTATGACCTCAGCACAGTCATCGGCAGCGGCTCGACAGTGTCTCACAACAACCTAATCCCCCTGGGTACGAATCACACTCAACTTGGTTTCACCTCATCTTATAAAACTAAGCATGATGGAGGGGGGTTGATAATAATTTGAATTACGTTATGATAAACATTTGAGTTCATATTGGGTATTTATAAGTCTAAAGGCTAAAACCACAGATTTGGTGATTGACTAGGAGCAAACATTAACAGTGAAAAACACAACTATAAAATCAAAAATCTTACGTAGAATACGTAATTCTACGAATACGTAGAATAACCGCAATACCTCCAATAATGCAATAATGCAATAATAAATTGGCGAATTATAAATTTGTAATTGCTTTGTGTTCTTCATACTACTCTCAGTGGCATTATTTGAGGTATTGCTACTGTTTACCAGTTTTTGCCAGGCACCTGTGTTTGTGACACGTGTGCTCTGGTGAATCCAAAACACCACTACCGCTCTATTCAAGACCAAATCATCCTCATTCACCGTAGCATTGTTACCCCAAAAACCTCAACCATTTCTTTTCCTTGGCTGCTTCTCTCCTACGCTCTTCTCACTACGCAGCTACCCACCTACTTCTGACTTATAGACACTTGTCTCTCTGGCGTCTGATTGGTTGACTGCTTGTTCACACTGCGAGCAACTTGGTTGATGTGTTCTGTTCTGAGCGATTGTGGGCAGTGCGAGAGGCTCTGATTGCATCTATGTAGTGGTCTGCAGCTACTAAGTTTTGAACAGGCAACTCATGTATATTTCACTCTTCTGGTGTTACCTTTTCCTAACATTCCATCATTTTAATGAGTTAATATAGCTAGCGAGCACTGATTACATAGCATTAACAAAGCACCAAAAACAAGCGGGGAAAAAAGAGCTTCCAATCGACCCCAATGATGCAACAGTCCTCCAAGTATTGTTTTTGAAATGTTTATTCTGTAGTCTTATAAAAAGTAGTTGTAGAGAACTGGGAAGGTTTGAATGGCTGGAATCAACTTCTCGTCCATTTTGCACTTGCCAGGCAAAACTATTCATGAACCAAAATCACACGGATTGGCTGTTGACGGCCAGTGACCAATAAAAGTTCAGCCTTGGCCGACAAGCTCGTCCATAGATCAGCCGTGTTTCCCTTGTCGCTCAGCTCTATAGGAAGTGATCATGTTGCTCAGTGTGAACGCACGGTTAGACACTGCCTCTCTAGATTCTGATTGATTTAATACTTGGTAAGGAGGTATCTAATTGGCTGATAAGTCAGCAGTAGTTACTGTAGAGTGGGATTCTCCAACAGACGCCAATCAGCAGGTGTGTATTAGTCTACAAAGTTTGTGTAATTGGTAGTGTCCAAAAGACAATATATTTTAAAAATTGCAGCCACGTGTGGTTTGGACATCACGTGTTCAAATTTCGTTCTAAATTTGGTTAATCATGTAGTAGGGACCAAGATCAACTCCTTGATGTTTGGTGCCAAGTGGTCTATTCATGCTTGTGACACAGGAGAAGACTGTAGCCGAGTCAAATATTAATTTGCGTAAAAGGCAGGCAGCTGAACTGTATCATTTATGGAGTGTGTTTATATGATGTGCGTATCCTTGACTGGCCTTTTTTCTCTGACTCATTCTGGCAGTGAACACAGGGATTGTGAACCACACCCACTCCAGGATGGGCTCCATCATGAGCACAGGAATTGTCCAGGGTATGCCCACCTGTCAGCTAAACCTCTCCCTAAAGACTACCATGGTTTAGAAGTAGAAATGTCGAAATTGATTCCTTGTTGGCCACACGGTGAAATCTGGCTATAGATCGGACTGTGTCTGTCCATCAAACGTGATATCTCATGTTCCAGCGTTTAAAAACATTACTCTGATTGGCCTAATGCTGATGCTATAATTAAAGTATAATATTTTAAATTAAATGTGATATCTCCGACAATTATGACGAAACTTGGAGGAATGATGCATTTCACTACTGTGTTTAAAAAGCAACACCGATTGACCTGATGGGGAAAGAAATTAAAAATTAGAAAGGCCATAACTGCTACACACCACTGATCTTATTTTGATTTAACTTTGAGGGATGCTACATCTTGTTACCGAATGACCCAAGGGATGCCTGCATCATTTGTTACTTGTTTCTGCTGGGGGGTTTTCCAACATATGTGTTGGCGCTTAAGCTACTATGCTGCAGTGGATAACGATAAATAGTAATAGTAGATAAAGTGCAGTGTTATTACTGTGTCAAATGTTTGATATTGTTCATTCATTAATGTGCCGTTTGCTAGCTTGTTGCATACTTTAGCACAGTGGTTCTCAAACATGTACCATGGAGAGCCACCACTACAGAAACTTCTTCGCTGATTAACACCTTCAACCAGAAAGGAGGAACTAATCGGCGAAATGAGCTGCTGTAGTCATTCCGTGTCAAATTACCCAAAATAACAGACATTTTAAACCCGACCATCTCAGAATTTGATGAAACTTGGTGTACTTGTTGGTTGGGATCCTTTCATTCGTTTAGATGCTAGTGAATGGAGTTTAACAGGAGTTTCACCTAAACTTGATAGGGTAGAATTCAAATCGAAGTCCTTTACTGGGGAAACGACAACCGGAGGTTCGACTGGGATGTCATCATCAACCTCTCCCATACTCCCACCCATACTACAGCTCTCCTCTGCAGGGGCTTTGACCTTTGATTTCTGAAGGCTAATCAGACAGCACAATTTTTCTCCTGGCACTCTTTGGAGGATTCACTAAGCCTTTGTAAGTGTCCATGCTAACAATTCGTAAAGATCTAGTGCGTGCTTTCTTGGGATGACGGTTAAAGGGATCACAACACACAATGTTGAAAACTTGGATAAAATTGTGTTGTGACTGACTGTCTGTCTGACTGTCTGTGATGTCCCACTTAATTCTCCTGAAAGTAACCTTGACTCATCAGAAAAATCGGACCTTCAGTTATTCAGGAAAGTGTTGGAGGAGCTAAAAGAGAAATTGAACGGTCAGAATCCTAGCAAAAGCGTGTGCAAATATTGACTTTGTCACCCTTTACCATTGAAAGGACTATGAATGAATTTGAAACGACCAATTACCAATTATTGCTGCTAAATAAAGAATATTACACCTCTGAAACTTTTATATGTTTTAGTTAACGTGGGAGATTACATTTCAGGAAAGCCAAGATGGGTATTGGTCATGAGAGGAATCTATGCATGTAGAAAATATACATTATAATGCATTTTATCAATCATCTCTTTGGGTATGCATTTTTTTAATCTGTATTGAATCATTGATTTTGAATCTCTGTTAAGTTCCCTTTCCAACACTGCCATTGTTTTGAAGATTGGCCCAGTAGGTCCTGAGATATGAGGTTGGAAGTTTGGCGACCATGCCCCTTTTTGCACAAAATCTCAAACTTTGAGGGTCCGTATCTCCCAAACCACTGGTCGGATTGGCCTAAAATTTGAGATTTGTTGGGATCCAAATCAACAAGAATACCAAGTTTCATCAAAATCTGAGGTGGTCGGGTTTAACTCTTTCAGTGATTTGACCCGGAATAACCCTTTGGTTGACATGAAAGACTGCAGGCTGTTTCATGGCACAGGACTGGACACCACTAGCTTAGAGGGAGCATTGATTGTGAGTCTGTGCATGGGGTGATGCATCTTTTTAGGAAATGTTGATTGTAATACTTCACTTTTTTATTTCCATTTTTTTAGGAGCTACTACAGGTCAGTCGGGCCCCAGCAGCAGCAGTACTCACTACCCAGTCACCAACCAGTTCACCATGGGGGGCGCTGCCATCTCCATGGCCTCGCCCATGGCTATCCCCAACAACACCATGCATTATGGCAGTTAAAAGAAGACCTCGCTAAGACCTCCTCAACCCCCACCCCCGCATGACAAGAGCCCCCTCCCCCCCAATGGAGCCCCCTCAATCCGTTCCCCACCCCACCCCCCCACCCCCCCCCCACCCCTCCTGACTGAACAACCACAGCCAAAACCAGTATACCAAAACCAGTGCCCAATTGAGGCACTTCCTCCCCCTTTCCTCGTCGTCCTCATTCTACTCTATTCTGTCCATCCCTTTATGGACTTATGCTCTCGTATCCGTCCAGACTCTTGTCTTGCTAACAGTTATGAGTCCTCCTCTTCCTCCTTCCATTGATTGGGACTGCAACACATATGCACACAGAGAAAAACAGCCTGTCAAAGACGAGCTGCACGACTGTCTTGCAGTTGGTCATCGCCGCCCCCTTTTAAGGGTTCCCGCTCTCCTCTCTCACCCAGTCTCTCCATCCTCCTCCTCCTCCTCCTTCCTTCCTCCCTCCCTGTTTTTGGAGTGTCATGACCCCTCCGTTTCCTGAAATGAACCGTACCCCTGAACTTGTTGCCAGCTACCAGCATCACTCTGTCGCCACAATCCTCTAGACCAGACCTGCACTGAAGGCTCTTCAATTGTACAGTAGGACACTATAGACATTGTCGTCGTCATCATAATCATCATCAACACTCTCACCTCTGGGCTGCCATCTTGGTTTTTCATATCATGTCTTCAAGGCTCTTCTCCACTTCTCTCTAGAGACTGAATCATGCCAGACAAGACCGTTCCTTTAATCCCTGTCTATCGCCCAAGGTGCGGTTGTCCATGAGGTAGTTTTTTATTTTCTTACTTTGTTAAAAGAGTTAGTTGTCTTGATGTTTAGGTGAACCTTAAAGGAATACACTAAGTTTTTCAGAATGGCCCATTGGTCAATTTACCTGTTAAGTGATGAGAACATAGACACCAAAATCATCCATGTGTCCCTAGTAGATTGCTCCATGCTAACACTTTAGCATACATTATGTTGAGTGATAGTAGGCCATAAGCAATATCCAAAGTAAGAAGAAACATTTTTAAAAATTAAATGTGATTAAATCAATATAGCTGTTGTGGCCAGGTTTATTTTTGGAACTATTTGAGATGAGCAACCACATATTCATCTACTGCGCAGTGATTTTCAGCTGTACAGTCTCTCATCGCCCTCTACCATCACTTCCTATGGAAACTGGGAAAGTAGTCTTTTTTAGTTCAAACCAGTATATTATGTTAATACCATATTTTACCAATCTCCTACACAAATCTGCCAGACTTGGCTGCATCTCATTTTAAATGACTTTTACTTTCGAGCTGCTAGGCCACTTCATGCTAGCGTCCTACTATCACTCAACATAGCGTATGCTAAAGTGTTAGCATGGAACATTGGAGTCAACAAGCTACTCTGAACATGTAGACGATTTTGGTGTCTTTTCTCTAACAGTGAAGTTGACCAACAATCTGCCAAGAACTCCTTTAAGCTAGAACATTTATGAATCCTCACAGATTTGTAAACCTGGTCAGACCCTGCCCATCCTCTTTAGCTAATAGTCAGTTTTTAGCTGACAAGACACTGCAGCAGCTTCATGTTGTGGCGAGCCAGATTGGGTCGGGACAGTTGGAACAGGAGGATTTGGAGGACCGACGGTAAGGACCAATGACCCAGGCATCGGCCAGCCGGCTACCGGAGAGAAGAAAACTGTTGGATCGGCTGCGTCCTAGTTTACATTCTCGCTTCCTTCCCCTCCTCCTCCTCCTCCTCCTCACCTCCTTCTTGAGACTGAGACTGTCACAAAGAGACTTCAAGGTTGAAGCGTGGGTCTCTACCTGCTTCCCTCATCATTCTCTGTATGATTTCCAACATATCGCAACCCCTCCCCCCCACTCCCCTTCACCTCTTACCAGTCAAGGAGAGAAAGACTTAAACATGTATGCATTGCTTCCAATCTCACAATTATCAGACTTGGTTCATTATGAATTTATGATTTAGTAAGTTTTAAGAGAGCCGAGGAAAAAATGTCTTTGTAGGGTTAACCTTTTTTTTTGTCTTTTTTTTTTGTTTTTCCCCTTTCACAAAAAAAAAACCAAACGATTTAAAAAAAAAAAAAAAAAGAAAGAAATGAGAGAAAAGGAGCAAATTAAATGTGATGGAGATGTTCCAAAAACCATCCTGGAATCACGTCTTGTTGTCGTACCTTAATTTGTTCCATAGTTTGTTGAATAGACTCGTTAACACACCGGATTTTTGCCATGTGCTAGCTAGCCTATAACATTGTGCCCCTTATGTCATGCTGTGTACTCAATAGTAGCATCCACTTTTATTCTGGAAAGTGTATGAGGAAGACAATGTTGTGTCGTGTCTGTGTTGTTTTTATCTATCAGTAATAACACCTTTCTCACTGTCTGCCGTTCACTCTTCTGCTGCAGAGGGAGCTAGAGAAGGTCCTTGTGTCCATAATTGTTTTACGTGGTAGTCCGGGACCACCAGGTTTCGGAAACTAGTGCTAAATCAACTCTTCGGTTTCATGTCTTGGACTGAGTAATTTGGCATGTCAGTGGAGTTACTTGGTGAATTTGCCAAGTTGACGGTGGCCTCAACTCATTCCTCAATATTTTTTGACACTCTGGAGCCAACAACTCCTTCAGCCAATCGCATAATTTCAGTTATTACTATATCACTGAGCACATTGGCATTTTCCCCAGCAAGTAGCTGGGCCGTGACAAGGTAGCCTTTTGTAGTCTGTTAGGTACCAACTAGCTACCTTACTAGCTATTTTGAATTCCTACATTAGGTAACGCCAGCTGATGTTTAGCTAACAGCATACACAACAAAGCTAGCCTACCCTTTGCTGTCTTGCTATAACTACAATATTAATACAGTCAGCGAGATAAATCATCTTTATTTGTTACATTTCTCTAATACATTTTTTCCCCAGTACTTTGTCTAATTTCCTGCCTACTGTTAGTCCTGGTTGACTTGGCTACTCTGTGTGGTAAACACCGATGGCTTGATGATGGAGTAATAACTACAGAAATGCTTTGATTGGCTGAAGGATTTGCCGGCTCAAATTTAAAAAAAATGCTGAGTGAAGGCCATGGGCGACTTGGCAAAATCAGGATGTGTTCAGCAGAGTTTGCCCATGTGAATGTTTCAAACTGATTCTTCTTTCATTTAATCATCCAAGGATGGTATCTCAAAATTAGCCTTAACTGGCAAAAGCACAGACAAACTTGGAAGCAATTTGAAAGTGGTTTGAGGGTGGGAAGGACTTGAAATAATTAGACCAGAGGGGCTGCAAAGACTGCAGTGGGATAATTGCCCCCTTTTGCTTTAAGACATTGACAACTTGATTAAATCTCACTGCGTACTTCATACCCCCATCATGATTTTTCCCAACATCAGTAACCTGATTTTCTCAATGGTTCTAGTCCACATCAAGATTTGGCCTAAAGCAATACTTTTATTAGTCATATGTTAGTGCTGGTCTTAAAGTAGACACATTTCCCAAATCAAGCCTCACAACTGAAGTACCTTTGTCTTACGGTCTGATCCCACAACAAGTTTAGTCAGTAGTCAAAGAAATTCTTCCTCAGTATTTGAAATAAGATGCCAATTGGAGAAAGTCTTATGTAAAGTTTCTCAGGGGAGGTTATTCAGCTGTGACTCAGGGAAGCAGTGTGGCTTTCACAGTGGCCTCTAAAATCCATTGGTGGTAGAGTTTCGTTTCAAAACCAAATATTAAGAGGGTTATAGTTTTGGATTTCTCAAGGAGCTACATTTTCATATCAGGGAAATCCTGGTCAGGTGAATAAATGAGAACCTCTATCAAGCTGAAGTGCAGAGATTCCACACCGCAACAGCTATTACTAACTTGTACCTCTAATTTCTGCATTTTCAGTGTTTTTATTGATGAAAATGAAATTCATGAGCACAATTACTGAAGTAGGTAGAGAAATGGAAGTATACAAATACTTAGTCATACAAAAAAAAAACAGTGCAGGCTGTTTTAAGTGGTGAAATTTTAATCTAAACACTAAGAAATTTGAGTTTTTGGGTTAGAAAATCTGATGGTTTGTATGTAGAATTTGGCTAATAAGAGCAGAGCAGAGCTCCATTTTCTTTTATAAAAACTAGTAATTTTCCTTTGAATTTCAAGTCAACCCAAGAATCCGGGCAAGTTCACTTAAACACAACAACACAACCTTAAAAGTGACCCTTTTGGTAAGAATTGCTAAAAAAAAAAAGTCAAGTCATGAAATTTTAGAAAGCTACATTTAACTGACTTTGTTGACTTGCATGTAAAGAAGGCAATGGTGTGAATGCGACCTAATCTTTCTACAAAATTACTTGGAATCTTAAAGGAGCATTAATTAAAAAGCTAATGGGAGCACAAATCTCTAGTGAAGAGGTAATATCTCACCATGCAAAATACCGGAATAATACTGCTTTGTCATTTGGAGCTTGAAACTCCAATGGGCGGGGAGTTTTTGTTCTAGTACGGCCTGGAAAGTGACTTGGAAAGCCAGAAATCACCACACCTGACCAAGTAATCGTTGAGTGATTGATAATCATCAACCCTGCAGATATATTATGGTCACTTTGTGGTATGGGACAGTAACAATCTCACTGCCCCTTTAAAGGGCACAGAGTACTGTCATTTCTGGTTGATGTTTATATTAGAATTTGGTGTAATTCCAATCCCACACTAGATGCAGCACAACCTAAAATCAATATTTTGTCTACAGCATTTGGAACCTGGGAGGTGACACATTGTTAGATGTTTGGACTCCATACAGATGAGTTTTAATGAGTGACTGCACAGACATAAGGATAAACACTGAACTGGAATATGTTTATTCACAAAAAAAGGAACACAAAAATAGCAACACTGTAAGGAATAAATAGTTTCGCAGACAAAACGTTTCCTCGGCGTACAAGTCAACTATGCATTAAATAAACAAGTCCTTTTTGTAAATTGTGTGTTTTGCAGGTACAAGGAGCGATGTAGCAGATCAGCCAGAAGCCCATTTCCAGTCCCAGTTAGTTAAAGACAACACATTAATCATCTGACATTTCCCCTCAACAGCCTGGGATGGCCCCTTTCCTGTTTCCCCACATCCCCCGTCCTAATGGAAAAAAAGTTTCAAGCAGCTACATTCAAACGATTGTTTCTTCGAACAATAATTGTAAAAGGCGACCATTCCGCTCTTGCAATTTCACACTTGCCGAACGCAACCCGCAGAATAAGTACGTTTTGTGATCGGCTTTGGTCACAAATGCAAACACCTAGTTGTTGGAAGCATTTAAACAAAGTAGACTGCAACATTGCCATTATCAATGTTTGCCTTTCAGCTCAGGGTTCAGTGTATCTTATTGTATTTCACAGTGACCGATAATTCTCCCCACTCTCTCATCCCTATGTATATCTTATGTGTCCCATCTTGCTGATGAAATGAGGGGGAAAAGTTGCAATTGCTACTACGTCTATAGTATGTCTTAAGTGACTTGCTGCCCAGAGGAAACCATGCTAGATCACTGAAATACACCACTCCATAAACCCTCAGAACAGAAATCTACATTTACTGCAATGTACTGTGTTGCTTCAATCAAAGCAGAACCACCTCAGGAAAAATCACACAAAGCAACCACCAATTCATCCCAATCCATTATCGGTTTTGTACACACCCACAATCTGGCAATAATCAACATTGCCTAATCCGTTGCCTGCAGGTGACTCCAAAGCAGACGTATCGGAAGTACTGAGATGGCTTTTCACTCCTTCATTTATTTCTCCATCTATCCCGGCCTCACATCAGTGGGACTTGGTGGTCAGTGTTGTGTGAATGGGGGGGGGGGTTGTAGGGATCGGTGTCATCACATGGGCCGTCTGAAAGAAGTACATCTGAAAGAAAAAGGATGAATGAATTGTGAGAGTGGTATAACTCTGGATTAACCATTTGGTCAAGGTCAAAAGTGAACTGATCTCAGAGCCACAGGGGTTACTAACCTTGCAACCAATCGCCAGCAGCATGTGCAAAACCACTATGGTTACAACGGTAGCGATTGCCATCACCTTGGTGTCGTCACGGACAACAGGCCAGAAGGTGAGGACGAGAATGGAGCCGGAGATCACCATGGCAACCAGGATCAGGATCCAGCGTAGCCACTCAAACGGTATGATCCACAAAACCTGGACCGTACAGGTCAGAATGTTACTGAAGTCCAGGTGAGATGTACGTGAATCAGACGTGTTGTTTGATGCCCTGAACATCAGAATTGGAGCCATTGCAAAATAGTAGCCATTTTTCTTTCCACCTTTCCAAGCCAAAGAGTTTTCCTCCATTATCTGCTGAACTGACCATGATAGGATTTTAAAAAACTACACCTAGTTCTAACTGCCAAGGAATACAACAGCGATATGGAAGACATCTTAAACTATTCCGGTAAAAGGTGAATTCCACAACATTGTGTAAGGAAATACCCATCATATTATCACCATTAGGAATCATACACTTTGTGTTCCTAATCTATTATTTTTCAGTTCATTTGCTCATTATTTCTTTATTTGGTTACCTAAAATAGTTTTTTTCATCTATCGTTCTGTGTATAAGCGAGCCTAATGATTCCTACAGACTAAACAACTTTTTAAATTTCACACTGTCATATACAGTTCCAAGAAAAAGTTAGTGAACTAATTTGAATGGGGTTGGGGTTTAGTGTTTAGAACTTGACCACTAGATGTCACTCTTCACCATTCATTTCTACAGGAGAAAATATTAAGAAGACATGCCATGTATAGCATTTTAACATCAATAAATCATTAGCACGTTAACTTTAAGACATTAGTATTAATTACTGTCAACATCACTGTTACCTTTTACATTTTATTTTACTCTGCATTTTACATTGTGTGTGCCACTGGGTCAGATTTGCTCGATTATCTTTCATTTGTCTTCAACTCAGACGATACACATGACTACTGTTAGTGGCTCCTCCCCTTTACCTGATCTGACATTGGTGTCGGATTCTGAGACCCACTCCAACTGAGCTGAAAACCATCTAATACAATGAATGTGTGAAAAGTTGGAGAATACATTCTGCTATATTTCTGTAAAGTGACCCATTTGTACATTTCCTGATACTCCTTGACATCCCCAGTCTGGAATACAACCAGAGTTTCATGATATTCCACCAAGTCCATGACCAATGGGAACCCTTTTATATAGTTTTGGGTAGGGCAGTATGTGGACTCACCGAGGTGGGGATGTAGATAAAGAGGGAGTAGCCGTAGACACACACTGTCTCCAGGAAGGAGTAGCCTCCGATCTGCCTCTCAGTCCCTTGCCGCCAGGTCAGGAAACCCCAAATACCCATCGGCACCAGCCAAGCATACATGAAGATCACTACTGCAGCTATCGTAACTGGAAGAACAAAAAAAAAAAAGGATGAAATTAAGCTGGAAATGACAGCATCCAACAAAACAGACATACACCTCAACCTGCTTTGAGAGTTGTTTGAGTGTTTATCATAATCGAGAACACATTTCCCATAAACTCTCTTGTTTCCTGTCAAATAGGATGTTTCCACTCGCCTACCCCCTTCCCCCTCCACGGTATCATTCCATTTTTGAAGCTCAAGATACAAACAAATATGTATTCTGACCAGGTAAGCTAACATCAGTTATAAGAGTGGAAATTGAGTAAAGTTGTGGACAAAACATTTCCTGTTTTGTGCTGTAAAGTAATATAGCAGATCCCACCAAATTTGACCTGGTGACACTGCAGTGTAGAGGCTGCCAGTCTTCTCTGTAATCATCTTGTTCATTTACAGTACTAATGTCTCGAAATTAATGTGGTGATGACTTATTGAATTTTCAAAATGTCAAAAAACAACCATTATCGTTTTGTTCTAATTCCTCTTCATATCAAAGCTAGTCATTGCTGGGAGGACATTTTTCAAAACATCTATAATCAGTATATATCAGATATCAGTGTTGGATCCATAAATCCTTATAGGTCTGGGCATGCTTATCTGATACTTGAGGAGGACTGACCTCTGTGGAACTGTGGTCTGTAGTGGTAGGCAGGATTCCCCATCTGGCTGAGGAAGGTGGACAGGTTCCCACTGATCGCCACTGAGAACACCAGTGTTACACATATCCAGAATGGACCTACACACGCACACGTTTACATTAATATACTTGTGAGAAGCATTTCCTAATCCCTTAACCCTACACTGTAAGCAACCCGATCACTGGAAGTCCATTCACCATTCACAAGCTGTTGTGTATTAGCAGGTAAAACTCTAGACAACATAACAATAAAAGGGAATATAAAAATGAGTAAGAAACCAAAAGAAGTGATATGGCCCTATCAACTTACCGTATAGATCTGGGTTACTCCTAAGGTGGTGCTTGATAAAGTTTCTCCCAGGTAATGGCATCATCGATCCCTTAACTCTGTCTAATACCTGCGGCACGTGAAAGGATGCCAATCAAAAGAAACCAATGATCTTCACAATGATAACTCATAATACCGACAGCATGGAAATAATCTTGGCTCAGTGGCTCAATGGAGGGGGAGGGGACAGTCTTCTCTGTGGTTGGGCTTATTGGGACCTGATATGTATAAAAACTAAGCATCATCTTTTGACATGATGTAGTTGTATTATGGTATAGACAAATGTGATGTCTACGCATGTGGACGCCAGGTTTTAGGAGGATAATGTAGCTTTAATTAATGAATGAAAATTAAGATCTATAAAAAGGGTATTTCACATTTTAATACTTTTACTAATTTATGACTTTACCAGACTTTTGTAGGCCCCAGAGATATCCTTGTATAGTGTGGCTGATGCATGCTGTATCATACCTGTACCGTGTCCACATTGAAGAAAGACTGATAGTACTCGAAGGTCCAGAAGCCACCCGTTGTTTTCTGTCCTCCTAAGAGCTGGGAGCAGAGTCAACTCTTAGCCGCGCGTTCACACTGTGAGCAACAGGATCAACGAAGTCCAATGGACAAGAAGTTGCTTACAGCCATTCAAAGCCTCCCGGTTTACTTTTAATTTGAAAGACTACTGGAAGAAACATCTCAAAGCGATGCTTGGGGAACAGTTGCATCCATTGCTGGGGTGAATGGGAAGCTCTTGACATCATTTTATTGGGTTTTTTCTGCTTATTGATTAATGCTACCTAATTATCACTTGCTAGCTAGCTATGTTAACTCATCAAAATTATGTAATGTTATGAAAGGCATTAGTAAAGCAGTGAAAACATGGTAAAAAAATGTATCAATGTTATATCAATAATCATATCATTAAGAAATACTTTAAAGGGTAATTCCGGGATTTTTCAACCTGGCCTCTATGTCCACAAAATCGCTTTTCATACCATTAAGTAGATCCCAAAAGTTTCTGAGTTTCTCCGGTCCATCGGCTCAACCGGCAGTCGCGTAACGGCGGCTCTGTGGCGGCAACGTAATCCGTAAAGGCATACTTGTTTTCAAAATGTCCAAATGTCTGACAACATTATGGAAAGGGTCGCTACAGAAACAGCTCGGAAAACGACGGTGAAAAGGATACGAAGACAGTTTATGGAAGCGAGTGTGAACCAGCTGCTGCAAGTTCTAGCAGTTCCTCTACGTGAACTCAAAACTCCGACTCACGTATCAACCGTAATTGACATATCAGACATTTGGATAATAACACGAATAACAATCTGAGCCCGTCCGTGACAAAAACAAGCACTTTTAGTGGACGTACTTTGACCGGCTGAGTATGCCTTTACGGATTACGTTGCCGCCGTTACGCGACTGCCGGTTGAGCCGATGGACCGGAGAAACTCAGAAACTTTTGGGATCTACTTAAAGGTATGAAAAGCGATTTTGTGGACATAGAGGCCAGGTTGAAAAATCCCGGAATTACCCTTTAAGGTACCATGAATAAATACACGTTTTCAGCATTTGGTATGAATTGACTTTTCGTAACCATCCCTTGAAACGTGCAGTCTCAATTGCTGTAAAAAAATACTACTATTGAAAAGGGTGCTACGTGTATCATTTTAACATCAATAAATCATTACCACATTCCTTTTGAGAGATTAATATACTTACCATAAACAAACAAGGCCATGACTGAGAAGATTAGCAGCCTCGACTGGCCTCTACACTGTATTTTACATTGTGTGCCATCGGGTTGGATTTAGCTGCTCAATTGCTTTGCGGCACTAAACAGGAAAAGGTTGTTGTTCTTCCAGCGCAAACGGAACTAAGGCTTTCAGGGATTCCTTTGCAACAGGAAGCATCAGGGTTTATGGGAAATGTGGTCTTAATATTGAGAGACGCTTGCAGTGACAATACCACTGGCAAGAGATAGAGGCTACCAATTGTCTCAACCTTTATCTCCTTTGTTTACGGTAATTATACCAAGGTGCAATTCATTTGACAATGATATAACAATGACAAAAAAAAAGACATACATAACACCTTTAAATACATAAAAATTAGGGCCAAACATCTTAAAGGATAATTCTGGTTATTTTCAACATGGGCCTTATTTTTTCTAGTTTTTGCCATCATGCCAATTCATTTTGATCAAAATGTTGTCAATTACTTGCTCTATGTGCCTCTCAATTTGCAGGTAGTGCTTCTCCAATACAAACGAATGAGGCTAACACAAACTCAAACAGTCACGCCCACAAAGCAATTAAAGCACCCTTTCAACACTCACACTGCAGTTACACATATTGAAATAGCTGAGATACAACAATTATTACATGAAATGTCAGTTACAATAGTACTTTTGATACCTTTTGGCACTGCTCACATACTTCCTTGTTTACTCTGTTGGCCGCCGGTTTTGGGTTTGACTGTTTGATTGGCATGATGAAACAAAAACTCTGAAAATAAGGCCCAGGTTGAAGATAACTGGAATTGTACTGTAGTCATGCTCCAAATTATGACTTCTTCCTCATCAAGACACAAAATAATAGTAACTCCATAGTAAACAGCAGAAGTCGGCACATCTAATTTGCTCACCTCTGAACTCTCCTCAAGACCCTCCTCATCCTCTGATAAGTCTAGTTTGACATCCTCACCACCTCTTCCTACCCCTCCTCCTCCTCCTCCTACTACCCCACCTCCTCCTCCTCCTCCCAGCGGGGCAGTGCTGGAGCCCAACATACTGAGTGTGGAGGCCCCGGGGTCTGCTGACAACAGCTCTGCTGCCTCCTCAAACTCTGCAGAGAAAGAAAGCATGTGACATCTTGGCGGTGCTAGAAGCAACAAACTTTAATTGCATTGCATTGATTGAATTGACCATTAAACTGCTCTTCCCGCATTATTGTCCTCTTTGAAAAATAGCCTGTTTAGGTATAGCCTAGAGGTAAGTCAGATATTTGTGGTATTTGTGCCAGACTAGACAGCTAGGCAGCCTAGTGCTGTTTTAACATACATCAGTCCATCTGGGGATGAATGAGCATGGAGAGCACATGGGGTGTGTGTGTGTGTGTGTGTGTGTGTGTGTGTGTGTGTGTGTGTGTGTGTGTGTGTGTGTGTGTGTGTGTGTGTGTGTGTGTGTGTGTGTGAGTAGAAAAATGAGAAGAGGTTGAAGAGAGGTGGGGATCAGACCACAATGAGGACGACTTTGTGGTACACAAACAAAGATTGAAGCATAATGCACGTTTTGAATTCTGGGACCCTCACCTTGGAATTTTAGATCATTTGGACTGGCCATTGCTGCACCGGATAAACAGCAACCTCATGGAAGACCTAGGCGAGAAGATGACAGCTGAGAAACAGTGTGTATGAAGCAATGCCTTGTTACTGATAACAACAACGTTACGTTGCGTCATCTCATTAATCAATCAAACATCTGATAGTGAATCACACAGAAAGCTAAAGTAGCAGGCACAGGTAGCTCGTTAAGCTGTCATTCTCAAATGTCAGTTAGCAAGGTAGCCAGCAATAACCAAGTCTGCTGCATTTTAGTAGACTGTTTGTCAGAAAAGCGTCAGTTAACCAACCTGTCCGCAGCAGGATTTCCTCTGTGACAGCACCACTCCAACTAGCAATACTGCTATACTGTACCAGGGATGACTGCTAGCTAGACTACATAGACGCTAGCACTATATTTCCGCGTCTGTTTAGATATATGTAGGTATATGTCAACACGACCAGTATAGGTTAGCTGATCAAGAATTGGAGAATTCTCTAACTATAGTCAAATGAAGCTAGCAGGACTTCCTGTACACGTCACCATGTACACAAAGCCGTCATGTGACCGAGACACGTCGGAAGGGTTATGAATTATCAATTTATTTTGAAATGGAGGGTGGCCGGTGCGGTGTCAAATTCTAAAAGTCACCGTTTTGCAGTTTGGGTGATTTTGAGTGCCTGCCATAATGTTTCTGCGGCCTTGAGCCTAAATGTTAGCATGTTTTTAAGTACAAGTGTGTATTTTAAAGTTATTTGTTTTGTGTTTTGTTCAGCTACAATGAAGAAGGTCTGTACAGTGTTTAATCTGTGTAGCCTATGTAGTCCAAACATTTCTCTCTTTAAATGTACATCATTTATATTGAACAGTTGCGTTTTGTTGCTTAATCTGTTATTTTTTATGCAGAATAAAGTTTTGGTCTGAATTACGCTTTTATTCTGAAAACATCAGACCGGAAAGTCTTATTCTGGCTAGTGAAATATAGCCGTTCATATATGTAGGCAATATCTGTGTAGAGTAACATACAATACCCATTTTACGTAATCCAAATAAAACATGGTACATAACGATTCTCTTATTGCCCTGGAAATACTGTCAAGCGAACACAAGTGGAAAGCCAGCGAGATAGTTTTTTTTTCTGTCGGAAGAATAATACCGACGCACCTTTCAGGCGCCATTTTGGCTCCGCGTGAGTTCTGCTTTCCTTTGGGGACACCGGGATGGTTTTTCTCGGTATTGGTGACCTTCCGAGGAGCTAAATTGAGTTAAAATGGCTGCGTCGTGGATGATGATGAGGAGGCTGTTCTCTGCGGCGGTAGAAACAGCAGCTCCGGTCAAAACCAGCCGGTGGGAAAGGTTGAAAAACAGTAAAGCGGGTGAGAAACTGAGCTAACGTTAGCATCTAATTATTAGACTTGCACGAATATTCTGGGCTCTGACAGTAGCGGCTACGAAACAGTATGAATTAACTCAATGAGCAAATGTTATTCTCGATAGCAAAGAGGGAAATATAATCTTCTTTGTTGAAGTGGGGCATGATAACATTTGGGACATTTTTCTGTCATAGTTGATTTCTATAGACACCCGGACCAGTGGTTTTCAATCATGTGTCATGGAGGCCCAAGTGTCTACAGGTTTTCATTCCAACCAATCACTACAGCAGCTGCTGTAGTGCTTCGCTGGTTTGAGAAACACTCCTAGATGTGACCCATGACTGTGCAAGGGTTCTAAATTTGAACGTTTAGGTGAACATCATGGTTGGATATTATATGGATATTTTTGTACAAAAAGTAGCTACATCATGCAGGCACATTTTGAGTTAGCAGATGAGGGAGAATAGAGCTTGACCATGGCCTTCTATCTAGGTCAGGGATGGGCAACAGTGCACCACGGGAAGGCTTTGTTTTACACAGGTGGCACTGTTGGGCTCTCGCCACTGTTTGGTTTTCTTTCTAACCATGATGCATATTAGTTTAACGTCGGAAGGAAATCATTTTGATGGTGTCTTGCTGCCGTAATTGGACGTATATTCAGTTGGAACAGGATGTTGCAGGGGACGAAACATAGGGAGGGACTGTTCAACAGTGGGTGGGGTCGGACCCTTCAACATGAATACGTTACAATCAATGGCGCATGGTTGCCTAACCCTGATCTAGGTCTATGTGCCTTTCATGACAAACTAGCTAGACCACACAGGTCTGACTTCCTTCTCTTTATTTCTGTTTTAGGTGTGTGGTGTCGCAGCCTGGTCTCGGACTACAAAGAGGCATGTCGGGAAGCAGTGGTTGGCGCCTGGGAGCGGCCAGTCAAAGCCTCGGTATATACGGCCCTGCTGGGCGGAACCTGGGCCTGTTTCTATACGAAACCCGATGACTCTTCCTTTGAGATTGCCCTGCTGGAGAGCTCCGGTCAGCTGGGCTTGCTTTCAGCATGGATACGCAGTGCAACCTCTGATGGCCACATACAGAATCTAGTTAAGCTTCGCAACGAGGGCCGGCTGCGCCACATCAGTCTGGGGCTGCTCTCACTAGTTTACTGCGCTGACCATGATCCAGGTTCCAACCTCTACGAAGCCCAGTGCTCCAACCTGTCAGTCCCTTGGAGGGAGCTCCCTCAGCGGGTGCTGGACGTGGGATTTGCTGGCCGCTGGTGGATCTTGGACTCCAAAATGAAGGACTACGACGTTAATGAGGACGAGTTCAAGAACCTGCCGGCGCACATGAAGGCTACATCGCCCCCTGGTGTTCAGGTGGTGGAAAGGAATGAGAAGCTGCACAAAGATTCCTGGCTACCGCTGAAAATGGAGGATGAGGAGAAGGAAATAAATGTAATCCCCGGAAAGGAGGACAGTGTCACAGAACTAAAAACATTGAAAGAACAGACTCAAACTCAGGCAAAAGCCTAAGTGCTATGTCGATCCATCATTTCTAGTTTCAACTCTGTGTGATGTTTTGGATACAAAAGTACATTATTATCAGATTATGATGTGTTGGCAGAGATATTAGAATTATATAATCTATAAAGAACAAGTGAGAGATGTCTGCACTGTAAGGAAAAGTCCTATGATATCGGTGGTTTATCCCAGGTGTGGGTTCAAAAATCATAGACAAAGAGCAACCAGCAAGAACTCTGATTTAAAAAAAAAAAAAAAAAAAAAAACTACATGTAGTTACATAATGTGCAAAAGTGACATGTGCACATCAGTAACAAGTACACATCTAGTTTTTGCCCTTTTTCTAATATTTGGAGGACCGTCAGTCCTTTTTTGTATCAGTGTGCCACTTCTTGCTGGATGTTAATTATGACGGTAAATGGTAAAAGTATTGTAAAAGCAGTGTAGCTTCTGTTTGTTGAAAAGGATATGAGGCCGATATGTGGATTATGATGAAATATAATAATGGAATAAAGACTGATGTCTCTATGGCACGCATTTCTGTTAAGTTACCCAACTGAGCTAATGGAATCTGATTGCTATTGAATGGACAGCGCCATCTTGGCATCACTTTGCCATAGCACAACCTGACATTACAGAAGGTTGAGCCTAGTCAAACTCAAAACCAGAGTTGCTCTGAAATCATGATGGGTATATTAAATGCATTATATTGAAGTGGGTTACTTTTGTTATTCTTTGAGCATTTTGAATTGAATGCACTCTTTCAATCTGAGCAAAATCCTTACTCAAAATGCAACATGTCTTGTGGCTGCATTGCATTCTAGTCTATTGAGGCTACTGGAGAAATCGGTGTCCCTGGGTTTTCTATGAATTTCTCCTCGTATGATCACTGGTGCAAAATAGGAATCCACGAGAATAGGCAATATACACAACCAAACATCACCAGCAGCTGTTTTTTAACTGTTAAAGGGTTATAGGTTGGGTTTTTCCTTTAATACCATGACAGCAAGGAGTAGATCAATGCTTCTTATTGTACAGCTCCTCCACTAAGCTGTGTGTGTTTTATCTGCGGTGAGGGGAGTCGATCAATGCTCATCCTCGGTCCTTAGAGGATTAGAGCAATACGGGGTCAGGGAGCGGACATCTTTCCTTCCACAACAAGTCTGGTTAATTATTCCACATATCGCATTGCCTTTGACTTAGTCCCACCCCCTTGTGTGTCATTGTGGCAGTGTAATTCACTTGGCAGGAGAAATCCTTGCTCTTAAGAGGATTTTTTTTTTTTTTTTTACCCGCCTAATTCCTCCATCTCTGCATCCCTCTACGCTCTTATCACTCTCTCTTTCCTCAATCTCTTTCTGTACCTGCTTATGCTTTCTAGTATTGCTGCAGTTCTTTGGATTGCGAAGCGGCGCTGGCTCCAGTTTCAGATCCCTATCTGTTCTATCGAACAGGGACATTCATTCTAGGGTTTGACTGATATTGGCTTTTTGAAGGCCAGTAGCAGTATTCTTAGATTGAAACTGCCAATAACAGCTCTTTAAGGCAGAGTGACCCACCACACCTATTCAATGGTCGGGGAAACTGGGCTATATTCGTCTTTAAATGATAATACTTTATGAACATTTCTAAACAAATAAATGAATACATAAAATGTGCAAAGAAAATACAATTTCATCACATTGTGCCATCAATTGGACACATAGTGACTTTCACCCCAGTGATGGAGACTACACTGATAATTCAACCTCTGGACGAAAGAGACAAACTTGAAACTGACCGTTAATGGGGTCAATTATTGACTCCATAATGTCACTAATGTGAATCACTGGCAGGGACTATCAGACAACTCCAGTAAAAAGCTATAGGTCAGGGGCCAAACCCTTGGCTTAGAATACAGAACTGTCAGTTGTCTTAACAGTGCTGTTTAAAGGGTAATTCTGGGATTTTTCAACCTGGCCTCTATGTCCACAAAATCGCTTTTCATACCTTTAAATAGATCCCAAAAGTTTCTGAGTTTCTCCGGTCCATCCGGCCGGTCAAAGTACGTCCACTAAAAGTGCTTGTTTTTGTCACGGACGGGCTCAGATTGTTATTCATGTGTCTGACAAGTGTCTGACAACATTACCGAAAGGATCGCTACAGAAATAGACCGTTTTTAACCAGAAATAGATCTTTTTTTAACAACTCTGACCGCTCAACTCTGACAAAGCTGTTTTATGAAAGCAAGAGGTTTCACTCTTGCAAGACGGGGATCGTGTAAACAACCGTCCTCTATCCAACAACGAGTGAATCCTCTTGCTTTCATTAGGATATTTAAAGGGTTATTCCAGGATTTTGGCCTCTATATCCACGAAATCGCCTATCATACCGCTAGGTAGATCCCAAAAGTTTCGGAGTTGCTCCGGTAGATCAGCTCAACCGGCAGTCGCGAAACAGCGGCTCAATGGCTGCAATGTAATCAAGGGCATGTCAATGCGGTCAAAGTATGTCCACTAAAAGTGCTTGATTTTGCCACTGACAGGTTCAGATTGTTATTTGTGTGTCTGACAAGTGTCTGACAACATTACTGAAAGTATCGCTACAGAAATAGACCTTTTTTAACCAGAAATAGACCGGGGGGGCATCCACAACAGGTGGTCTAGATAAGGCGGTATGTACTGCCGATGTAGGTGGAGGATGATATCCATGAACCATTTGAAGGTGGCTGGGATGCCATGGAGAACAAAGGTGAAGGCTTTGTACTGCTGGAAGATGTTGTAGAACCAAGGTGTACCATCAGGTTTGGGGACCATGACAATCGGGCTGGCCCAGAGGCTCTGGGACTTCTTGATGATGTCCAGGTTTCTTCATCCGCTCTAGCTCCTCCTCAATGGCCTGGCAACAGACTCGGTAGGGCCACTGGTACACCACCACTCCCAGCCTAGTCATTATATTTTGTCCGGGTTCAAGGTGGGTCACTTGACCGAGACTGCCCTCCTGGCAGTGACTGAGTCGCTCCATGCCGCTAGAGTGAACTCTGTCTCCTCTGTCCTAATACTCCTGGATCTGTCTGCAGCGTTTGACAAGGTGAACCACCAGATCCTCCTCTCCACCCTTGAGGGGATGGGTGTCTCAGGCTCTGCACTCTCCATGTTTGCATCCTACCTGACGGGTCGCTCCTACCAGGTGACTCTGTGTCAGAACCATGCAGGCTCACTACTGGGGTTCCGCAAGGCTCAGTTTTGGGTCCTCTTCTTTTTTCCCCTCTACACAACATCTCTTGGTTCTGTTATCCACTCCCATGACTTTTCCTACCACTGCTATGCAGATGACACCCAGCTGATCCTGTCATTTCCCCCCTCTGACACACAAGTGAAGGCACGCATTGCTGCGTGCCTGGCAGACATCTTGGAGTGGATGTCGATGCACCACTTGAAGCTCAACCTGGACAAGACTGAGCTGGTGTTCCTCCTGGGGAAGGAGGCCACACCAAGACCTGGCCATCACCATTGATAATGCTGTGGTGACGTCAACTCGGACTACGAGGAATGTGGGTGTGACCCTGGACAACCAACTGTAGTTCTCGGCAAACATTGCATCAGTGACACGCTCCTGCAGAATCCTCCTCTACAACATCAGGAGGATTCATCCCTTCCTCACTGACAAGGCAGCGCAGGTGCTCATCCAGGCTCTTGTCATCTCCCGCCTGGACTACTGCAACTACCTCCTTGCTGGTGCCCCGGCGTCTGCCATTTGGTATTCAACCGCTCCAAGTTCTCCCATACAACTACCCTTCTCCGTTCTCTACACTGGCTCCCTGTAGCAGCTCGCATCCAGTTCAAGACCCTGGTGCTAGCCTATAGGGCAGTGAAAGGAACAGCTCCTTCTTACCTCCAGGCTATGGTCAAGCCGTACACCCCCGCCCGACCACTTTGCTCTGCTGCCTCGAGGCGACTGGTTGCCCCGTCTCTCAGAGGCCCCTGCGGCCAATCTACATGGTCACGGCTTTTCTCTGTTCTGGCCCCACAGTGGTGGAATGAACTCCCCACTGATGTCAGGACAGCTGAGTCGCTGCCCATCTTTTGCCGCAGGCTGAAAACCCACCTCTTCAAGAAACACGACCCTGACCCTTCCTCTTAGCACTTGCCTATTTGTCTTCACTTATTTGTCTGAGCTCTTGTTTATTAGCTCTTGTTTATTTGATTCACTTATTTGTCTTAGCTCTTGTTTATTTGATTTACTTATTTGTCTCATTTGTTTAAGTAAAAAGTAGGTAGCTAACTTATTGCACTTTTACCTTAGCACTAGTTATGCTCTTAGTTACTTGTTTAGGAAGGAAATGCACTTACGATTTCTGGTGACCAGTAGTTCTCTTACCTACCTATGTTGAATGCACTTATTGTAAGTCCCTTTGGATAAAAGCGTCTGCTAAATGACGTAATGTAATGTAATGCTGGATTGGATGGGTTCGGCTAGGGGTCAAGTGGAAGACGTCTTTATGTTGATCCACAAGCTCTTTAACCTGTTGTGGGCGGGGGAAGCTGCTCACCTATGGTCATGGTTGACTGGGCTTCCACATTGTCCAGGTGGGGAGCCCATGCTGACATCACTTCTTCAGGAGGTTGACATGATAAATCCTTTGGTTGCTCCTTCGGTCTCCTGGGCTGTTTGACCTTGTAGTCAACTGTAGCTCCTCTGCTGGGTGTGCTCCATATGTTCAATGGGAGTAACCTGATGGATGGTAAAGAACCCTGCCGATGCCTGGGACACCTCCTGGATGGCGAAGAGAAAGTAGGGGATCATCAGATCCAGTGGTGCCGGTGATTGGCTGACTAAGTGGGGCGGGTCATGACAGACACAGAGATCATAGATTGACGCCCCGTACCCACCGGACGCGCAAGCGGACGCACACGCACATGCGTGCTGCTGCGCTTCGCTTCTACTCCCATGTTCGGATCCCACTGGCCACAGGCGCACGGCAGGCAGACGGACGGCTCGAGGATGTGGAGCCTGCGTGTGTCCGTGCGTGCTCCTCATAGAAATACATTGTCTATGCACAATATCTGCATCATATCACCACATATGAATGTTTTTCAACCTACTAATAGTTTTGCTAGTGCTATTAATTATTTTAATACATATTTTATTTTAATATAGGCCATAATGAAAAAGGGAACAGAGACAATCACCATTATGGGATGAATGAAGTTAAATCAAGTCATACTTTTTGCATATAACCAGTTATTCCCGTTTTTATAATGCTTTTCTTTATTATAGTATACACAATATATATATATATTTGTTCAATTAATTAAGACTATGCTTACTTCTGTTTTCATAATGTACTCTGAAAAAGCAGTAGCTGACTCGAGTGCACAAACAACAGGGCTTTGGTCTTTTAACTGCTACAGTTGTAGTGCTATTTTGTTTAGTGCCGGAGCGCAGTCAATCAAATATGACTCATCACGTCTCTGTGCTCTCTTGTGCCATCTACTGACCATGACTACAATGTTCGTTTGAATGGGGTTAAATGAGAATGGCCAGGGCGTTCTGTCCAGCGCCCCAAATGCTATCATAGACCTCAAGCTAAAGTGCAGTCCTTCCAACAACCGCTAGGTGACAATGCATGTCAATGTAGTGTGTGAGGGACGTACGACTCGGCGTCCCAGACCAACAGAGACGGTAATGAAGTCCGCAAACCAACCAAAGCCAATTATTCAACATACACGTTGACTAGAACACATTTATATGAATTATAAATACAATCTATGAAATGTGTTCAGATAAAAAAATACATTAGGGCTGTCAAAATTAATGCGTTAATCCAGATTAATTAATTTGCATGATTAATTTGATTAAATTAATTAACAATTGAATTAACAATTAACACATGCGCAGTGCACAATGACTCAAAATCCCACAATTCCACTCACTGGCGCGGATTGGTGCTCCAACGCTATCTGGCGGCACAACCAACTCGATAAAGATGGACAACTCTAAACAACATATTGGCCAACATATTGTCTCGATGGGAAGTTTGAGTACAAAAAAACCCAAGACGGGACAATCGACCGACATAAAGTAGTTTGCACACTCTGCAGGAAGGAGTTTGCACTGCTGGCTCGCAAATATCTCGCCACTCCTGCAACCACCGTTCCGTGTGAGAGACTGTTCTCAGTCGCAGGTAACATTGTACATAAGAAGCGGTCAGCTCTACTCTCCGGTAATGTAAACAAGTTAGTCTGTCTCAGCAGCTGGCTAAAAGATGAGTAAGAGGGCCACATTAAAATGGATATTTGTTTGATTAAAAAAAAAGAAAAAATGTGGATGGTAAATATGGTGTGGTTGGTATGTTTTATTTTTTTAAATTTTTATTTTGATATCTGGACACCGTATCTGTTCTATAGTTTAAATAAAACACATGTTAAGTGTATATATCGCCTTCTGTCATGAGTCTTTTTGCCCCCACAAAATGAAACACAATAATAAATGGGTATTAATCGTGATTAATCTAAATTAATCCACAGCGGCCCTGTGATTAAACTGATTAAAAATTTTAATCGTTTGACAGCCCTAATATATATATATATATATATTTATTTATTTATTTATTTATTTTCTCCATCCAATCAAGTGGGGCGCCGCCCCTAGCGCCCCTATGGACAAGCCGCCACTGATCAGATCCCCGTTGCACCAATGTAACTGGGTCCTCCGGCCTGGCTGTCTCTGCATCATGGTCTTGTACTTGCTCTTCAGTGATCTGGGAGACACTGGTGGCCAGCTCCTGTATCAGACATTGCTGGTTGGTGGTGGTTTCCAAGAGGTGGCAGATCAGCTCATTCATCGCATGGCAGGGAAAACAGCACCTATGCGTAGATGAGGCATGGCAGAGAAGACAGCTGGAGTACGAGGGTGGCACCTGGGAAAACCAAGACAAATAGATAAATGCATGGGTAAAAAAACTCCTGGGTGTCCTTATATTGGACTTGGCTGATGACCGGATGGCTGCCAGCTGGGGCCGGTCATCAGCAGACATTGATTGCAGCTGTGCAGAGTGTGGGTGGCAGGCATTTCAGAGCATGGTGGCGGCATCTGCAGTATTTTTCCTGCCTGCCTCTTATGGGGATCTGTGGCAAGGGGATGGAAGAGGCCTGGTCATCACAGTGTGAAATATAATGCCGCTCCATGTTTTTTTAGTTTTTTTGTAATCATTTTAACAAGGTACAATATTGTTCTCACTCCACTCTCACTTTTTGTGGACTGGAAAAATATACTACGCAATCGCTATCCCTCTCTCCACCTACACGTGTACAGCTCAGAGAACCCACTTCTCTGGGGTTTGTTGAAAGTCATTCTGGGAAACATAGGATATCTTAATGCATAGATAGATATTCATGTATGAATGTGATGAGGCAGGTTGAGGGAAAGTGGGTACTTCAAAAAAGTATATTACAACACAAAATACCTCCTCCTACCACAGCATCACTGTGTATAGGGGAAAATGGGGTAAATTAGCCACTTTTTGCATTTTGTGCTACTATTTCCAAATAAAATGTATATGTATTTGTATATGTATATATATACAGAGCAAAGTAATTGCACAACCTAAAAACTGTATTTTCAGTCTGTTCCATCAAAGATTCAAGGAAATTAATTACTCTTAAATGAATTACTATTATGTGTCTGAGCTCTTGTTTATTGGCTCTTGTTGGATACACTTATTTGTCTTAGCTCTTGTTTATTTGGTTCACTTATTTGTCTTAGTTCTTGTTTATTTGATTCTCTTATTTGTCTCATTTGTTTAAGATAAAGTAGGTTGCTAACTTATTGCACTCTTACCTTAACACTAGTTATGCTCTTAGTTGCTTGTTTAGGAAGGAAATGCACTTACGATTTCTGGTGACTAGTAGTTTTCTTGCCTACCTTTGTTGAATGCACTTATTGTAAGTCGCTTTGGATAAAAGCGTCTGCTAAATGACTGTAATGTAATGTAATGTACTCTTCCTAAATCTATGATCACACGATTAATTATGTGTATTGTTTCCTAGAAACATGGGGTGGCTCATATTACCGACAGGCTCAACTTACCCGTTCTTCCATATCACAGTAAGAGTACATCCACACTAAGCCGTTTAAATATGAAAACGGCAGAAGGCTGTGCATATTCACGGAGTTCCTCTATTATCCTAGTTATCTCCCTCTCCCTTATCCCCACTGTTGCATCCTTTCAGCCTTTCTCTGTCTGCGTCTCCTTCCATCTTTCTCTTATGCCCTCTATTGACCCTGAACTCCCATTCAAACCTCCCCCTCCTCCCTGCAGACATTCAGTCTGTTAGTCCGAGGGGGTCAATGAGGGTGGTCACTGTCAGGTGGTCACTGTCAGGTGGTCACATCTGTTAGACAAACAGACCGCTTCTTCCAATCCAGTGCCAGATAGGCAAGGCAAGAATACCTGTAGTTGCAGAATTGGGTTTTTTTTAAAGTAATAATCAGCTAGATAATGGAGAAGGAAGGTAGATACTACACATGTTATTCCAGCCTATAGAAACCCTTGTCCACTAAAGTGGAAACATTTCAGCATACTACACATGTGCGAAACAGGAGCACCTGTGTGGCGGACATAGCACCTTTAATGTTAATGTTTAGCTGCAATAAAGCCATTAGATGTAGGTTTTTTCCTCATTTTTTCTTCTTGAATACATTGATCCCATGGTATGATGCTGTTATAGCAGCCAAAGCATTAATTTTGTCAGCTGACCTGTTAGTTGGCTACGCTTTGTGATTGCAACCCTGAGAGGGCAGAGCAGGGGGTGATGGAGGAGGCAGGAGAATGAAGGGGGTGGGGATGTCTGTCTGGCCACCATGTTGACCTCATTGACCACAGCAGCACCAGACTTGTATGCACATGCACACACACACAGACACCGAGCGACCTAATCAATATGTAACTAAGGAAGGAGGAAGGATGATGGCGAGAGTGGGGGATAAGCTGGAAAAGATGGAGGAGGGGAAAGGAATGGTACAACTGAAAATGAGTGGATTATCAATCAATACGAGGAGAGAGGGCAATATTAGGGCGGATCTTAGCCATGATCTCTTTCAGACTAAGGTGCACAAGCTTTTTCAGTTTGTGGTAAACCACACAAACAGATTTCTGGAAATGAAACGGGAAATGCCTTCACAGTCATTCATGTATTAGATCGCATTTTGACCACAGAATATGATGCACGAAAAGAAGTTACATGTTACAGTCTTCAAACACGGCAGATCACTAGCATCAAGATAATGTCACCAGATTCAAGAAAGGTGAAAGGAACAAGACAGGCATTGGAAGCAAGTAAAAAAAATATCTATTCTATTTTATATTTTTAACTTGTTTTAAGGAAAATATGATTTTAAATGCTTTTTAAGATGAATATTTTTACAGGGCGGGAAATTTTAAAAAACATAGTAGACTACAAATAAAGCAGAATTTTGTTTTATCACTCATTCTATACACTCACCGACTAAATCACCCTAACAAAAAAATAACTATTGTAATTATAAAATTATAAAATTATATAAAACATTTTAGAGGGATACCATACAAATATCCTGGAAAAATTATCCCTATTGTCCCTGTATAAATATTATGTGAAAATCGTAGAAAAATTCACACATTAGTGCCGGAAAAACAACATCTAAACCAAAGGAAATAATAAATACAAAGAGACAGGATGTGCAGCCGAATCAAAAGGGTTAACTGTCTGGGGGCCAGGAGAGTGAGAAGTGTGTGTGTGTGTGTGTGTGTGTGTGTGTGTGTGTGTGTGTGTGTGTGTGTGTGTGTGTGTGTGTGTGTGTGTGTGTGTGCGCGCACGCAGAGACAGCGCGAGTGAGACAGTGTCAGTAAGTGCAGAGCTAGAATGTCAGTCAGTGTGAACATGTTTGAAGGTAGTGGTGGAAGAGGAAGAGATAGAGAAGGAGGGCGAGCGAGAGAGGAGTGGAGGAGGGGTGTCTGGGAGAGAGGGGAGGAGGAGGAGGAGGGAAAGCGAAGGCTGCAAGAGAGAGAGAGAGGGAGAGAGAAAGAGAGGGGGAGGAGAGACAAGCCGAGTGTGCACAATGTTCATTCAAACTGACAAGAGGCTGTGTGTCCTGGTTTGCACTTCCCATTCCTGCTCAGTCTCTCTCTCCCGCTCTCTCTCGCTCTCGCTCTCTCTCTCTCTCTCACCAGACAGTCTGCAGTTAAGTTTACAGCAGCAGGAAGAAGACACAGGAGAGCCATCGGGGGAAAGAAAGACAGAAAGAATGAACGAAAGAAAGAAAGAAAGAAAGAAAGAGTGTGATGAACGGCAGACGAAGAGGAGGAGGAGGCAAAACAGGGAGAGGCTGCGAGGGAGGGAGGGATTTGAAAGAGAGAGGATGAGTGAAAGATGAGACTAGAGGATGCGCGCGAGAGAGTAGTGGCTTGACTTTTCAATGGGAGGTGTGGAAGAAGAACAGATAGAGGAATGCAGAAGAAGAAAAAAAGAAGGGAGGGAGAGAGTATTGCTGCGCGAGAGCATTTGGGGTAAGTCCGCTTCTATATTACTCTTTTAATCCCAGATGATTGTTTCGGCCGCGTACATCTTTGGGAAGGTGGAGGAGGGGGGGGTGGGTTCGAATCCCGGAGCGGCTCTGACACTTTGCATCGTCACGCCGCGGGAGAGGCCGCTTTTGCCGGCGAAGCGCGATGTGACGGTGGCGTGTCAGCGGATGTTTTCCGACGCGGATGCACGCGCATGATGCAACGCCCCGGCGGGAAGAACGCCCCGGAGAGTTTTATGCACACGGATGGGATTATAGTGAAAGGACGTGAAGGTTTGTACGGTACAATAATAATAATAGTGATTTTCATTCACGTCCCGTCATGTGATCTCGGGGAGTTGCGTGCATGTGCGAGCGTGTGCGTGTTTGTGTGTGTTATTCCCCCCCCCCCACTCTGTTGCTGTATAAATGATAAGGCAATGCAGAATGTGTGGTTGTGCGTGCTTGTGTTGTTGCAAGCGTGCATTTGTCTTTTATGAGTGTGTGTGTGCATGCATGAGGAGTGAATGTGGGTACTAATGTGTATATGCATGTTTTGTGTGTGTGTGTGTGTGTGTGTGTGTGTGTGTGTGTGTATGTGTGTATGTGTCTGCGGCTGTCCCAATGGAAGGGAATGACAATTAGATTAAAGTATTGATTCAGTCTGGGCCAGGTAGCTAGATGCAGACTCAGTCACCCACACAACGGCGGGGGAAGGGCCATCACCACTTCCATTACCTCTGATGCGCGTGCACACACACACACACACACACACAAACACAGATCTATATGCAATAATGCTGACCTTACCAATAACTGACATAAACAACAAATTAAACAACTGTCCAAGAAACACCAAAATGGTATCTGCAGGGGTAAACACACTCATGTATCGAACTCAACTGAGGTCACCGACACACTCTCACTCTCAACAACATGTGCACACACGCGCACACACACACACACACACACACACACACACACAGAGCAGCAGTTCCCAGTAATGGCGGTGCCTCCCTTGAACTCATTCACCGGGGGGTCACGGGTTCAAGTCCCAGGTGGGGGAGGGAGGGAGTGAGCGAGGCAGGGAGGAGGAAGAGGGCATGCCCCCCCCCATCCCTCTCTCTCTGTGTCTCGCTCTGTCTTAACTCCTCCCCCACCTTTTCTTTACCTCATAGTCCAGCCACCACAACACTGGGCCCTAGACTAGCTAATCTGTCTCCTCATTCATAGGACACACACACACACACACATGCATTCACTCACACATGCATACACACATGCATACACACACACATGCATGCACACGCACAAAAACCAAAGGAAGTAGAACACATATACAATAGATGTGACCTTGACATAATACACCCTATGCCCTTGTGTGTGAGTGTCTAATCGTGTGTGGGCGTGTATGCATTTGTGTGAGTATGTATGTGTGCATGTGTTGCATGTATACGTGACTTCCTGCTGTGTGTGTGTGTGTGTGTGTGTGCGTGCAGGTCAGTGGTGTTAAATGTTTATTTTGGCTGCTGTTACCCGAGTGCTGTGCTAACAGCATGGTGTTAAGACTCTACTCTACTTCATCACTGTCTGTGTGGCTGCAATTAGCATTTCATCCTGTCTGGAGATCTGTGTGTGTTTGTGTGTGTGTGTGTGTGTGTGTTTTCATGTTTAGGGAAATATGCATGTGTATGCCCTACACATCTTAAGTGTACAGTAATGCCATGTAAGTGAGAGAATTTATCCCTGACTGTCTGAAAATTGCATGCATGTGTGTGTGTTGTCACTCTGGATAAGAGTTTCAGTAAAACACACACACTACATTTAGCTGCACACAATAAATCTATAGACATGGACACACACACATTTCCCAGCATTCAAGGATGGATCCTTTCACTTGCATTGCATTACTATACATCTCTATACTTTAGGAGCACTGTGTGTGAAGGGCATACGCACATGCATATTTGCTATAGCTCGTAACCATGAACACACACGCACACGCGCGCACACGCACACAGAGCCTCTCTTTCATAGGAAACAAGAGTGGCTGACCTTTGACCTTTACCATTCAGTCTGTCTGGAAATACCAAGCCTGGAATCGATCAACACCCGTCTCACCCAGACAGTCCCCCCACCCACCCCACACCGTCCTCCTGACCCCCACCCCCCACCCCTTCTTATTCTCTCCACTCACCCTTGACTCCCTCGCCCTCCCTCCCCTCCTCCTCCATCACATAATCGACCCAACAACAGCGGTTATGCTTGGGCTATACATGCACAACACACACACACACATTTCCACACACTTCCACGGTAACTGTCTATAGAGAGACTGATCAGGTAAGAGGTGCTCCGACTGATAACTCTGATCAGAGATCTATTTCAGGTGGATTTATGTTGCTGTTTTATTTTTTAAAAAGCAATGACTTTGTTCTTATGTTAAGGCGAGGCACTACAGGTGAATGGGAAATTCCTTTCATCCTATCAGAATGAAATCGCAGAATATGGACACAAATACAAAGACTTGTCGTGTTATGACTTTCACATTAGGTAATATTTCACCCACCCACACACCCACACTCCAAAAAACCCATTGTATTTTAATGGGAACATCTTCCTTCCTGTGGTCCACTCTCAGCAACATTCTCATATTCATTCTGATGAATAACTAAATGTAATTTACTGAGAAATTTGTCAAAATGTTGCTTCTTTTTTTTTAAAAAATACTCCAAAAGCTGCTGGCACAAGATGGTATAAAAGCATATAAATTAAATATTTATAGTTGTTTTTGGTCATTGTTTTGCACATTTGATGGAACTACAGTAGAGTAGAGCAAAATATTATCATATCTCACAACTGATCAATCCAGCCAAAATTGCCTGTGGTGCCTTGTCCTAATATTAGTTTTTAGTTTTTACATACAGAGTAAATAATATTATCATATATTAAACTTATAGCACAGTTACAATTATAGTAATACAAACTACAACTGCAATGCTGATTTATTTGTATATGCTTACAAGTGTATTTGTATTTGTTGAGTAGTAACTGGGTAGTACAGGTTGAGTAGTACAGGTAGAATAGTGACTGATTGCGTTTCAGCTGCCACAAAAGGCACGGGTCTGTGCAGTCAGCATCGTAGAACAGATGTTCACGGTGCATGTGGACTTTTTAGTGGCAGTCCTTTTGATTTATAAGCAGCGGCGTAGTGGTGAATATAAACATGGGTAAAACTGTGGGTCCTTAAATTGTTTGGAAAAGTCTTCAAATAAATGTAAACCTAAATTTCAGGCCTTAAAATGTCTAAAGTCCAGTTATTAAAGGTTCCAGTTTTTTTTACCATGCACTGACAGGTTGCTTTGCGCTGTATGTCCACTCATTAATATAGATCAGGGTTATTACTACAATATGCATCCTATCTGCTTTACTAAACACAACTGGACCAAAAGATGTTCCATAACATTTAATTTCCCAGTGTTCTTTTTCTTATTTGCACCATTTATAGTTTAAATTTAAAATTAACTCTGTTCAATCAGAAATAGAGTGGGGTTTTTTGGTTGTTAAATTGATCTTTAATTCAATTCCAGGTAAAAGATGTTAAAGAATCTCACATTTCTGAATTCTGCAGATACCCTGCAGCATTAATGCTTTTTTCCCTCCCCTTAAAATACATGTAATTTACACTATAAATTTCCCTCGATTAGATTAATGTCAGCCTAGAAACATGTGCAAACTCTATTCCACAGATAGAAAGATGTGTAAACTGGTTTCAGGCGGGTTTATCCTCCGCTAACACCGCCAGTTATAATTGCATGTGCATCTGCAGAACCCTTGTCTTCTCTTGTTTCGTTTCATCCTCGTCGCCTCCTGTCATGCCTGTCCACTCCCTCTAGGATCTGAGGAGAGTGGTTGTTTGTTAGCTCGCTGTCAGCTCGGGTTTTTTTCAAGTCCTGGGGAACATTCAACGCTGTCGGTGAGTTTGTGACTCAGAGAAACCATCGAGTGTTGAGTGTACCCTTACGCTTGAGCTCACGTTAGCCTGAAACACACACCGGCAACTTAAAAATTGTGAAAATCAGGATGTAAATATCTTTCTGATCTTTCGAAGCTGTAGGATTTTATTTGTCCATGCAATAATATCATATTGTGAAAATCTTGGGCTCCGTCAGGATGATGTTGAACCTGCACACCGTGTAAACAAAACCACGTGTTCATACTGCGAGCAACGTGATCGGCATATTACCGGAAGTCCATTAATTTCCTATAGAGCTGAGCGACCAGGGAAACTCTTGTCAGCCGAGAAAAAATAGCCACAACTTAACAGATTTCCATGCTTCCTTGTTTCCCTACTGATGTGATTTTATTTCGTGAACAATAGCTCTGCCTGTCAAGTGCAACTTGGATGAGAACCTCCTGCCATTCAAAGCTTCCCAGTTCTCTGCAACTTTTATTTGAAAGACTATAGGAATAAACGTCTCAAAAACAACACTTGGAAAACAGTTTTTTCTATTTATTTTCAATTAATGCCTAATTAGGGCTTACTAGCTAGCTATGTTAGCTCATCACAACGATGTAACGTAAAATAAATACAGAATGATTTGCCTGTTCAAAGCTTTTTAGCTACACAAAACATCCGAGTAGATTTGCTTGCAGTGTCAACACAGGATAAGGGGTTGGCAAAATGCTTGATGGGTGCCCGTTGTACACCTTTTTCACACTGTACTGTACGTCGAAATGGCTGCCTCGTTACATAAAGCTCCTTGGAAACCATCCACACGGACCAATCATTTTCCAGAGCAGGCTTCCGGTTCACATTCATCGCTGTCGGTGGGTTGGGAACACTGTCAACTCGCCGGTCGATGAATGACAGCCGTGGCCATGCGTGACCACGTCTCCTGAAATGCAGCCTTGATCATCTGCATCTGCCGTCTACATCTGTCTAGGTGATGGGTTGGCTGTAATAATGGTGCTTTTTTTCTGGTTAGGGAATGCTTTGTCAAAGAAGTCATCATTAAAGAAAAAATTTTGAAATTGTCTTGTTTTTTTAATTTGTCATTATGTTTTGTTAACAGCATTTTTAGCTCACAAGCAGCATTTTGTACTTGAAGGGGAGAGCAGGCTGATTAAAAATGGAAATTCCTATAGTGCAGGTTAATAGGAGGGGAAAATGTAAACATTGCATAGCGCTGCTTTAATAAAAGGATAGAAATATGTTAGAATGATACAGGTAGAGAGGTAGAGGGACAGATAAATACAGTAAGGGACCATAAGAGTAAAAACAAATGACCAAAAAACAAAAAATCGACAGAAGATGATTCAAAGGGACAGTGGAGGAGGAAGAGATGTTGTGTGAAGAGAAAAGGAGGAGAAGATGAAGATTGGAGTTGACATAAGGCAACGTGTCTGCAAGTTGTGTGTGTGTATGAGTCAGTGTATCGCCTCCAGAGTCTGCAACAAGGTCATTGGGCAAGGTGCCGTCTTACGCGCTATGCAAAAGAAGCCTTCACCAATGAATACACATAAATAATCGCCCTCAAACGAACAGAGTGAAGTGGACCTCCGATGTGGATCAGAACCAGAATAGCTTTAATTCACCAACTAGATAAGGAATAAGGTAGGGTAGATGAGGAATTTGACCTGGTTAACTGCTGCCAGTTAGTGGTCAATTAAAAGGTGGTTATTATATTATATTAATAATATTATATATTATTATATATTGATTTATAAGAAACTTAGAGATGAAAACAGTAGTCTACAGGGTGAATTATATGGGTTATTGATAGTGAATTTTTGGTCATGAACTGTCCGGAATTGGATAGTTACGTTAATGTTGGACTAAAAGCCACTTTGCCACCACAAAATTCTGATAATATTCCCAGAATGACATATTACTACACATCCAGGAGCCTCCAATCATAGAAATAGAATCAATAGAATGCTAAATGATGCCATGGCTACAGTAACACATGATGTTCCTTGATTCTCATGCAATGCTGACATGATATGACATTATCAAAGATTCCGTGGCAGCCATCTTGAGGTGCACCAGTCAAATGACGGATTTGTGCTGATTTAATTATACATGGCCACTCTAATCATTCCAGTCTTGTGATTCCAACTGTTACAGTCGCTAGTCCCAAACTTGCTTCCTAAACTGGTTTGTCCAGAGTTTGAAGTTTGTGCTACTCAAAGCGACAGATCCATAACAGGGTAAATCCAGTTTGACATCCTGCCCTCTGGAAGAAGTACAATGGCGATGCACCAAACGCCCCCACAGTTTCTACCCAAAGCTAAAAAAAAACACAAAACACTGTTGCTGATTGGACGAACTGTCTGTCGGTCTGGATGAATAGGGAAACCCACTACACCTGAAAAAAACACCCACTGCAGAATTTGGCCTCAAGGTTACAATTAATTGCTTACCACAATAAGGGCAATACAGATGTAGCAAGCTCGCTACAACTGGGGCCGCAACAGACACAGACAAAGGCAGGAGGGCAGAGTTAACGGGCCAGCACGCTGCTTTATTTGCACCACAGCAATATAAAGGATGGTGTTGACAGTTGCTTTTCAGCTCCGTCTCCCGGCCGACGCACCTCCCCACTGTCCCGGCAGGTCAGCTGTGGAGCACCAAAGCTGCCAGTCTAGCCAGGCTTCCAGGAGCATCCTGCTCCAACCCCGACTGGGCAGCTCTTTCAGGCTGCATACTCCGCGGACCTTGGTCGGACGCCGCTGCTGGTCTCGTTCGCTCTCACCGCTCCACAGTCCGACTCGATCCTCCCGATCTCCTGTCGAACTCATGCACTCAATCAGGCTCTTGCTCTGACGCTCACCCGTTAACACATGCTGACTCTACTGATTCAACTCTCTTGGATTCAGCCTACGCCTCACCCACTCCCTCCCCCCAGTCTGCCACAACATATCCTGGCTGTCTTTCCACGGTTTCTTCATGAAGTTCTAGTTTATTTAACTTGTTCACTCTTCCTTTTCAACTTTTTAGTTGCAGAAAAGAGTTTACCCGCTTTTTTGTGGTTGGCATACGTTGTTATTATGTAAATTCATAGTAATTTTGTTTGCCAGCAGCAATTAACCAGGTCAGATTCCTTCTACTTGGCAACTTGAAGCAGATGGGAATTTTGCACAAGGGAGGGAGTAGTCAGAGATTGTTGTGAATTCTGGTTGATGGAGTTCCACACAGAGTTGATATCACAGGTAGAGAAGTCACAGCTCAGTCACAGCGCAGTGACAGCTCAGTCACAGCTTGTCCTTATATTTGGATTTGATGAGTCATATTACCTGTTGGAGCTGATTCTTTGCTGTTCTGTATTGCCCTCTATTTCCTACCTTGTGAGGCTGATGTGTCTCAGTTTCCTGAGCTCATTGGTAAACCAAGTCTTGCTGAGTACAAAGTATTGACGTCAAAACAATCCAAAAGTGTCCCAGTCAGTTTAACTGAAGCAGGTCTGTAGCTCAGGCAAGGTTATTTTGCAAACACCGACAACAGGGCAACATGAAAACCCTTGTGAAAAGAAAATGGACACAGTCTGCTTAAAGGTCACACAAATGTTAACTTAATTCACTTAAACCTTAGACCTTGTCACTAGTGATGGGTATAGTTGCTTACAGGTGTAGCTTTTTAACATCAATAAACCATCACCAGATTCATTATGAAACATTACCATAATTACCGTAAAAAAACGAGACTTGCAATGCTTATCATTGGGTTGGATTTGGCGGGAAATCTGCTGGATTGCTTTACAGCACAAAACAGGAAGAGGGTGCTGTTCTTCCAGTGCTAAAGCTTTCAGAGCTTCTGGCAATGGTAGATGGTGGAAGGAGAGGAAGATCGATGGAAAAATCACTTCCAACATGTTGATCCTCTTCAGTGAAGACAAAGATGCCAGGGAGGGGGGCAGGAAGCAACAGGGTTAATGGGAAATGTAGTCTTAATTTGGAGAAACACTACCACTAAAAATAGAGGCTGAAATAGAGGTGTGAGATAGAGGCTACCAATCATGGTCTCATTTATTTATGATAATTATACCATGGTATCACAATAAATTTTACAATGATATATTGATCTTTAAGAATGCTCCATGTAGCACCTTTAAACCTTAGATCCACTTACTACTGATGGCTATGATTATGGGTTCATCCTGTGGAGAACAGATGCTGCTTGTGGCAACCATTGCATTTTTCCTGCTTATATTTGCAGGTTCGGACTTTTAATCTACTCTAATTCTGAATGATCTGTCCCGTGTTCATTTGTCCAGTCTTAGTAAATACCCTGCACTCGTTTTCCAGGCCTAAATCTTCAATAAATCTTCATTTATTGCGCATTAGTGGACGTTGACTCTCTGAAAGAATAGCGTCATGTAAGATACTGGACAATTTGCTCATCAAGCCGTCCCCAACGGGGTTCTCCCTTGCAGTGAAAGCGAAAACTGCCAATTCCCACTCAGTTGGTGTGGCCACAAAGAGGGTATTCTCATGGTGCTTCAGAGAAGAAGATGCAGAAGAGAGAGAGAGAGATAGACAGAAAGAGAGAGAGAGATGCATTACCGCATAATAGCCTTGGGGTCAGGGTTAGGGGTGAGTCAGTTCCTGTTGTAGACAAATGGCAGTTTAGGTGGTGACCTTTGACCCATATGGCCTCACTGGCCTCCCACCCCTGTCAGTTATCTGCAGGATATCTCCAGCCGACAGGATCACTTAGAGAGAGAGAGAGAGGGAGAGAGAGAGAGACTGAGAGACTGAGAGAAAGGCTGACAGGCAGCCAGACAGAGAGAGGGAATGAGGGAGATTGATGGACAAATGATGCTACACTGCAGTCGAATCTGGACAGAGAGAGGGAGAAATGGCAAGAGGAGAGGGCGAGAGAGCGGAGAAATCAGATATGTGAAAGCAAAGAGGTGGGGATAGACTGATGAATAGACGTGTAAAGTGAGTATATCTGTAAGATGTATAGTTCGCTCAATACACACCTACATGCCTTGTAGATCTAATATGAAATTGAAAAATGTCCAATCCCTATTATTGGACTATTATTATTGCCCTAGCAACCAACTGGAATGGACGGGAATATGACAAGGATGTGCTAGATGGGAAGAGGAGGATGGAGAGCAGAACTGGGAGATGAGAGGAATGAGGAGAGTGAAAAAGAACATGGAGGAGAAAAAGTTGGGGATGCAAAGCCATGGATGTTGAGGTGAAGAAAGAGGGATGTGGAGGAGGAGAGCAGGCTATACCATTTTCCATTTGTTTTCCCTCAGTGATGAAACCTGTTGTTCTTCTACAGCGGAATGAATGGGGTGACTGTATGAGTATGAGAGAGCAGCTGCTAGACGAGAGACACTTTGCTCCGGATATATTGTAGTCCTAGTAGAGGTTTTCCATTATAATCGCAGGGAGAGGGTTTGCAGAAAGGGAAGACAGCTTATTTTTCTCCTGCCATCCCATGTAATGATGTTGTTTAAAAGTGAAATCAACAGTGCAGTTTGGCTTTAGGAGCCAAATGTGGAAGTCCTGAGAGAGGTGGTCCCTCTATCGACCTCTAGTGGCTGGCTCCAGAACAACCACCGCAATATAAATCAGTGGGACCAAGGAACATGTTTTATATAGAAATATAAAGTTAATGATTTTTTTAAAGACTTTATAGTTGCAATAGCTAATTTAATTTCTTCTATTGTCTCCTCTTGTGATTATTATTATTTTTTTATCACTGAACTCAGCTTCCAAAATACAACACAACATGTTAATCATGGGATTAACAGGACTGTATATGCATTGAATATCAAAGTTCTACACGCCTTTCAAATTTAATTGTTTTGACATCCTCCAGCCTTAGACCCTCACAGAGGACAAGGAAAAACTCCCACAAAACCTTATAGGGAAAATTGGGAGAAACCTTGGGAGGGGCTACTCAGAGAGGGATCCGCCTACCAGGACGGTTGGGCATGCAATAGATGCCGAGTTTGGGCAAGCAGCGTATACACAATCACATCACAGCAGCGGCAACTCAGTCAGCGTCATCATAGGACTAGGGGACCACGCAGGCGCCAACACTGCCCAGATAGGAGAACGCAACGCCTGCTCAGTCAGCATCGTCCTAGGAGTGGGGGACCATGCAGACGCCAACTCTGCCGGGCTGCAGCCTGGAACAGATAGAAGACACACCCACACACACCCACACACACACTCGCACTCACACGGACAAACATGACCAGCATTAGTGGACAGGAGCAGGTAGACCAGGAGAATAGGACATGTAGGCAGGATGCTAGTATCCATCGGCAGGACCCTGAGCTAGGATGAGCTAACTGGTCTAGCCTTACTCTGAGACGAGACTGAGCCACTCCCTCAAGGCTGGTCAAAAGACAGAGAGAATAAATGGGTTTTTAGCCTTGACTGAAAGACTTCGATAGAGGACCACAATGGAAATAAGTTGTCGTTTTGCCAACTTTTTTGTGTTATCCTCGGCAATTTATGATGTGCATGGATGTGTTGGCATGTGTTTAAGAGTATGTGAGTTTGTGTTGTGTGTTGTTTTCTTTTTTTCTTTTTTTAAATTGTCAAATAAAAACTAACTAACTAACTAACTAGAGCCTGCCTCTCTGATTGAGGCAGGCAGACTGTTCCATACATAGGGTCCCTATCTATGGAACAGTCTGCCCTCTATTGGCCAGCTGCCACTGGATATGGAGCCCGGTAAGAAAAGGCTCTGTTACCTGCAGTTTTCTTTTTGACTGCTAGGATAGACAGGTAGCCAGTGTCCTGAGATCTGAGGGCGCGTGGCGATTTATATGATTTAATCAAATCGGATAAATAGGACGGTGCCATCCCATGTAATGATTTATATGTAAGTAAAAGCATCTTAAAGTCACACCTGGCCTGAATTGGTAGCCAGTGTAAAGAGGATAGGATGGGAGTTATATGGTCGAATTTCCTAGTTTTTGTCAGGATTCTGTCAGCAGCATTCTGGACCAGTTGTAGTTTTTTAGTGCACCCAGTAGATAAGCCCAAAAAAAGGACATTGTAATAATCGATTCTGGATGATACAAAGGCATGTACAAAAATGTCTGCGTCTGCCTTTGTTAGCATTTCAACTTGTATCAACTTGTATATATATTATGTATATACATGACTTTTAAAATAGCAACCGATGCACAATGGGTGGGAAATAATGAACAGCATTGGGAAAATCGATTTTGTGTTAATGCTAAGTGGAGTTGGCTGAAGATGAAACATGACAGGCAGGCTATACCGATGGCAATGTGATGCTCTTTCTCTGGTATAGGGTCAAGATAATGATGTCAGGTAATGTAAAGACAAATATACTTGCAGAATTAGCAGTGATAACAGACAGAGATAGGGGAGATGAGAAAGGGCAGGAAAAGGGAAAAATCTCTTTGAGGTTTCCTCTGTTCACTCAACCCCTCTTCTTGTATCTGTCTCTCAAAAAGCGTCCATATTTGTTCTCAATATATCTCTGCCCCAACTGGCTTCAGTGAGTAAGGTGAGAAATGAAAACCTTCTTGACTAAGTCTACTGAGTCTAGCTAAGAGGACATTATGTATGAAAGACTTGAATGAAATCAATAAATCAATTAAAACTAATTATAGGATAGGAATTGAGCTTACTCTATAAAAGCTCCACAGTCCATATCTCAAAAATGGCAAGTATTCAATAACTGTGCTCTCATTAACCCTGCTGTGGAAGTGAATGTTGCCAATGTATGCCACTGTTCCCATTTTAGCTTGCTTTAATAGAGACTTGCTATCTTTGTCACAGACCCTGCAAACCATGTTCGTGTTTGAAAACGACTGAAATCACAGATGAGGATCTGTCAAGCCTCTGCACTGATCAATGAGCAGTGGTTCAAGAAAAAAAATGCTCCAGGGGGTAACTTGGGCACACACCCCCAAGCCCGACATACAGTACTATGCAAAAGTCTTTTTTTTTAAAATACAGATTTGGTCTTAGATGTTTATTTTTTTGTTTTCTGCATTAGTGTTTTACATTACTGCTCTTTATAGTATTTTTTTAATATTTAGAAACTTTTCATTTTCACATTATTTTTGAAAGCATCCTCGCTTTACAGATTTTTTTTTACATGTGTCCAAGACTTTTGCACGGTACTGTATGAGCCTGCAAAAAAACTCTCATTGGAATATTAGGGAATAAGGGAAGGCAGCTTCTGTAAACCGCTTCCTACAATAGACATTTACATTTACAATAGACAACATGCATTTACATTTTTTGACATTCCCATTCACATGACTGATTTTATTTACTTTTGATTGCTTCATGTTTTGAGTTTGAAAGTATCAGCTTTTCAGTTAGATTATTAGAAGATGCTATGATGAAAACAAGATAAGACTGAATGGCTATTTTGGCCATGGAAGGCAGCAACCAATTGTAAGTTGGAATGGATTCCAGACAACCAACCTTTTAACCAGAGAGGATAAGATATATAATCTTAATCAGGTTAATAGCTTGCGTAGCAATTACAATATTATGTATCATTGTCATTGCATTTAACCAGGGAAAAAGTGGGGCTGAAATACTATTCCAGCGTTTTTTTTGTCATCTAGAATTAGTCATTTTCAAAGAGATTTCCTAATTGGTAGCCTTGTTAGCCTGAATGAAATAAAGGAATGAATGGCTTGAATCCACAATGTTAAGCACAAATGCAGACATTATAAAATTATGAAATTTGAATTTAATATGAAAAGATAATTTCTGCTTGCCCTAATAATTCTCAGCCATATAAATGTGGCACACTCTCAGTGGCCATGCTATTCATGAAGTTACCTGGCAACATTGCTGGTGGAGCACTGGCACTGTGTTGCAATTTGCAAGGTGTTATGACTGACAGGTCAAAGCTTAAAATACAATACATCTCTTTGCAATCTAACCCAAAACTACATGGACATGCCACTCTATGACTTCTGTTTATAAAGAATCATTATTGACAGAAAATATAATGATGTTTGAATGCAACTGAGTCAATTTGCTCCCTCAAAAATGTGGTTTATAGTATTGAGTAGTAACGGTTCCCCCTGGATACCCAAAACCAATACTACTCTCACTGCAACTGCCAGCTTGGCCACTGATGTAAAGCTCCATGGGATTCCTTTCTGCATTGGCGGCCCAGTTAGCCTGTGGATTGTGGAGCAGTGAGGACAAACATTGCCTGAGACAGGAGGAAAGGTAGGGCAATATAAAGTATTTGTGGAGATACAGTAGATGAGAGAAATGGAGAAGCTAGGGAGACTGAAGCTGAGTTTGAAGTAGAAAGAGTTGGAGAGATATAGGTGGCTACTGAAGAGAGAAGAAGAGGATTACACATTGTGGATTAGTACCAAGGATTGTAATCATGTGTAGTTTAGTGGTTCGATCATGGCATTAATGCTGCAAAGATTAGTTGAGACAGTAGCGAATCGATTCACGACCGGTTCATTTTATTCACCTTCATAAAAAAGGCAATTTAGTAGCCATCAGCGCTCACCTTTGTACTGTGTTTTTTGTCCAAAGGGTGGCACTGCTTACCCACTGGAACGGTTCGCTTAGTCTGAATGAAAGATGACGATTCAGCAGATGAGCCACTAACCCATACAGTAGCAAATGAACAGCTGAATGAACGGAGTGAATCGTACAGTATTGCATATGTGCCACGGAGCAGTGTGCTGGTTGGGTGTCACCAAATGACAACAATGAATTAATGAACAGGGAAGTTTGAGAAGTTTGTTTTTTTGTTGTGACTGTGGTTGACTAAGCCCATTGAAGTCATTGCCAGGGTACGCAGATATAAATTGTCTTTGTACAGAATGCTCAATTTGTGTTTACATGCACTAAAACGACTGAAATTTAGATTTGGTTCCTCTGACGAACCAAATCGACTTTAATCGCTCAAACAAATGATTGATTTGTGAATGGACCCATCACTAATCCATACTCTTTCCCCACTCTTCCAGTCTTCTGAACTTGTATTGAAATTGTCAGCTGCGAATTGTTTGTATTCTTTTTTATGTTTATATTCTATTTGTTCTCTGCTGTATCCTTTTATTTGCTGCTGTAACGACACAGTTTCCCCATGGGGACCATTAAAGTTTCATTTTATCTTATGCTATCTTATCTGTCAGCAAAGGATGATATTGGATGGATCATTGTGTTCAACGTGACCCTACTAGATCTTTGATGTTCTCCAAAGCATTGTTCACCATACAGATCATATTGTAGTGAACCTATGGTGTCACTAATTGGACTATTGGGTGCACCTGCCTGCGGCCGCTGATCAGGGACTCTAATCGCCCCCAGCTGGACTTGATGGCTGGGGGCAGACTATAAGGAAGAGCCGGGCGTGCAAGCAAGAGGTCTGGGGAGCGACGCTTTCGGCATGCGAGTGTATACGTCCAGTCTAGTCCAGTCCTCAGTGTGCCCTGTAATGGTGTGATGGGAAGAGCTGTATTTGTTGTGTGAACCTGGTATCTTCTGCTGAGCAGGGTTGTGAACGCTCAGTGTGTGTATCACTTATACTGTATGTGGCCTACTGGCTGAGTGTTGCTCTGTGTGCCCATTGTGTGGAGGGGTGTCTTCCATGTGTGCCCATCTGTGGGGGTGTGTGGTCCTAAGAAGGGTGACTGTAACTGGGGGCGGGACGTATCAGAGGGGGTTAAGATTAGCCTGACCGGCCTCCATATCCAGCCTGCTTTGGTCCTGTACTGTAGCCTATATGAATGAAAGAGATTATCTTTGTTTCTACAGTCGTTGTGAGGTGTGTGGCTATTCTCAGGTCTCTGAAACTGGACCAGACCGGAAAAAAAGGTGGTGGCAGCTTAAGTCTGCCCACTACTGTATAGGCTACCCCATACAGGAGTTTATTACACTGGTGGCAGCGGTGGGATTCACTAGAACCTATTTGCAGTAGCCTAAATAAGTTTTGTTTCCTTCTGGTTGAAAGGGAGTGATTCAGCAAAATGTCAGAGTCTGAGAATGGTGCACAAGCCTCTGGTGGGCTGAGCGGTGATCCTGGTCCCTCCAGCGTTAATGTCCCTCTACATGGCTCCGCCTCAACCCCCCGTCCAGTTTTCATGCCTGAAACCTTCACTGGAACCGGGTGGTCTGATTGGGCAGAGCAGTTTGAGTTGGCGGCAGATGTAAATGGGTGGAATGAACCCCTAAAGCTAAAATTTATGTCATTATTGTTGTCGGGCCGTGCCCGTGCCCGTACCCCTCGGCCGATAACCATACTCAAGATCTACTGGCTAGGGACCAGTTTATCACTCATTTTGCAACAGGTGATTTCCGCATTAGCCTGCGTACACACTTGAGGCTGCTATAAATCTTGCCTCTGAGATGGAGCTGCTGAGAACGTTGGAGCAGAGCCAGGCTATACCTGACACCTCTTGTTTTATTCGATTCTCTATTTGTCTCATTTGTTAAGATAAGTAGGCTGCTAACTTATTGCACTCTTACATTAACACTAGTTATGCTCTTAGTTGCTTGTTTAGGAAGGAAATGCACTTATGATTTCTGGTGACTAGTAGTTTCCTTACCTACCTTTGTTGAATGCACTTATTGTAAGTCGCTTTGGATAAAAGCGTCTGCTAAATGACTGTAATGTAATGTAATGTAATGTAATGTAATGACACTAGAGTTAGGGGAGTCGTAGAAAAATCCAAGAGCGATGAACGCATTGAGGGGTTGTTGGAAGTAGTGGAAGGGCTGCGCCAGGAGGTAAAATCACTGCAAACAGCCATCCAAACCCTCCAGGTAGCCCCTAAACTTACTCCGACAATCCCCCCGTCCGTCACGGCGAGGGGGCCTGGGCGTGGGGTGCTGGAACAAAGCAGTAGCTGTTGGGAGTGTGGGTGCACTCGCCACATATGCCGTGACTGCCCCTATATCCAGGGAAACTAGAGGGGGTGAGCACAGGAGGCCCAATGCCCGCCCCCTTGCTACCAGCAGTGGCCTACAGTAGTGGTACTGGTGGTTCTGGGTACCTGACAGCAAAAATAGGTGGGTTAGAATCCATGGTGTTGGTTGATAGTGGAGCCACCCTCTCCGTGATCCCCAAGCATATCTGGTTAACAGCTACTAACGGGGGTCGGAATTGACTGGGTATACTGGGAATGTTTCAGCCGCTAATGGGGGGGAAATGGCGGTTATGGGACGATGGCAAACGGTATGCCAGTTTGGGTCGTTAGCCCTAGTGACAGAGTTCCTTGTCGCCGACATACCCTCTCAGGATATTCTTCTAGGCTTTGACTTTTTCTCAAAATATGGCGCAGTCATTGACTTTGGGGAAAAAACCTGTAGAATAATGGGGAAAGCACTGCCATTGGTAGTCCCCGAGGACGCTGATAGGCCCCAACCTGTGGCTGTGCAGTCTGATACTGTGATTCCACCCCGTAGTGAAGCCATTATTTTGGGGGTGGTTCAGAATGGTTTCTGTGAGCATGTAGAGGGTTTTCTGGAGCCAGCTACATCCTTAACTAAGCACTGTGACCTTTTAGTAGCCCATGTTTGTAGAGTGGAAAAAGGGGCCATACCAGTGCGCATAATTAATGTCACTGACGAGCCATTTCCTTTAAAGAAGGGGATGAGAGTGGGAACGTTGTTTACTGACATCGAAGTGGAGAAAATGGGCCCTGAATCGGAGGGGGGTAGTGAGGAGAAACCAGTGATGCCTCGAACAGTAGAAGCCCTTGTGTCACAACTTGGACTTAATGAAAGGGGCTTGGGGTCTGCAGAGTTGAAGTCTGTTTACGAACTGTTGCAGCGACATCTCTCTGTGTTTAGCACAGGGGATACAGATTTGGGCAGGACTCACTTGACCCTACATCAGATTGATACTGGGGATGCACGGCCAGTTAAATTGCCCCCCCGTCGTGTTCCCCTCCATCTACAACAGGAGGTAGCAGACCACATTAAGCAGATGCAGGAGAACGACATTATCCGGCCCTCGTGTAGCCCCTGGGCCGCCCCTGTAGTCCTTGTCAGAAAACAGGATGGTAACCTACGGTTTTGTGTAGATCACCGCAAGCTTAATGACGTGACTCAGAAGGATGCATATCCACTACCCCGCATCGATGATGCCCTCGACAGCTTGCATAAAGCATGCTGGTTTTCCACTCTAGATCTGGCCAGTGGATATTGGCAAGTGGAAGTAGACCCAAAAGATAGACATAAGACTGCCTTTATCACCCGGCAAGGCCTGTTTGAGTTTAATGTTCTCAGTTTCGGATTATGCAATTCCCCCGGCACTTTCCAAAGGTTGATGGACCTGGTCCTGGCTGACCTACAGTGGACCACATGCCTGGTCTATTTAGACGATATCATCGTGTTTGGGCACACTTTTCAGGAGCATTTGTGCCGGTTGGACGAGGTGCTTTCCAAGCTACAACATGCAAACCTCAAGGTTAAGCCGTCCAAATGTAACTTGTTTGCTACCCAGGTGCAATATCTGGGGCATGTGATTTCTGCAGAGGGTGTGGGTGTGGATCCTGCTAAGGTAGTGTGTTCGGGAGTGGCCGGCCCCTAAGACCCAGACAGAGGTTAAAAGTTTTGTGGGTCTAGCATCCTATTATAGGCGTTTTGTGGAGGGATTTGCTGCAATTGCACGGCCCCTACACCAATTAACTGAGAAAGGGAGGCGCTTTAAATGGACAGAGCCCTGTCAGCAGGCCTTCGAACGGCTTAAGAGTAAGCTAATGACGGCTCCAGTCCTAGCATATCCTGACCCCCACAAGCCCTTCACTTTGGACACCGATGCTAGTGACGTAGGGATAGGGGCAGTGCTGTCACAGGAGGGTAACGGGTCAGAGCGTGTGATAGCGTATGCTAGCCGGGCCTTGACCAAACAAGAAAGAAAGTATGCCACTACAAAAAAGGAACTGCTGAGCATGGTCACGTTTATCAAGTACTTCAAGCACTATTTGTTAGGAAGGGAGTTTGTTTTGCAAACAGATCACAACTCATTACGTTGGCTTCACAATTTTCAGGGGCTGGAGGGCCAGCTGGCTCGTTGAGTAGAACAGTTGGCTAACTTCCAATATAAAATTATACATCGTCCAGGAAAATTGCATGCTAATGCTGATGCCCTTTCCAGGCTTCCAGCCTTTGTGACTGAGCCTGCAGGGGGCGCCCTACCCTCTGCGGACCAGGCCCAAGGGTCAGGCTCAGGGCCACTCATAGGTGCAGTACAGGAAACGGCTCCCAAGCCCAAGGTGGGTCACGGGGACCAAGGTGATGAGTTGGCTCAGGCCCAGAGAGATGATAAGGATATACAGCAGCTCATGCAGCTCAAGCAGTTGGGAGGGCAGGGAGAACTCCCAAGGGACCCTGCCATTCAACAGTATGCTGCCGTTTGGGCGCAGCTTCAGGTGCAAGGGGGGAGACTGGTACGGGTCCCACCAACTAACTCTGACGCAGCATCCCAGATACAGGTAGTGCTCCCGCGGGCCATGGTCCCTAGTGTCTTGGCTCAGTTGCATAACACGACCACAGGGGGGCACTTAGGAGTGCAGAAACTGCAGGGTAAAGTCAAGGATTGCTTTTACTGGCCAGGGTGGTTTGTGGATGTTAGACGATGGCGTAGGGACTGTGTAGATTGTGCCTCCCGCAAGGCCCATGGTAGGGCCCTGTGTGCACCTCTGCAACCCTCTGTTACCTCAAGGCCTCATGAACGTGTGGCTCTCGATATTTTGGGCCCACTGCCAGAAACCAGTGATAAGAATAAGTACATCTTGGTGGTAGGTGATTATTTTTCAAAATGGATCGAGGCATTTCCCCACCCCAATCAGGAAGCCCACACCATTGCCAGGGTGTTGGTGGAGGAGTGGGTTTGTCGGTATTGCGCCCCACGTAGCATTCATACTGACCAGGGGCGCAATTTTGACTCAAACCTGTTTAGAGAAATGTGTCGTTTATTGAACATCAGTAAGACGCGAACCTCTGCTTACCACCCTCAATCTGATGGACTCATTGAAAGATTTAATCGCACATTACTCTCCATGTTAACTCTTTTTGTGAAAGATAATCAGACAAACTGGGATACGCTTTTGCCATACGTTATGCTGGCTTACCATAGCAGTGTGCAGGCCACTACGGGATTTAGTCCATACAGGGTGATGTTTGGGCGGGAAGTTGTCTTTCCTGTTGACATCATGCTGGGTCTAGACGGCAGGGAGACATTCTCCTCTGCGAGCGAGTATGTCACCAGATTGGCAGACACTTTGTCCACTGTGGTAGAGGCAGTTAAAAGACATCAAGTAAAGGCCTCAAGCCAGCAGAAGACTGCTTTTGATATGCGAGCGAATTTCCAGTATTACTCGGAAGGAGAGTTGGTATGGATGCGTAATAAAGCCAGGAAACGGGGGGGTGTGCCCTAAGTTGCAGAGGCAGTTTAGGGGCCCCTACAAAATTCTAGAAAGGCTGACTGAAGTGCTGTATCAAGTCATGTTGGTTGACGGAGGGCCGGAAAAAGTGGTGCATTTCAACCGACTCAAAACTTTTCTGTGTTCCCACCCAGAAACACAGGTACCCCGGGAAGGAGCTGGTAAACCACCACCATCCCATCTACGACGTCCCGCCGACATCCCCTTTGGTTCCACCTGGGTCTATCACTGGCGTGCGCAGCCTGTTCAGGCAGAGCCAGGGACCAGAGGGATGGAATCGCCAGCCCAGGGGCCATCGCAACAGGGACGGCGCTCCACCGCCACATCGTCACTGGAGATGGTGGGGACTACTGGACGTGCTGCTGCCGCAGGAGGCTGCATAGAGCCGCAGCCCTTGCCAGCCCAGGGCCCCAGGACCGAGGCCGCAGCCAACCAGAACCCCCTAATCTCCCCCAGCTGGACTTGATGGCTGGGGGCAGACTATAAGGAAGAGCCGGGCGTGCAAGCAAGAGGTCTGGGGAGCGAAGCTCCATGTCGCTGGGACGATTGACTTGACCAAGCTAACTGGCACTCATGGTATCGGGGTGGGGGTGGGCTGCTGGCGGTGAAGCCAGTCAGACTAGGGGAGCGTTCCTGTGATAGGGCTGATGGTAGTGAGGGACCGGGGATTAGGAGTGCCTGCCCTACCGCTCCCCAGCTTCGGGTGGTGCGTCTGACGCGCCGTCAGCCGCGCCTCTGTTCCCATGTTGGACTGACAACTCTCTGGCTCTCGCTACGTATGTGCCGCGTCGGACCAGCACCACAAGCATAGACCTCAGGGGAGGGTCTCGACCACTGGCTAGTTAAGTAATCATTTTAAATGGACAGTATTAGTGTCATGTATGTAATGTCCTGTTATGTCTACTGTTATGCATTTTAGGGAGTTTTAGATAAACACCTACAGTGACTGAGACCGGTAGGAATTGGGTTGTGAGCAGGGTTGTGAACGCTCAGTGTGTGTATCACTTATACTGTATGTGGACCTACTGGCTGAGTGTTGCTCTGTGTGCCCATTGTGTGGAGGGGTGTCTTCCATGTGTGCCCATCTGTGGGGGTGTGTGGTCCTAAGAAGGGTGACTGTAACTGGGGGTGGGACTTATCAGAGGGGGGTAAGATTAGCCTGAGAGAGAGAGAGAGAGAGAGAGAGAGAGAGAGAGAGAGAGAGAGAGAGAGAGAGAGAGAGAGAGAGAGAGAGAGAGAGAGAGAGAGAGAGAGAGAGAGAGAGAGAGAGAGAGAGAGAGAGAGAGAGAGAGAGAGAGAGAGAGAGAGAGAGAGAGAGAGAGAGAGAGAGAGAGAGAGAGAGAGAGAGAGAGAGAGAGAGAGAGAGAGAGAGAGAGAATTTAAAACATACATGACAGGCTGATCAACATTCAGGCTTCATATAAGATTTTATAAAATTGTCGAGGATTAAAATACACAAAAAAGCCTGAGGGCTTATTTCCATTGTGGTCCTCTATCACAGTACAAGATGGCAGATTGAATAAGAAAGTTTCAAGCAAGAATGAAAATGAAATAAAATAAAATGGCAGTAAAACATATTTAACTTCAATTTACTTAACAGCCATTTCTTGAGATCTGATTTTAAACTCCTCTCAACCGGGGGTTAGCTTAAGGGAGATAGGCAACGTGTTCCATTCCCATGTGGCTGTATTTAAAAAATGTATTTTTCCTTTTTCCATTTTAAATCTCATAGGAATACAATTTGTTAGACTGCCTCAAGTGTTGTGGGTGTGGTTATTTTTAACTAGATTAAAATGGTTGGATAGGTAGGGAGGTGCAAATTTGTACAAAATCTTGTGGGTAATACCCATCTTAATTTGCACCACCCTTTTATCCACAGGAAGAAGATACTTTTTTTTTTTAATGAACTGCATCCAGATGTGTGCGGGGTGACTTTAAAACAACTCTTATTATGTGCAGTCTGTAATTTGTTTTTAAGAGACTGCGAGGAGCTGCTGTACCAAAACGTAGCAGCATAATCAAAGTGGCATAACGCCAATGCTCCAGCTAAAGTTTTTAGGGTTGGAGTATCTAACAACTCCCCTTTTCTTGCCAGGAATTTTGTTTTATTGGTAATTTTGTTAAGAGCTTTTAAAGCCATGTCTTCCCCCGATAGAATATTATCCAGAACACATCCAAGGTAATTCACAGAGGATTTTGAAGAGATTGGTGTCTGACCAATCTTTACTATGAAATTAGGTGACTTTCCCGATTTAATTCGTGACCCTAAAAGGATTGCCTCTGTCTTTCCTAAATGAAGGGAAAGTTTGTTATTCGAGAGCCACCTCGCAACCTTTTGAACCTCTGTGCTCAAGGAATCTTCCACAACTACCTTTTATTTGTGGGATACTACAAATACTACAACACTCCCCTGCGGGACACCACATGTAATAGATTTTGGCCTGGATAACGTCCCATTGACATCTACCATTTGGTGTCTATCTGTAAGATAGGATTAAACCCACCTACAGGCCATATCATTAAAACCCAGAGCTTTTAATTTGTAAATTAAAATGCTATGATCTACCGTGTCGAACGCCTTTTGCAGGTCTAACATAACCATTCCGCAGAGTTTACCTAAGTCAATTTCCTTTCTGATTTTGTCTGTCAGAAACAACAGGCAGGATTCGGTAGAGTGAGGTTTTCTAAATCCTGACTAATAGAATAAATGAAAAGAGTGATCAGCACGCCACTCTTGCCTGGCACCTTGCCTGACACCCTGCTTGACGCCATCTTGTGTATAGGGATTATGTCTTATTTTATGTCTATTCCATACTGTTGAGACAGCTGTGTCGTAAGTTTAGAAATACAATCAGCTACTCTCAGCCACTGTTGCCCAAGAGTTGAGGACCTCCAATATGGCTGCCAGAAAGTGTTTTACATCCTCTTAAAGCCCTCTATAGGATGGGAACCAACCTCACAACCTTTCTATCCACAGCCATACATGACTCTACTTGCCCACTGCCACTGTTGGGACATAACAGTCTATCTCAGTGGCACTGCTGGCTCTCTATCCATGGTGATCCAGTTTACTCTGGACCTGTTCCCATGCACACCACACTTGGGGTCCCAACTGATGCTAGGCCAGCAAATACTGTTGAAAAGAATTAGTTTGCCCACATGTTTAGTGTTCACTCAGGCATGAGTTTGTTCTTCCGTACTTCTGAGGAGCAGCCATCGTGTTGTATTCACAATGCAGCCAAAGCACAGAGTGTATGAAGCTCTGTTTATGCTCAGGGTGAGTCTCAGTACTGGCTTTTATCCACTTAAGCACTGTTCAAAACAGTGTTACAAAGCGCTTGAATGACAGGACAAAAAAAAAAAATCAAAAGCAGGGCTACAGACGAATGTAAAAATATCTTTTGTGTGACAAAAAAAAGAGATTCTCACAGAAATAAAAAGACAGAAAAATATTTATATTTGTTGTTTCCAACCTTCAACATTTCCCTCAGTCCATCTACCACCCCACTTCAATCCATAATTTCCTTATCCTTATAAATTGAAACAATTGCTTTCATAATGCTGCCATAATAAATCCCATTTAAGAATATTTTATATATTATTGTATAGAATGTAATTAGTTCATGATGCCATAGAGTGTATGTGCCTATAAAGGTGGACAAAATAAGGGAATAAGGGCTCCAGGTTTTGTGCTCCTTACACCAGGTTATGCATCTTTGATACAAGTGGTTTCTGAATGGTAGCTCTGCCATAAATGCCAGGCTGTAAAGCTAGGTGTGTGTCCACTCCCTGTATATTTAGAAGATCATTTAAATGTTAATTTGAATTGCTACATCAATCAATCAGGAACGGTGATGGTTTTATTATAAGAATCTATTCAACTCTGACTTAAAGACATCAAGGAAAGTGTTTGATGATTTTGTTGGTTTAAATCATCCCCCAATCTCACCAGTGTATTATAGATATGTAGTCATGTACAGTAGTACAAATTTACTAGGATCTTGCAATCCTCTTTGCATTATTTGTCATAACTAAAGATTATTTCACACATCCCCCAGAAATTAAACCTGTGCAAATGGATTGGATTTTTCCATATAGGGAGAACATAAGACAAAAGTATTTTAAAGACTTTAAAGATAAATTAAATTGTTTGTGTGCTGCTTATGCAGTACTCCACAGGTTAAAACAAAACAACACAAACTTTTGCACAGTACTGTATATGTGCAAGTAATAAACACAAATAAATACAAAAACAAACAAATACATAAATAAATAGATAAATATAAATGTCTGAATTTATTATTTTTTTTATTTATCTCTACATATATATCTTAATGTATTAATTTCTGTATTTATTTACTTCTGTATATTCATTAATCTATTCTTTTTTGTATTTACTCATATTTGTATTGTATAAAGTTCTGATTCATTGGATTGATCATGTTAGACTTCAGATCTGAGGGTCGTGCCACTGACCATTTCACACTAGGGTTCATAACATTGGTTGATAATACCTGCACAATACGATGCTGTATCTTTTATATTTCCTCCTATTTGTATGTAAAGCACCAGGCTGGCTTTGGAGTCTCTGATCTACAGAACAAGAAGCAGTCGAATTTGCCTTGTGAACAGTGTGCTTTTTAAATTAACTTGATGTGCCTACATATAACTTTACTTAACCCATGAATAGTGTAGCCTATGTATTGTCTGTTCAAATTAAAGGTGTCACCTTACACCTAGATATTGCATGCATAATATTGCATCAAAAGTATATGTACACTGTAAAATATGATAGCCCCATTAAGTTATGTGAATTTATTTCTTCTCTTTAATTCCACTTGTCATGACAAGGTTTGGATATTGAACTCAGTTTTTAAATGTTAAACTTGAAGTTATCCATTGACTTGACTAATTGTGAGTTCTGTCCGGGTTGTCAACATTCATTTAACTCATGTCTGTAAGTTATAAGTTGAAAAAAGGGAAACAGGAATGGGGGGGGGGGGCGGCGTCCTGGGGATGCCCCGTCTTTGGTTTCCCAGCATGCATTGGGAGACTGTTGACTTTGCCATTGTCTTTTGTTGCTCTTTTTCATGCAAATAATTCATGTTCATGGAGATAATGTTTTGCAGGGATTTGTTTGTTTATGTTCTTTATTTTTGTTGGAAAGCTTGTTGTTGTTCCTCTTCATCTCTCTGACCACTTCTTCATGTCCTACACTCTCTCTCTCTCCTCACCCCCCTCCCACCCCCCCCCTACCCACATGGTTTCTTCTCGTCGCAATCTCCGCTCGCTCTCCCCCACTGATCTTTCCTCTTCTGTTCTCTCTGCTCTCCCTGCCCCTGAATCTTTTTCTCTTCTATCCCCTGATTCTGCCACTGATCTTCTTCTCTCTACTCTGTCCTCTTCTCTGGACCATCTCTGTCCCCTCACCTCCAGGCCTGCACACCAAACTCCACCTGCCCCTTGGTTGTCGGACTCAGTGCGTACTGAGAGACGAAGCCTGAGAGTGGCCGAGCGCAAATGGAGAAATGGCAACCTCCCGGAGGACCTTCTTACCTTCCAATCTCTCCTTTCCATCTTCTCCTCCTCTCTCTCTGCTGCTAAAGCTGCTTTCTTCTGTACTAAAATTCAATCTTCTGCTTCCAACCCTAAAAAACTCTTTGAAACTTTCTCTTCCCTCCTCCAACCCCCACCCCCTCCTCCCACCTCCTCCCTCCGCCCTGACGACTTCGCCAACTTCTTCGACAAGAAGGTCAACGATATCCGATCCTCCTTCCCTCAACCCCCCGGCTGGTGCCCTGCGCTCCAACCACACCTGTCTGCCTTCCACCCATCCATCCCCACCTCCCTCCCTATCCCATCTTTCTCCCCTCTCCCCGGACGAGGTCCTTCGCCTTGTTACATCCAGCCGCCCCACCACCTGCTCCCTTGACCCGGTCCCATCCACTCTGCTCCAGTCTTCTGCACCTGAGCTTCTTCCCTTCCTGACCCACCTCATCAACACCTCTCTGGCGTCTGGATGCTTTCCCGCTGCTTTCAAGACTGCCAGAGTCACCCCCCTTCTGAAGAAACCAACACTTGACCCCTCTGAGGTGAAGAACTACAGACCGGTTTCCCTTCTACCCTTCCTATCGAAAACCCTTGAACGTGCTGTCTTCAATCAACTGTCCCTGTACCTCCACCAGAACAACCTCTTGGATCCCCACCAGTCTGGGTTCAAAGTGGGTCACTCGACCGAGACTGCCCTCCTGGCAGTGACTGAGTCGCTCCATGCCGCTAGAGCGATCTCTCTCTCCTCTGTCTTGATACTCCTGGACCTGTCTGCAGCGTTTGACACGGTGAACCACCAGATCCTCCTCTCCACCCTTGAGGGGATGGGTGTCTCAGGCTCTGCACTCTCCATGTTTGCATCCTACCTGACGGATCGCTCCTACCAGGTGACGCTGAGAGGGTCTGTGTCAGAACCACGTAGGCTCACTACTGGGGTTCCGCAAGGCTCGGTTCTAGGTCCTCTCCTCTTTTCCCTCTACACAACATCTCTCGGTTCTGTTATCCATTCCCACGACTTTTCCTACCATTGTTATGCAGATGACACCCAGCTGATCCTGTCATTTCCCCCTTCGGACACACAAGTGGAGGCACGCATTGCTGCATGTCTGGCAGACATCTCGGAGTGGATGTCGATGCACCACCTGAAGCTCAACCTGGACAAGACTGAGCTGGTGTTCCTCCCGGGGAAGGGCTGTCCGCACCGAGACCTGGCCATCACCATCGATGATGTTGTGGTGACGTCAACTCGGACTGCAAGGAATCTGGGTGTGACCCTGGACGACCAACTGTCGTTCTCGGCAAACATCGCATCAGTGACACGCTCCTGCAGATTCCTCCTCTACAACATCAGGAGGATTCGCCCCTTCCTCACTGACAAGACAGCGCAGGTGCTCATCCAGGCTCTTGTTATCTCCCGCCTGGACTACTGCAACTCCCTCCTTGCTGGTGCCCCGGCGTCGGCCATCAGACCTCTGGAGCTTGTCCAGAAAGCTGCGGCTCGACTTGTGTTCAACTGCCCCAAGTTCTCCCATACAACAACCCTTCTCCGTTCTCTACACTGGCTCCCTGTAGCAGCTCGCATCCAGTTCAAGACCCTGGTGCTAGCCTACAGGGCAGTGAAAGGAACTGCTCCGTCTTACCTGCAGGCTATGGTCAAGCCCTACACCCCCGCCCGACCACTTCGTTCTGCTGCCTCGAGGCGACTGGTTGCCCCGTCGCTCAGAGGGCCCTGCGGCCGATCTACATGGTCACGGCTCTTCTCTGTCCTGGCCCCGCAGTGGTGGAATGAACTCCCCACTGATGTCAGGACAGCAGAGTCGCTGCCCATCTTTCGCCGCAGGCTGAAAACCTACCTCTTCAGGAAACACTACCCTGACCCTTCCTCCTAGCCATGACTACTTGTCGTCACTTATGTGCCTGAGCTCTTGTTTACTGGCTCTTGGATACACTTGGATACACTTATTTGTCTTAGCTCTTGTTTACTGGCTCTTCGATACACTTATTTGTCTTAGCTCTTGTTTATTGAGTTCACTTATTTGTCTTAGCTCTTGTTTTATTCGATTCTCTATTTGTCTCATTTGTTAAGATAAGTAGGTTGCTAACTTATTGCACTCTTACATTAACACTAGTTATGCTCTTAGTTGCTTGTTTAGGAAGGAAATGCACTTATGATTTCTGGTGACTAGTAGTTTTCTTACCTACCTTTGTTGAATGCACTTATTGTAAGTCGCTTTGGATAAAAGCGTCTGCTAAATGACTGTAATGTAATGTAATGTAATGGTTTGTGGTGATTGACACCATGGGTGTGGTTCATAGTGGGGGAGCTGACCTACCATTTGACATTAAATGTGTATAGTATTGCAATTGCTGCATGCTGCTATGAAAGCTAGTTGTGTGGTTATGAGGTTACTTTGCTCACAGTGACAGTGCTTCTTTTAAGTGGGTGGTGTATGGGGTTTTGAATATGCCTATGTAACTGGTTTGAGGACAGGCAAAGTGCTTGTGTAACTGGTTTGAGGACAGGCAAAGTGCTTGTGTAACTGGGCATAGGTGATGGAGGATGACAATGATTAACTTTTATTCAGAGGGATACAAAATTTTGATTTTTATTTAGAAATAACAGTTGCTCCACCGTGTGAGGACTCAGCCGGTTTCTTTTTTGTTACAATGTCCCCTGCTTTAGGGAACTGATGACGCAGGGGTGCACAAAATGCCTAAGCATACCTGAAGTATTGTTATTGTACATCAATTCCTTGGTGCACAACAAGCACTTCACCTTAAGAATAAAATACATTGTTAAAAAGGAAAGTAAGGACCCTCCCAAGCAATTCAATGTAGATATAATAGACATGATATCTGTATCTAGTTATGACATGACACCTATGCATATAAGACATACCTTATTGGGAGAAATTAAATCAAAGTATGCCCATACTGGGGAAAATCTACTCTTTCTCTGTGGCTCCATCTCACTGCTATCTCAACACTATCTCAACACTATCTCAACACTATCTCAAAAGTCTCCTGTCCTACTACAACCCACGAATTATGGGGGGAATTTCTTTTCTTATATCCGTGATTCAAAACTGCCCGCCAAAACCGAATCCATTCCTGAAGCACGTACGTGAATGAGGCTTCAAACGTCATTGTGACGTAATGACGTAAAAATGATACATGCCCCGATACATAGGTTCGCGAGAAACTGCCCTACGTTCTCGATACGCGCTTCGAAGCCCCGGTATCAAGCGTAACATCACTACTCAGCTCACCACATTATAAATGTGTACTAAAATAAGGACTTCTAGTTTAAGTATTGCATTCACTCACTCTTGTCTTTAATTGTTTGCAGGACACAAACCAGAACAGAGGAACAGCTGCTCTACTTGGTTTTGTATGTTTGTTTGACAAGATAAAGCAAGTTTTCTTGAGTGGATAATTTAACATAGTTAGTTGTTTTAACTCAGAATATCAAGTTTAAACAACAAATGACCATTAGTTAAACAACTTGTATAACTTGTATAACTTGTATAACAAAGCTTATCTTCAAGTTGAGTTTACTCACGTTTTTAAGGCAGCAGGTGAACTTTAACCAACCAGTTTAACCAACTTGACATTTTTTACAGTGTATGTGAATGATTGATAATTAAATAAATAATGAATAAATAATAATAATAATAATAATATTCCCCGGCTTTGGATGTTGTCCTTAGCCAATGACCTTACTTCAACGTTTGTGGTGGCTTAAATAATTCTTTTTTTTTTGCTTTTGATGGACTAAAATAAAATAAAATCTGCAGAATTTTCCCACTTGGTAGGAAGATAGCAACCACAATCTATTTTTCTTTAATGCATGGTGCTCACTTTATTACAAAACTGTCCCTTCTACCACCTTAGCTCTTACTTACATAACTGATCACTGCTGCATCACAGGAAGACTGTGATAGGGCTCTGACCCCCTGCACTCCTCACTGGGCTACTGCTTGTAATGCTGGTGATTGAGGAATTGAAGCTTACTGTGCTGCTGTAGGACTGCTGTAAGTGGCTCTGAATAAGTGCGTCAACTAACTACCTAAAATTGAAATGCATATACTCGGCTGAAGTGCATGTGACATCAGTACAGATTCAAGTGACACAGTTGCCCTTGTAATCTCTGTCTCTCTCATCCCCTGGATGCTGACCAGGCGCTTTCCACTTCCTTGCGCTGCGCGTCACGGCGCACAATCCCCATAATTATTTCTATGAATATCCTATACGCTATTAATAGATCTGCTCACTGTGAACCCCGGGGGTGTCAAATCACAAAACCCTAATGTGTGGCAAAGTTTGCCACACGCCAAAACCTCCAAACCTTGTATCGATTCCATTTCTGGGGACAAAGTGGATAAATGAATGATGAGTGACAGTTTCTAAAAAATATTATTATTATTATTATTATGATAATTATGGTTATGATTATGATTATGATTATGATTATGATTATTATTATTATTATTATTATTATTATTATACGTCAGCAAAGTATCAGCTGATGTAATGTTTTTAGATAGGCCTATAACTTCCAAAGAGAACATTTTAGAAAATAGAACATTTTGCTTAACATTTGCTCCTCGTTATAATGATAAAAACGACAAGATTAAATTCACTAGGTGTTTTAACTTCTAGAAATAGCAACTGGTAGATCTACTTAACAGACCTCCCTATCAGAAAAGAAACACATAACAGACCTCCCTATCAAAGAACACATAACGTACCATATACGTAGGCTACTGTTTGAACTACAACATCCTCCCCGCTCCTCGCTTCTCAACATCCACTTGCTATATGCTATGCTGTACTGTCGCGTGAAAAGATGTGAGCGCGCGCGCTGTGCGTGCAGGGTTATCGCAGCAGCGCCGCGCGGTACCAGAGCGTAGGGTGGGTTGATGTGTGGAGGTGAACATCTTTCTTACAATACGTTCCCCTTGATAGTTATTTCAGCCTTGTGTTATTTGGCACCACTGAATTGAAAATGCAAGCAATATAACCTAACAGCACGACACGGCTCCGCGCGCACACACACACACACACCACACAGATGTGTCACAACCGCCGCGTGCCACTGCGGTAAAACAGCTCTCCGGTGCCGGAAGGCTGCTCATCCGCGAGCCCCTCCTGTGACGGAAACTTTAATTCATCCGAATGAGTTCATGGATTTGCGCGTGCCGGTGTCAGACTATGTAATGGACACGGGGATTAATCTCACGAGAGCTCGTTTACGCTGTTCCTACCGGACGTTTCTCTGCAGCGGAGGCAGGCCGGCGGCCGAGAAACGTCAGCTTTAGCGCGCTCAGGACCACAGTACAGGACACTCCTCCGTTTATCCCGGTTCCCGCGGTTATGGCGGCGAGGTAGCGGTCGCGTGGTTGCCGTGGAAACGAGGCGAACCTTAGGTTGACAGTTGTATGCCCCGCTCGGATCGTAACAGTCGACTCGTGCAGGACAGCGGGTTTGTCACATTCACATGGGCGAAGACAAGGCTCGTTTCTGGACCCGGACAGGACAACACGGAGAGAGCGGAGTGTCTCTAGACGCCGACCGAGAGAAGAGCTATGCGGAGCTGTTCGAGCAGCTGGACCTGAATAAAGACGGCAGGGTTGACATCAATGAGCTCAGGACTGGACTGGCGGCCCGGGGTTTACACCGCAAAGAGGCGGAGGAGGTGAGACCCAAGACGGGTGGTTTACTCCAGACGAGAGTGACTGGCAGCTAATATTAGACGGTGTCGCGAGCACCTAGAATCAAATGAATTACAACACATACCCCCTCTAATCCCATCCCATTCAAATCTGCTTTACTGGTATGACAGGAAAGAGACCTATATGTAGTGATGTAGTGGTAAATAAGAAGGTGGCTGAACTATAGTGAGTCGAACAACAGCCAATAGAAACAAAAATCCAATTATCTTTTAAGAAAAGCATTATTTTATTCATTTTTGTCTTAAAATACCCTCTCTATATTCTCATGTAATTTACCTCAGTCTGATACAAAGTAGACAGTTAAACACACTTAAACGCAATTCACCCACCTTTTTAGTCTGACGTGAATTAGTGTGAAGTAGTGTAATTTGTTTTGTTCATGTCTGTGTGTTTTATTTAGTTTATAATGCTCACCACCTGGAGGTCATAGTTTAACCCTCCTTTTTATTTACTTTGATATTTACTCCCTGGGCCTGTGTTGTCAAAGCAATATTGTATGTCAGTTCAGGTAATATCATAAATATTAGCAAATGACAAATGGTTGTTAAAAACAGTCAATAAATCTCAGTGTTATCATCAATTTAATAGCTGAACATTAAATACTATTTCAAACCAATCCAACTGTTATTACATTACATTCATACATACATTATATTTATCATAAGGTCCTCCTTGTGTGTATGTAGGATGAAAAATGAGGATGGGAGGGAGACAGCAATACTATATATATTTTTTCGTAAGCATTTTCACTTCTCCCTTATCAGGTGACATTCAGCCACAAACATTGCTGCTTCATTTACACGATTTAAAGTAATAATAATAGTAATAAGAGTCTTGTTTCTTTTATTTTGGCGATGTCTTTGGTGATAAGCAGTCACTGCTTTGGTGTTTTGCACTGCATTTCCCAGGAATCACTTCGCAACAGTGTCAGCAGTACTTTGATGTCACTGGACAAATATATCAAATGGATTTTATAAAACGATGTGATAACTGTTTAGTTACATTATTACTGTATATTTATTATAATCAATAGCCACAAGCAAATACTCAACCAATAACTACTTTATATCAACAAAAAATAGTGACTGCTTACAGTAACGCTTATAGCGAACTTACCAGTCCAAAAGAAAAAGAGCCACATTTGCATCTTTCCACAGTCCGTTCTCATCCTTCAGTGATTTTCATCTTGGAAATGCATTGGTGAAGTTGGAGATGGTAACTTTCCATTTTAGCACAATTGCCTTGAGCGATTAATATGTTTCTTTTTCCTCTAATTTTCTGTTGATGAAGTTTGTGTTTCTGTAGGTGGCGCTCTTTTCTTTGTTTGTTCAGCCGTGGTGGCTATCGTTGCTCATGCTAAATATCCAGTTCTTCTTTGATTTATTCCAAAAAAAACCGCTGATGCTGACAGAAATGTAAAACTCATCATTTCCTGTGTGGGCAGATCTTTTCCCAGTAAAGACCTAGCTACAACTTTTTTGATCTGAATAAAGAGTACTGGTCATGGAATTCTTGGAATGGTAGAGGTGTATTGGGAAAGTCAGGGAATTTTACAAATGCGTCACTTTACAGGAATATAGCAGTATTTTCCAACTTGTTTCACACATTCACTCTTAGTTATGGAAAGTCATGGACATGTCATGGAATTTTACATCAGGGCCACAGTGGGAACCCTGTCACTGTCTACTATGCATGCTCTACTCTAGATGGGGCATACACCACTGTTTCCTTAAATAGTCCCGTAAAACAGTGTAATCAACCCCCTTTGGACCAGATAAACTTTTTATTATGATGTTTAAAGGCCTCTCATAGGTCAATTACTAATTTGTGTGGCCTAGTTTTAGCCCCTCCCCCCTTTACTGTCACACACACATACCCAGGCAGCCTGTCCCAGTTTGCAGAGGAGTCCAGCCTTTTGCTGGATGAATATTTTAACAGTCTATCTGTAACACAAACCTGGTCCACTAGTGACCTTCACTGACCACTAAATATCACACTAGTCATCTACTGTTACTGCATTTGTGGAGTATTTTAATAATAATAACTAATGAGATGATATAACATACCACAAACACAAACAATTTGAAAAATTCCACAAAAGCAGTCAAGTAAATGAGAAAAGAATTATAAAAATGTAAGGTTATAAAAGTAGGTTTTCAGCTGAGATTTAAAAGAGCAGACAGTATTGGTAGTCCTGACAGAGTCTGGAAGGCTGTTCCGCCTTAACAGCAAATGCCCAATCACCTTTAGTTTTCATCCAAGACCTTGGAAAAACAAGAATGGCTCTACCAGAGGTGTGTTGTGGAACCTGCGACTTGTTTTTGTCAAGAGCCTTGCTGCAGCACCGATTGGAACCGGGTCACTGAAGATTAGGCATTGCCATAGTCAATCTTGTTTTCTCCAACTGAGAAACATTGCTAAAATTTCATTAGTTTTTGTCTCTTTAGTTATTTGAGTTCAGTTCAGTTACTCAGTTCAGTTATTTTTTTTAACTTGTTGCTCAAAATTCTTATATGGATCTAAAATGGATTAGGGTTATTGGAAATCTTTGGAAGTGGATTTAACATTGCAAGCTAGTGGACCAATACACTGCTGAAGGTTGCTTGTTATTTCATGACAAGTGGACTAATGGCAAGGACCTCTTTCAGTTATGTTGGAGAAAGGTTTGTGACATCCAAACTTACTAACTGCAGACAGAGATAAAGCTGTATATCATCAGCATAGCTGTGGTAACAGATACCATTAAAACAACAAATAATATGAACGAGGGGAAGCATGTACAAAGAAAACACAATTGCGCCTAAGTATAGACCCTTGAGAATCCACATTAAGATAGGGTACAAGATGGGACATAGTGAACATAGACTGAACATTTTCTGTTTCATAGGTGTGATGCAGACCAGTCAAGGGCAGTCCCTGAGCCAACCACTTTCGCCATCACTCCTCTGGGATGTGCAGTGCAAAAACACCACAGCAATGATCACTTAGCACCAAAGAAATAGACAAAATATAAAAAATAAGGACCTAACAGATACCATAAAATGAACTTTAGATGTGGAGTTCCTTTGATTGACAATATTTGATCTGTGTGAACTCACCTTCTCACTTGGACCTCCCCTGTGATACATTAGCTCACTTTAAAGTCACACTCAGTTTAGCTGGTGAATGTCCTTTTGGCATTTAATGCCTCTGATTTTATATTGATATGACACTGGAACTTGTAATCAGCCTGTACAGAGACAGTAGTTGTTTATTCAGCTTTCTTCATTTGATCCTTGTGAGTCGAACAACAGCCAATAGAAACAAAAATCCAATTATCTTTTAAGAAAAGCATTATTTTATTCATTTTTGTCTTTAAAATACCCTCTCTATATTCTCATGTAATTTACCTCAGTCTGATACAAAGTAGATGTAGTGACAGTTAAACACACTTAAACTCAATTCACACTGCTTTGGTGTTTTGCACTGCATTTCCCAGGAATCACTTCGCAACAGTGTCAGCAGTACTTTGATGTCACTGGACAAATATATCAAATGGATATCAAATGGATAGTTGTTTATTCAGCTTTCTTCATTTGATCCTACCTATGGGCCTGCACTAACTGTAGTTTAGAATTACCTGGAAGACAATTCTTTGCCCTTTCCTGGGTCTTGTGACACTGATCCTATGCTGTTTATGTGTCTTTACGAGGCAATGCGTGAGCAAACGGATCAATTCCAAAGGCTTTTTTACGTTACATTCCAGTTATTTAGCAGACGCTTTTATCCAAAGCGACTTACAATAAGTGCATTCAACATAGGTAGGTAAGAGAACTACTAGTCACCAGAAATCGTAAGTGCATTTCCTTCCTGAACAAGCAAAAGCATAACTAGTGCTTCTCTTTTGTGGTTGATATTTTAAAGTAGGAGGGAGTAGTAGGATTTTAAGAGTGTTCTTCCTGAAAAGTGCAGTAATAAAAAATAAATAAAGACAGACAGACAGACAGACAATAAAAAAAAAAAATAAGACAAGAAAAAGCCAGATATGGGTTGCTAATTATTGCTTACAGTTACTTGGTCAAGGTTCTTCATGGTCCTTTAACATTAGTTTAGTTTCTTCCTTCTCAAACTTTGAAGTTATCTTTAGTATCCCATAATGCAGCAGGGCCTGTCCTCTAAAATCTCCCCTGGGGGGGGGGGGTTTCCGACACTCACAGCTCAGAGACACAGCTCTGGAGCAGAGTATGGCTCAATGAGTCTGGCTCAAGTGCTAAATAGGTTTTATGATGGTGTATATCCTATTTGTTTAATGGGGAATGTGATTGTGCCAGATTAATAGGAGACTGTGGAAAAGACTTGTATCATCTCAGTCTCAAGATTCAGCACCATGGACAGTGCAAATAGTGCAAAAAGTGGCCTCAGCCTCAAAAGCCTCACAGGGAGGAAGGGAAATGATCCACTAGCTACTATCATGCAATTAGAGTTTTTTTGGGGCTGCATATCCACTTTCAGATTAATACAGAACAGGGTTATTTGTACAATATGCATCATACCCATACCAACACTCTCTGCTGTAGCCGGTCTGTTTATGGCTCATGTCCATAAGCTTATTGAATACAACTTGCAGACAAGCTAGGATTGACAATTTTGTTGAGCTAGTTAACCAATATATTTTTGGATGCAATCTATTTGCATCCAAACAGCGCAGCCAAACAACCAAACACGATTGTACTAATGGTGGCTAAAGTTTACCAAGCCTGACAAGTTCGACAGACTTATAAAACACTGGTCCCAACAAATAACTTTAAGATGAGTCCTGACTCCAACCAATAACTTTACTTTTACTTTACTTTACTTTTAATGACTCCAGCTTTAGTTTTCTTCTTCCACGCCCAACAAACCCATGGCTAGCCATCATTAGCTAACTAGCAGTGAATATACTAACCAGACTAATTTGGTAAATTAAATCAAAACATGGTGACACTTACAGATTCCAATTTTGCAGATGGGTCACGTACCTGATGAATTGCTCCATCTTTAAGCTTCAATTTAGATGCTAATCCTGCCTTTGCTCAAGCAGTCTGAGGACTGATCATTACACAGAAAAAAACTGTAGCCGTTGCCATTAAAAATAAAATGAATCCACTTTGTCCTGGCATTTTCACGTGTTGGGAGTCTGTGCAGGGATCTATGTTACTGCCTGCATCCTACAAAATAATAACTGGAGAGCTGATATATCTCCTAGATATATCGTTGTTTTAGCTTCACTTGTCGGAAAGTAATGGTGCATTCCCGTGTACTCAGAAAAAACGGCGTCCGAATGTGATATGCGCTTCTCTTCACTAATGGCGCTGTAGTAGTTGATGTTGAGTTTAGATTCTTGTAACATTCTGAGACTTACCATACAAACATGAGTTTGCTGCGGGCAATTTTTTTTTTTCCCGAGCAGATGTACTGGAACACATTTAGATTGGAAGTTAGGAATACCGACTCGGAAATATCAATTTCCGAGTACAATGGAATGCACCATAAGCAACGGCTTGCGGCACTGACGTGAGCTGTCAGTGCCAATCCCACGTGAACCAATCCCACATAAATGGGATTGGTTGTTCAACTGGACGTGGGCATGCTCTGAGAGGGGCAGGATTTGTACCTTATGACGTCCAAAGGAACCATTTTCTGAAACTGGCCGTTTTCTATCTTTGGCACCGTTTTGGGAAAAAGGAAAATACAGAAAAACGGGTTGACTTCCAGATTTCAAATTTTCTCAGCTGCTTAGGGAAGTAATTTCCTGTGGAACATGTATAAGCGGCAGGAATAAACCATTTTCCATTATATGGGACCTTTAAAATGGTCTTAAAATCAATTCCAGGTAGCATTAATAAGGTCTTATAAAGTAAAATGTTTGGGCTCTGATGAATCTGATTAATCCATGTTTGATTTGAATTGTCACAGCTCCAGCCCCGACCCCGTGTTTTTACCTCCCTTGTGTCTCCACCTCCCCTGTCTGTCTGTGTGTGTGGCGTGGGTGTGGCTCCCTCTCCCGGCCCTGCCTTTCCTCCACACCTGCCGCCTATCAAGCCATCAGCCCAGCAGCATATATACCCCCGCTCTCCAACCACTCGTCACCAGATTGTTCCGCCAACTACCGTGGTAGTCACTCTTTCGGCCACTCTAGACTTCCAGTGATAGTTATTTCCTTGTGTGCTTCCTTGCCCGACTAACCCCATCCTCTTATCCCCCAAGATCCCCTGAACGCCTCCTTCCTCGTGTCTCCTCGCCGCTACCCACCAGCCTGCCTGTTTTCCTCGCTCCTGCCTCATCTGCCTGCCCCAGCTCCATCCAGCCCAGCCTCTGCACCCCCCACCACCCCTTCACCTGCTCCTCCATTAAAACCGCTTTTCCCTTACTCCCTTGTCGTGGTCTGTGTTCTGGGTCCTACAACAACCGCAATCCCTGACAGAACAATCTGGCCAGCATTGGCCCAGCAGACTCCGACACCCTGAAGCAAGCCATCGCAAACCAGGGACAACGCCTAGGCCAACACGAACAGGCACTGCAAGCTGCCCTGGATCAGCTTAAGAACCTTTCCTCTGCTCTGGCTCCTCTCCGCTTGGGACCAACCATGGCCGCAGATTCCTCTCCACCCCTAGCAGCCTTCCTCCCAGGTCCTCCTGCCTCCTCTCTCTCGGAGCCACATGTACCACCCCCATCCAAGTATTCCGGCAACCCCTACACCTGCTGTGAGTTTTTAATTCAGTGTAGACACACTTTTAATGTCCAACCGTCCTGCTATGGGAGCGAAGCAGCAAATGTAGCTTTTATTGTTAATCAGTTGGAAGGAGCCCTGCTTAGCCTATACAATGCTCTGTATGAGCAGGACTCTCCCACAGCGCAGTCATTTGTAGCTTTTTCTGCCGAGCTCAAGCGTGTGTTTGACCACCCCATAAGGGGACAGCAAGCAGGGCAGCACCTGCTAAAACTCCGACAGGGCAAGCTCAGTGTACCAGAATATGTAGGCAAGTTCTGCAGCCTTGCCATCGAGTCCGGCTGGAATGACAGCGCCCCTTATTACCGCTTTCCAGAGCGAACTTAGCCGAGAAGTGAGTAGGGAGGTGGCGCTCTCCAGCGATACGGGGAGTTTAGATGAGGCTATTCAGCTAGCAATCAAGGCTTCCGACCTAGCTGCACAGTGGCGAGTCAAAAAGGAGGAGGCTCATCAGTGACTGCGGGGACACTGCGACACAGTCCTTCATTAGATTCGACGCCTCCCTCCTCTGGTCCAAAGAGACTCTCCCTGTGCTCGCTTTGGTGGACTCCGGAGCCAATGCCAGCTTTATCGACTCCACGCTGGTTTCACAGGCCGGAATCCCCACCGAACCTCTCCCTTCCCCGCTGACGGTCAACGCACTGGATGGCAAGCTCCTGGCCCAGATCACGCACCGCTCTGCACCTTTCATGTTGGTCCTGTCAGAAAACCACCGGGAATGTATCCAGCTCCACATCATCTCCTCTCCCCACGCTTCAGTGGTGTTGGGCCGGCCCTGGTTGGCGCTCCACAACCCTCACATTGACTGATCCTCTGGTTCCGTGATCAGCTGGAGCGTGTTTTGTCACTCCCACTGTCTCCTGTCTGCTCTAGCACCTAATAAGTCCACTACCGTTCCTGTCCCTGAGCCTCCCGACCTCTCTTCTGTTCCCCCAGATTATCACAACCTCGGAGAGGTGTTTAATAAGCAACGGGCCCTCTCCCTACCCCCTCACCGACCCTACGACTGCGCCATCGATCTGCTTCCCGGAGCTCCCCTGCCTACTAGCCGCCTCTACAACCTCTCTCGCCCAGAGAGGGAGGCGATGGAGACGTACAGTACTGTGCAAAAGTCCTAGGCACCCTAGATTTGTTAATATGAATATGAATTTTTATTTATTCTTTTCTTTGTTTTTTCTTTACATTACTGCTCTTTATAGTCAAATTTTGATATTTAGGAACTTTTAATTTCATTATTTCTGAAATCAAATCAAATCACATTTTTTTGTATAGCCCTTAATCACCGTTACAGTCTCTAAGGGCTTCACAGTGCCCAACATGTGAAAATAATAAATGATTAGTACACAACATCCCCCAGCCTTAGACCCTCACAGAGGACAAGGAAAAACTCCCACAAAAACCTTATTGGAAAATTGGGAGAAACCTTGGGAGGTGCTACTCAGAGAGGGATCCCCCTACCAGGACGGTTGGGCGTGCAATAGATGCCGAGTTTGGGCAAGCAGAGTATACACAATATATGAAAGTTCATTTTGGTGGAAAATCCAGATCTGATGGGGCGGCATCACAGCATCTTCGCTGTACGGATTTGTTTTATACGTGCCTAAGACTTTTGCACAGTACTGTATATCCACGACTCCCTGGCAGCGGGGCTGATCAGGCCCTCCTCGTCTCCCGTCGGCGCAGGCTTCTTTTTCGTGGAGAAGAAGGATCACGTTCTGCGCCCCTGCATCGACTTCCGGGGACTAAATAACATCACGGTGAAAAATAAATACCCCCTGCCGCTCAGAGACCCTGCCTTTGAGCCTCTCCAACACACCACAATCTTCTCCAAGCTAGACTTCCGCAATGCCTACCACGTCATCCGGATTCGAGAAGGCGACGAGTGGAAGACTGCCTTTAACAGCGCCCTTGGTCACTTCGAGTACCTGGTCATGCCCTTTGGTCTCACCAACGCCCCAGCAGTCTCCAGGCACTTGTCAATGACGTCCTGCGTGACATGTTGAACTGGTTTGTCTTCGTCTATTTAGACGGCATCTTGATCTTCTACCGGTACAAGGAGGAGCATGTTCAGCATGTCAGGTTGGTGCTCCGTCGTCTTCTTGAAAATAAGCTGTTCGTTAAGGCTGAAAAGAGCGAGTTTCACATTCCGTCTGTCAGTTTCTTGGGCTATATCATCGAGTAGGGGCAGGTGAAGACGGACCCGGCCAAAATGCAGGCTGTGGCTGAGTGGCCCACACCCGCCTTGCGGAAACAACTCCAGCAATTTCTGGGCTTTGCTAATTTCTATCGGAAGTTTATCTGGGATTTCAGCAAGGTCGCAGCCCTACTTACCACGGCTCACCTCCACCCTCTCTCCGTTCACCTGGACCCCCGAGGCGGATGCAGCCTTCGCCCACCTCAAGCGTCTCTTCACATCCGCTCCAATCTTGAGGCATCTCCTCCCAGGTGTGGAAGGCCTTCTGCCAGGCTCTGAGTGCCACCGTCGGCCTCTCCTCCGGCTACCACCCCCAGTCCAGTGGGCAGACGGAGCAGGCCAACCAGGACCTGGAAGCGGCCCTCCGCTGCATCACCGCTCACCACCCCTCCTCCTGGAGCTCCCAACTCCCGTGGGTTGAGTACGCCCACAACTCCCTCACCAGCACCGCCACAGGTATGTCCCCCTTTCACGCGGTATTGGGCTACCAACCTCCCCTCTTCCCCGCTCAGGAGGAGGAAGTGGTGGTGCTGTCTGTCCAGGTCCACCTCCAGCGCTGCCACCGGATTTGGAAGGCTTGCTTGGCTGCTTGGCTGCTTTGCTCGGCGGCCAGAAACCAGCGCCTTGCTGACCACCGCCAGATCCATGCGCCTGTCTACCAACCTGGGCAGAAGGTTTGGCTCTCCTCCCAGGACCTACCCCTGCAGGTCGAGTCCCGGAATTTGGCCCCCCGGTACGTGGGGCCCTACGAGATCGACAAGGTCATCAACCTGGCCTCTACTGCCCCCGGCTCTGAAAATACATCACACGTTCCATGTTTCCCTGCTCAAACCTGTCTCCTCCAACCCGTTATGCCCTCCAGCCGACCTCCCTCCACCCCCCCGGATCATCGACGACCATCCTGCCTACACGGTCAAAAAAGTCATGGACATCTGCCGCCGGGGTCGGGGGTTTCCAATACCTGGTCAACTGGGAGGGTTACGACCCAGCTAAGAACGCAGCTGGATCCCTCGCCGTAACATCTCCCTCATCCGCGACTTCCACCAGGAACATCCCAACAAGCCCGGTGGGGGGGGGGGGGTACTGTCATGGCTCCAGCCCCTGTGTTTTTACCTCCCTTGTGTCTGTCTGTCTGTCTGTCTGTCTGTCTGTGGCGTGGGTGTGGCTCCCTCTCCCGGCCCTGCCTTTCCTCCACACCTGCCGCCTATCCAGCCATCAGCCCAGCAGCATATATACCTCGGCTCTCCAACCACTCGTTGCAAGATTGTTCCGCCAACTACCGTGGTAGTCACTCTCTCGGCCACTCTAGACTTCCAGTGATTAAGTTATTTCCTTGTGTGCTTCCTTGCCCGACTAACCCCATCCTCTTATCTCCCAAGATCCCCTGAACGCCTCCTTCCTTGTGTCTCCCTGCTGTTACCCACCAGCCTGCCTGTTTTCCTCACTCCTGCCTCACCTGCCTGCCCCAGCTCCATCCAGCCCAGCCTTTGCACCCCCCACCATCCCTTCACCTGCTCCTCCATTAAAACCGCTTTTCCCTTGCTCCCTTGTCGTGGTCTGTATTCTGGGTCCTACAACAACCGCAGTCCCTGACATGAATAGTCCAATGCAACCTTAATCTTTAATGGTCAAATTAATTGCTATGCATTTTTCAGAATGTCGTCACCCTATCAGTATTCAGTGCTATTTGTACAGAATCTGGTACTGTGTGAGTAGCTTTAGAATTTTAATTTGAAGCTTGCTCACTCATTTATACAATAGATGTGTTTTGGCTTGGTCTTCATTTTTTTTCGTTTTGGTTGATCCTTAATGATTTATCCACCAAAGGCAAATTTTACTTCACTTGTTAGGCGGGGACTTCGGACCCTGGTCCAATGGATATCCTGAAAGATGGGAAAACCATGAAAGGATGTGTTCTCCAATGGTTACTCAATCCCCTTGGATGTCTCTCACCCTTCATAGTTCACACAAATGCCTTAGGAGACCTGGGACTGATGCCTAGGGTGCTTATTGCTCCAGCAAATAGTAATAGGATGCAGCAAAGAATAATATAATATAAATAAGAACACAGTTGTAATCTTGTTTATTCACACTTTACTTGGTTGAGGCACTTTATTTTGTAAAGCTTTTTCCAATGAAAAGTATGAACTCTCTTATCCTTTTTACATTGCATGGCAAAGATCATATGTCATAATGTTCTCTAGACTCAAAAGTATGTGTTAGTTTTTAAATGAGCTACTTTTTATTTTTACTTAAAACATTTCTTTAAATGTAAAATTTTTACTTAAAAAAAAAGTAAAGAAGATTTTATGTAAAAATCCCCCTGTCTTATCGGTCTAAATCACAATTGGAGCTGCAGCAGAGAAGAGCGTCCCATCTCCTATTATTGAGATAGTGCAATTTTCTGACATCTGGGTGATGAAGTCATTCAAACCCTCAAAAAACCAAACGGTTATCTCCTACTGCCACTTGGGGCCGCCAAAGTGCGTTAGCTAATGCAGCTTCGAGTAGATTTTTACACCAGTAATTTTACTTCTACTCAAGTTTCAGTAACAGTACTTGTTTGTGAGTAAGATATAATGGTACTGGTCATGTGTTCTCTCTCTCTCTCTCTCTCTCTCTCTCTCTCTCCTTATCAAAAGAGAGGAGAAAATGTGTTTACAACAAGGTAAGGTTTGGTTTATTTTTTCACTTTTCATGGGAGCGCACTGCCTTACACTCTTTCCTCTTCTCCCCTCACTCTTCCCAACCCTCTACCCTCTGTCGGCTCCACTCTCACTTTCTCCCATCACTTTGCTGCCAACACTCTCACTGTGTATCCCAATACACCGCTGGCTGATCTCACCCGATCCATACCTGTGCTCACCTCCCCCTGAATCGCTTCACCCTCTACCCCAACAGATAGTGCGTGAGAGTGACATCAACCATGATGGCTTACTGGACTTTGAGGAGTTCTCCCAGTGGCTACGGGCTCACGAGAAGAGGCTGCAGCTCATTTTCCACAACCTTGACCGCAACAATGATGGTGTGGGCATGCTAAACACACGCACACACATAGGCTACATGTAACATGTAAATGTAATATAACTACATGTAAGGAACAACACTGTTTGTAGGTCGCATTGATGTGGGGGAGATCCAGCAGTCGCTGCACAACCTCGGAGTGGAGGTCTCCATGGAGCAGGCCTCCAGAATACTGCAGAGGTATGTGAGAGTGTGAGAGATTGAGATTGTTCTTCAAAAAGGAAAGATGCAAGGATAGTAGTGCTTCAGATATCCCCAAAGAGCCACAGGTGCTCTTAAATGCCAAGCATTGTACTGGAACGAAAGGGAAAAAAAGGATATATTATGACCACATAATGTTCTTGAGTACACAAATCCAAGTACAAAAACAGCTTTGCCTTCATCAGCATGTTCAACACACAACATTAATTTTCCATACCTGCCTATTCCTATTCAGGGTCACAGGAGGGCTGGAACCTGTCCCAGGTTTGGGCAGAAGGCAGGGAAACACCCAGGACAGGTCACCATATACACAGATAAACACAACTCACATCTATGGGTAATTTAGAGACATCTTTGGATTGTGGGAGGAAGCCCAAATGAACACAGGCAGAACATGCAAACTTCACACAGAAAGCCCTGGGAGCTTCTTGCAGTGAAGCAACACTGCGAGCACTGAGACAATTGACCTTGCAGACCCGGATGGTACCTGTGTGTCTGCCACTATAGGGTCAGGCCACTAGAGGTTTTGTATATGTTAGTCAAAAATGTGCTACCTCAACCACATTTTGTACCGGTAATTTGAAAAGGTGTGTTACAACTAGCTGAAGTAGCTGCCACTATCAGCAAACATACTTATGTTCAACTGTGAAACAATAAGCACAAACACCACAAAACAGCCAATGTGCTCCATACTAACTCTTCATGATCAAAGTGTTTACCAACTTATTCTCATTCTGGTTGTTTTACCTTACCAGACCATTCTGCTGCCAGGTTTGCCCCTCGTGGCACACTTGGGACATTCACTGTCACATTGGTGTCCAAGGTCTATTTAATTGTGTGTCCAACACCCGGATGCTGGTTGGTGTTTCTGAATGTCTTAGCCCTAAAGGTTTTGTAGCTTTAAAACCCACAAGTGCCTGGAGATAATGTTTCTTGTCTTACTTTCCAATGTTTTGTGTTCTTATTGGGGAGGTTTTAATTGGTTTCCCTTAAAAAGCTAGGGGTAATATCAATGATCTGTTGTTGGTGCTGCATCTGATCTGATCTATTGGTGTTTATCGCTGTTCTGTCTTTCTGTGTGTGTGTGTGTGTGTGTGTGTGTGTGTGTGTGTGTGTGTGTGTGTGTGTGTGTGTGTGTGTGTGTGTGTGTGTGTGTGTGTGTGTGTGTGTTCTCCCAGTATGGACAGGGACGGTACCATGACCATAGACTGGAATGAATGGAGAGATCACTTCCTGTTCAACCCTTTCCATAACATGGAGGAGATTGCCCACTACTGGAAACACTCCCATGTCAGTCAGAGTTTGTTTATCCTCCAATACACAGCAATATACAGTATTTGTATTCAGAGTATCTACTGTATGTCAGTGTCAGTATTACTTTTGCATGTTAGAGGCTTAAAGGTAGTAGTTGCATGTGATAAAATCACTATAACTGAAACATTGGTGCATAAATTAACAGCAATAGTGTGTGCGACTATTTCTTTTTCTATACTTTATCATCGCCAATAGTCTGCACCTCTTTGGGTGTGTGTTATACTATTCTTGATAGAGGCTTAAAGATAGTCAGATCCACATTATTCACCTTTAGCGTGATCAGTTGACAAATGACTGAAAATGTTGCCCATGTTGACAATCGAATGCAGTCAATGGATGTTGAGGCTGCTGTATTTAAGATTTGAAATCCCTCTAAAAAGGTTATAAAATGCAGTTAAGTAAACTGTAAAAACACTTTGCCTTCCTTTAAAAATATGGTGTCTAGGTCAGATACCAGAAGGACAAGGAAAATTGGGCAACTCAGCCCATTGTGGTTGTTTATAGTGCATCCATTGTAATATATTCATTTTCATTGATCATTCAGACAAAAGGCTAAAACTCAGAAAGACCAAGAAAAGAGACCAAAGGGACCCACCACTAAACGTAGCAAAGCTGAAGGATCCAGGCGTGAGGAAAACCTTCCAGATTGAAGTGAGGAACAGGTTCACGGTTCTACAAAACCAACAAAAACTGGACTTGTACAACTTCAATGAAGCTCTGCTTGAAGCTGGAAAGAAAGTCTTAGGACCCAGAAGGAGAAGAAATGAAGTCTGGATATCAGAAGAGACGTGGAAGAAGATAGATGAGAGAAAAGAGAAGAAAAAGAAGATCCTTTCAACTAAGTCAGAGAGACTGAAGACCAAGCTACAGATGTCATACAGTGCATTAGACAAAGAGGTGAAGAACAGGGCCAGAGCAGATAAGAAAACATACATTGAAAAGATTGCAGAGGAAGCAGAAACAGTGGCCTCAAAACAGGACATGGGCACACTCTACAAGCTCACAAAGGCACTGACCAAGGGATTCCAGTCAACCGACATTCCCCCCCGAGATCAGAATGGAAAAGTGCTGACTAAAGAAGAAGAAAAACTACGGTGCTGGAAAGAACACTTTCAGAGGGTACTCAATGGCGAGGACCCTCAAACAGTGGCAAACATCACGCCAGCTGAAGAATGGCTGGAAATAGAAACGGGGTACCAAGGGTGGACGAGGTAAAGGAGGCCATAAAGACACTGAAGAACGGAAAGGCACCAGGAATAGATAGAGTTCACTCAGAAATGCTGAAAGCAGAGGAACACCTATCAGCAGCTGTCCTTACTGAAATACTTGGAGATATCTGGACATCAGAAGAAACACCACTTATCTGGAAAACGGGCCTCATCGTTAAAATACCGAAGAAAGGAGATCTGTCTAACTGTAACAACTGGAGGGGAATACTGTTACCAGTCACCAGTAAAACTCTTAGTCGAATCATTCTAGGTAGACTAAGCGACGCAGTTGAGCCCCTTCTGCGAAATGAACAGGCAGGGTTTAGAAAGGGAAGATGCTGCGCGGACCATATTTTTACACTGCGACAGATTATGGAACAGAGCAATGAATGGAGTGCAACCATCTACACCAATTTCATTGATTTTGCCAAAGCATTCGACAGTATCAATCGAACAGTGCTGTGGAGAATTCTCAGCCATTATGGAATCCCCGATAAGATAGTCTCCATAATTAAGATGCTATACAGAGACTTTAGTGCTAAGGTTATCTGTGGAACCAGCCTCACAGAGGAATTCATTATTAAAACAGGAGTGAAGCAAGGCTGCTTACTATCCCCACTACTTTTCTCACTCTGCATAGACTGGCTCATGAAAGAAACAACTGGAAACAACAAAAGAGGAATATCGTGGACACTCACAGGAACTCTTGAGGACATTGACTATGCAGACGACATTGCCTTGTTAGCTCATCGGCACCAGGACATACAAAGCAAAACAGAAGATTTAATAATTTATGGCAAACAGATTGGTCTCAACATCAACACAGGCAAGACAAAGCTGATGAAGCTAAACCCCAAATCTGCCCAACCCCTCATCATCAATAACAACAAGGTGGAGGAGGTCCAGGAATTCACTTACCTAGGCAGCAAGATAACCACAGATGGAGACTCAGGGGCAGATGTTCAGAGCAGGATCTCGAAGGCAAGGGGAGCTTTTGCCTTATTGAAGACCATATGGAGATCATCTAACATCAGTACAAAAACCAAGCTAAGGATTTTTAAGAGCAATGTCCTTGGGGTTCTCCTGTATGGGGCAGAGTCATGGAAAGTGACACAAGCCATCTGTCACAAACTGGACGTGTTTCAGACAAGATGCCTTAGGCGAATACTGAGGATATTTTGATGACAGTTTCCAATGAAGATCTTTACAAGAGAACCTTGCCCCCACTGTCAAATGTGATCAAGTTCAGAAGGTGGATATGGATTGGACATGTGTGCAGAATGGACCCTAGCGCCATCCCAAGGGTAGCCATGAGATGGACGCCACCTGGGAAAAGAAAACGCGGCCGACCCAAAGAGACATGGAGAAGATCGGTGGAGAAGGAGATGAAAGATCTGGGATGGACCTGGGGCCAAGTGCAGCATTGGGCAGCAGGCAGCATTGGCGTTCGTTGGTGAAGACCTTATGTGCTATCCAGCACGAAGAGGATTAAATAATAAATAAATAATATAAAATTCAGACAAAAGATGATATAAGTACCTAGCTAGCATCGATGTTGGATGTGTTTCCCTGGAAACGTACAAACTGCTGCTTCCATTGGGCCTGCTTCAGTGATGTTTAGATACCCTACTTTCCTGTCTTTCTCCCAGATGTTGAAAGTAAACATTATCTAGTAATCCGTGATTTATAATTGTTATTTACCTCTAGGTGTTTGACATTGGGGAACACCTGACGGTGCCAGATGAATTCTCTGAGCAGGAGCGTCGGTTGGGGCTCGTGTGGAGGCAGCTGGTTGCTGGGGCGATGGCGGGGGCAGTATCACGGACAGGAACTGCCCCTCTGGACCGCCTCAAGGTCTTCCTGCAGGTGGGTTTTACAACCGAGCCTCAATGTCAGTGATACATTGAAATGAATAATTAGAAATAGGGGAAAACACTCAATTTAAGAATCAAAGTAAAAAACCAAGAAGGAAGAGTTGTGGTGTGGTGTTATCAACATGTTAAGTCTGGAACTCTTCCAAAGATAATGAATAAGATATAATGGCGAACAATACCTCACTAATAGCTATGCTTTTCATACTTCGAGGTATAATTAAGAGAACATTTTAAACAGTTTGATTCAAATAATTTCTCCGTTTGTGTTTTTAACATTGAGAATGACAACAATCAGGACATTGACTTTTGTCCTGATTGGTTCTTAGTTGTCTTTTGATGGGGACTTACTCTCAAGTACATCAACTCAGTCAAAAATATCATCAATATCAATGTCATACAGCAAGCTGAACATCCTCTTCATCATCCAATTCTACCTTTGGCAGCCTCTGTGTTTTAGAGTTCAGTCTTCCACTAGTATGGAATTACAACGTAGCATCAGAGACAGGATAGAGATTTTGGCTCCAGGTTTGGCCTCTTTGGATGTCTGTTAGTTGGCTCTTGTTGCTTTGAAAGCTCATAAAAATAGCTTTAAAATCAAGCTTAAAATCAAGTTAATATTACTTGCTTCTGTAGCCGCCTTTGTAATTAGGGGTTCAAGCCTGACTAGGGCTGAAATCCTATTGTTTTTGTTGGTTTATTGTTAGGGGTCCAAGAACCACAGGTGCTGGGACCCTATTGTTTTTCAAATCTCCCATACTACTCAAGTATTTATTTTGTCCACCCCCTGTATACAGAAGTGCTAATCAATACCACGATGAAAGCCTGTGTGGGACGCAATGTGTAGTCTATGTTTGCAATGTTTGCCTCTAAGACAAAGCTTTTATCTGAAAGTCAACGTGTCTTTGCTCCTTCTTTTGAAATAGATTTCAAATGCACTGAAGCAGCCGTCTGTTGCTCTCACACACTAGCACAGCTTATGGGAAACTTGACGTGATACTCTAGTTCACGTCATATTGACACAGTCAAGTCAAGATTTGTTGATGAAGATGCTGCTGCCTCCCTTGGCCACAAGCACAAAACAGTGGAGCTGCCAAGAAGGACTGAGCTGAAAGCTGATATAGATGGCTGTAGATGAAACTGTAGAGAAATATATTATACTTTTAGTATGAAATTAAATTATTAATCCAGCACTATTTTGTGAAATTTCCAACAAGTCAGTCTACAAGGGATTCCATCAGTACTTTCGCAATTCGTTGCATCTGGCGTTGTTTAATCCTCTTTGCATTTTACGTCCTGATGACATCACAGGTTCAAGTTTTAGTTCCCTGGGTTCTGGATTTGGGACAGCATTCATTCGTTCATTTGAACACATTTTGAATATTGCCCCAGTGTTCTCGACCATAGGAATAACATGCATCTATATTAATTCTTAAATTGAGTGTTGTTCCCCTTGAAGTTGTTGAACGTGAACAAGTAGCCCTGTGTTGCAGCAACCTATAATGTGAACACCGCCATTAGACGGCTGTCACAGTTTGTAACTTGATCTTTGTCTGAGCTCCTGGACTACCAAGCTATTTTTGGAATATTTAGTACGCTGTTAAAATGTAAACTATGTTGCCTGTCTGTTTTGAATCTTGATTTACCATCAATTTAATCTAGTCTACTTACATACAAGCATGTAGATGAAGACTACTCATTCGCCTCTTTTATCTTCTGTTATTGTGACTGCACGCCAGGTACATGGGTCCACCTCTCGGGGGATTAACCTGTGGTCGGGGCTGAGGGGAATGGTCCACGAGGGGGGCGTTCGCTCACTCTGGAGAGGCAATGGCATCAATGTCCTCAAAATTGCCCCCGAATCCGCCATTAAGTTCATGGCCTACGAACAGGTCAGTGTATAGCAATCAGTCAATGACAAAGTGAAAGCCTGAGTGTATGCTCAAGTCTTCCTGGAAATGGCAGATGGGGTGGACTGCTAGTTTTGGGGAGATCCTATTGGCTCCATTATCTCAGATCAGGTTAATTAATCCCAGAAAAGTAACCGCATCCTTTTCGACAGACAGACAGACACCAATGGCTTCAGGGAGGTCCTCTGCTCCTCTGAATTCTTGACGAACATTTTATTGACAGAGCGTGGTGGATCCGGGTTTACTCAAAGAAAGGAGCAGGGAGGGGTGTTTGCTTTCCTGTTCGCCAGAAGAGTTCTTTCGCAACAGCTGTAAAGATGAGATATCTTGCTGATAACTAGAATACAACATAATAAAAGGAGAAACACTAACCTCAGAAGGAGTCTAGTATATAGATAACGCACTAACTGACCGTCCTTCTTCCCAGCTCTGATTCATTAAATGTCTTTCTTTTACCTTTCTCCACCACCAACCGTTTTTTCTTTGCTACATTTCTCTCCCCGGCCTCCATTGTCCACCTTTGCACTTCGTCTGATATGCAACCTTTCCTAAGCTCCCTTTCTTCCCCCTTATTTGCCTTTATCCTTCCTTTTCCACTGCCTCTCGTAACCCACCATCTCTTGCATCCCTCCCTCCCTTGCCTCCATTCATTTCATCTACATCACCCTCTTTGTCTTGCTCCCCTTCTCTTCTATGTACCTTTGCCCCGTCCTATATCTACTTCTACGACTTGGGTTCTCATCACTATCGCTGTTTCCCCCTCGCGTCTCCTTTCATTCCATGCCCTTGCCCTCCACTGCTCCTCCCTCTCCTCTTATTGTAGATCAAGTGGCTGATGCGGGGCAGTAAGGAGGGAGGCACTCTGAGGGTACAGGAGAGGTTCGTTGCTGGCTCTCTGGCCGGAGCCACCGCCCAGACCATAATCTACCCAATGGAGGTCAGTCGGTTTCTGAGTAGGGTCGGGAACTGATCGGACAGTTCCTTAAAGGTTCCTTCTTAACAATCCAATTCCTTAATGTTTCCCTTCCTGAGTCCATATATATATATATATATATATATGTTACTTTGATAGAAATGTATTGCACCCCAAAAATATTAATGGTCCAGATTCACCGTGATTGCTTTACATGGGCATTTTTGTCTCAGTTGCTTCAGCTAAAAGTTTTCATCTTCACTAAAAGATTTAAACAACCCCTTGAAAAGAGCACTGTGCAAAGCCAATAGACCTTCATCACCGATTACGAACACAAACTGTGTGCAGCTGGAAGACTAAACCACCGAGGCTGGCACCCTTGCACCCGAAAGCCCCTTTATAATTGGAGCATTCTCTGATCTGGTTTGAGAATCTTGCAGCCATTCTGAATGGTCAAACTCTTTATGCAAAGCTACAATCATTACCACTCATTGCACACAGTTAGTGAATAGCATGGCTTTCTGATTTGGTCATGTTGATATATATGTGATATAGCACATGCTCTTCGCTGTGCAAACCTTCACTGAATCTGAGCCTCAGTCTGTAACTTAACTTATTGAAATTCTGCTACCAATCCTAAATTAGAATGACTAAACAATATGAACAGCTCATACCATACTGTTTTATGACTGTGGTACTCACCATATCCTTAACTACAAAATTGTACACGACTGAGCACTGTGTGTGTGTTGTAACGTGATGCAGTAGGCTGGAGAGGGGGAGCACAGTGTGTTCAGTTTAGTTCACCACAGAATAGGACCAGTTTCCTTCCTAATTGAAGCTCATAGCAGCATAGCGACAAAGAGGACAAACTAGACTCTTTATTGAAGTGTAGCCATCCGCCATGCTCACTGTGCTGCTGTGACCTTACAAGCTACAAGGAAACTGCTGTTGCTGTTGCTGCTGCTTCCTTGAACTGAACCCACACTGTTGTACCACCCCAAAAAAAATCAAAATCTATAAATCTTGATTTGGTCAGTTCTGGAAACATTGAAAGCGGTTCCTCGGTGGAACCAGGTCTCGGTTCCCAACCATATTTCTGTGTCCATAAAAGAGTGCTGTAATGTTTTGTCAAAGTGAAGAACAGCAACTTTCTCCTTTTTATTCTCTTTTCATTTGACCCATTTCTTCCACCCTCTTCCATCCCCCTGCAGGTGCTGAAGACTCGTCTTACACTGAGGAAGACAGGACAATACTCAGGCATGGCTGATTGTGCCAGGCAGATCCTGAGGAATGAGGGGGTCCGGGCTTTCTACCGGGGCTATCTGCCCAACACACTGGGTATCATCCCCTACGCTGGCATTGACCTGGCTGTCTACGAGGTGTGAGTTTGTGTGTATATGTGTGTTACGTGTACAGGGTTCCTAAGAGTCATGGAATTTGACAAATTCTCTGGGGAAGTCAGGGAATATCAGTGAATGTTTTTACAAATGGCTCACTTTAAAAGGATTATAGCAGAATGTAGTTTCTCACACATTCATTGCATTATGGTTTTCAACTCAGCTGCAGTGAAAACCAGCCTCTTCACTATGGAGCCATTATTGGTTGGATAATGAAACAAAGGCTTGAATATGAGGCCTATAACATTAAAGGTTAGCCACCTGGGTTAAATGCAAAAAAAAAACCAACTTAATCACAAAATAAGACAGATCAACGTAAGAGTAAGGAGGATTAGCCAAACAGAATAGAAGGATGGGGAAACTATTGGTCCAACCACGCCGTGGGCTGTCGGACCCAAAGTGTCCCCCTAAACTAACCAAAATACACCAAAAGAAACTAATGGAAAATAAAGCAGGGAACATTGGACTACCAGACCCTCCCCCTGAAAAAAAAACCAAGGTAACAAATAAGTTCAACAAATAAACTGGACAAACGAAAATATGCTGCAGTGGGAAGAGGTCCATCTCTCCAGCTCCACAGGTCCCTTTTAAAGGCCCAGCCACAGGTGCTCATGATCAGCCACTTAATTAGAGAGAACCTGGGAGAGCAGAGAAGAGACAAAAGAAAAGAAACAAAACAGTCTAGTTAGTTTAGAAAGTGACTAATTTCATTTTTAGTATTCCCTAAAAGGCACTAGTCACTTTAAAGTACTTATTTTAGTCACTAGTCACTATTCTGCCAGCTATTAGTCACTACTGGCATTTTACTAGTTGCTGTTATAGATACAAGACTAAACTGTTTTTACTAGTCACCTTTCTGTAACAATCTAATATTTACAATACTTACTTTAAAGTTACAGGTGACTCATTTCATGCCAGTTAAAAGGCACTAGTCACTAAAAATTAGGCACTTGTAGATATTTTTTTAGTCACTATTCTGCCAGTTACTAGTCGTAATAGTATTTTTACTAATTGCTATATAATAGATACTAGTTCTAATTTAGGTACTAGTGACTAATAATTTTCACTCAACATGTGATTTAGATATCTACATTTCTTTTTAGTAGTTTTTTCATTACACACTAGTCACTATTATAATTAGCACTAGTCTCTACTCCAGGGGCCAAATGTATAAAACTCTGTGTAGATTTAGGTGTAGAAACCTGTGTACGCACAAAACAGGAAACATGCATACGCTCAGATGTATAAAACCCCACGTACGTCTGTTCCCACGTGTTTTTTCTTCATACACCTCAATCATCCTTAAATTGTGTGCACGTGCACGAGCCTTCTGACCATGCCCACAATTTACTATAAATGGCTTCCAACACACCCCCAACTGCCTAGTTTGCATATAAAGGGCCAGCATTTAGTTTAGTTTTGAGGACAAACAGCGGAAGCATTTAAAAAGAAATAGAAGAAAAGAAGCGCAATTTTACGACTGTGAACTTGAAATAATGGTTGATCAAAATGACAGAAGAAAACGAGAAGCCTAAGCTCTGGCATTACCGACCAAATGAAACAAGTTGAATGGCAGAAAGTAACCGAAACCATCTCCCTTTTAAAAGCTCAATGCAACGCTCTACCACAGAGCCCACGGCTGTGCATCATATTATAGCGCGTCTGTTGTGGCTCTGGGGGTTTGTAAATGGCATAACCATGGCTTCAATGCATACCCATTGTCACCTGAGGGTATCAAATATTATATACATATTATACAAAACAATATTATATACATATATTACATTTGGGAAACCGGACATCGCTGCAAATTGCATTTTGATGTTGGCCTGTTCAGTTGCTGTGTAAGGGAATCTGATGTATCTATTACTCAAAGAAATTATGCCACCCCACGCCATGGGCATGACCCGGCTCAGGGCAGCTCAGGATATCCCTGATCTGTCCGCAAGCTTCAGCTGAAACGTCCCCGTCGCTAAAAACCCGATTGTTGTCAATACCTGTAGATGGACGGGGATGGCAGGGTTCTCCGAGAGTGCTGTTCCAACACAGGGCCCAGTTCAACACACAATTCGAAGAGAACAGCTCTTGGAAATCCAAAGCGGCGCATTAGCCAGTCATCATCATGGACCAGAAAATCAGTATGGTCTCTGAAGACTCGTTCTCGCCTAAATTGCGCAATAGCAATATCTTCCAGCAACGCCAAAGCAGCTATTGTATCATTTGGCACAGCCATTACGCACGGCTACAGCCTTTATATAGTGTAGGTTATTCTTACTCCCCAATAATAGGATACAGAATAATAATCTTGTATCATGTATTTATTTGTTTATTTATATAAAGATCATTATCATTATAATTATTATAATGCATAGTGACATATTTACTCAAGATAGAACGAAATGAAGGCTTGTCAAAAAAAGGTTGTTAACCACTCACGCATCACTATATAATCATAGTGGATGGTTTTTTTTAACTATAGATTACATCCTAACACAATGTAGTGAAAGAAAAAAGCTCCAAATAAAATGTCACCCAAATTCACACTTTTATGATCCTTTTTTGGATACAAACTCGAAAAATGCGTATGGTACGCATGGTGTTCAGGATGCATACCGGTAAGCACATTCTCGCCGCCCGTGGATTTTTATACATTTGAAACCTGCGTGGAAAGTGGCGGTGTGAAAGATGCGTACCGGTACGCACATTCTCGCCGCCCGTGGATTTTTATACATTTGAAACCTGCGTGGAAAGTGACGTAAGTACACTTTTTGTGCGTACGCATGGTTTATACATTTGGCCCCTGGTGTCTGGTAGGTCATTATGGCGGCATATGAGTGACAAAATCCGCGAGCACAATTGAGATCACCGCGCGTGTAATTCAAACAGCCGCGCACACATATTATTTTTGAGAGCGCTTTCACAGCACTCGCGCACAGAATAGATCTGCTCGTGCGAGCAATATTGTAACCTGCGAGGAGAAATCCATGCTTTGAGCGTGCGTACAGAATCTGAAGCAGCGCGCACAACTATCATTGCTCTCCTGCTCGTGAAACTTTCACCTGCTCGCTCGCGAGTGTTTTTTCTTTTTGGCAGTAAGTGGGCGGACCCAGTCACAATGGTATCCCTAAATCTAATTGGTTACAGTGATTGGCTTTTTTGTATCGGTGCAAGTAAACAAGGAAGGAGAAACAATAAAACGTTATGCTCTGTGAAGTGGTTGATGGAAGAAAAAAAAGAGTTATGTCCACTTGAATACCTTGATACCTTGACCTCTGTCATGAAGTGGACTGGTAATTAAGCAGTGGTCTTTTATTTAATGACTTGTTTGATCGATTGATAGCGTGAAACGTATAGGTTGTGAACGAATCGTGAGCGTCCATGCTTCTCTATCTCCATCAGATGAATGGCAGATGTCACTATGATGTGTGTAATGTCCGATAACCAGTGGTGTAGTGCAATTTTTTTTAGTGCCGCAGCGCAGTATTGTATGACATCACCATCACAGGAAATAAAGGTAGCCAATTAGTCTACTAGGTGGCAGGCAGCAGAAAGTGGGATTTCGAAACCGCATACAATGTATCGCTTCAGCGCTCAAACGCAACACAGAACGCTACTGAAATTGAAACAAAGTTAAAAAAATGGGACAGACACGTGTCTTCAATAACTAGCTAATAACATTGTTAACTTAGCTATAGAAAAGTGAAATTAACAATTACAATTACAAAAACAATTAGGCATATGAATCATTTTAAAACAAGGACACGTTTTTAAAAAGTTTGAAGAAATGCAATTAGCTAAATCCCAAAAACGCAAAACATGCCAACAGTGCATTGTTAGAATAACGAGAATTATAATCCGTATTTAAAAGTCTAATCAAGTCAACACGGACGGTGGTCACAGATGCAGACGATTTGATCAGAGAAGTCAAGATGGAACGGCGCAGGATTGGAGATGGACGCGGTGATGTGTAGGCCAGCCGTCGGCAACGTCGCTCTGAAGGAGGAGAGACAGAGGAGGAGAGAACGCGAGAGAAAGAGAGGGGACGTTTTTATGCATCTGTCGTTTACGTAAACGTCATCGATGACGTATCAGGGTCTTGAAGGGTTGTCCCATTTCATAGTGAGAGATTTCAACCACTACCCCTTGTGACTCTGTTCCAAGGGCCAAGCCAAAGGGCGAGGGGCACTCGAAAACGAGTCGTAGGGGTGAAAATGAGAAATGGGATTCGGCCTGAGTAGCCTTAATCAAATAAATACGTTGATGAATATATATACATGAATCATTACATACATACATGAATCACAGCACTCTATAATAATTCCAGTGTTCGCGCCCTTTGGCAATTTATTCACAATCAGTTGTGGGAAAGTGGCAGAAATATTACTGTATGAATTATGTTCATTCTTTAGGCTATTTGTTTATTTATTTAGTTTAGCTCTCCTTAAATTGACCGCTGCTGCAGCCAACACCCTCCAAAACGCACAACTTTTACTTTGAAGGTGAGCTGTCTCTGGTTGCGAGAGGACTGAAGACGAGGACTGTAACCAATTAGATTTAGGGATACCATTGTGACTGGGTCCGCCCACTTACTGCCAAAAAGAAAAAACACTCGCGAGCAAGCAGTAGTGATGGGTGGACCGAATCTTTTCAAAGAATCGATTCCTTCGAGTTGATACATGTAAATGAATCGAACCTTTCGAATCTTTCGAGTTTTGAATCTTTTTTTATATTTGTATTTATATTTGTTATAATATGTTTACAACTTGGTTTGTTTCTTTTGTTGTTTTATATTAAGGCCCTTGTTACTGTGACACTTTGATTGTTATATTTGGTCATGCCCTGCAGTGAGCAGACATGCTTATATTTATTTCATTGTTGTTGTTTGTTTTTACATTTTTTATGTTTGCCATTTTAATAAAGACATTTGTAACTGTATAACGTTAAATTTTTTTCTTTAATTCCTCCAATCTAAATCGGATTATTGAACTAGAATGGCTTGCACTGAATTTACTGCATCTGCAGAGAAAAAAAGTCAAATCGCCGGTGAAGTCGCTGTTATTTATTTGTTTGGCGCTCGGACATCGCCCTCTCTGTTCATCTCGTTCAATGTTAAATGGCTTAGAGTTTACCCAATTACCAGTTAATTTATTAAACAACATCTTAAATAACAAAAACTGTTGTCAATGTGTGCAGAATAGATCGCTACATTATTACATTGGCCTTTTTCACAATCCAGTATGGCTCCTTGATCCGGCAGGTACACGGAAGTACCTTCATCTGCTCTCTCGTTCGAACGAGAGAGCAGATGAACGAGATGAATGAGAGAGCTGATAAACGAGGTGTTTTGTTGTTTAAGATGTTGTTTAATAAATTAACTGGTAATTGGGTAAACTATAAGCCATTTAACATTGGTCAACAAAACTGTCTCTATTAGAAAAAGAAAGTCAAGAGCACACAAAATAAAATGAAATCAATAGCAATACTCTGTGTAAATACAAAAAATATTATTATCATTAACCTGTGATTTAGTTGACGTTTTACTGTCCGAGATGTCCGAGAAGTCGATAGAGCGAACGGTTCGAGAACAAGAGAGCAGATGAACGAGAGCTGATGAACGAGAGCTGATGAACGAGATGAACGAGAGAGCTGATGAACCTTTCAGTCTCTATCGGACTTCTCGGACATCTCGCGAACCGAGAGAGCAGATGTCCAAGAAGTCCGATAGAGACTGAACGGTTCGCGAGCAGCTCAGAGCAGCCGCTCAGTCTCTCATAGCAGGCAACGTGAGTGGGCGTGAGCAGTGTGAGTAGGGATTCATGAGCAGTCGGTCCGTTCGATTTGCTAACCCGGTACGTACCGGACACTAAAAAGATTTGTTCAAAAAGATTTGTTCGTTCTTTTTTACCCATCACTAGCGAGCAGGTGAAAGTTTCGCGAGCAGGAGAGCAATGATAGTTGTGCGCGCTGCTTCGGATTCTGCGTCACAGTACTGAACACACTGTTTGATTGACAGGTGATCTCTGGGAAGTGCAGTGCAGAAACAACATAGCAATGAACTCTGAGCAGCAAAGATAGAGACAAAATAATACAAAAATAAAAGTTGATTTATCAAATTTTCAAATGCTTTGTCAAGAACAGTGTAATTTTCTTATTCTCTTTCCCCATTATCATACGCTTTTCTCTGTACTCACCTTCTTACTCGCTTCTCCTGGGTGCCATGCTCAACTTCCCTACTCTCCTTCCCTAATTTCTAATGCCCTTTTCTCTCCCCGTCCTCCAAGACTCTGAAGAATGCCTGGCTCCAGAGGTACTGTGTAGGCTCGGCAGACCCAGGAGTCTTGGTTCTACTGGGTTGCGGTACCGTCTCCAGCACCTGTGGCCAGCTGGCCTCCTACCCATTGGCCCTGATCCGGACCCGCATGCAGGCCCAGGGTGAGACATAGAAGAATGTCATCTTCACCATAGAAGATCACATTTATGTTTATTTTGATACTTTGGCTATCTCAAGCTTAGATGTTTATTTTAACAGCATCATTTTGAAAAAGGCCTGACTAACTTTGACATGTATGTGCGGTCTTTATCCAATTCTTGAATAGTTCATGGGTACAAGTGCCTTTTTATTTCAAATGCCTTGAAATAAAAAGGTTGGTGGGTTAAGGAAAGAAAGTGAGGGCAGTGATTTCTATTGAACATAAAGATAAACAGAAGAAAGGAAAAGAAAGTGTGTGTGAGAGTGAAAAGGAGGAGAGGAAAGGTGGAAATACTGCTAAAGATGAAAAGCAATATACATGACCAAGTCGGATACAAAAGAAATTAGAGCTGAAATGTGCCCGCCCCCTCATTCCAGAAGTCATTTTCTTCATAGACATTTCAGAAAATCTGTATATACCAGCCACAAGGTGAATCCCAAGCTTATAAGAGGGACTACTGAACCCATACAGCAACACTGACTACCATCCATGCACAACTTTGGAATGGATAACGTTTCTATGGTAACAGTGATGTCTCTGATTGGTGGCAACTCGCTAAAGCTTATGGGTAGTGTAGTATTTCACAAAGAGCAGGAACATACAGTATGTAGTCATTTCACAGTCTGATAGTGCAAGATAGGGTAAGTCTACCTACACTGTTAAAATGGGAATGGGAAAATAAATGGGAAATTCACGTTTGGAACCCAACATTTCAGCTGTATAATGATAACACTGATCAAGCAATGGAACTGCTTTTCAAATGAGCCCCTTTAACTTCCCTCTCTTCCCCTCCCTTTAGCCACCATTGAGGGCAAACCCAAACTGTCCATGGTTGGCCAGTTCAAATACATCATATCACATGAGGGTGTACCAGGCCTCTATCGTGGCATCACGCCCAACTTCCTCAAAGTCATTCCTGCTGTCAGCATCTCCTACGTGGTGTACGAGCACATGAAGAAAGTCCTCGGCGTGGGCTCCTAGACCAACAACAAGAAAGACAACGAGTGTAAAGGGGTGGGAGAGTCTGAAAGATTCCTGGATGGCGCAAAAGGAAGCAGAGGCAAGAGGCAAAGAAGGAGAGTGGCAGCTCTTCGGATCTCAGTGGAGTGGAAAGGAAAGGAGAGGAGGTTCACGAAGAAGGGGCTAGAGCGGGAGATCCGTGTAGAGATGGTGATTGGACTGTTGTAAACTTCTCTGTAGCTACAGTCAGTCCCAAACCCAAGTAGCTTCATCCTAGTACTTGATCATTCAGCTAACCCTAAATGAGTGGGAATTCGCCATTAGATCATAGTCATCTGTGGAATTTGGGGAAGAAAGCTGGGCCTTGGGTCTCCACATTCCCCATCTCTCTGTCTTCACTTTGAGTCATGCATGCTACGCAGTGTTGAGAGTGTGTGTTTGTGTGTGTTGCCTTCAACCCATCAGAAGATTATCTTCTTGAACATCAGTGGCTTGTAACTTTAGAGTGACGTTCAAGCCTGTGACTCCTTAAGTGCAGGTCCTGTCCCCTAAAGTATCACCACACTGATAATTCCCAAACTATCAGTCCAAGAACTCCAAGTCAATACTTGTGTCCTTGTGGAGAGTGATCTACCCAAGTTGTCTTGGAGAGGACAAACTCCTCAAGAAAGTGCAGAGAATGCATCTCTTGCTTGATGTCATGCCATCAATGAAGACGCACAGGTGATCATTTTCTCAGCTGTTTCAACCAATTATGTACTGTAGACTATCGCACTGACATGATGCATTGTTCTCTCAACGAATCTTGGGGGTTTCCTTTACTTTTTTCTCGGCAGCCAAGTCACCACCCGATGCATCCTCAGTTGGCAAGTAAACTGACGGATCTTTATCCGTCCAACACCCTCAGCGTACTTTTGCTTTGGAATCATATTTCGGCCGTTAGAGATATGTGTCATGGAGGACACAGGAACACACAAAAATGCATTTTGAGAAAGAAGGAAGGAAGAAGGTGTAGGGTTCACACCGCTAAGGATGTAGACAGCTTCCTAATCATCTTGGTATCTTTAGATATTAGATATTAAGTGAAGGCTTATGCCGATGATTCAGTGTTTAAAGTCAATGGGAAACATTTTTAACATCTTAAGCAATGTGTATCTTACTTATATAACAACAAAATCTAAAACACCTTGAGAATTATTTGTTGTCCACTTCGCCCATTTAACTCCGAAAACATTGCACACATTGAAAGCAAAGGCTATGTTCACACATGCATTCTTAGTCCCGCCCTTCTCCCGCTTAGTTGGTGATGTTCATGCCCCAAACCCTTGTCACTCATCGTGACGAGAGCCTTGAAGCAACATCCATCCAGGGGCTGAGGTAACCAATATCTGTGAAGAAGCAGACGGTGAATGCAGCCAGTCACGACGCCGGTAGGGAAATAAACATGATTCCCACTGGTCATGAAATTTTGGGAATATCAGGAATAGAGCAGGAATGTGTTTTCCACTCATCGTCACATTGATTGCATCAAATGATTGTTTTCAGCCCAAATCATGGCCCATGGTGGGAAAAATGAATAAAGGTACGCCACTATTGGTGGACTTTTCTAGAGTTTGTATGCACTGGAGATATTTTGCTGTATTCTGAGAGAGCTGCTCATCTCAACACTGCGAAGATTATCTCTTGCCATCTCAGTGCAAAAATATGAACTGGTGTTGGTGGTATTGTGAGGTTAATGAAGCCTTTGTTGATATCAGCAATTTTTTGCAGGACAACGCTTCAAGCTAAATTGAGGATATTTACTGCCCAGTGAACTCTAATAAGTATTTGAACTGAACAACAATACATGTTTTGGTTCTGTGCTCTTAATTACTTTGGCTGTGAAATGACAACAATGGTTGAGCACACAACATCAGCCATATTTAATGACATCTCAAAAGACTACTGCTTCCCTTTTTACACAGTGTAATTTATTGTGTATTTGTGTACAGTATAATCTACTTCTTAGAGAACTACATTAAAATGCAAAAAAGGCTGGAGATAGCATCTGAAAATAGAGTCTGGTTTAGGGATTGCAGACTTGGGAGGGTTTTTACACTTCAGCAGTACTAGTCAGCATTTTCTCATGCAAATTATGAGAACGCTCTTCAGGATTCTTCTCCAGGCGCTAAATATGTCCTTATTTCACCGCAAACAAAAAATCCTGTGTCATTTTTTGAATAATACTGTGCTGGAGAGGACTAGTTGGGTGCAAAAATACCTGCACAAAATACAGTAAGAAAATAGTGCTAATGTATTTTTTTCATGTATATTGATTAATATTGGCAGATACTATTCTTGCCTGCTAAGTAGATGAAAATGTTTGTGTTACTGGGTTAACTCATTCAATCAGAGACCTGTGAGCGTCAGTACTTCAACATCAAAATTGCCATTTCACATGCCAAGTGATAAGATTATGGAGCAAAAAATATGTTCCTGTGCAAATAATTTAGGAGCTCACTGTGCAGGGTTAATTTATTGAATTGAGTAGATGTTTTAGAGCTGCACTTTAGAGCCCACTGTAAATATTGCACGGGGAAAGAATGTTAGGTTCAAGTGAGGGTGTCATGCATTATGGATTACTTGGAGGCAAAGCTTTGGATAGTTTGTCCTGAATATTCAAAGCCATCTGCTTTTTTTCAACATTTTTTCTACACTTGTGGCACATTAAAGTCTTTTCTAAAACTTTTTTCCTTGTGCTGGAGCTTCAGCCAAATACTTGAGCCTTAGCTGGACAGGGAGGAAGCAGAAGATTGTATGGGAAAGGGGGAAGAAACGGATTTAGTCAGTAACTACAGATGAATGCTGCGTGGACCTTTTTCATGTTTCGCTGGGTTGCACGAAAACCTTCTACTGTAGTTTCTTAGTGCGGTTCTGAAGCAACTGCATGTTGTTTGTAAAGGAGGTGGTGCTACACTTCCATAGACTTTTGAATCTCATATTGTTTGCATAATAGACAAAATCAAATATGATCATCTATATATATTGTTATGCTTATGAATGCCTACTTCCTGAATAGAGTATTTTTTCAATTTCCCTTGCAAGCCTACTTGAAAAGATGAATGCTTGTTGTCATTGGGGCCTTTGCAAGCAGAACATATTGTTAGCATGAGTGCATGTTTTTCCCAGCCTTGTAACAAAGTATAACCGGCCAGCTTTGATGTTCCACTGTTTTTGCCTTTTACGTTAGAGCTCTTTATTTTCAACCCAGAAGAGAGAGCTGTTCAGTATGAGTTTGATGATGGGTGTAGTGAAAAGTGATTTTCTAGATTTGATAAACCATCAATATCAACTTAATGTGTATTTGCATTTAACAGCAGGTTTTGTTTCATTTAACTTTAATTTAGTTTTTGTTTCATTTTTTGTTTCATTGTTTAATGATAAAATCCCTGATTTTTCCATCTACAGTTCAGTTTGAGGGGCTGAAAAGCATTTTCCATGTAACATTCTTATTTAAAAATGTATTTGTACATAGTCATATTCGAATGCATGACTGTTGAATGTATTTAACATAGCTGGTACAGTGTACTGCTGCATTTTTAAGCCTAACAAGATTGTTTCACATATTGACATGTGTTTGTTGAAGTTTATGTTTGTTTTTTGTCTTGGTCCTTTTATGTCCATTACCTGAGGTATGTTACTGTAATTGCAGGGGATTCCTGTGTGGAGAAGATTTACAGAATTTCATTTAGCCAAATAGGGTGACTCTATCTCAGTTAGTGGGGATGGGACACTCTTCTCTGTTGCAGGCACACCTGATTCAGCATGCTCAGTCATAATGCATTTTTTATTTGTGTGGGAAATGGCTGACGCTAGAACACGGCAACCTCATCTCTGCTAAGTGTAAAGGGTGTTTTGAATGAGGTAATGTAAACTAAACAGTATTTGCATACTGTATATGTCTATAAGGTTGTAAATGCTCTTCTAGTTATATCATTTTGGAATTGCTACAAATAAAGGTATGTTTGAGACTATCTTTTTGCATTATTTCACTTGTTCGAATTCAATTTGATATTGCATGGGATAAAAACCTTTATCATAAGTCATTTGTGATCGGGGTCCCTAAAACTTTGGAACAACCTGCCTGAGGTAAGGCAACTAGCTAACTATGCTAACTCTGCTTCTCAATCTTAAAGTGCTACAGAGGAGGGAAAAAATTGCACTCGATCAGTATCTACCACTGCCAAATGCCAGGATGAAAGCTGATATTTGGATAACTGCCCTATCTTCTAAGTGAGACTATCCAGGCACTTCTGCTCTAGCAAGACAGTAATGGGTAGGTGGGTAGTAGGAGGTGCCCTATTTCTTGGCTTGAGCCACTGGCCCTCAAAAAGTCTGTGCACGGCAGGTGATGTGTTCGCAGGAGACATCACCTGAAGACCTCTTTCGGCGAACCAGCCAGGGAGCAGGAGTTGAGTAAATGCGGCACCCTGATAGAGCTTCCTGAGATGAGCACTGAGGTTGACTTGAGAGATCTTCAGCTGAGAGAAGCAAAGCATGGTCAAGCTCTGGTCCAGGACCGAGTGGCATCCCTTAGGAAGTGTACAAGCACTGCCCAAGGCTCCTGTGATGCCTTTGGAAGATCAAGTCATCTTTGCAGAACAGTGGAGGGTCAAAGAAGTGGACTGGATCCTGAAGGAAGAGAACTCCAAACTAATAGACCTGTTCTGGATCGTCTTCCTGTTGAGATCATTAATTCCAACTGGCTGACAACCTTCCATATCAAGAACAGCTTCATTGACACAGCAACCAAAAAGGGGGGAATCCCAAGAGTGCCCAGATGCCTGGAGCACACAGGTGTGGTGACTCAGATCGTAAGAGAAGCCAGGGAGAACAGAGGGGACCTTTCAGTGCTATGGCTAGTCAAATTCACACTGATCAAACATTATGTCCCCAACAGAAACTTAATCACTGACTACTACAACAACTTTAGCATGAGAGTCTCCTCTGGAACAATTGCATCAAGCTGGCACAAAGTCCAGATCTATGGTGTTGAAGAAAAAAAAGGTTCAATATGGAACTGAACATGGTTGTATACCCTGGTTTATATACGTATGTCCCCTGAAAAGGTTCTACTGTATATGGAACCACATTTTGTGGATCTTTGTAAAGAGCCCTTAGGGTCCTTTGAAAAGAACCTTAGGGTTCTCAGTAAACAGAACTGAATGGATCTTTATAGAACCTTTACAGGGGCCAAGTACAGAATTGAAGATTCTTCTATATAAAACCAGATCTATTGGACATCTTTTTTTCCCAATACACAAGATTTGATGTTATAATCCTTTGTGTCATAATCCAGGCTGGGTGTTCATACAGAAGCCCAATTCAGATGTCAAAATAATGATGTACTGACCCATCAATGGAGACAATAGAGGACATCATGCTACACCAAATGCTACAGGACCATCAGACAGGCAGAACCTTTGACTAGCCACCTAATGTAAATGCTGCAGGGTTGAGTGTGTGAGTGCGGGTGTGTCACTGGGGTTATCAAGTGGTCTCCCATTGTATGTTTTGACACCTTCAGAAGGCTCAACTGTGATTTCTGCCGTCCCAGAACCCCCTCGATACTCGCTCTCTACCCTGTACCTATGCTCAGATTTGTTCCTAATTCCCACCATTACTCAATAATTTCTCAACTCACTCTTGATTTCACCAACAATAAGCTAACGGGACAGCTGATTCTGCTGGCTTGAGATGGTCCACTCAGCAGATCAGAAACCGAATTGTATCAGCAAACAATTATACTAAGAGCTGAAAACAGTGTATCAATTGTGCCTACTGACCTGAATCTTCAATTCCAGTATTTTGCACACCTTCTTCTGTTATACTAAGTACATTACAGCACAATACATACAGTGCTAAACTGTGGGGCAACATGGGACTTCAAGCCATTCCCTAACACATGAGCATATCTTGCTTATCTTTGTCTTTAACTACTCTATCTGTGTTTATCTCACTGCCAATTAACAGCTTTAAAAATTCACTTTAAAAGACACATGGGAGTGCTATGGGGACTGTCGGGCTATTATGGATGCCTGCTGCTGGAATAGATGTATTATCACCCATGGGAGCCACAAACTATGGCTATTTGGCAACTACTCTGCCTTCACTAACAAGAGGAAAGCATTCACACCAGTTGTGCAGCCACTTACAAGAAAGGATGTGAGTTTCTTACTTGACGCTGCCAAACTGACTGTCATTCATGGCAAAGAAAAATTCCCCTGCTGCTGAAAGCTTCTTGGCTGACCTACACTGATCTCAACAAGTGAAATGGATTGGATTGATCTGATCCCAACTAACTGTGCTGCCTCCTGCTTCACTCAGCAGCAAACACACACACACACACACACACACACACACACACACACACACACACACACACACAGGACCCCATCTGGAACAAACATTCTCAGATGGGGTCCCTTCGAACAAAATCATATAAAATGAGGGCCAGTGATCTAATGCAGATCTATTTGGGTATCCTTGACATGAAAAGATTTGGGAATCTCTGCCTTAAAACCCCAGGAAACTTGGCTTGAATATATGATATCAAAGTTTAGTGTCTAATTAAGCATCCACAAAAATCTGAGTGAAAATAAACATTCAGAAATATTAGAAAACCTAGTTCAAATGAGTGGGGGGTTCAGAACATTTGGGTTAAATTGGGCGTGGTATTTTCTGAGATTTCTAACGCAGAGAATTCATTAATTCAATCATTAAAAAATGCACTCAGTTGTCCCTCCCCCAACAGGTGCAACAGCTTGACAGTTTGACATGGGCGGTGCTATCAATCGTGTCAGAATGTCAATCAAATCCTGATCTGACAGGATTTCTAATATTTCTGAAAATTTATTTTCACTCAGATTTTTGTGGATGCTTAATTAGACACTAAACTTTGATATCATATATTCATTTTTACTATTTCAAGCCAAGTTTCCTGGGGCTTTAAAGCTGCAATATGTAACTTTTTTGACATTAACATAATAATAAATAAATAGGATCTATTCTACATTATCAGTCTGCATCTGTCTGTGACCCTGTGTTTTCATGGTTAAATCACCCTGTTTGCCTGAAATTGGCTTTACAGTGATATTGGGGATGTTTGGAGGTATATACCATTTGCTGTGGGTGTGACCAGCAGGTGAACAGGGTTGTGGCTATTAAAGTGAGGCTAGCGGCAATTTATGTTGTTTTTTTACAAATGTCGCAGTGGCAGAATGAGGAGAGGAAGATCTGCATCAGGCATGTACTTGATGATTTCATTCATTCATTCATTCACCCACGTATTCCTTTTCCTTGCATACAGATAGACTCATATTCATACCAGTGGGCAATGTCTCCAGTCCACCTGAATGGCAGGACAAAACCCAGGAAAACATGGGGAGAACATACAAACTCCACACAGGAAGGACTGGGAATTGAACCTATGACCTTCTGGCTGTGGGGCCATAATGGAGGTCTGCATCGGGCTAGAAGTTAAGCCCTAGCCCCATTGTGCCCTGACGTCTTTACAGCCCTACCCGAAAACATCCCAACAACGTCTAGTCAACGTCGACACACACATACACATACACACACAAAACAGCCGCAAATTAGCCAGAACTAAATCGCAGATAATGGATTTGATTTCAATGGGCATACTTCCAAACAAGTTTATGGTTCACAACTTCAAGGCCCGAACTCAATCTGGTCCTAGAACTAACAAAATCAAAGTACACCCTGTCGGGCCCTGTCAGGTTTGGGTCAGGTTGCAGACCACTATTATACTTGATGCCACTATGCTCAGGTATAATAGAATATCCCCACTTTCCCAGTCATCTTTATTACTTGAGTTGTTCATTTGTGTTTAAGCCAAAATTCTGATATTTCATTACATTTCTTTTGTTTTTCTACTTCTTCTCCTTCTTCCCCATGGCAGTGGGGTTCACAAACAAAGCCCCCCCCCCCCCCACACACACACTTAATTATTTATTTATTTCATTGTATATATGTATATATTGTTTGAGTTTCTTTATCTGATTGATGGGCCTGTTTATTTTTTTAATGCACCAACATCACCGAGTCAATGTGCAAATGTACTGGCCCAATAAATTTGATTCTGATTTATATTTGTAATGGGCTATATGAATAAATATAGTATTATTAGTTGTTTTTTTTTTTTAAATGTTTACAGTAATGTACCATATAAATAAATAAACAGTATTATATTTACATCAGTCATTTAGCAGACGCTTTTATCCAAAGCGACTTACAATAAGTGCATTCAACATAGGTAGACAAGAAAACTAGTAGTCACCAAGTGCATTTCCTTCTAAGAGCAGAACCAGTGCTAAGGTAAAAGTGCAATAAGTTAGCTACCTACTTTTTAATTAAACAAATGAGACAAATAAGTGAATCAAATAAACAAGAGCTAATAAACAAGTAGTCAGACAAATAAGTGAAGACAAATAGGCAAGTGCTAAGAGGAAGGGTCAGGGTCGTGTTTCCTGAAGAGGTGGGTTTTCAGCCTGCGGCGAAAGATGGGCAGCGATTCTGCTGTCCTGACATCAGTGGGGAGTTCATTCCACCACTGTGGGGCCAGAACAGAGAAGAGACGTGACCGTGTAGATCAGCCGCAGGGACCTCTGAGCGACGGGGCAACCAGTCGCCTCGAGGCAGCAGATGGAAGTGGTCAGGCGGGGATGTAAGGCCTGACTATAGCCTGGTGGTAGGAAGGAGCTGTTCCTTTCAATGCCCTATAGGCTAGCACCAGAGTCTTGAGCTGGATGAGCTGCTACAGGGAGCCAGTGTAGAGAACAGAGAAGGGTAGTTGTGTGGGAGAACTTGGTTCGGTTGAACACCAGATGAGCTGCAGCTTTATAAACAAGCTCCAGAGGTGTGATGGCAGACGCCGGGGCAGCAAGGAGGGAGTTGCAGTAGTCCAGGCGGGAGATGACAAGAGCCTGGATGAGCACCTGCGCTGCCTTGTCAGTGAGGAAGGGGCGAATCCTCCTGATGTTGTAGAGGAGGAATCTTTGAAGGCCGTTCTTTGAAGAAGTCAGGCTTGAAAAGTCACCTGTTGCCTTTGTTCGCCTAGCCTTCGCTTCAAAGCAGCAGTGGTTTAAGACCGCTTCCACTGATTACTAATTGTCTGCCAGGAGTGCAGGCCCCTCCCAGACAATTAACAAATCAATTGGCCTAGCTTGGGTGAAACTACCTTCAATTGGTGCTATGACACAAACAGAAACTGACCACCTCCTAGCAGCTAACAACAGGCTATTGATTAAAGCATGAGTACTGAAGCAGTCTAAGTACAGCTAATAGCAACCTGATAAGCAAAAAAACGTACTCAGCCTATCTATTTCATGTATTTAATTCATAAATGCATTATTATTAATATTTTAATAATATTATATTTGCAATAATACAGTATTATTATATTTTTATAGTATTATATTGTAATAGATTATATAAATAAACACTATTATTATTTTCCGTTTTTACATTATTATATGGACCCTATAAATACATACAGTAATATTTGTACTTTTTTTTTTACAGTATTATGTGTGTAATGGACCATATAATGATACAAATAAATAAATAATCAAATTAATTAATATTCTACTTATTACTGAAGCATATATTACAAAATCAAACATTCAGTTTAACGAAAAAAGTGAGTTTAACAAAACTTTCCTATAGAAATGTTTTCTCATGTGCATTGATAATCGACAGACATTTTCTATTATTTATACGTTTAAGAGACACAATTAGAGAATTGTAATCAAATAAGAGTAGCTTTAAGCAGGTTAAATTTATGGTATTGTATTTGTAAAGGCGGAGCTGTGTCAGAGCATGACGTCAGCGCTGCCAGCGTGGAACGCACGTCGCGCGCCAGTCCAGGAAGTAAACTGTCGGCTCTGCTAAACAGGCAAAGAAGTGACGTTAGCTAGCAAATAGCTGTGAAAATTAACATTTGGACACAGTTTTTCGAGGCGGTCTTGGGGGAATAGGCGGTGTTCAGTTACCTCAAATTTTCCGCAGCGCTTCCTAAAACAGACGCTGTCAAGTTGTCATTCGGGTGCATTCAAGGTAAGCGGCTCTCGGTCAGCTGTGTTCCTGCTAAGTTAAACACATAGATACACAACCTGTCTGTGTCGTTGCTAGCTAGCCCCGACTGTTAAATTATCTTCTTGACAGCCAGCAACCAAACACTGTACACTGTAGTTTTTTAGTGTTATGCATTCTTGTATTTCTCGAGTGGAAGAAGCTTAATGTTGCTGGTATTAAACCTGTATTTCCAGTATGACGGTGCAGCTGCTCTAGCCAGATCAATACCTTGTAAACGCTGAAAGACAGCTGCTGACATTGCAGTCATGCCAAGCAAGGAGGGTAAAGGAGACAGAAAGACTGTCTAGGTCATTTACTGTATCCTAGCCCTCTATTTCTCTCCTCCATAAGACACGAGCAATGCAGCTGTTAAATTCACACCATGCCGGAGATAACATGGATAGAAGCTATTGGTCAGTGGTAACACAGTAGGGATTCAAATACATCAGACGAAAAGAGCAATGGATGCCCTGTTACAACTGTCTGATGTAATCACTTCCTAGTAACGTCATAACAATTTTAAGTTATAATCCTGTTAACATAATAAATTTCATGGTAATGTAATAACCCAATAAAGTTTTTTTCTGTTTACATATTGATAGCTATATCATTGGATTTTATTACATTATGAGAAGGGTGACATTTTCAGTTTTTTGTAATAGCTGAACTGATAATGTATAACAATGTAATATAATATAATATAATGTAATATAATGTAACAGTCAAAATTCAACTCACAACTGACACCTGTTCTGTACATCTGAAAAAGGTTTCAACCTTTCTGTTAATGTAGTAAAACGATGTAGTAAATATTACATTATATATATTAGGTTAATTGTAGGGAACTTTTATTACATTCATGGAAAATCTCTTATTTCAACAGGTTTATTACGACATTAACTGCAAATTGTTATTATGCCAATGTAAGTTATTACATTAACAGTTGTAACATGGAGTAAAGGCAGCCCAACCATTCAGGTTATAAATAATGTTTTCCAGAGCTCTATACTAGTGTACTTCTATATGTCTTTGCACTCCAGTCGAATCAAATGAAGTCTCCATACTCTTTTCCCATTTCTAGTTTTTCTTGCCTTGAGGCTTGAAATGGAAACCCATTAAATCCGGCTTTTTTTTAAAAACTTTTGTTTGAATATAGAAAGCAGCAAAATCAAGGTTAAAGACTACAATCTATTAACACTGGAAAACTAAACTGTGCTTATAAATTGGTTGTAATTGTGTTACGATTTAACTAATTGCATTCTAACACATCAAATCAAGTGAAATGATTCTGCTTTCGCTGTGGGTTTCACGGTGTCTGTCACTGTGCCGAGCCAAGAACAGTCTGATATTGAGCAAACACGAGATGTTCAAGGTCTTATTGTCGAAAGGTTCCGGTTAAAAAGGTTTCCAAGAGTTTAAATGTACCCTGGAACACAGTGAAGGCCGTACTAAGTGGAGGAAACATAGCAACAGCACCTAGATCACACTGTTCCTTCCAAGATCGATGACCATGCAGGGAGCTCATCGGGATGCTCCCAGGAGGTTGACAGCAGCGATAAAACAACCAATTATGAAAACCATTTACTCTGGCAAAACCACTTGCTAACCATCCCCACCGGTGGTCTGTAATTTACCCAAACAATAAAGTCACATTTTCACAGTGTAGTAAGCTAGCTAGGCTTAATTAGAGCAGAGATCCAACAGAAAGGCCTGGTGAAAAGGTAACATATCAACACTGTAACAATAATACTGCTTTGGCATTTTCTTTTTGGCTGGAAAGTGAGTGAAAAAAACGGGGCAGTAAAAAACATACTTATTGCCCCTTTAATACATTGTCAGAAATGAGTAGCCTTCATTTGTATGGTTACTTCATCCAAATGAAAGTGAAAACGATTAATTGATTAAATGGATTTTCATTTGAGGCCTCAAGGCAAACTGTAGACTTTTGATACCCACTAATAGACTCAGGCATGATGCCAGCTGGCGGCTGCACATAGGCGATCCACTGAGCTCAGATTATATAGCAGAAAATCCAGTTTGACGAGAACGAGTTTCCTCACATTTCTGGCGGTGGTATCCTGTTTGCCTCTACAGCCATTCAGAGAGGAGACTCCTGGGTTATGCCAGTATTAGATAACTAAGGCTATGCTTCTGCCGTTTTGTTTGTATTGATTTTACCTGTCACTTTCAATTACCACTACAGTGAAATAGCCAGAGCCCACTATCTGCCTGCTTGACAAGTTCGGTGTTTAACAAAACTGAAACTTCTCTCTGTTTGAAAGATCTGCAACGTTTATACTTGTTTTTACATGTGCGTGTGCATGCTATGCATACAAGTGTGTTAAATCAGTGAGTGTAAATGTGTGCATGTACCCCCTCTCCACACACACACACACACACACACACACACAGACAAACACCTTAGATGATGGTGGACACCACGCTGACTCAAGTGGGCAAGAATCTGAGTGAAGCCATGCGGATCCTGGGGGAAGGACAGAGGTAAGCTCATGAAGGAAACATTGGAAAAAATTGTTTGACATAAATAACCAGGAAATACAAGTATGACTTTCTGATCATCTGTTCTGCCTTCACAGACAAATAGACCAATAGAAACAGTTTCTGTTTATGACACATTCACCCCCCCCCCCTTTCTGTGTTGGCCTCCTCTTTCTCTCTCCAAACACTCATGCTCTTATTGTGCTTTCATGTGCCGTCAGGATTATTGGATATATGACTTTCCCACAAGGAAATAACACTCGAACGCCCTGTAGTCAGGATTCTAGACGTTAAACTAGCCGAGTTGTGATGTAGCTGCCTTAGCCGGATTGTACTTTTCTCCGAATTGTGAAGTCAGACAGCCACAGCTGTCACCGAGTCAGAACATCTTGTGATTTCCCTGTTTTGTTGTTTGTATCTGTCTAGTGAATTGGAGGCAGGGAATGAGAGGCGCTACAGTAGAACCAGCATCCCAGGTCCCCTGCAGGGAGAGTAAGAGGCACACACACACACACACACACACACTGAATTGTGAAATCTATTTATTGAGAGTGGGAAAATCTGTTGTTCTGCATGACAACCACAACAGGTACATTTACCCCAGATCTAGAACAGGGCAGGAAATTAAGACCAGCCACCAGCCAAATTGACTGTGGTTAAGAAGCTTGGCTGCCCAACCAGCTGATATTTGAGATTTATCACACAGAAGAGGTAGTTCCCTGCCCCTGCCCCGATCTACAAACTCACTTGATCCAAACCCTCTTGTGAACCATAACCAGCCAAGTAATAACTCGTCCCCTGATTTAGATGAAAGCAAACAGATTAAAGGTTTTAAAATGGGCTCAGTCAGCGAGATGCCCCAGTTGTCCCTGGATTAGGTGACTGTAAAAAAAAAAAAAAAACATCATTAATTTAGAAGCCATGTGCCATAAATTGAAAAAGTCCTTGGTTAACAAATTGACACGTCCACACATTGGATACATCATGGAGATATTGAATGATGAACATCAGTTATCTTATTTTCATAGTATAACATTTTGGAACTCCATCAATGATCATGTCTTTACCCCCCCCCCCCCATCTCTCTTCAGTGGCCAGGATGTTGCTAGTATATTACACCTAGTCCACAACCTCATTCATGAAGAGAAGGAGGAAGAGGAGGACAACCCCAGTCACCGGTGGGTCTCTAACATTTCCTCATAGAACTAAACAGTCAAAATCAGAACAAACATTGATGATTTTAGACTTTTTTACATCATATTTATCGATTGTGTTGAATCCTCGTTTCCTCTCCCATCTCCTCACCTCGAAATGCATTGGGGAAGAAGATTGTTTTCATTCATTCATTCATTCATTTATTTATTCAGGAAAAAAAGGTTAAAACACCATGCAAAGTATTTAAAACACTTTGGTCCGTACTCGGCAAAACTGCTGGTTTGTAGAGGGTTCCTCCTAGTGGAAGAAGAGAACAGTAAGGTATTTGAAAGGGAAAATTCAAAAGAGGAAGATAGACGAAGAAGAAAGAGATGGAAGCAAGAGATTATTGAGGACGAGATCAAGAATTTAAAATGATTCTGGCTCCTGGTTCAGAGGCAATCCCAAGTCAGTGAAGACTGACCTGACCCTCCAGTAGGATGTTTTTATAAGACTGCTCAAAGATTGTTCTTTCAAGTACATTGCAGTGGTGTGAGCGGGAAGATAAATGAACACAGATTTCATGAGTGTGATTGTAAAGGCAGGTAATAGGTTGTAGTGTATCTGCAGATCGAACCTGAACATCAGATCAGTGGACAATATGAAATATTTGAGGGTATTATTGCATTGAGATACACATTAGCAAGAGACATGGACACAATTCTGTTCCACTGATTATCTTTTTCGTATGCATTTTTATGGTTGAGATCACCAGGAAAAGGGTTTCCTAGTTTGAAACACAGACCCAAGATTTCAATCTCTTGTCTTGTGACTGGATCTGGTTTGTCTCTGTTGTTTATACTAATTTACTTAAGGACCAGTTTGATTGTTAGTAAAAGAAGTGAAGAATTGCTAGATAAGTTCTCTGGTCCTAACTTTGAAAAGTAACCACTCAAGGGTTTGCTTAAGGTCGGGGTAAAAGCAGGAATGTAGTGCAGCGTAAACTCACCTTGATAATATGTATCATAGTATGTATGATCAAGGTAAGTTAGGTGAAGATGGCAAGGTAAGGCATGTAATTGGTTACAAACGTGTTTGTGTCTTCGTTAGGATGCAGAACGTGGGGGAACAGGGTCACATGGCGTTACTGGGTCATAGCCTGGCGGCCTACATCTCAGTGTTGGACAGAGAGCGCCTGCGGAAGCTGACCACTCGCATCCTGTCTGACACCACGCTGTGGCTGTGCAGACTCTTCAGGTAGGGCTGTGAAAGTGGTTATCAGAGTAACCCTGCATCAGACGTTGTGAGCCTAAATACATGTTTTCCCCGGGCTGGATTTTGGCTGTCTTATAATATAATTTGCTACATGTCTGAGTGATTTGACAAGTAAAAACTTGCTTAGTGCTTGTTACGCTATACATACTTGTCAGCTATAAGCGTTCTGACAAATAATGTAGTAAAATCACCAATAACAGCTCGCTACTACAACTTAACGATATTATTTATGATATTATTGCTAACAAGTACTACTCTAACATTATGGCCTCAGCAAAGGATACACACAGATCGGTCGGATCTGATACTTGTATCACATACACAGGATAAGATGTTACAATCCGAAGAAGCCCAACCCTGATGTTATAAGAATGATACAAAAACCCACCAAATGACAGAGGGCAGGTTTGGGGTTAATGGTACATTTCAATAAAGCAATACATTTCACAATCTCTCACTTAGGTATGAGAACGGTTCGGCGTACTTCCACGAGGACGACAGGGAGGGTCTGGTGAAAGTGTGTCGGCTGGTGATCAATGCCCGCTACGAGGAGTACGCCTCCGAGGGCTACGCTGTCCTCAGCTCCACACAGCCTGTCATTTACCAGAGCGCCTCCTGCAGGCCTGGTCTGGGACAGCACCTCTGCAGCCAGGTAGGAGGGTTCTCGTCCTGGGGAGTTTAGGCTGGCTAAATCAATATCATCTTAACACTCACTTTTATAGACTTGCTTTCATGTAATGACCTTTTATTATTGCTTTTACCTCCCTTTTATGACTCTGACATTGTCACATAGTTTATTTATTTATTATTTATTAATAAATTATTATTTTTTCCATTGCAGATATAATAAAAAATATACAGTACTGTGCAAAAGTCTCAGGCACAAAAACAAATTTGTAAAGCGAAGATATTTTCAGAAATAATCAAATGAAAAGTTTCTAAATATCAAATAATTTACTATAAAGAGCAGTAATGTAAAAAATAATGCAGAAAACAAAAAATAAACATCTAAGACCAAATTTATATTAAAAAAATATAGATTGTAGATTTGAATGACAGTTTTTTTGTTGTCTCCTTAGCTTGGCCTGCCTCTCTCCAGTTTGTGTACGGTCCCATGTAACACCATCTTTGGATCCCAACACCAAATGGTAGGAGATTCAAAACCTTTTTCATCTTCGCATTGGAACATTTCACTAGAGTAATGAATACCATAAAATAAGATCGGAGAGAATGAAGCGGTTTTGACTGACAGCCTGTTTTTCAATATTAGGATGTTGCCTTGTTGGACAAACTAATCAAAGAAGACGTGGATGCTGGGAAGCTTCCTTTGCTGTTGATCGCCAACGCAGGTCAGTGTGAAATTGAAGGAAAATCACAGTTTTTGGCATTGAATACCATATTTATTCAATGCTAGATCACGTCAGAATGTTTCATGCTGTTTCAACGAGTTGATTTCGACTTTGTATGATTTCTGAAGTATTCGTTTTCCTCCCAGGGACCCCCGGTGCAGGCCACACAGACAAGCTGGGTCGTCTGAAGGAGCTATGTGATCAGTACAACATGTGGCTCCATGTGGAAGGGTGAGCCATCTCTTGTACCATCTACAGTAGATGTTCTTAAAGGTGCTATTATAGCATTTTTAAACATCAATATCATATCAATCATTGTCAAATTAATTGCAATACCTTGGTATAAGTACCGCAAACAAACAAGACCATGGTGGAGACGATTGGTAGCCTCTGTCTCACACCAGCGATATTACTAGTGCTTCTCAAAATGAAGACCACATTTCCCACAAACCCTGTTGCTTCCTGTCCATTTCCTGTTCTTGATGATTTCATTTGTTTCTGATAATTATACTAATGTCCCTGAATTAATGTAGTTAGTAATGTAGTTGATGATGAATTAGTTAGTTAATAATGATTTATTGATGTTTAAATGCTAACCATATCCCCTTTAAAGAGGGAATTCCCTAAATGCGATATTTAGGCGAATAATTGTTTGGTTTCAGGCATGAACCCACTATTCTTTTCACTAATATAATAATGGCATTCATTATTATGTTCTCATGTTTCTTTCAGAGTCAACCTGGCAACCCTGGCACTGGGTCAAGTCCCCTCCTCCGTAATGGTAATCAAACATTAAAAGGGTCTTATCCATCATGTTATTTTTGCCTCTTTGCAGATCCTGACGAATCAGGGGAAGGTGTTTTAACTAGACCTGACCTGTGTGCATTTTGTAGACAATTTATAATTTTTTTGCACAATTGCGTTTAAATACGTTTTTCACCCAACTTTCAAAAATTGAAACACAGACAAATTGTGATAAATTTGTGAGCGAATGTGTAAAGCTGGGCAGGAAGTCAGACACAGGACGCATAGATCCGGTACATTTCCAAAATATAACAAATTTCAAAATAAAACACCCTGATTGATGGTATTTCTGAGTTGTGAGCAAGAGAGACGAGCAGGCACACGCACACAAGCAGAAAGAGAGATTTATATGTATATATAGATGCATGTGCATTTTATTCGACACCATACTGCTCAAGTATACATAATACTCAGTGCTTAATTTGTAAAATAAGAGATGCCGGGGCTCAATTCGCGTTGCCTCGCGCACCTACTCTTGTAAGGTTCACTGGACGTAACGTTGTTTAATACCAGTTTAATATACGCGTTGTTGTCGCAATTTAGAGCCCAGAGCTCTGATTTGCCGGAGCGCAAAATCGCCACTAGCCCCGGCACAAATTAAGCACTGATACCGAGACCGAGACCGAGACCGAGACCAAACCCTTACATTGAGAAAACCAGCGGAGTGTGAACAACCAAACTCTTTCTTGCTCAATCGGCGCCTTTCGCGGCGCTGCCTTTTCTTACCGCGCCCGGTGTGTCCCCGGCGTCAGTCTACATCAGGGTAATTCCGGGATTTTTCAACCTGGCCTCTATGTCCACAAAATCGCTTTTCATACCTTTAAGTAGATCCCAAAAGTTTCGGAGTTGCTCCGGTCGATCGGCTCAACCGGCAGTCGCGTAACGGCTGCTCAAGGCTCCAGTGTAATCCAGCGGGCATGTCCGGGCGGTCAAAGTACGTCCATTAAAAGTGCTTGATTTTGCCACTGACAGGCTCAGATTGTTATTCGTGTGTCTGACAAGCAGGGTCCCCGCGGCTCCTTAAAAAGTCTTAAAAGGTCTTAAAATAAAATAATGGAAATTAAGGTCATAAATTGTCTTAAATTTACCTTAAATTTGCTGTAGGTATTACATTTGCGAAGGGTGCGTTTAAGGCACAGTAGCCTACCGTAAAATGTCCAATAGCATGTGTATTTGTGTAAATAACATCGTATTAGACAATGAGAAACTCCGCCATTAATAGAATGTTTACGTTATGTTGGCGTCTGGATGCTTGTCATCCAAGAGGATCAAGGTTGCCAGCTAACAAGCTAAGGTATGAGCCAAGATGGGGAAATGCAAGTTTAATGACAAATAGTTAGAGGAAGATACATTTCGGAGGTGGTTGGTACAGGCCGCCACGAAGCAAGGTGCAATTTATGCCGAAAGATTTTCACGTTAGGGACCATGGGGGTGAAAGCAGTTGAATCCCACATGAAATCTGAAAGCACCAGTGGGGCTATGCTGATGCCTGCATGTTACGTAGCACACCCGAAACTTCGTCTGGCTCGCTCGCTACTTCTCAACAGTCGCCATTGAGCAATTTTGTTTCACCGCCAGAAACCCAAGGGGCTGCGGTGCTGTGGGTTCTTCACACGGTGGGCAGGCACAATTCATTCAAGTCGAATGATGACATACGTAGTGTCTTTGCCGCTATGTTCCCCGATTCAGAATATGCAAAGTCGTTTGCCTGTGGTGAAAATAAAACCGCCTACGTCGCTAAATATGGCATCACCTCGTTCACTAAGTGGGAAACCCTATGTCGTAATGTGCGACGAAAGCATGGATAAAACGACAAAGAGAAAGCAGAGGTCGGTCTGTCTGTTTACCTGTTGAGTTCTTGAAACGTAATGATTCATAGTTGCAATTCATGTTATTATGTGATTATTGGGCATGTTATGCCTAATATCCACTGTTCCATATTAGTCATCCAACAGGTACGACGAAGAAGACAAATTACATTCAGGGCTATAATGAATAAGGCTAATTCCATAGTTGCATGATCATAATGCCTATATACAGTTTCCCTAAAAAGCCACATTTACAAAAAAACAACAACATTTAGCAATATGGATTGTTATTATTCATGTAAGTGTGTATTACTCTTGAGCCGCCGTTACGCGACTGCTGGTTGATCAGAGCAACTCCGAAACTTTTGGGATCTACTTAAAGGTATGAAAAGCGATTACCCTTTAACCATTTATGCTCATTGAAACCTTACAATATATGACATCTGACACATGAGCGTTAATACAAACAGCAAATTAAACACACATCCATTCATGAGACATGATCCTGTCCAGTGTACACTAATTAGTGAAGGAACAGGTAACATTAACAGTCTCTCCCATAATACACTTTTTGTTATTTAAGCTGCATACAGTCTTTTAATATTTAATATTTAATTTGTTAATACTCCTTGTTTATCTTTTGCTTTTTTGCACACTTGTTTTTTTTTGCACTATATTGTCTATTCTATTCTGTTTTCTATTGTTGTGAGCTGCCATAACACGTGAATTTCCCCACGGCGGGATCAATAAAGTCTATCTTATCTTATCTTATCTTATCTTAATGAAAATTGTAAATGCAAATAACACATCCTCTAGAGGTGATGTTGAAATGGAATTTCAACTGTAGAACACATTTGGTGAAAGTATTTAAATAATTTAATATTGAATTCAGTCTTTCACTCTGTTATTGAAATAGTAATTGAAATTTTGGTCATTGTGACAGCACTTGTACTGACAAGCCATGCAAAAGGTTTGCAAATTCCTGAGGTTATAAAATAGTGGCGTGAAGAGAATATTTAGCATCACCTGATCTTATATCCCTGCCTTCCTACTACCCTGCTCATTTCCATGATCAGGTATCAACAAGCCTTCCTACGCTTACCTGTTAGCTGTTCTGCATTGCGGAACACTTGCCATGTGTGGGTGTCCTAAGGCATTCTAGCCTTATACTGGTAATTCATTGCAGTGCTTTATGTATTTAAATACAAAATGGACTGACTATTATGCGCCTATGTAACAATACATGTTAAAAAAAAAATATATATATATTTTCTTTTATTATTATTTTTATATCAAAATTCCATTAATTCCTGGAAAATGGTGTATTTTTAGTGGTTGTTGCATCGTGTAGCAGTAGGTGCACATAAAATATTCCAAACAATAATATCACCATCAATTTTTTAAAAATCCGCTCCTCCCAATTCTTCATGTAAAACTTCACAACTTTCAAATTGACATGACTGGCAACACTGGGGAGAAAATCTTCCTCCAGAGGCGTTGGTCCACTGCTGCTCTAATAACAGGGTGACTGAATGCAGGGTGACTGGATGCAGGCTAGTATTCAGTTTTTCTGAGTCACTTTCCATGTCTACTATAGTCCAAATGTTACTTCTGAATGCCCTCCACATCCACTCCCAATATCCTATTTCAACAGGGCGTACATCAAATTATGGAAGTAAGACACTCTGGAAGTGCCATTTCATGTTAATAGGTAGGTCATTTGTGGTGTGTGTGTGCGTGTGTGCGTGTGTGTGTGTTTTTCCCCTGTAGGCAGCCACCAGGAGTGACAGTATGACGTTGACACCTGGCCTGTGGCTGGGACTGCCAGCTGTAACGGCTGTCACCCTCTACAGACATGAAGACCCGGCACTGGTAGGATCATAGCATAATCCTGCTCTTTAGATTAGATTAGGAATACAGTGATGTTTAGGAGATTGTCCCATCATGGTCAACTTCCCTGATAAGTGATGAGAACATTGACACAAAAATCATCCACGTGTCCCCGGTAGATTATTGGCTCTGGTGCTCCATGCTAACACTTTAGCATACACTATGTTGAGTGATAGTAGGCCCCATGCTAACATGTTAGCATACGCAATGTTGAGTGATAGTAGGCCCCATGCTAACACGTTAGCATACACTATGTTGAGTGATAGTAGGGCCCATGCTAACACTTCAGCATACACTATGCTGAGTTATAGTTTGCTCCATACTAACACTTTAGCATACACTGTCTTGAGTGATAGTTGTCTCCATGCTAACACTTTAGCATAAACTATGTTGAGTCATAATAGGCTCCATGCTAACTGTCAAACCTGTTGAAAATACTTGTTGGTCCTGGTGCTGTTCCCATACCATCATTGGGCCTGGCAGCCTGTAGCTACTGGTTTTCCCCACTCCATCCATGTTTCACACTGTTGTGCTGCAGCTTGTTTTCAAGGTGACTTAACTTCCTCTCTGTCCCAAGTCCTCCTCTTGTGGAGGGATTACATTTCTTTTGTGATCCTCAGTTTGTTATCTGGCAAACTGTTTTTGGGGTAATCATAGTGTGCGCACAATGTAATCTGTAACGCAGATTTTCCCACAAAGGTGCTGGGATGTTGTGGTTCTGCTCCACGACAGCATCAGCTGAAGACAGGATGTGAACAGCAATGTTTTTTAAAAACCTGTGGCAAGTAGTGTGGCTGTAAGCCCTCAGCCAGCAGATCAATATCTACAACACAGATACTAAGCTTTACTGTTGCCTACTAGAATTTACAGTGCCATTTCTCTCTCCATCCTCTTGCTTGGAGGACTCTGGGTTAGCTGTATTATGTTCAGTTCTCTATGGCCAATATCTTTATGTTTCTCTCTGACTTAACCCGTTTTGCTCATTTACTATGTCATTCTATCTCTCTTTCTCCCTCAGTCTCTGGCAGCTGGACTGACCTCCAGCCAGCCGGTGGAAAAGCTGCGAGCCCTGCCTCTCTGGCTCTCCCTGCAGTATCTCGGCCACAATGGCATCGTCCACAAGATCAGCCTAGCCACAGATCTGGTGAGCAGCGATGAGTATCGATACACTGCAACACCACAGTTTGCTTAAAACGTATGCATCATGGACACTCAGGCCCAGATTCACTAAAGGTTTGCACAGGGAAGAACATGCACAACAGGCCACTTTACTTCAAGGTCACTTTACACTCCGCTACGCTTTATAACTTTTTTTATACTATATTTTTATACTTGATTAGAATTTTTATACTTGATAATTTATAACTGGTACTTATAACTTTTTGTACTTTTCTAGTATTGTACTTTATAACTTTGTAACTTCGACCTTTATAACATTGTACTTTTTCTATTATATTTTGTACTTTTTCTATTATATTTCTTGTGTTTTCTTTTTTTAAATTATGTCTGTTATGTCCTTAGCATTAGCGTTAGGTGTCGGAGAGACACAAGAATTTCATTGCATACTTTTGCTTCTTGTGAACGTTGTGCATATGACAATAAAAAACCTTGAACCTTGATGCTATGAAACATCATGGCCAGCAAGTCGGGCAAGCAAGGAAGAGGATTTTCCATCCGAGATTCTCAGATCAGATCACAGAGCGCTTCAATTATAAAGGGGCTTTAGGGCACAAGGGTTCCAGTCTTGGCAGATTAGTTGCACAAATTGCAAATTTCTTAGTGAATAAGAGGAAAGCTTTGTGCTCTTAGCTTAAGCAACTGGGGCACCAAATTGTGCAAATTGTGTGCAACCCAGTCTTAGTGAATCTGCACCTGAGTTTGACAAATGAAATGGAAATGAAATGGACACATGATACATATTGTACATGATTAGAATTTTAAAAGGTATCATCAGAAACTGAAGATGGTACACAAGTGTCATATAGAATTGGACAATGTTATTATATTCGCATGCTGTATTGTTAGATCTGTAAAATAGAATTTTACCTTCTCATCTTTCCCCTAGAGCCAGCAACTACTAGAGAAGCTAAAAAGTCTGGCCTCCATCAAAACGTCGGTAAGTGACCTCTCAGTAATCTACCATAGATCAGAATATAATGTCTTCCATGTTTAACACTGAGCAGGCTGTTTGATCCAACTTTAGATGATTTTGTAGCAAATATATTCCCATCAAATCAAGTGATGAAGACGCATTACAAAAAGAAAATAATTGTGACTAAAGTTAGAATCACAAGAGCCAATAATCGAGGGATTCCTCTTGGCAACTGGGATCCCCGGGATATCCCACCCAGTTTTCCCACTATGCCATCACCTCATGACAAGACCATGAATGATTAAATCTTTCAACAGTAGCTTTCATACACCTGGAGAATGTTTCGATCCAGCATTTCAATTCGCTGGATCGAAATGTTGTCCCATAAAGGTGTGTGAGTGGAGTTCCTGGTGTGCGGGCTCCATCGTTTTAATCTAAGATGGCTTTATCGCCTTAATTTTGATTTCCTGTTGGTGAATATTTATCTCAGTGTGCTCCAGTGATTTATTTGCAGGGTTGCCCGCTACAAGCTGTCCTGAATTTCATGAAAATTGACTTGTTTTATACGAGTCAATTTTCATGAAATTTTCAGGAAAATATTAATCCCTGACCCTACCCTGACACCTGACCCCAAATTGTATTGTGGTTATAGTTTGATGCGGGAGATTACTGTAGTCAAGTGAGCTTTAACTTTTGTTGCAAATCTACTGGTGTTCGGTATGGTATTTTTCATTTAGTCACTCCACCATTTTTGGGCGTCTTTACTGTAATTACACAAGTAGACGCGCAACAAAAGTTAAAGCGCGGTTCACTTGATCACAGTGGGGGATTTAACTTGATCGGATGATACACATGAAGTACTTGAAATAAAAGTGTTTTTTAGCTCTATTAGTAGTCAATGTTTGGTAAATATAATTTATTTGAAACATGTTAAAAAATATAAAGACCCCATTTCTGTTTGTAGGATGTGCTTGAGACAGAGATCTCTCTCCTTGAGGCTTTGACTATGGTAAAATCAGAGTTCTGCTGATACTGACCCAGCCTCAGGGCTACAGGCTTGTTCACTGGCATCAGCCCAGGAAACATGCTGAACACATGCAACGATTGATCTGTCACCCAGAATCGTCTGTATGAGATGTGACGAGACTTCACCCTATTTGAGTCGTCGTGATTGGTAGCTTTGTGCAGCAACTACACTAAGAGCCACATGCAGTGAACAATCACAGTGTTGGGGATCAAAGTGTCATGATACAGTGGTACTCAAACTTGCCCTTCAGCGTCCCACAGTAGTATATGGGTTTATAAATGTAGTTAATAAATCTGCTGGACAGCGTAGCGCTTCGATTCAGTCCAACCTAATACTAAATGTACAAAAAAACTTTAACAATAAGTGTTTTTTGCACACTGGGTTTATCTTTTTACCTCATTACAATTGTGAGTTTTATATAGTATAAACTGTAAAGATAGTGAGATTTGAGTGTTTAAGGGAGTTTTTAGTACCACTGTGTGTGTGTATGTATGTATGTATGTATGTATGTATGTATGTGTGTGTCTGTGTGTGTGTGTATAGTTGTAGTTATAGTCAGTGTGGGTTACCTTGGTTCCAGGGCGTGGTGTCACGGATCCCACCCATCTCCGGGGCCTCACTGCGGGACGTTCTGGGCTCTCTCATACTCTCTATTGTAGGTGGGACTAAGCCTTTGCCTGTATCTCTCATTCACCCTCTTCCTTTCTGCCCTTCGCTGTCTTGCTTTTCTTTGTTACTTGACCATTTTCCTTCACTCACATAAGCTCAGCGACCCACAGGTCAAATCATGGGTCCCCATTGGCTGATGGCTTCCACTTCTTCCTTATTGTTTAGGGAGTACTTAGGCATGTGGTTTGAGATGCTTCAGGGAATGCCTCTCCCCACACATCATTTTGTTTTCTGAATGGATGGGTCATGAAAATTTGTGAAGGTGTGATGATCAGTTGCTTCCTTCATCTTAAAGGAAAAAATCCGGTCAATGTAAGTACTGTACCAACAGACCACCATTGTCATTTGAAGATTCATAAAAACACACAAAAAAACGATATAAACGATATACATGTGCTGATATATAAAATATAAGGACAAAAATAAGGGACAGTAAGAATTGTATGACCTTTACTGCCTCTTTTGGCAGCCGATAGGAATTGCAGCAACATTGATAGCGCTTATCTCTCATACCTACACTCTGGCAGCCTCTCGCACTCCCCCCCATCCGTCGCAACTTGTCATCCCCTTGAGCTACAGTGAGCTATAACTGACACAAATAAAGTCACATTTTCAGGCTGTAGAGGAGTAAGCTAGCTAATTAGAGCAGAGATCCAACAGAACAGAAACAGTCTAATGAAAAAGTAACGCTAAATACTGGAATAATTACAGATTTTTTTGAGGTTTGAGAATAGCTGAAATGTGTTGCCGGTCGCTTGATCATAGCGCCATCCTCCATCATTGAGCAGTTGAAAATAGCAGTAGCTTGGGGGAGGCAATTGGCAAAGTGAGTCTTGAAAGCCAGAACTCTCAGCACCTGGCCCAGTAATTGTTGAATCCTTGGTATTAATCATCAACCCTAACAACTCCCAACAGTTATATAATGGTAATTTAGTGCTATGGGGCAGTAAAAATGTTACTTATTCCCCTTTTAAGTGCCACTAATGCTAGCTTGCTAGCATTACATTTGGCCCCACTAGTTTCGAGGACAAAACAAGCTGACAAAACCTGAAGTTACAAGAGAAATCAATGACAGACCCATGATTCTTAGCTCTGAAAATTAAGCACTGAAACTTTTTGAGTGCTGTAGCTTTACATGTAAACGTTTTGTGATTTTGTAACCATTAATTAGACTAATACAAACATTAAGTTAGAAGCATTCAAATTCAAATTGTATGCCTTTTGAACAAACTGTTAGTGCCCCTGTACCTCGTAAAACGGTATTTTCCATTTTCCTAGGAGATCACACATTCAGACCTCCACTGTGCAATAAGCAACACATTCATAGCTACATCTGGTAATGTTGAAGTCAATGACAAAGCCTGCAAGCCAGCAAGGTGGTTATATTACCAAGCGTGCCGTCTTGTCATACTGACAGTTTGTTAACCATTAGCTTTCTGGTTCACGACCGTTTCGGACTGGAAACTCATTCGGTTGCCAGGGCTTATCCTATCTGCTGGAGTAGTAAAGTAACAAGTATCATACATTACGTCTCATCACCATATTCAATGTGAGATGTGAATATTGCATCCCAATTTTAAAAAATACACCTTTACTGTACGCTACTGAAAATGAAAAAGTCAAATGTTGGTACTTGCTACATAATGCTGTCTTACATCTTACAGCTTACATCTGCAGGAAAACAATTTACCTTTCCATGTTGCGGCAACTCTCAGCATTCATTAACAATGAATTATTTTAAGATAGTGACAGTCCAGAACAATTCTGGGCTTCACATGACGTCCATAACGGGTCCGTTAAGTTCCAGTATGACCACTGCTTCACTCAACCTCTCTGGTGTTTGTGCTGTAGTGGGGCAGTGCGGTGTGTATTTTTCATTACAGCCAGGATCCTTATCGGTGTGAGTGTTGTGTGTTTCTTTTGTATCCCGGAGATGGTGTTTATGGTACCTGTACTCCTATCCTTTTTAGGGTGGCATTTCCATGAGACTAAAGTGAGGACTTGCATGCAAGCAGTGCACGCAAGCAGTGCTGGACTGCTTCCAGTGGCAGAAGTGACGCTTTCACACGAGAGGAAACTTTGTTTTTCTGAGCAATATTATAGTTTGTGAGCAGAAATTCATATTTGAGCATCCACATGGTGTGTCGACATCAGTGGCTGGGCGCAAACTTAGAAAGATAGTTCACGATGCCCTAGCGCTGTTCTCTTTTGTCCTATGTTGGCTCCATGTCTTTCACAGCAGCAATCTTTTCTGGGTCGAGCTTGAGTCATCTATGGTAAGGTGATGCCTGAAATAGCTAACCTCTGTAGCTCCAACGCTACAGAGGTTGTACTCCTATTTGGACCTGCCATACAATCCGATATTGAGTTTGACTGTAACTCCTTGAAGACCCTCATAAATCTCAGCAATGTTCCACTTGAACTCCTCTTGAGCTGAGATCTGTCTGAAGATTAGGTGGAGGAATTGGCAGTGTCCAAATGCTATGTTGAATGTCGCCATCTTGGATGACTCCTGTGAGATTTATAGCCCATGGGACCCCAACCTAGAAGAAGAAGAAGAACACACTTTATATCCAACATCAATGACACTGAAATACTGAGCTCCTGCTTGCTTGGTGGCGATGTCATCTAGAGTAGGTAATGAGCAGTGAGGGCGCTAGATAACCCTCTTTTGGGTCAAGACACTAGCTTGATGAGCCCAAAGTCTAAACATGCTTTTAGATTTCGCACCGGATGTGATAATTTTACGTCTCACTTGCCACACTAACTAGAGGCTCACCACCATAGCCAGACGGGGTGGAAGTAGTATGCAACATTCACAGTATTCGCTGATCTTCTTAATACATAGGTGCGAATGAAAACCACTGTCTAGTTTTAAACTAACCTCAATTCTGTTTGGACCCACTTGAATGTCTGCAAAAGCTTGCGTGTTATTGCACTCCTTTTCCTCTGTTGGACCAACACACTTGTAAAATGGTTGAATTTTTCATATTTTACATTATTTGCTGGACAGTCCTGTTCGCCATGAGCCTTTTATCCACATTGACCACTTCTTACATGGTGCTCGTTTCTCATTCTGTTCTCGCTGTGTTGTTCCTGGATTTCTCTTCATCTTGAATCGTTGTTTCTGCTGGGCTGCATTTTTTAAAAGCTTCTGGCATGCTTCTGGCATGCATGGTCTGCTCCAGCTATAATTTTTTGTGGGACATTTGTGTTTTTGTGGGATGTAGCCATGTCTGCTGCTTTAACCCCCCCAGTTATAAGCACCAGATACCAGTTGTGACTCATCTTTACCCCTCCTTGCTGACCTCTACCCTCCCCTCCTGGGGACCCTGCACAGGGACATGGAAGCCCTGGTGGAGAAACTGTCTGAGGTGGTGCCTGTGTGGACAGGGAGGAGGCCCACTGACACTACTTGTCCTAGCTGCATAGAAAATCTCAGTTGGCGTGGGTGGAACAATGACTTTGTGTCTTATAGTGTGTGCAAGATGCATGATGACAATTTAGGTGGTGGTTCTCTGATTGGACAACACTGACAATGAAACCACACATGCTCATGAATTATTCATGACCCTCCCATTGCCATCCCAGCAAAACCGAACCCCACCCTGCTCCGACCCAGCCATGATGATGCTTAACTTGACCCTTGACCCTGCGACCCCTACGCAAAGAAAATGAACATTGAGACGTTGTGTTGTTTTCTGAATTTGATTCTGGTTAAACCGCTCTCTGACTTGGTGGAGCACAAACAAAAAAGCAATCCTGAAAACACAAAAGACTAACTGTGGATTTAGAGAATCCACAATTTTGAAAATACTTTACTTTACTCAGGTGGTACCTATAGCGTTTTGTTTGTCAATGCTACATCAAAAACACAGATATGTCCAGGCATTGCATGTTAATCATGGGCTTCCAGTGTTTCATGAACATTGTCAACCTGGTTGCATGGTCCATAGACATTCAGATGATTGATGGAGTAAATGAGATGCCAAATATAAACCCAATCCATTTGCACAGGAAATAAGGATATGATAAGTGTCAGGTTGGGCACTGCTCAGTAGGTATATCAAATCTTTCAAACCAACCAAATGTCTGTGGTTGGGCAGGGCTTTGGTTTGGAATCGGGCTGCTTCATTGCATTGTTATGCAAGGACTCCTATGCAGAGCACTTTGACCACTCAAATAAGTACTGTATGTGATATACAGTCTATAACCACCATGGGCATAGCATATAGGTTCTTTCAGCAGGCATGGACACAATACCAAACTCTTAAACACACATCCACATCCCACCCCTTTCAGCTAATAGCACCAGCACCTGTTTTGCATGATATACAATAGATCATAGGTTAAGATGCCCATGGTGACCCCTGATCTGTGTGTTTTTGTGTGTCCAACAGGTGGAGGATGAGCTCAACTCTCCCGTGGTGGTATTCAGGTTCTCCCAGGAAACAAGCACTGGTAAGGGTTGCACTCTTAGTAACAATAGACCCTAGGACTATGATCAACTAGCTTTAACCGTTTTAAAATAAATAATAATTGTGAGCATTGTGTGATTAATTCAACTTTTCTGTGCATTTCAGTAAAAATCAACAGTGAAAAGCAAAAAGTAATGCAAGCAAAACAAGAAACAAAACAAAAGCAAAACATAAAAAGGGAGGTTAAGGAGAATTATTAAAATATAATTACATGAAAGCATGTCTATAAAAGTTTAGTTTTAAGAATGTTTCAAAAGATGATACAGATTTAGCAGCCTAAGATCTTCAGGACGTTTTTACCTGAAGATCTTAGGCTGCTAAATCTGTATCATCTAGACTTTGACTGAGAATTAGACAATTGAATTAGTCAGAATTAGTTAGAAGACAACAACCTGAATTTCTAGCTATTGGCTTTACATTGGCAGTACCGATAAAACAGTACTGAATTCATAGTGAATCCATTCAACCCCGATGGGGGGGAGCGCAAAGGAATGTTTCTGATTTGGTTATTAAGTAGTATTCAGTATTGTATGAGAGTTGTTAATATTACTAATAATATTACTGGGGTTAGATATATGGATATTCATATTTTCTGATGTGCACCTGACATAATACCACAAGTCACTACAGATTACAGCACTCTATCATTATATCATAACCTTTGTTCCCTTTCTCCAAACCTCAGTCTCCAGTGGGGGTTCAGTTGAGGGTTACTGTGCTGGGGAGAGAGAGGTGCTGGATTCCTTCAACAGATGGGTGAGCTTATCTTTTTCTAGCATACATCTTACGTATTTGTAACCGTACTAGTTAACTACCGCAATATTGTTAAGTCACATGCACTTGGATGGCTGATTGCTGAAAGGTTTGCTTTATCAATGTGTCTGTGGATATATAATGAATTGATTATGTACTCATTTATTTCTCTAGTGATTAGCTGGTTGTAGTATTAATTCAACCAAGTAATTTGTTGGTTGACAGGCTTCATTAACTTTCATTTGTTAAGGCACCACAGTTGAACAGAAAAAAAGAATTACATTTTATATGTATAGACACAAATACACAACCTTTTTGTATGTAAAATACTATGTACAGTATGTAGTTTTTAGTAATTTTGTGACCAGAAGCCAATCAGGACCAAGTCCAGTTGTGATGCTTTTACTGGAGTTGGTCTGAAACTGCCTGGAGAAAAGGGTGGATTACATTCACATTTTAGCAATGTCTTTGTTAAACATCTAGGTTTGAATTCCTATAAAACGAGGCCTATAACACTTAGGCCGAATCCCAATTCATGCCTTGGCCCTACCCCTTAGCCCTTCCCCTCCGTTTTGCGCGTTCACGTGAAGGGGTAGGGGTGTCCCAATTCTCTTGGAATCGAGGGGTAGGGCCAAGTGCAAGGGCTACATGGCCCTCCAAATGGAGATTTTTCAGGGGCACACTACAAACCGAGGGCTAGGAGAAGTCTCCCAGAATGACCTGCAAATCAACTGGAAGATCATGGCGAACGCTACACTACCATCAAAGTGAACCACAAATGTAGTATTTTCTTCGTTAATAAAGATTTAAAAAATATTCTAACCGTGGTATTATCTTAGTTTAAGGTTGTTTCAATGTATTATAGACCTTTTCTTGATAACATGCATAGCAAAAAATCGCTAATATGCCGATGTCTCTACCTCGCTAGTTGTTTTTAGGCTGATTTGTGCATGACAGTCCCGCATTTTGACATATTTCCATGTCGCATTTCCCCCCTTTGATGGCATATGACGCCCGAAATATAACTAAAGTCCAGCAGCGAAGTTGCTGCACTTGTTACGGCTCCTCTAATATCAGTGCAGACTACAGAGCACCGCTAACGCTATTCTGTCATGAAGTGGTCCGGTAATGAAGCAGTGGTCTTTTTTATTTGATGACTTGTTTGATCGATTGGTAGCGTGAAACGAATCGCGAGCGTCCATGCTTTTCTATCGCCATCAGATGAACGGCAAATGTCACTGTGATAATACCATTATTGCCATCGTAATCTCCAATAACAAACTCGTCCCGTCTGTTTATGTAAACGTCACCGATGACGTATCAGGGTCTTGAAGGGTTGTCCCATTTTTTAGGGAGAGATTTCTACCACTACCCCTTGTGACTCTGTTCCGAGGGCCAAGCCGAAGGGCCAAGCCAAAGCCGTAGGGGTGAAAATGAGAATTGGGATTCGGCCTTACACTGTGTTAAGTGGGCTCCATGCTAACACTGTAGCAGACACTGAAGAGATACTAGTGACGTTATCCAAAGTAAGAAGACTGACCTTTTAGTAATGAACAGTGTATTTTATTATTTGGCCTGTAGATTCAAACATTTAAAAAATTTAACATTATTAACTCAATATATTTCATATAGATTGAACTATTTCAGGTGAGCAACCATATATTCATCTGCTGCACGGTGATTCTTAGCTGTACAGTCTCCCATCGCCCACCACATTCACTTCCTATGGAAACAGGGAAAATAGTCCTTGCTAATTCTAAACAGTATCTCCTGAAAATTTGAGATATGATATGTTATGAGATAATGCTAGTGGCCTACTATCACTCTACATAGTATATACTTACTTCATGTTAGCATGGAGTCTATATTACTCAACATGTATGTTCAAGTGTTTGCGGACATTAACATTAAATTGACTGATATTCCTGTGTGTAGCTTGGTGAGCGACTGGCCCAGCTGGTGCCAACCAGTGGCTTAGAAGTGGTGGAACTGGAGGATGAGGGTACCTGTGTTCGCTTCAGCCCTCTCCTGACTGCAGCAGGTAACACACACTTAACTTAACTCTTATTCCCTGCTATATACGCCCCAACCATAAACATCAGATGCTAATCATGACTCTATCCCTCCCCTCCAGTCCTGGGGACGCAGCATGGGGATGTGGATGCCCTGGTGGAGAGGCTGTCTGAGCTGGTTTCAGTGCTGAGCTCCACACTTCACCTTAGAGAGGACTTCAAGGAGGAAGCCCACCGACATTTGCCCTCCCTCAGCTACGTAGAGGACCTCAGCTGGCCTGGCCTGGGTGCTGTCAGGTAAGGCTGGATGGACTTTGATTGGAACAAAGTCCTTTCTATTTTTTTCAGGTAAAACAGCACGTTAGAAAAAAGGTTTGTGCACGTTTATGCATGCTTCAAGAATGTACAAATTCACCTCTATGTAGCATCATAGAGGTGAATTTGTGCATTGCTATATGGTCAAGGCACAGAATTCTGCACAAAATTTGCATTATCCTATATGGATTATAATAGGTTTTTAAAGTTGTTGTATTGCCTCTAAAATAGTGCCCATAAGTGTGCCCATACACCAAGCATGGATGGATGGTTTATTTGAACTCTGGAGTGTTTACTCCTTTACTCAGGTGGGACCAAATAACTGCACTGAGACGCCTGAAAAGGTGGATCTTAGTCCTCTTTCAAGCGAATTGTTCCTTTTATGAGTGAGGACGCAATCCAAACCACAGGAAACAACCCCAAAACGCAAGGTTTTATGGATATAAGGATATGGATGGTTGACATCTGCTAGCCAGGCAGTTCCTCATGCTTGGAAAGCCTAGCATAACAAAATTAACTGGGGGAAAACCACAGTCTGGACTGATGCTCATATTCAGATATTCATTCATGTGTTCTCTGGTATGAACACTAGAGAAGGTAAAGGCAAAGACAGCAAAGAGCACAGACAAGTCCATCATGGCGTGTCAAAAGTCACTCGTGGAACGTAGGAAATCACTGGAGTAAAAGTAGACAAGACAGGTTGAGGGAAAGCGGGTACACCAAAAAAGTAAACACTTCATTACAACTACCTTCTTGAATACATCGAACATCACAGGTTTCCCACCAGTGACCATACCGGGCAGTAAGTAAGTAAAATCAGGGTGGATGTAAAATATCACCAACAGCCACAAAAATATTAAAACTAGTAAAAAAACAACCCAAGAATAACATCCAGAGATCTACAAGCCTTAATGCAAAGATAGAATAATATTTAAAATTAATATTTTGAAGTCAAATCTCACTGAGTTCTGTAAGGAGTGGGGACGAAAATCCCTCAATGTAGTCTTGACACATTGAGACATTTACTTCTGAGTCGCCGATGCTAAAAAAGGTGCCACAAGTTAAAATCTTGCAAAAATCTTGCCTAGTGCAGCTTTAAATATTTTGGCAGAGTCTGGACAACTTTAAAAGATTCAGTAAGATGCAGAAAATCTGTAGCAATTACATGTGCAACAAACATGAATGTTAAAACTGGCAAGTGAAAGTCATACTTGGGCTCAATATGTAACAGGAAGTTGGAGCATTCTTGAATGAAGTCATTGTTTATCATGAAGGAGGGTCAATAAACTAAAACACATTTATCAGGAAACTCCATGATTCAAAAGTGGATAAAAATATGTCTCCCAAGCTGCTCTAAGATCACTAGAAGAGACAGCAGAATATGGAAAATAAGGAAACACATTATGACGCAAAATGTTTGGAGTTTGGAGGTTGTTGCATCAGTTTACAAGAGTATTGTTCCTTATGACATGTCTCAAACAATACTATGTCAAGATTGTAGGTTGTAGAGAGAGATACAGCAAAGGTCCCAGGTCAGATTTGAACCCAGAATGTTCCAGGTACATGGTATGTGCCATGGCCAACTAAACAAGTCACCAGGCCGGATTTTCAAAACTTTTCTGATAGGATTTCAGTCATTGGATTGGATTAAATGAAATTAAACTGAAAATTAGAATTTTCCCAACTTCTATTAGACAGGACGGGCATTCTACGATCCTAGAAATTGTAATGTGTGAGGCATGAGGAGAAAATACAGCCTATACATCTTGAATGTCGAAAATAGTATTTAATGTTTACATTTTAGTAAATGTCAATGACAGTCAATGAGAGATGCTCTTGTGAATCTTTATTATTGGTTCTAAAATCAATGAATGAAAACTTTTTACAGAGAAAGTTTTGTGTTGAATTATTTTTTCCATTCAATGAGAATTTTTCCTTTAAGGTTATTGTTCATTTTATACTTTTATATTTCAGATAAGTGAATAAAAGTGACACACTTTTTCATCTAGTTTCCTTCTCATCTAGTTTCTGACATTACTTGTCGGTGACATAGAAGTCTATTTAAAGACTATAAATCTGGATTCTGTAATCTTGATCATATTCCCAAAAATTCTGGATTGCAAAAAGGATTCAAAAATTTTTATAATTATGATCCAGATTCCAAGTTTTTAATAAAAATCAAAGACTATTTTAATTAGGTGTGAGAAGCAAAGTACTTCTGAATATAAAGTGGTCAGTCCCTTTCACCACCATATTAAAAAGGACCTGTGGCTCTAGTGCTACGTTGAACAAAAGAGGACTAACAAAAGAGCTCTGCCTTGTCCCATAATTGTAGAGAGAAATATAACCTGCCCTGTTTTATTTCAGTGAGAATGGTTGCCTTGGTTGGAGAACAAACATTTTGATGCAACCAGCAAGTATCACAGTAGCCACATTTACAAAAAGTAGTAGGAAATTATTTTTTATTATTATTATTTCTTCACATTGACAATGAAGATTCCATCTCATATCCTTGCGTTGGACTGTATACCTGTGTGAACTGGTTCAAACAATAAAAAAAATCTTAGTAGCAAGTCAAAGATGCTGCCTACCTTCAATATCTAAATCTTATTGTATTGCTATCTGTATCCAATTCCTTGTCCTTTTGATGGGCAGGAAAATGTGATTCTCCCCCCCCCCCCGCCCCCCCAATACAGTGCCCTTCACAGATCCCTGCTTATTGTCTGGAATAAAGTCATCTCTGGTTATCACTTTATGTGCATGGATGGATGCACCAAAACAATCATGCAAATATCACGTCAGCCCACAGTGCAATTAGGCCACATTGCAGGAAGACCTGTTTTCCCCATTATTGAGACTCGTACTTCCACTGACATATTATTCAGGTCCTGCGTGGTTTACCAGGCTATTCAATCACAAACAAGGAACGAAAGAGCATTGAATCCCATATGAAGAGATGTGAAACCTTGACCATTCAGGGATGTGATTTTTCTGGATTAATCCGGAATTCCGGATTTTCCGACCTGAAAATGTGACCCACGTGAATCATGCAGATCCATTAAAAAAATTGGAGGGGGGTGTGTGTGTGCGTTATGAGCTGCCCGAATGAAATGGAGAGGATTTGAGGACATCTATAGGCTGAAGTGCATGAAGATTGTTTTCCTATCCACGAGGATGTTTGTTAGCGTTCAGCTCAGCTCGAGCTCAACATGCCCAATTCCACACCTGGTACCCGCAGTCGCGCTCGTGCATCAGTACACCGTCACTTGACAAGAAGATCGGCATTTCGGATCGGATAATTCAGCTATGTCAAGATTATTCCTTGTGATATGTCTAAAATACAGGTCTACTTTGACTTTGTTGTCGATTGATCAGTTATTGATTGATTTTCACTTATCGCAGGGTCCCATGGCTTGCCATGTTGGTTGTTATTTCACTGTTTTATGTAGCTAAATTACTAGTGTTTGCGTATCTGCAAATTTAGCCTGCTAAATTAATAAACTAGCCAGAGGCCACGAAGCGAGATTAGTGGGTTAGCGAGATAACTTCGAATTCCGGTATTTTTATAATTTTGGGAATTCCGGTATCTTTAGACCTGGCTCTATGTGAATAAATTCGTCATTTATACCGCAAAATAGCTACAAAAAGTTTTGGAATTGCTCCGGTAGATCGGAATGGGTGACCGACGAATCTCCTTAACGATTCCAGTGTATTTCTGTCAGCTCATATGAGTGAACTGCATTGAGCAAAACATTCTACTCAACTGTCAGGACCTGCTGTTAAGCAACAGCAGAGCAGACAATCTGCTTCCTGTTTACACGGGCAGGCGCATTCCCAGTGTAGGTCAGTGGTTACGTGATATGCGTTTTCAGGCGTAGATAAAGAGATAATTTCTGAAACGGTGCTAAAACACTTCTGTAGACGGAGATCCTTTTAGTTTCAAAACTCAGTTTTAAAATGAAAACGTATTAGTGTGGATGTAGCCTAACACAGCAGCAAACGCTTGTCTGTGAACACACCACTCTCTCCCTGCACTGTATGGCTCATTTTGAGTGAGTGGCGAGATCACCTGAGGTAAGGACATTTTATATTAAAACCATTATTTTATATGGTTTTGACTAATATCATTAGGTCTGTAGGTTATGTATGTTATGTCTTTTCAGCTAACGTTATTGTACTCTGTCAGAGCAGCTTCTCTTATGCTAGATTTCCACTTGTAAAATAAATAATGGGTCCCATTCATTTATTAATAGAAGAGTGTCATCTAGTGGTGGAAAGAGGCCAGGTTACCCTAACAAACAAACTGTCATAGTAGTTTGATGGTAATTTTAGTTTTACCATGGTAAAATGGTAATTATTGTTTACATAATTTACCATGGTATCGGCCCTATTTAAACATTGTTGATGTTGACTGGTACAGGCCATAATTTCACTGATAGCTTTAGTATTGAGAAACTTAGCACTGTGCTGCATCCATGAAACCTTAAAGGGGAATTCCGCTATTTTTAAACCTCTGGCTCTATATGTACATATTTGTCATTTATACCCCAAAATAGGTACAAAAAGTTTTGGAATTGCCCGGGATCACCTCAGCCGGCAGTTGCGAAACGGGCTGCTATGGCTGCAGCGTAATCCATTGGGGCAACTGCGCCCGATCAAAGTACGCTAGGCATAAAGAGTAAAGTGTGACAGCGTTTGATTTAGTAAGACCTCACTTAGGCAGGAGGGTGTGTTTTAAGGAGAGGACATTGTTGGACATTGAGGGCATAATTGAACTAGTTCTGAAAATAAAAAAAAAACTTAATTTTCGACTTCGGGTAGCTCTCTATTTTGTGTGTGCGTGCGTGCGTGCGTGCGTGCGTGCTGCGCTCTGTATATTTTCCTGCTTTTTTTGTCCTTTGCCAATCACATGCCTGCCATTGTATCCAGAAGTGTGAGAGCTTAATATTTTAAATGTGAATTAGATCAGCAATGTCTCCTGTATAATAAATGTTTTATCAAATCCCTCTGCATCTTCTCCATTGTAGACTGGTTTGGAAGAAATTGTACAAACTTCAAAAGCCATGTGTTGAATCTGGAACAGAAGAATAAGACGACAAAACAAAGTTTGCCGTAAAAACAAGCATTTATACAAAGCATATTAACAGCAATCTATTTTTGACTAATTTTCTCATGCATTACTGTACTTGATCTCACAAGGTGCTCATTGTGAGGTCCTCTTGTCTCGCAGTAACTCACGCAAGCCAACTGTGAATTTAGTCAAAATAACAATGGAATCTTAAATACCAAATACCTACCTACCAATATAATACCTAAATATCAAATGCTATCATAGTGCTGATACCCAGGTCCCAACGAAGCCTTAGATCGGGGAGGGAAATCTGTCTGTAATTGGCCAGATTCTACAGTGTATTTCCGCCTTAAGGCAACATTGGAAAATGGGAGGCCTTGTCCAGCGTGATAACTGGAAAATATTGGCCGGGACTCTGTCTGGGGACAGGGGACAAGCCATTAGTCTCACAAACTTCAGATTTATTTTCATTCAGACTCTGTCTGAGCATTCTTTAAGATAGTTTACTTTAGCAGAGAGTCAATTGTTGATAGTCTTAAGATCACCACCATCTTTTCTCCAGAGTCCAGACAAGAGTCGAGGCTGGTGGTTGTGTTGGCCAATCCATCCATCCGTTCAAACCCCGAAGGGGTACAACCCTATTGTTTTCCACCTACTATTTATGCCGCGTCGCAAATTGCCGTGAGCTGGAATGAGCTAAAACCATGAAACTTGGCCCAACTGAATAATGCTTCCCAAGAAACATGAGCCCAATCGGCCAGATGGTGGCGCTGTAATTCAGGCCCAAAAACGCTGGGCCATGGAAAGGCCATGCCCCTCACACCGTGACTCCGATTGGCTTGAAATTTGACACACAAGTCCAGCTCAATGTGCTCTACAAAAAAGCCTCAAGAACCACTAAAGTCCTTGATTTTCACTAGATTTTCTGCCATTTTGAATTTTTTGAAAAACATTTCTGACATCCTCCTAAACCGTAGGTCTGATTGCTACCAAATTTTCTGTGGAGCATTAATGGACCAAGCTTATCAAAAGGTATAAATATATATATATATATATATATATATCTGATACCTTATTTAGTTTTCAAGACATTGACCAATGAACTTCAAAAGGGCGTGGCTCAGCACATAAATAGACCAAAGTCAACAACCGTTGACCCAATCATCACAAAACTTGCATAATATGTCCACATAAGTACTTGAAACATACCCTGAAAGTTTTATTGAAATCGACCACTAGGGGGCGCTACAAATGCAAAAAACATGGGCGTGGCATAACACAAATCAGACTATAAATCAGAAATTGTTTGTCCAATCATTACAAAACTCACAGGATATGTTTCATAACAATGTTGAACCACGTGTGTAAAATGATTTTGAAATCGCTCAATAGGGGGCGCCACCAGTTCCAAACATGTGCATGGGCCTGGTGCAAATTTGGCCTTAAATCAATAACAGTTTGTCCAAACATCACCAAACTTGGTGGACATTTTTAACTAATCTGTTGAAACATGTCCCCAAAATGTTTTTTAAATTGACGGCGTTGTCGATCAAAGGCATGGACCTGGTGCAAATTGTGCCATAAATCAATGAGTTTGTGCAATCATCACAATGGTGATGGCCAGGTCTCGGTGCGGACAACCCTTCCCCGGGAGGAATGGCAGCTCAGTCTTGTCCAGGTTGACCTTCAGGTGGTGCATCGACATCCACTCCGAAATTTCTGCCAGGCACACAGCAATGCATGCCTCCACTTGTGTGTCAGAGGGGGGAAATGACAAGATTAGCTGGGTATCATCGGCATAGCAATGGTAGGAAAAGTCATGGGAGTGGATAACAGAACCAAGAGATGCTGTGTAGAGGGAAAAAAGAAGAGGACCCAGAATCGAGCCTTGCCCCGCAGTAGTGAGCCTGCGTGGTTCTGACACAGACCCACTTAGCATCACATGGTAGGATGCAAACAGGGAGAGCGCAGAGCCTGACACACCCATCCCCTCAAGGGTGGAGAGGAGTATCTGGTGGTTCACCTTGTCAAACGCTGCAGACAGGTCCAGGAGTATCAGGACAGAGGAGAGAGAGTTCGCTCTAGCGGCATGGAGCTACTCTGTCACTGCCAGGAGGGCATTCTCAGTCGAGTGACCCACCTTGAACTCGGACTGGTGGGGGTCCAAGAGGTTGTTCTGGTGGAGGTACAAGGACAGTTGATTAAAGACAGCATGTCAAGCGTTGGTTTCTTCTGAAGGGGGGTGACTCTGACAGTCTTGAAAGCAGAGGGAAAGCATCCAGACACCAGAGATGTGTTGATGAGATGGGTCAGGAAGGGAAGGAGTTTAGGTGCAGTAGGCTGAAGGAGAGGGGAGGGGACCAGGTCAAGGGGGCATGTAGTAGGGCGACTAGATGTAACAAGGTGAAGGACCTTGTTTGGGGAGAGGGGAGAAAAATGGGGTATGGAGGGAGGTGGGGAGGGAAAAGGTTGAGAGGGTGGTAGAGAGGGAGGGGTGGAAGGCAGACAGGTGGCTCCGTCTCTCAGGCGCTGTCTCTCAGTACGCACAACCAACAACCAAGGGGAGGTGGAGTTGGGCGTGCAGGCCTGGAGGTCAGGGGGACAGAGTAGAGAGAAGATCAGTGGCAGTATCAGGGGATAGGAGAGAGAAGCATTCAGGGGCTGGGAGGATGTAAGGGGGATAGGAGAAAGAGAGAGAGAGAGAGTAAGACATGAAGTATGGGTCAGAGAGCTGGAGAGGAGTGACAGAGAGGTTAGCAGTGGAACAATGTCTGGTGAAGATTAGATCCAGCTGGTTGCCAGCCTTGTGGGTAGGAGGAGATGGGGTGAGAGATAGGTAGGAGATAGAAGGAGCAGAGGAAAGAAAGAAGAGAGTCAAGCTTCTCAGTTTGGATGTTGAAGTCACCGAGAAGGATGAGTCCAAAGCCATCATCAGGGAAGTGGGAGACTAGTGTGTCAAGCTTTTTTAGGAATTCACCAGAAGGGTCTGGTGGGCGATAAACAACCGCAATGGTGAGCTTGACTGGATAAGAAACAGTGACGGCATGAAATTCAAAAGGAGGAAGGTGAGAATTGTGAAATAGAAAAAAAAGAGAGTATTTCCATTTGCGGGAAATTGGCAGGCCAGTTCGTTTGCCTGACACTTTCAAAGCAGCAGTGGTTTAAGACTGCATCCACTGATTGCAAATTGTCTGCCAGGAGTGCAGGCCCCTCCCATTAACAAGTGTGAAAGTAAATTAGCACAGAATGCTAGTATTTATCATTTGTTATTATTTTGTGTCTGGTTGTATTGATACTGTGTTGTCACATGGCACAGACATGTGATATGTGTGCCATGAACCTGTGCCTGAGTATTATACAACAAGCCAGAGAGGCCCTTCAAGTAAATCATCAATCTGATCTTGAGCAGACCACTGCTATGTGGAGATAGGATGAACCATATGGTCTTAGCATGTTGAACCAATCATGAGATACTTCTTTGTTTCCAAAGAAACTATGAAGATTGTAGTGAGCTGATTTTCAGTGAGAGAGGGCATAGAAAGATTTTGACTCGACACAAACAGAAACTGGGCTTACTTGTCTTAACCCTAGGCTAGTAAAATAGCACACTAAATCAAAACATCTAAAACAACAAGATATAAGGACAAATAACAGTTAGGCCTGAAGGTGTGGCTACAAATACAAACTGACCAACTAGCAGCTAACAACAGACTATTGAAAAAGCACTATTATTGAAGCAGTTTAAGTACAGCTAAAAAAGCTGTAAAGCTTCATTTCATTGTTGGTAAACAAAGTCCTGATCTGCATTGCTAAAGAGCTATAATTTGGTTTCATCTGTCCATAGAACATTTTCCCAGAAGGATTTAGGTCTAGGCAAAGATCAATCATATGGTACGGGCTGAAACCATTACCCCAGACTTCTTCAGGTTATCCTTGAGATCTTTGGATGTCATGAGAGCTGTTTATTCAATGGCTCGCACCAACTTTTGACCAACATCCAAGATCAATTTTCCTCTTATCACCATGTTCTGGGAGATTCTCAACAATTCCATGAGCAAACATCTTAATAACATTGAGAACTGTGAAAACAGAAATACCAAGGTCTCTAGCGATCGCCTTATAGCCTTCTGTTTGGTGATAATAGTTTTTCTGACATCCTCAGGCAGCTCTTTTCTCTTCAACATTTTCACAGACGACCAAGGAAACAGAAAAGACTGTTTTATCACTTTGAATTGGATAATTGGTTAATTTATATCATATGGGCCCCTGCAGGGGAGTTGAATTACACTGCAAGTCAGAATCTTTCTCCAACAAAATAGATTTTTTTTGTTCTAAAGTGTGCCAATAATCATGGTCATCACATGCCATCACTTTTCAATTTTGAAACCATAAAAGATTTTTTTTAAATTCTTACTATTTTTACTATTCTTATTGTTCTATTAAATTAATAGAAGAATGTATGAAGAACACAATGTGTTTCAATTTCCAATTATTTCAGAAGATATTTTACATTATCTGCATAAAATGCAAGGGTGCCAATAATGTTGGCCAGAACTGTATATTGTGGTCATTTTGTGCTATGGGCAGTAAAAATCTTACTTGTTGCTCTTTCAACAATGTTGAGATTTGTCATCAAAGGATTTGTCACATTTTGGTTAATTTCAATGAAGAGCATTTTGTGATCAGCAGCATGATTCCAAAGTGAACCATCTTAATGTGATCCGTTTGTTGATCTTCAGGTATGAGCCACAGTCTGATGGAGTGGATGAGAGCAAGAGAAAGCAGGAAGCAGAGAAAATTAACAGTGAGCTGCTGAAAAAACTGCAAGAGCTTGACACTGACATCAGCTTCTCCACTGGTTAGTGTCTGTCCACAGTTCAGAGGCCTATGGGAAATGTAGTTACATTTTTAAGACTGCAGTAACTAATTTAACTTTTTCAAAGCTCATTTGCAATTGTCTATACCCTTTTTTCTATCTCCGACCTCCCCCAACCTCTTCCTTCCCCAGGCCCTGAATTTGGGACAGAGACGGACTGTATATTTGTGGGCATGGTAACGGAGGACCTTGATATTTCAGAGCTGGTGGACACAATAGCTGCCCTGGGAAGAGACATTGAGGAGAATGGAAGGGTAAGAGGTTTATTAATTTTACAGGGTATCTGTGGATCCTTACAAAGTCTGAAAAACCTTGAAATGATCTTAATTTAAAGGAATAGTTCACCCCAAAATGAAGATTCAGTCAGGGTCAGGGGGAGTGTGCCTGTCTGTATTAATTACATCGGTATACATAGATTTATGTCTGTGGTTATAGTGGGTATGGGTATGTACCAACTACAAATCCTCATACTTTAACATACCTATTGGTTGATGTTTGGTGATGTTAAATCAGCCAGGTTTATCCTCTTTTTTTTCACACTATTGTGCATGTTGGCTAAGATTACCTTATGCTGGTGTGAAAAAGTAAGTTCACCTTCCAAGAAGTTTTGTTTGTGTTGATCTATTTGGTATTATATTTGACGAGGAGGAGTTTTTGCCCTCTCTTCCTAACAGGACTGCTTTAACTGAATGATGTTTGAGGGCTTTCTTGCCCTTAGGGTAGTATTTTGAGGATTAAGGTCTACGCTTGGACTCTGTTTCGGGCCATTATCCTGTTGCACAATCCATGTTTGGTTCAGCTTCAGCTTTTTGACAGATGGCATCACATTCTCTCCAAGGATTCTCTGGTACAATGTGGAATTTATGGTTGACTCAGTGATGGCAAGCTAGCCATGCCCCGAGGCAGCAAAGTAGCCCCAAACCATAATGCTCCTGCCACTATGCTTTACAGTTGGTATAAGGTTAGGTAGGTCCCTTGATGTTACTCTGGGGTTCATAGAGACTTCTATCAGCATATTGCAGTCAGCTGCTGGGCTGAATTTGGTGGAATGGCCTATCCTACACATTTCTCAATTTGTAGATTATCCACCAGACAATGGAATCAGTGACTTCAAATTGTTTGGAAATGGCTCTGTAGCCCCTCCAAGACTAATGGGCATCAACAGAAGAAAGATTTGACCTTGGTATGACTTGTTATCACACACCTGTGGGTAAAACCAAGCCTGACCACGCTCTTGTTCTTCATGAAAAGGTGGACCCTCCAAGTTACTCACTAATGATCTTCTAATCATGTGCACCTGTTTTGGTGCATCTGTTTGGTGCATTTGATGGGATGATGAAGGTAGTGGTGTACTAACTTTTTCATGTATTCAGCAGAACAAGGCGCGCTCAACTCTCAAGAGAAAGAACAGGTCTTCGGGTGCGAGTCTATACTGTGATTCTAATGAAAGAAAAAAAACGCACTCTCCAGCTTCGTCTCGTTAACTGTTTTAATGGCACATGTCCTAAACACAAACGCGTTTCGGCTACGCCGTCATCAGTGTGTCTGGTGTAAAACAGAAAACAATGGCTTTTAAACAGAAACAGGAGGGTAACAACAGGTGTGTAAAATCTGGCTGATTACCCAATCAACTAGTCGTTTGCAGCCCAGGATGCATACGATAGGCTACATCAAATGACAAGAAAATCTTGGAAAGAAAAAAAATTATTAAAAAATAGACAAGGTGTCAACAGACCCTCATAAGTGGACACAAACATCCACTAGCAACATGCAATACAACCAAGCACACAACACCTCCCCAAAAAGTATACAAGGACAATCCCACGAGTTGAAGATGGTGACGACAGTGCCACCGCCCTGTCGACCCATGCCAGAGCAACCCGATCAACAGCCCACATCTTCACAGAAACACAATAAGCAATTCCCATTGCCGAGACCCAATTGTACATTCCATTATCAATTATGAAGACCCAGTCACTCCAAACTGTACACCCCAATGGCCTTAATGAAGAACTTGTCTTAAATTGTTTTTTATAGTTTGTTCATGCAAACTCTGTGCACAACTGGGTCTTGGGTCGTACCTGGGTCGTAGCCGAAACGCGTTTGTGTTTAGGACATGTGCCATTAAAACAGTTAACGAGACGAAGCTGGAGAGTGCGGTTTTTTTCTTTCATTAGTACTAACTTTTTCCACACAAGAAAATTGCATTTCTGTGATTGCATAATTGATTTGCTTACCAACAAACACATGTTCAGCAGGTTTCTGGTGTCTTTTTCTTATAGAAGTACATACGTGTTCTTTTGAATGATTTATACAACATGTACAATTCAGTTTGAACATTTTCCTGTGTTGCTTCATATAGCACACAAAATAACGTTGATAATTTCCTGCGCAGCTGTTGGAGAACATGACGGAGGTGGTGAGGAAAGGCATCCTGGAGGCAGAGCTGCAGCTGCAACAGGCCAATGAGGAGAAACTCATGGAGGAGGTGCGTGTGTGTATGGTCTTGGTACAGGTACTTCCATCTTTGTGAGAACCAGGTTGTGTTTTAGACTTTCGGAGTGATGGCATTTTGCCTGGTCCTCACTTCTTCAAGCGGTTAGTTTTGGGTAAAGATTGGGGTTAGGGTTAGGGTTAGGACAGGTGATCTCTGGGAAGTGCAGCGCAGAAACACCACAGCAATGAGCACTTAGTCCTCAAATTCCTGTCTCCATCTTTCAGGCTACCACTTGAAGGTTAGAATTAGGATTAGGTTTAATTTAAGGTTAGGGTAAGGCAATGAATATAGCCAATGGAAGGTCCTCTCAAGTATCGTATGACAAACGTGTGTGTATGTGTGTGTGTGATTCTAATTTTAGTTATTATTTAGTGAGTATTTGGTATTCAAGCCAATCAAATACATACAAATGTTTGATTCCTCCTGTCTCTGTGTCTCTTAGGGAATGCTGAGGCAGCTTCCTTTGGTCGGCTCGGTGTTAAACTGGTTCTCTCCTGTTCAGAACTCCATAAAGGGCAGGACGTTCAACCTAGCTGCAGGTACTGCGGGGTAACGGTGAACTTGGTGCCAATTATGACCAATTATGCTCTATTAGAGTATCTGCAGGTCCTTAAAGGAGCGTTCCACAAATGACCATTCACCCTCTAGCACCCACAGTGGGTTGAAACAAACAAACAAACCTTTTGCCAAGGAGCTGTCTTTCCAGGTGAGGGCTTGAATTTCTTGAAGGCCTACACTACCCAGAATGAGTTGCACCATCCTTGCCAGCCACACCAGCCCATTACATCGCAACTAGCTATAATAGCCACACTCTACCTAAATCAGAGGGAGTAATTTCTCATAGTTTATAGGCCACCTAGATACGTTTTCAGAATTCATAGCCCACTTATCTGAGTACACCACTGCTGCCATGTGCAAAATAATGCATTTTGTACCTTTTAGAGGTTGGTGTCCTCATATGCTTGATAAATGTACAAAAAGTAAAGAAACTTTTGCACAAGACTGTCAATCTATGATGGCATCTCAACTTGGCATAGCCCAATTTAAGTCTGTATGGTGATAATTGACAATTTGCTGCTGTGTGTGGATGAGTGTGGGTGCATGAGTGGCAGCCGTTGCCATTCTTTTCTATGGACAGTGACTCAGGGAGTTGGGGACATTTGCTCCTATAGGCTGGCACCCCCAGGGTCCAGCAATAAGACAAATAATGAAGACTGAAGATAATAAAACTCATAATTACAGCAAAATGATTATAACAACCAAATGTACCCCAAATAATACAGCAAATACATAAATAGAGATAAAATATACAGCATCTTCATTGAAACCATTTACCAACAGTTGACCAACAGGGAGTGGCTTATGTACAGCGACAAATACAAATGTCTGGAGCATGCATATGTGCATAACAATATCACCTTGTGTGTCCATAGGTTCCCTGGACTCCACCGAACCGACCTACTCTACTAAGGCCCAGATAGGCAGGCTTCCCCTGCAAGACACCCCTACCTCTTCAGCTAAGAGCCTGCCAGGTAACGTTGTCCAGTTTTTTCACCGGATACGTGACCCGACAGCCCGCTGTTCTCACACTGGGCCTCGTTTTTGGTTTTTTTGAGCGATGGTCTAGGAATGGTCTTGGTCTTTTAGATCACAATAAATATAATGGACAGCCAAGAAGACATTGTCAGCAGCTACATTTCAATGCATGGAGAATTACTTTCTCAATCCCGTTACTCGAGTAACGTGGTTTCAGCTTTAACTGGGTTAGAAATACTCTGACAATGAGAAACCTGGTTAACTTACCAGACTTGTGCGCTTCCTGTCTTTACTTTCTCGCCATAGGTCAAAGGTTATTCCGGCGCTCAGGAGCAGGCTCTGACTCCCACAGCGAGACGAGCTCCGTCGGACAAGCCGAGGAGACAACCAGGGAGAGGAGCGCTACGCCGACCACCCCCGCCGCCGCCCCGCCAACCTCTCTCCCTGTACCTGAGAAGGATTTGCCCAGTGCACCCAGTGTTGTACCAGAGCAAACCCAGGAGTTGTCCGAGCTTGCGCATGTTACGGAGGAGGTGGAACTGGCGTCCGAGGAAAGGCATCCTGAAGGCCAAGAGGCCGACCAGACCGACAGATAGGACAACTCCTTACCGCAGAGGTTCCTCCAGCCGTCCTCTGAATGGTACCAGCCAGGCGATGCAGAGAAGGGCCTTATTACATTCTGAAATCAGAATGTCTCCTTAGTTATGACTGGAAAACTGACAGAGCTAGATTGTGCCATTTCAGAACTGCAAGGACGTCAGGGTGAAAGGAAAAATCCACCCTCAGATACTTACATACTTACAGTTATGTGTCATCTATTTGTGATGTTTAGTGCATTCCAGGAGTTATTTTGTGATTTGTGATAGCGTTGTAATTTACTTTTTTCTTGGTGTACTGCCACATCTACTTAAACGGTAGATGCTAAGTAGACGGTTTCCTACATTTCACAGAATGCCTTTCAGCAAAAGAGGGGTGTGAACTTGTTGGAGAGTGAGTTTTTCCAGTCGAGAAAGGCGAATGTCGCGCCTCTTACGCAACATGTCTTGTGGCTGCATTGCATTCTGGTCTATCTTGGCTACTGTCAGCAGAGAAATCTTGGTCTCTCTTCCTCTTCTCCGATGGATTTCTCCCTGTATGATTGTTGAACGTCGGTCTAGAAAGAAGCCCTTCCTCTTTGATTCTGAGGGGCTGACACCAAATCCTGACACTTACCATGTTTTAGATAGCTGAACATTTTTCTTCTACGGAAATAAGAAAAATACAACCGCAAACAACAAAACAGACCATGGAATGCAAGGAATGCTGTTTTTAACAGTGTTAAAGTGTTTTAGGGTGGATTTTTCTTTTTTAAGGGAGGACATGAAGGAATGCAGATTTCAGAATAATATGCATCCCAGCTTTTTGGGGTTATTTACACTGATCTTCGCTCTTCTCAGTCAGGCTGCGTATATTTGAGGAATATATCCAGTGGGTCCTGCTGGATTTGACAGAGATGTAGCCAAGCTGCACACGGTGGACTTTTGAGGTTTAAGAAGGAATGAAGCAGCCTAATATTCAAATCACTGGAAATAAGAATCTAGATTGTACCTCACTGTAAATACTGCACACACACCCATATATCTTTACCTACTCAATCTCTCATTATAATGACTGATCGCAAAATAAATCTCTATAGAAGGAGTGGAGTATTGTGGAAGAAATAACAACAAAATTGAGCGTCACCTGCTTAGGATCTTAAAACACTCCCTTAATGTGTGCATAGCTATATTTATATTTGCATATATCTGGGGCCAGAGTAATGTAAACTTTTTGGGATATTATTTTATTATTTTGTCATTAATGCAACTTGAGCAAAAAAAGGACTATTGCTTAACAGGCACTTTTGAGGAATATCTTTTCTTTGCCAAAATAATCCTGCCAGATCCAGGTCAAAATACTTACTGTACGTTGAGGGATACACTATGAGCATTTCTCAAGTGCCATATTGGATGGTTCGGTTGATTCCGTCGGGCTGGGAAAATTCACTCAATCACTGAAAGGTGTTTCAAAGTATTTAGGGCTACACTAGGCAAGAATTTAATATATAAATCCGCCCATTTTTATCAGCCACAAACAGCCGAGTTGAGCCGAAAAGAATTTCGGACTTTAATGACATCTATCCTGACATTAATCTCTGATGTTAGATGTTTCGTCTCTTGTCCTTGCGGTAAAATTGTTGCTCACGCGATGTTCAAGTTCCAGAATTTCTGGGTATCGAAGTCTGAAAAATTCAAATCGTTACCGCTCACTGCCATTTGGGGGCGCTGACGTGCAAAACCGCCTAGTGCAGCTTTAAGGTTCTACTTTGAGCATCTGGTATTTTGAGTTGTTCACGTCAGAAAACATGCAGAGGTCTGTCTGCTGCCAACTGTTAACACAGAAATTAATGCAGGGTCGGTTCAAATGAACATTACGATCGAACAGCTTTCAGCTTTATTGCACTCGTTCTGTAAATGATTACTGGACTACTTTTATGGTGTAAGTCATAAGTTAATCCAAATCCTTTTTAAATAATTATTTTATTTCTATTTCGTGATCACAGTGTTAAGTTAAATCAATAACTTTCTATACAAAGAACTACTTTGATGAAGAATTCTGACTCTTGATTCAATGCAAGGTCTCAGACCGTCCTGCCTCTATGGTTGTCTTAATGATTGATTGTATTTAATGACTGGGATCTTATCTCCATCTTTGTTAATGTGCTCTCTGCTTTTTTTGCCTTCTGAATGGAATGTTTCCTAACATTTTTGTTTGTTTTCAATTCTGTGTCTCAGCACGTACAATTATGTTATAGTTGCCCTCCTAATGTCAAGCCCTGGACTTTTACAGTTCAGTTATAATTTCAAGACACTCCTTAGTCCCTCCATCTCAATTTCTGTACTTTCTCAATGGAGCCATTTCCATTTGCCTCTGTACAACGTCTTGTGAACTGTCATGCAATGGAGTTGACATTTGTATTTCAACTTTATAGTCTAGTCTATTCATTTAGTTTAGGTTTATACAATAATGTATTTAATGTACAGGACCTCCAAGTGCTTGAGATACACAGCAATAAATACATGCCAATAAGATATCCAGAAGGTTAATTATGCCATAAATTAAAAACATATTTACAGATGAGCAAAACAGGACAATAAAATATGTAAAAACATAATCCTGTTTGTACAAATGTGCTCCAAAAGGCCTCAGGGCAGGCCATTCTAAAACGTAGTCTATTCAAGCTGGGTGCCCACAATATGACTTTAGGCTGACTCAGGCGTGCCAGACAAGTTTTTGAGATCTGTCTCAGATGTCCCATGTTGGCGCAACTCAGCCATCATGGGAGCTTGTTAAGTTTGTGCAGGCTGGGGAGGCAGTCTGACCTAGTCTGAGCCATCTCAGATATCCGAAAGGTTTTCAAACACGCTCGTTTTTTGTTTGCAATGATCTGGTAGCGTGAGATAAAAGGCAAGGCAAATAAAGGCAAGTTATAAAACAGTGAGCAGGAAATTATTGGTTACGGAATGGAATAGTTTCAAACAGTGCGCTGTCTAGCTAGCTGGTTTGATTGGGCTTCATAATTTACCTCCAACCCTGCAGAACGAGCCATGCTGCCAGCGGCTCCCCAACCATTCACTCTCCAAATTTGGAGAGAGTCCAGCCCTGTTCTTTTTCCGGCACAAATGTGTGCTCACACAATAAGAGCTGAGAGCTGCTCTTCTCAAGGTCCATTTCAGTATAGTTAGGTGAAAAAGTTTGCCATTTGTTTTGGTGAGACCGCGTTGTATAGAGGTCCCTCATGAGTAAATTCAAGTGAAGAATCTTTTAATGCTTGACCCCGTCTGAGCCGCACTATGTCGAACAGACAAGAAAATACAGAAAAGAAGACTATTTACTGTGAGCACTGCAGAAATCTTAAGTGTTTGACAGTCTCTTAGTTTGCGCTCTGCATTAGAGGGCAACGGTCAGGTCACCTTCAGTCTTCAGCTTAGACAGGAATGGCCAAGAGGGTCCTGCTTGAGGATCCCAATAGAGCTTTTAAAAGATCTGAGATGTACCTAGGAACTAGACCCAGATGAATTTTAAAGGTAATCTGTAAAATCTTAAAAGCAGTCCTAACACTAACAGGCAACCAGGTTGGAGCAGCTAAAATAGGGGTAACTGAAACAAATATGAATAACAGCAATATAGTTGTTTATCTAAAATAGATGAGTCTACATAAATATTGTCCTAATAATAATATGAACTTTGTATAGGGTTCATCTAAAAGCAGAATAGGTTAGTTGTATCCTTTGAAGTTCAAGCATGCAGGCTGATTTTTATGAATAGGCCATTTAAACTGGTAAGACGTGTAATTTTATGGTTGAAGTGCTTCCCATGCCTGAGGGCATATTCCATGCCACAAATTATTTTGAGATCATATGGATCAATTACACAAAGGAAATTTGTTCCAACTACTTTAATCATACATTATTACTGCAGCGCAACAATTAATAATTTCTTATTTTGTTAGATTGTGGGCATTATACCGATATACTGTTAATTTGATTATATTTCTTAAACGTGGTTTGTATGTTGGATGTTATCACAAGACTGTAATGACACCTCCTGTGCCCAAAGATGAAGAGCAGTAGTAGACACCTGTCTCTAAAAATTGGTGAAATGGAAAGGAAATCATGTTAAGTATTGAGTTCAAGTTAGTGATCAAGATTGGTTATATTGGAAAACCAAGCAAATTTTTATTAAAACATTAACTTAATCAGTTGCTATTGTGTTGTCATCATTTATGTTTTTATTTATTTACTAATATGGGAAGTATGCTGTGGCAAAGCAATGATTGAATTAGATTACTATTATTACAGATAAAATTGTATAGCCTAATAAATGCCTTTGGAGAATTTGGAAATTGCTTAAAATGTATGTTGAAGTAAAATGCAGTTACAGGCATAATGAATCAATAAAAATCACATAAGTGAATAAAACTGAGCAAATATAAGTCTCCAACTGCTACAACAAAAACTGAGTCGAATCTGCGGTTCCTGAAAAGGTCAGGAACTATTGACGTAAACTCTCTTTTATTCTGCGCTGGGAAATGTTGTACGCTTGCTATTACCTAACCCTGTAAACGAGTTATGCCAGCCCCTGAAAGACACAACATATCCCAGGGTTCAGCGCGGTTTGCTCGCCATCGATCGACGAGAGTCAGCAGCTCACGCGGACTGTCTTTGGGAGTGCTGAGTCGAAGATCCTTTCTGGCGTCTCTACCGACAGAAACCGGCTGCTTTATTTCCCCTGAATAGGAGACATAATATAACACCTTCGAGTGGGGACGTTTTATTCATTTCAAGGGGTGACCTTAACATCGGGTTTTGGGCGGACATTGACGTAGACCAACAACTGCGTAGCTCAAGTCTCAAAATAGTGAAAATCCAAGACCCACGATGGACCCGAGAGACACTGCCCCTGATTCCTGGGAACAAGAGGACGATGTGGAGGCCACAGTCGACGGGCAACTTGAATCCGCATTCACATCCCTAAATGTGAATGCCAAACCGTTTGTCCCCAATGTAAACGCCGCCGAATTTGTTCCGGCCTTCCTCATGAAAGCCCCCTCGGAAAATCTTGATTCCGGCGGTAAGTTCACAGTCACGTTGATGAGCTTTAGCTAGCTAGCCGCTAGCAGGAGCCCGGCAATTTGGGCTGGTTAGCTGCTAGCTTACTAGCCTCTCTAAAGACACGCGTCCCTGAAAGCGCTCCAGATGAGCTGTAGGTAGCTAGCTGCTCTGCTGTTTTGTGTAGCAGCAGTTTTATGGTAAATCCGACCCTGTTTATGAAACTTATCTACCCAGTTAATATTACCTAGCCACCCAGCTATCTAGTGGTGTTATAGCGTGTTAAACGCTGCCGAAGCTTTCTAGATAGCAATCACCCAACCGGCATAAGTGTTGTATGAAACAACCAACGGTAGCTAACGTCAGTTACCATTAGGTTAGCTAGCCGGTCTGATTCCTCAACCGAACACTCAGCACTGTCATCGTTAAAGTCACGTTTCTTTAACCAGTTAGTTAATTACTTACTATGATATGGTTAATGGAATCCTGAAAAAATGGTGGGAACATGACGTTTTTTCGTAATTTTGTGAATCCTAACTTTACATAATGGTTAAAACTAAGCTCGTCATTGGAAAGAAATAGTTGAGGATGTGTGTTTGGTGTGACGTGGATGGCCTGACGTCCTGGTCAGGACTGAGTGGAGCAAAATCTGTCATTAGAAACCGCTTTACTGTAGAATAGAGTAAGGGAAATTGACATGGCTCAGTATTTTAGTAAAAAATGTATTCCTTAGAGGAAAACATGAGCCCAAAGTAACCCCCCCACCCCTAAAACACTTTAATTATTTTTTTGAAAACAGCCATTGACAATGTACCTTGTATTTCTGGCTCCATTTTGTTGTTTTGTTGTTTTTTTTTCCTTCATTTTCCAGTGATTCATTGGGCAAACATAGACAACATGACATTTCCACCCCAGCTACAATGGAGTTTAATAGGAGAAAAGTTTTCAGTGATCTAAAACATCAACGGTAAACGTCAGGTTTTGGTGTCAATCCCTCACAATCAAAGAGCAAGGGCTTCTTTCTGGACCCACCATTTTGTACCTGTGTTAAACAATCATACATCGAGAAATCCATCGTGGGAGAGACACCAGTTTCTCCACAGACCGCCTCAATCTCCTGACAACAGCTAGCACTACCCCAGCCTTTCTCCACCCACAGCCGATGATGCGTTCAGGTCTTATGAGAGATACGCTAAATACGAGCTTCTGACTGAAGCAAAACCGTTCATGTCAACCTTGTAGTGTTAATTTCAAATAGGAAACATGGGAACCTTTTGAAGGCTCTGATATCTCCCACCCGACGGAACAAATAACGCATGGATGTCAAACGTGGCTGCTGCAAATCTACCAAAGTCCACAGTCCAATGTAATAAAAAAGTTAGTTATACTCACTAGTATGCTTCTGCACAATCAGCTGCTCGCGATTAACTATAAATACCTACTGCAGTTTGTTTGGCTGACGAAGCAACTTGTTGGCGAGTTGTTGCTATGAAGCTAGCTAGCAATGTATGAATGCTTCCAGGTCAGAGCAATGGGAAATCTTTCAACTTCGTCTTCATGACGTGAATGCAGCAGCAACAAGTTCACATCCGTTCTCTGAGGGTTGACAAAAGGCATTCTGGGAAATGTAGGAAATCGCTAAGTAAAGTAGAAGTAGACATGGCAGGTTGAGGGAAAGCAGGTAAAATAAAAACTGATTCACAAAATAACTCCTGGAATGCATTGAACGTCACAGATCGCTGATATATAATAGTCTAAGAGCATCTGAGGGTGGAATTTCCCCTTTTTAATTTAGCAACTCTAAAGACACAGCTACAAAAACGAATGATGAGTTGCTTATTGGCTTACTTGTTTCCAACTCACTATTGATCATACCATGTCAGTGGTTCCTGAGCTGGGTCTGCAGCAAAATGAAGATCAGTTTAATTTAAAAAAAAAACAAATTGCATTCATTTGAAGTTAGCAGTATAATGACAATTGGGATTAGAGGTTTCACGCTGTTGCCTCCCTACCTACAATATAGACGAGCAAAAGATCCTCTCAGGTGGACATCTCTGGGACAAAACCTCTATCAAATGGGGCTTTGTGGTCCTATCTATCTGGGCGTCTATGACATTTCATATGTATCCAATTAGTAATGTGTTGGTGGCCTTTGATGAAATTCACATATAGCCAGTAGAACAGTTCTGGCTCCTGCATTGCATTGCATCCTTTTGAATTAAATGCAACGCTAAGTTGACGTCTCTTCCTCTTTTCAGTTGCCATTGAAGCAATATCCACCATGGAGGTCTCAGAAACTGCTGGTATGTATAGTCTGTGTTGGTGTGTCACATCCATGCTGTTACCACGCACCTCAGTGGCTACTGCCATCCTGCATTGTCCTCAAACTGGCAACCCCACACAGAACAGTCAGATTAACAAAGCCCTTTGTGGCTATTATATCATGAACTGGAGAGCCCCAGTTACTCTATTCCCTATACCCATACAATCCTCTATGAAAGCATACGTTTATGTTTCTGCCTCCATCTGCATCTGCCATATTTTTTTCTCCGCTTTGTTTATTCCACTCTGTCACTCACTATGTATAAACCTGACATGCCCTCCTGTCAACTGGCAGTAACACCACAAACTGCACTTCACCTGGTTACCGCGGTGAGAAAAGTGCCAGCCCTGGTCATGTGTTTAATTACTGGAAGTTGAACCATTTTTACAAGGAAACAATCAGTGTTACCGGAAACTATTTCAATGATAATATTGAGGGGGGTGCAACTGAAAGTAATAAAGGTATGCATAAATGACTGAGGTAAAGTTTTCCCCAGAATCTGGAGAGGCTGTTAATGAAACTACACTACACTTCAGTTGTAAACTGATTGATATGGTTTGTCTTTGGTGAAACAAATCAACCCCCCCCCCCCCCCCCCCATGCATTCACACTGCAATAAACGTGGTTGACGGGTTGCTCTGGTCTGACTGATTGTGGGTGGTGCCAGAGGCTCCGATTGCATCCACAAAGTGAACATGGCTACTTTCCTATAGAGCTGAGCGACCTGGGAAACTTGTTGAACATCCACATGGTCAACAAGTGGTCACTCAGCTCTGTAGGAAATTAGCTATGTTAACTTCGTGGATACGATCGGAGTGAAATGAAAGGACTTCCGATGACCAGTGACTAGTGCGAATGCATAATAAACCCTAACCTTACTTGTTATCCGCACCCATTATGCGGTGCTGAGTGGATGCTTGTGCTCAGATTTCTCTCCTAACTTAATGTCACATGTCATTCTTACAATTTACAGTGTGGGAGATGTTTAATGGTGTATGCCCTAGTGTCAGACTGAATGTGCCAGATTGTCGAAAAGCCCATGAAGCCCAGCCAAAAACGTTTGGCGAAAGGCAGGTGCTGCCATAATACACCCAGTCTCATCTTAACAGAGTGTGGGCTTCATCACCAAGTCCAAATCATAGCATCAAAGTCTCAAACAAGTTCCGAGTCAAAACAGTCAAATCCCAGTTAAGTGGATTCAAGTTTTGTCATTGTCTCCATCTTTGTCTCTCAGCCTCATTGTTGTGGTGTTTCTCACTGCACATCCCAGAGATCACCTATCAATCAACAGTGTCCAGTATTGTGGGTCTTTTTTTTTTTCTTGGATTTTCTGTTGGGGTTTGAGTTCCTGTAGACGCCGCTCTTTTCTTTGTTCAGTCATGGTTGCCGTCGCCGCTCATGCTAACTAGTCATGGTTGCTGTCGCCGCTCATGCTAACTCCCCAGGTCATCTTCTGTTTATTACAATTGATCTGGAAACGTAAAACGCATCACTTCCTGTGTGGTAGAGGATTTTTTTTTCACCAGGAAAGACCTCCCTGACACCGGGTGTTAAGAAGAGCAAATGGAAAAGCTTTATTGAACAGGCTGGAGGTTGAATCATTATTATGTTAGAGCAATCAATGTTACAGAGTAGCAGAACAGACATTTCTCTGTGAAAATGTCAAGATAACTACTTAAATAGTCATATTTGTAGTTTTCATATCACATTTCAAAGTTTTCAAGTCATCACAGGTGAAATTAGTTAAGTCAGACTTGAGTTTAACTCAGCCAAATATTTGCACAAGAGATTATAACCGGCCCATTCTTATAACTCGCCCCTTATTAATCTCCAATTCCTGTCATAAGCCTGTTGGTGTTGAACTTCCCAATCTAGATGTCAACTTAATTGTCCCAGAAACCACGATGACAATCCTTAATGAATCATTGAATAAATAAATTATTTGAACACGTGGTAACATTTAGACAGCTGAAATTTATGATGCAAGATTATGTCTCATTTTCTGTACCATAAAGTCTTGATTAATCTGTGGCCGGTGATGTTTGCAGTGAAACATGTCATTGCTTTTGACACTAGTATTTGAGTATTAGAATTGCACCCACACTAGTGATAGTTTATGAATTCTGGCATTTGAGGATAATTTACTTTATCCTTTTTCCCAACCTCAAGTTTATATTGCCCCCAGTAGAGCTTTAGATTACATTTATTAAAAAACTCTGGTAAAGCCACTGTCCAAAAATTAAAAAGGGAAAGACAGAATGCAGGCATTCAAAAACCAGCATGGATTTATACTTCATGCAGTGTGATCCCCTTCAGCGTCACTAAACGTCTGCTCCGTTTGTCCCCATGCAGCGCCGGTGGAGAACGGCGATACAGAGATGACCACAGAAGAGACATGGGACCAGAAAGGGGCCGACCCAAATGAGGCAGAGCCAGGAGGCGGGCCCGGCGGGGACCGGGGGCCGGTAATGGCGGCCACGGTGGAGGAGGCCGTTCCGGAGATCATGGAGGAGGAGGAGGAAGTCCAGACGCCCAAGGTGGCGCCCGCTCAGCCAGATGCTCCCAAGAAGGAACACGTCAATGTTGTGTTCATCGGCCATGTAGGTCAGTAGAAACATTTTGGTGAAGAGAAAATACCATTTTCATTTATTTGATGTTGATTTGATGATCTAGAGGAGGGATTATATAGAAATCTTTACACAAGGGTCTAAAATAACTATTACATGGTAGCATTGGTGCTCCTAACTTCAAAAACCTATTGAATGAAAAACAGGCAATGCTGTAAAATCATTAAAATTTTCCATTCTAGATATACTGGATATACATTCTAGATATTCCATATTTCTCCAAGACTGATTGGATCATTGCTGCAATAGAAGCACAGCCCCCCCACCATCACATTTGGGCTATAGTAGCCATGGCTAGTCTCGGTACTGCGGCACCACTATGGAGTTGGGGTTTGGTTAGTATGGCTTCATTGGATTGGGCTCCACGTCTGCCCTGTTTACTACTCTCTTCTGTCTCACTGAATCTCTTGCTGTCCTTTCTATGGTATTGATGGACTGAATATTACCGTGGACAAATATTGATTTCTGTTTTATATTTTACTAGCATTTCCCCATTTGAAGCTAAGCGTAGCTTGGTATCACTAATAATTTCAGCCACTTCCCTCGGGACCGCCTCAGTTTCCTCCTACTAGGGGAAACATGACAAACATTTTTTGTGTTCTAACTAAAAGTCTCTGAAGGTGGGATTTTCCTTTTAAGTCTAATGGCTTTGTCCAGGGTTAGAACCACTAATTTCACTCCAGCATGGCAGACGTGAACCACTAGGCTACCGATCCACTAATGTGGTCACGCAGAACATAGTCTGACCTTCAGGAAGCGGGGCAATTGGCATAGCCTCTTCATTGGGGCTGCTGAAATGCACCGAGTGAGACTAGACAGAATAAGGCTTAAAATAAACGATGTTTCCTCTTTTAATCTAAACCCACACTCCATTTGCCTTTCCTCTAGACGCTGGCAAGTCCACCATTGGCGGACAAATCATGTGAGTAGCACCCTCCTTTCTCTCAGTTCACTTTATCTTATGAGATACATTATTGACATTGGGCTTTTTGACACCTGTTGCATTTCTCACAAAAGTCTTACCCTTGCATTTCACATCTCATTCACCCATTTTTTCTTCGTCTGGTTCCCTCCGTCCTTGGCAGGTATCTAACGGGCATGGTGGAGAAGAGAACTCTAGAGAAGTACGAGAGAGAAGCCAAGGAGAAGAACAGGGAAACCTGGTGAGTGGGCGGCCCACTGCTGGCTACGCATATGAAAGAAAATGACACTTAACTCTTTAAGTCCACGGTAAACGGTAAAGACTTCTTAAACCAGTGGTTCTCAAACTTTTTCTGTCAGGCCCCCCTTTGGCGGACAAAAAAGTTTTGGGCCCCCCCTCGCCCCAACAAAATAGTCATGAAATGACTTTAGTTGACAAGTTTAAATTTATTGAAATAAAATCAATATCATGAGCAGTCAAATCGTGCAACCACTTAACAATAACATGCTCCATCACTAAAAATAACAGTACTCCATAAGTATGTGTGCTCTTTCAAAAACAGAGGGAAAAAAACGCTTTGCTAGAACAATAACATACATAACAATACAGTTCAATAGACACTCAGACCAAATATGTGCAAAAATATAGAAAAATCCTATGAAATTGTGCAATACCTTTGCAATCAGGTTGTCTCATCAATCATAGTTGACACCATATCAAGAGCAGCGGGGAGTATGAGATCCTCAGCTATTGTATGTGGTTTCTTGCACTTGGCGATTCTGTATGCGACCTTGTATGACGCTATTTGTGCTTTGCTATTCACTGATGCAGCTTTTACCATGCGATTTTCCTGCTTACAGTATTCATCAAGTTTTCTCTGAAAGAAGTCGAGTGGCTTCTTGACGTGACTGGGGTGAAATGTCTCTATGTGTCTTCTTAATTTGTTTGGTCTCATACTGTCCGCTGCGAGAGTTTTCTGACCTAAAACACACAGGGGTCTCTCCTCACCTCCCACCACATTCGCTGTGAAGCCAAGAGCGAGATAAGCCTTGTCATATTTTCTTGCCTTTTTTTCTTGAGTTTGTTTCTTGTTTGTCTCCTGTTTGCCTATTTTCCTTTTCATCCCAGTCAAATACTTCTCCATTCTGTGCAACTACTGAGTCGTTATTGTTATTAAGTTATTATTAATTGATAATACGGTGAAACGGTGATAATTAATCACCGTGGGTGGAGCAGAGTGAATCCATTCATTCGGGGCAGGACCATGATAGCGCGGTTTATTGTTGAGCGCCGCGATAAACAGGCCAACGTTAAAACAATAGTTCAGCACATTGGTTCCGTGTAAACGGACCTTTTCCTCCCCCGCCCCCCCTGTCATGCCTCTGCGCCCCCCACACTTTGAGAAACACTGTCTTAAACAAACAATGTCTTGAAATGTGTCCTGATAAGCTTTTGGAACTGAAATTTCATGGGGAAAGTGCTATATTTAAACTGCCCCACAAGAGGGAGCCATAGGCTATAGTTGGCTGTTTGACTTTGACTCTGTGGTGAGGCACATGTTGAATGTTTTTTGATGGTGTAGAAATACAGCACCATGTTAGGTTTTATGATGCATCATAAAAGGTCAGCGAGCAAATGTTAGAAAAACATCACAGTTACTTTTGTGATGTGTGGAGGCCAGCAGCTTGGTTCATCTGTTATCTTTTTTAATAGGTCTCATATTATCTCCCTCCCCTGTGCTTTACTAGTCTGATGTTAGTCTGCCTGTGTTCTCTTTCTTGAGTTAAAGGTCCGGTCATATGGCACAAAACAAATTTAAATTGCACTCTTTCAGTATTTTTAATTAGGTTGCGTTAAATTATAGATGCACTAGGGCAGTGCTCTATGGGATTCTTTTGGACCTGGACCTGGATCCTCAAGGTTGACTAGGCACGTATGCTCTTTTTCAGCAAAGCCCCACTTTACATGTATATAATTGCACTTCAGCTGTTTGCCACCAGAGGCAACGTGGCTTACTTAAGGGCACCTCGACATATGAGTTGTTTACGGCAGGGTTCCTTGTTCAATTGCACCATCTATTAGTATGGTGCATTTTAGTATGGCAACTAAATCCCTTGACAACTACTAAAACCATGAGTTGTTTTAAGCTAAGTTCACTCTGTTAGGAAATGTACACAAGGTAAGTAAGTGGATTTTTCACATCCTCCCAAGATGCATTTCATCAGACAGGTCGGAGTGCACAGTCACTATGGCTATATCAAAGCTGCACTAGGTAATTTCACAAAGGTGTTCTGAATACTTCAATACCCAGTAATCCTGTAAGGTAGGGCTGCAGCTATCGATTATTTTAGTAATCGAGTATTCTACCGATTAATCGAGTAATCGGATAATAAATACTTTTGCTTTATTAAAGAGCAATAGTAAATATACAAAAGAGAAAATAAGACAGGTCTCTTAAAATGAACTACTAATTGGTTTCCTTTTTAGAAAAATCAACATTCTTATTGCTTAAATTGCATACAATATCTGTCAAAACTAAATCCAGTTAGTGCATTTAAGTGCCATATTACATTCTGAGTTTTGAAGAAAACATTTTCTGAAATGTAAAAACAAATAAAATTAAACAAAGATTTAAAATTAGTTTTAATTACTTTATTTGTAGAAGGCAAAAACGAGTAGACAGGATGGTTTGAACAAGAGTCCACGCATACAATTTCATCACACGTTTTTCTTCTGAGTGCTTTTACAAAGCCAACATGCAATGAAAGTTATTCATGAGAATACACCTCCTTAAATGTCTCTACATACTGGTGTGTGTGTGTGTGTGTGTGTGACTATCATAACATGAATGAACCTCAGGCTTTCACAAATTGACTGCAGCATTTTCTGTGGTTATTTTCTTGACCAAAACTAACTTAGGGACATCATAACTAGCCACCATATTGAGTTACGTTCTTAACTAGCCATTACATATAGCCATAATTAACGTACATTCACATTTGCATTTCACTGCATGTACGTGTATGTGACTAATACAACTCTTGATTTACGTTAAATGCTAACGTTAACGTTACTTGTGTCGTAGACTGGATGTTTTCTGCTGAGATGCTGAAGCATTGACGTTGTGCTATTGTGGTCGGCTAGTTCGATTTTACAATAGACACACTGTACAGAGTTTTCGTTTTGTTTCAGCTTGAAATGATCCCAAACTTTGGACACTTTCTGTCGTTTTCTCTGGTCGGTCTCTTCTTTTCGCCCCTCGCTATTTTCTCTCTTCCTGCATTTTGTAATCCGCGCGATCAAATCACGTCTTCTTCACGTGTCCACAGTGTAAGCGCGTTGTGCGACAGTAATAATCATACGTGCGAAACACAGTGCGCTGTATATAGTTATATGGATTAAACGAAGCTTCGATGCAAAGAATTTGCATGTGTTATAAAAGAAATGTGTTATAATTCTCTCTCTCCCAGGTATCTCTCTTGGGCTTTGGACACCAACCAAGAGGAGAGGGACAAGGGCAAGACGGTGGAGGTGGGCCGAGCATACTTCGAGACAGAGAAAAAGCACTTTACCATTCTGGACGCTCCAGGCCACAAAAGCTTTGTGCCCAACATGATCGGAGGCGCGTCGCAAGCCGACCTGGCAGTACTGGTGAGTCAAACCCTAGTCTAGCAGTCTGACTTGGCAGTCATTCATGGATTTTGTGTATGTGTACATGTGTTTCTTGCCTCCCCTGTGTAGATTTCCAGTACCATCACTATTTCTATTACTATACGGAAAATTCACCGATACCGACATTATGGATCTCTCACAGACCACATTTTGCTAATGTCTGTATGTTTGGTCTGCTATCGGCAACCAGTACCAACCATGATATGACAATTTGTTTCATCACTTGTCATGGTCATGAAATGTTTCTGTATGGCAAAGTAAAATAGGCAGCTGATAATACATGCTAGCATTATTTACTTTGAAAATTGGCAGTTAAAATAAATTATTACTCAAGTCATTGTGTTTATATTGTATATAGTTAGACACTTGTGGTATTTTGTGAACCAGGGTTAAAAAATGTTGCATTTGTTGTGTAAATGTGACACTATATTGTGATCGGGATCTATCCTCAAGCCTTCACCTCCGTGTTGACTACAGCTGTAGTCGCACAGGAAAACTGACCGGATTAATTTGTTGCCCACCAGGTAATCTCTGCCAGGAAAGGGGAGTTTGAGACCGGCTTCGAGAAGGGCGGACAGACGCGGGAGCACGCCATGCTGGCCAAAACAGCCGGCGTCAAGCACCTGATCGTTCTGGTGAACAAGATGGATGACCCTACAGTCAACTGGAGCCTGGATAGGTGGGTAGATGGATAATGGTGAATGGATGCTGTCAAGAGCACATCCCTGCCAGATTTAGGGAGGGAATGTAGTACCTGGGATGAAGGTAGTAATGCTCTGGAGGTGCTGGGGTTGGCCTAATGGTTTTGTGGTCTCACATATCAGGTTTCTAGTGCTTATGTACCTCCTAGATTTTGCGAGAAGGCCGTGGGACATCTTGGGGGATAGGAGTTCATCTGCTTAGAAATGGGATATTTTCCACTTTATAAGCAATTACGTCTGTAATGGATGAAACATCTGTAAAGGTTTATCAGTAAAACAAAAAAATGTTGATACTTTACATTGCCAAGAATGTACAGCCCATTTTTGAGAATTGGCACACAAGCAAAATGAGCCTCTGCTCCAATTGTCTGGTTATAATGGGGGTCTATCCCCCTTATCTAGCTCCACTTGTTTGGCTGGCTATACTGGTGGGCTTAATAGACCCTAAATGCTTGGTAAGAGGGATGATTTTCCTGGTTAAGAACTATTGTGGAAGGGCAATGAGGACACATTTCAGTTTTTACTGTTACTTCTGTACCTGTGTCTTTGCCTTTCTCATTGATTGGTAGTGTAGGTGGGATAAAGGGCGCATAGATACAAACTGAGCTTGTGTTAGAGGCTCAGAGTGCCATGCAAGGCAAGGCTCACTTCAGCTTGCCAGCTTGTTGCTGCTTGAACTTGTGGGTGTGTTGGGTGTGTTCTCGATGAGGTGGAACCCCAAACTGAAGTCATTTAACCACCGGAAAGCAGCTTTGTCATCAATAAGTGGCTATTGACTTTGGCAAACCTTTGACTAAACCTTTGACAAAGGTGTACTGTTGAATTCACATCGTCTTGTCTCAACCCTCCAGGTATGAAGAATGTAAGGAGAAACTAGTGCCATTTTTGAAGAAGGTGGGTTTCAACCCTAAGAAAGACATTCACTTCATGCCATGCTCTGGCCTGACAGGAGCCAACCTGAAGGAGCCCGCTGAGCTGTGCACCTGGTATACGTAAGTTCTTCAGCCTTGCCTCACTCTGCCTGCCACAAAGATGCCATCGTACTATCTTGTCAATGGTTTGTTGTTGTTATGTGGCTGGCTCACTGCTCAGCCTGTGAATTCTGAAGTTACTGAGTGCCAGAAAGGCACTCATTGTGAATCAATGCTGTTTATTTCCTAGTACTGTCCTTAGTCACTGCGGTGCGTCACTTCCATTTTTAACTGCCAGTATCAATTCTGTCTACCTACTTGGGGTGCACACACCAACACGTTAGGAACAGTTATTTGAATGGTTACTCCTTTAATTCTGTTCGTTTGCCGAGGCAAGAGCAACACCATTAGAACTCCATGGAACCAAATAGTTCTTGTTATTATTATCATTATTCTTATTATTATTCTTATTATTATTAGGAGCGCAAATGTAGTCCTAACCAACTACAGGAAACTACCTCAAAACGAAAGGTCCGGCCCAAAGAAGCGTAGGTGTGATTGCACCCTAAGAATCTGCTTGACGCAGCGCCAGTCTGATCCATTACTTTTACTAAACAGTATAGACTTAGAACCTGGACAACTAATTGATGTGGTTATTTTTCGGTCTCAAATAGATCAATGTTAACATCCTTCTATGTGTATAAAAGGCAGAAAATAAGTTACTTTTCTCATGGGTGCATTGCTACTTCCTCATGTCCCCATTTGTTGTAATTGCAGAGGGTTACCATTCATTCCACACCTGGACAGTTTGCCAAATTTCAACAGATCAAGTGATGGTCCTGTCAGATTACCCATTGTAGACAAATACAAGGTAAGCATCACCACCCACTTGAATTGTACTCAACATACTGACATTTTGAAAACAGTCTTGTATCAACTTATTGTCGCATTGTGAGATGATTGGCAGCCATTAGCTTTACACATCTGTTAAATTACTTTGCTAAATAAATAAATCAATTCCATGCAAGGGAGCTAAGTTGAACTTTCAAAGTCCTTTGAGACTGGTTTAGGAAGGTATACAATTTTTAATAATTAAAAACAGCTGTATAATTTGTCATTTTTAACTTAGTCGTTTTATCAAAATAATTCAACATTCAATTGATAATATTAAACATTCAACATTCCATTGATAATAAACATTGAAGCATTTAGTAATACTGCCAATTACACTTATGGCATATCGTGTATCTAAAAATGTATACCTACTTTTGAAACTGGCTATGTCTAATTGCTCAAAGAATTCTAATTGGTTCTCGCTCACACATCCTGACACATTCCCACACATTCTTTAACACTCCCATCTCCCGCTGTTTCCCACCGTCAGGACATGGGCACTGTGATTCTGGGCAAACTGGAGTCGGGCTCCATCGGCAAAGCACAGCAGCTGGTCATGATGCCAAACAGGGTAAGAGATTTCACAGCCTGTTTTCTCCCCAGTAGCAACAACTGAAGCCGAAGCCAGGGCGAATCTTGGCTCATGGTTAATTAGTTTAGTTCTTCCTTGGAATTGAAGTTGTTTTATTCACTGGTAATGTTTATATTAAAAGCGTCTTTTTCTGTTGTGAAGGGAGATTCATGTATTTAACAGTCGGCTGTATAAATATGTCAATGTGGAGCTGAACTCAATGTCATGTCCGTTCATTCTCACAGAACCACATTCTATTTTGCAATGCTGATTGTTTGAGGGTTTTTTTTTGCCTGCATGGTTCATCTGTTAATGAGGCAGAACTATGGTTTTTAATTTAGCTTATTGTGTTGTCTACTTATACCTAGACTATGGATTGAATTTTGATATAGTAAGACATTAGCATGGCTAATCCTCATGGTGGATGTGACTGTGGATGTGACAGCTTTCTGCTCAATGGCTTGTCCTATTTCCCTTCTCGTCTCTTCTCTTGTCTTTAATGTACCGCGCCTGCCTTCGTTCTTCTGTCTCGTCCTATAAAACGTCCTTCACTCTAAACTAATGTCTCCCATCCTCTGCCCCCTCCCCACCTTTCTATCGGACTCGTTCTTACTTTCCATGCAGCACGTGGTGGAGGTGCTGAGCCTGTTGTCGGACGACGTGGAGACCGACGACGCTGAGCCCGGGGAGAACCTGAAGCTGCGGCTGAAGGGCATCGAGGAGGAGGAGATCCTCCCCGGCTTCATCTTGTGTAACGCCGAGAACCTCTGCCACTCGGGGCGCACCTTTGATGCCCAGGTCAGTCCACAGAGCAGTTCTAGATGGCAAGTTGTAGTTGGCTTTACATGCACAGGGATTTCTGTTCTGGTTACTCACTAACCTGGTTTTGGGTTGATGGGTGTAACCATAACTGGGTTAGAAAGACCTAGGTACGCTGATACTCTGATTATGAGAAACTGGCTTACTCTCATATTAAATAGGTTACTGTGGCATGGAAACATCTTACCGCTTTCACTTTTGATTTGCTCAGACTCACACAGCATTATGGGTACATTTTGATGGCAATGAGCATCATTTCTACTATTCTACTAGCTACTATTGCTCAGTCAGAGGGAGGGGGAATGTTCTGTTGACCAGTTTATTCATCGCAACAGGGAGACTCAATCACAGGGTATAAAAAGTTGTAAACCTTAACTAGAGTATGGACACCAACCAGGTTACTCTGTGCATGTAAACAGCCACTGAGCACTGACAAGTAATCATTTTCTCCCACTCCAAACCAAAGTTTTAACTGGAATTCATTCAAAGCCATAAAAGCCTCTGGATGCTGATGTGACATCAGTTTTAGCAATTACCAAAAGCAGGCTGATCCCAAGTCCACCTGAGGCATAAAGACACACACACACAGTGGGCACGGTGTAGGCATGATGATTTGAATTGAAATGTATCTTTTTAAATGCACAAGGAAGCCTCTTTCTGTCCAAACAGTATGAGAGCAGTCATTCAAAATTATATGAACATCCAAATTTTCATTGCAAAGGTATGATTATGCTGTACTTCAACATTGGGGTGATTTTCCAACACCGATTTATGCAGCAGGAGCCCAAACACGGGCACAAATATTGCAATGCAATAATGTTATCACTGTCCCCCCCCACAGATTGTCATCATTGAACACAAGTCCATCATCTGCCCGGGTTACAATGCAGTCCTTCACATTCACACCTGCATTGAAGAAGTGCAAATTACGGTATGGCCTTCCTCTAATTAAATGATTGAATATTTTACTGCTCACTCTACTGTAATTGCTTGTGCGTAACCTGTTCTGCCTGATTGTTTACTTAGGGGGGAGTTTATACACAACAGGAATAAGCTTACTGTTACAAATAACATGCACAACTTAAGGTTTTTATCCACCATTGCAGTTTAATATACACGGGAAATAAACTACTTTTACTTACTACTAGTAGGCTAGGGAGGAAAGGCTTTGTAGGAAATAATTTGAGGCATTTATCTTGCCAACATGGCCAACGACCAAGCATATGCGGTCTTATGCCATTAATGGTGACCAGAGTTGTAACAATTGAAGTCACCACAATGGCATGCTCCCAAAACATACTCCTTATTGGTTGTTGGACATTGTGTTCGACATAACTTTGGTCTTGACATGAAATGAACTTGATGGGATTTATTTTGCCGAGGCGGCCTATTTGACTGTGAAACGCTGCAGGAAATCCTGAATGTATTTTTCCAAATAATCAAACTGCCCCCTGATACATCTTGTTTGTCTTCCATATGAGTTGGAACTCCTTCCATACAAATCTGTAGCTGGCAAGCAACATTTATTGTGCCTCTGTAACAACACATTAGTAATAACTTGACAAAATGTAATACATTTTCACTTCAGTATGTAATAACACCCGCATTTGTAATAAATAGCCTGAACGCAATATGTAATAAATTTCCCCGCATTTTGTAATAAATTATTACATATTGTGGTGGTTATTACAAAATGTGGGAGTTGCACTTTTCTTTTAATGAAAATGTAATAATAAGGTGCATTATGTAATAACCAACCAAAATGGATGTCTTCATTCATGAAAATTGTTATAACATAACAGTTTCTTTTATGCATTCTAGCATGAATCTTACTGACTCAAAATTCATTTTACGCATTGATTGCTGTTGTCCATATCCCATACACAAAACCCAGGGGTACAGGTCACAATAATGGTTAATTTCAGATCTGTCAAAAAATAAATAGCTAAATGAGTTGAGTATATATCAAACATTCCTTTAAATAAACTGCATGATGATGCTCATGCATCTAGTTCTAATATGTGGTAATTTAACACATTAACATTGTGAAAATGTGTTCTATTCACTTCTGCATACATTGTTATACCCTTCCACTTGGCTGGCTCAAACTTGCCAAAAAAACATGTCAGCAACTTAGTTAGTTCATAAATGAGTCAATAAACATGGACATTTGTAAAATATGTGACCTATTCCTATGAATACATAACTATGATGTTAAACAGAGTGAAGGAAAAAAACATTTTCCTGTCAGAAACTTGTAATTGCTAACCAGCACATTGTTATTAGCATAAAGGTTTGAGCTTTTACCTCTACACTTTTCATTTTAGTTGAGAAGCTACTCTACAGTCAATTCTAAATGAGAGAAACTAAATCCAATGCTTTGCAGAGAAATAACATTTTATTCATACTCAATATCATAGCCTACCTTTCAACATGTTGCCTTTCAACTAGTGGCCAGTGATAGACACTACAATTTATTCTCCCTCTTCCAAGGCAATTCAATAACTTTATTTATAGCAAATTGTTTTACGCATGGTGGCAATTCATGGTGCTTTACAAAGATTAAAAGACAGAGGCAATTGATACATAGACAATTTATAAGAAAAGACAATTGATGTATAGAACTCAAATAACTTAACTAAAAGCATGCATGAACAGTGTGGTTTTGAGTCCTGATTCAAAAGTTTTGAGGGTTAGGCTACTTTTAAGATTGACAGGGAGTCTGGTCCAGAGATGTGCAGCATAGTGAGTGACTAAAGGTTGCTTCACCAACTTTAGCCCTGGCAGTGGGCACTACTAGCAGCACACTCCCACTTGACCTGAGAGACCTAGCAGGAGTTCCTTAAACATGTCTGTAATGTATTTTGATCCATTTGTATTTGATCCACTCCATGTATTGATTTATAAACAAGCAGCATTTCCTTATATTCAATTCTGTGGCTGACAGAAAGCCAGTGTAGTGACTTAAGAATCAGGGTGATGTGGTCTGACCTTTTGATCCCTGTAAGAACTCTAGCAGCTGCATTTTGAATAAGCTGAAGCTTTTTGATGGTCTTTTGTAGGGATCGACCGATATGTTTTTTTCAGGGCCGATACCGATACCGATTATTAGTAATCAAGGAGACCGATAACCGATATTTGGAACCGATACACATTTGCAGTAAAAATGAAAATCTTGGTGTCAAAATGTAGAATAACACAAACTCCAACACATAACTTCGTTTAAATGCCTTTAAGCATGTTTAATTTACTTTTCAACAACTCAAGACATGCAGGGAGCTTCCAGCAGCATTTCTTATGAAGCTAAATGAAAATTTTGATAAATAAATAAACAAACAAAATATCTCCCTTAAGTTAAGAGGAATAACGTCGTGGGAGAAGTGAGTAAAAAACACCCTAAATATGTTTAGAACTACAAATGAACTTTCTTCTGTCGATTCTTTACATTTACATCCCGCCCTGACTGTAAGCCAGCCTGCGGCGGCTTCGCACATGCGCGATTCATTTGCAGTCTGGACGCGGAAGGGTGAACATCTCCTGCTCTGACTGCTGCGCGAGGACTGGGGGGCGGGGGAGGGGCCCACGGCAGCACACGCTGCTCGTTGAGAAGAGTAAGAACGATACGTGCTTTCACGTCAGAGTCTCCAAAAGTCTCCAATAACACCAGAAAAAGTCGCTAGATTTGTCGCTAGTCGCTTTTTTGAAAAAGAGTCGCTAGAGGGGTCTGAATACTCGGTAAATATAGCGACAAAGTCGCTAAGTTGGCAACACTGCTCGTCTGTGCCTGCCTGCTTGTGGCCCAGGAGCCTTCAGTGTTGATTGACACTTCACGAGTAATAGCCTATCAGATAGTGCTGTGGGCGGGACATTGCTTGAGAACACTGAGTGGTGACTGCAGCCAGAGAGGCGGCCGCACCAGAGCCAAAGTTTTATCGGCAATTGAATAAAGAAAAAGCCGATACAGATAATCGGAAAAATGCGGAATATTGGCCCCGATAATCGGCCAGGCCGATAATCGGTCGACCCCTAGTCTTTTGGGGAGCCCTGTCAAAAGACCATTGCCGTAGTCAACCCTGCTAGAAATAAAAGCTTTTATGTGGCTATTTAGACTAAGATCAGAGTGAACTATAACGCCATTTTTCATTTTGGTTGGTTATTACATAATGCACCTTATTACATTTTCGTCATTAAAAAAGTGCAACTCCCGCATTTTGTAATAACAATGTAATAATAATAATAATAATGTAGTAATTTATTATAAAATGTGGGGAAATGTATTACATATTGCGTTCAGGCTGTTTATTACAAAATGCGGGTGTTATTACATAATCAAGTGAAAATGTATTACATTTTGTCAAGTTATTACATGGTAAATGGTCTGTACTTGTATAGTGCTTTTCTAGTCATTTCCGACCACTCAAAGCGCTTTACACTACATTCACATTCACCCAATCACACACATTCATACACTGATGGCAAGGCGCTACGATGTAAGGTGCCAACCTGCACATCAGAGGAATCTAACCATTCATACACATTCATACACCGAAGGCGCAGCTTCGGTGGGGTTCAGTGTCTTGCCCAAGGACACTTCGACATGCGGACTGGAGGAGCCTGGGATCGAACCGCCGATCTTCCGATTAGCGGACGACCCGCTCTACCTCCTGAGCCACAGCCACCCTATAATGCAGTGTTATTACATAATGTGTTGTTACAGCCTCCAAACATAAAGTTGTCATCCAGACAAGTTGACCAAGCTGTCTGGAAGAAATTAGCTTGTTAGGCTGCTCGTTATAGATTTAGCGGGCTGTTGAGTGATCAGATACGCAGCTAGTTGCCTGATCAATGTTGATGCAGATTTCAAGAAAATATACAGCATACTGTTAAATTATGGTGTAGAATGTTTCCAGGGGAGCATGCTGTCAGGGTCCCTAGTTTTGCTACCTTTCCCACTAAGCTCAATAACGTTGAGGCTCCCCACTGTTTATAAAAAAAAAAAAGACTAAGGCAATGAAAATCAAATCATCTTGCTTCATTGTGAAATCAACTTGCCTTGGCTAGACATCAAATACCCTTACATATTCAATTCATGTCAAAATTCATTGTCCATTTGATCATAATTGTATTTAATGATATTCACTTACTGGTCTCTCATGCCTTCCCCTTGCAGGCCTTAATCTGTCTGGTAGACAAAAAGTCAGGAGAGAAGAGTAAGACGCGACCACGATTTGTCAAACAGGACCAGGTCTGCATCGCTCGTCTGCGCACCGCAGGGACGATCTGCCTTGAGACCTTTAAAGAGTTTCCTCAGATGGGACGGTTCACCTTACGGGACGAAGGTAGGGAACCCAGAGCCCAATAAAAGTGCACCAAATCCAGACATTTAATATTGGCACCAAGGTGTCTGCATGAAAAGACGCCAAAATAGCTTGTTCATCCAAAAAAAGAAAAAAAACAGCATGACCCTTGACCTCCCCCAGCTGGCTACTCTGTGTGATTGAGGAAAACACTAAAACACTACATTATAAGCAAAGGTAAGTATTTTAATCAACCTTATCTAAAGCCTATGAAAAGCACACACCACAATTGGAATTCATTGAAAAGCATATACAATGATAGACAAGCTGTTTCTCATGACCACCTGGGGATGAGATTTTCATTTAGATGGTCAGAATATATGCTTAGACGGGTAAATCTAATATGTGAAAGTAAAATATGGGTATTAAAGGGGCACTTTAATGTCCCAAAACAAAGGCCACTAAATGGCTTTTTTTTTCTTTCTCACACGTAGCCCAAAAACCTTTCAGAACTTTGAGGAGATTTACAGTGTTAAAATGAACATTTTCTGCAGCTATATTCAGACCAAACCGGCTTATTGGCCTTGAACACATCCTCTTGACAAATTCAGCTGGTTCCTGGTCCTGTAACTCTTGTTTGTCAAAGCTGTATCTTAAGAGTTTTTAGGAATTACCTGTGCTTTATTTTCATCAGCTGAGGAACGTCATAGATAGGCTTTGTTTTTCAAATAATGACAGAAATACACATTTAAAATGAGGACTACAAATGCCACCATGCCAGTGCCAGGCGTTTTTTCGCACCCTTAATGAAACTATGCAAAGATGACCTCCAAAATATTTTAGGTTTATCAAATTTGTTACTTATTTTGGTTGCAGGGTGTTATTCTAAGTACACTACTTATTAGTAACAGTAAACATCTAGAGGGGACTAATTAAATGCCTGTCACCCTTAAACAACCATATAACCAATAACAAATCCTTTCACTTTCATGTCTGTTAGTCAACATGTATCTTGATTGAAATTGAAATGGCTACAAGCCAGGTGAAAAAGTATTTCATAGCCTCTGTGGTGCTTGAGTCTGCTACTTGTGTTCATTTTACAGTTAAAGCACTACAGTTTTTGAAATTTACCCTTTATTTAACAAGAGGATTGACAAATACAACCCCAACTCTGGCATACTAAAAGGTCTAGCTTCTTTCATTAGATAAAGCACTTAAAAAAAACAAATAAACATACAAATAAAAATGTTGCAGTACATACTGCTTTTAAATTGCTACGTTAGCATAGCATGGCCTACTACACTAATGTTACATCCTCAACAGGATTAAGTCAGCTACAATGAAGAAGTCCAACAAACAAACGCAAAACCTAAATCAAACAATCTAATGCTGTAAAATGACTACTTACCTTCTGGAAACCAGGGTATGTGGAATGAATCTTCTGCTAGCTAGCCAAACACTTGAATTGTAGAGCAATGTGATCTTCTAATGCACCTGCAGTGAAAACTAGCAGCAGAAGGAGCAGCAACTTACAGACATCAGCTGGTCTGTAAAGGTTACTACCACAGGAATTTCAGATATGACAGTTCAACAAGGACCTAATGAAAACACTACAGACTCTTAGACACATCAGCACATGGAGATGCTGGTCCTGCTGGCAAATATTAACAAGCTTTAAAAAAAAAAGTATGTGTACTTCTTGCTCATTCACTTTGTGTCCATCTCATCCAGGTAAGACCATTGCCATCGGTAAGGTGTTGAAGCTCGTTGCCGAGCGCGACTGAAGAGATGAGAAATGGTTGCCTGGGAGTCCTGGTGAGAAGGAATGGGCCGAGCTTTGTCGTCACCCGCCAACACCATTGTTGTCAGCGGCGACCCCTCACGCCCCCTTCTGCCTGCCGAAGATCAGCTTAAAAAAAAACTTATGTGAAAAACAAAAACCTGTTTTTAAGCAAATGAAAAACCAAGATGAAGTCCACACGAGTCAGCTTTCTCATATTGAGAGCTCAGCTATGCCATTTCTGGGTTATCCCTCCCCCTCATCTACCTACTCTGGTCTACTCATGATTAAAGATTATTTTTCTTGTCCAGTTTTTTTTTCTTCTTGCTTTCATCGATGAAAATGAAAAGTGGCAGAAGTTATATCAGATGTGGACCAGAATTTGCTTGGAATACAAAAAAAAGGATTTTCAAAAAAGTACATTGCAAAAGAAATTGTTTGAAAGAATTTAACCAGTTGAAACCAAAATGTCTATCTTGGGTGTACATGTCTCCCTTGGCTTCTACCCACATTTTGGTTTCTCATATGGCGTTCTGGCAGTGTGCTTTGAGCGTGTTCAAATGTTATTAAAGCAAACTACTATGACAATAAAATATTGGGAAAAAAACAGCGTGTTCCTTTGCAAAGCAAATTCCTTGTGAGATCTCAGCCGGATTGAACATCTCGCACGAAGAAGTAGATTATTTGCTCGAGATCGGTGATCACAAACCCAGTTGGATCCTACCAAATACTTAAACTAAGCTGCTGCTGGCAAATGTAAACTATAATGTAACATTGCAAATGGACACAAATGCACTGCTTTTGACTGAGGTTTGCTATTCAAACATTTTCTGGCCATGTGGTCTCAAACATTTTTAATGTATCGAGCCTAAGAAATAAAATAATTTTAATGTGCAGTCATCCACACTATAGGTTGCCCTCCATTTATGATAAATCTTTTTTTTCCACTTGGAAAATGGTTAAAGTATCAGAACAAATCACTTTATGGAATTGTAATAACAAGAAATATACCCACAGCTTCAACAGGAAGCCACTGTGATACGAGTTATTGAGGTCTGGTTCATTCTAGAGAGTAAAGAAAAAGGGTCAAGTATCCACCCCTGTTTTAAAATTGTTAAAAACTCCCAGTCCCAAATCTGATCATAAATAGTTCACAGAAACCTTTAGCATCTGAGTTTTTATTTTATTGCATTGTTTCTTAAAGCCCCAGGAACCTTGGCTTGAAATAGTAAAAATGAATATATATCAAAGGTTAGTGTCTAATTAAGCATCCACAAAAATCTGAGCGAAAATAAACTTTCAGAAATATTAGAAAACCTAGTTCATTTAGCTGTTAAGACCATTTCTCGGGACTGTAGGTGTGTCAGATCAGGATTTGATTGACATCCTGACATGATTGATAGCTCCGCCCATGTCAAGCTGTTGGGGGAGGGACAACTGATGTGCATTTTGTAATGATTGGATTAAAGAATTCTCTGCATCATAAATCTCAGAAAATACCACGGCCAATTTATTTTCACTCAGATTTTTGTGGATGCTTAATTAGACACTAAACTTTGATATCATATATTCATTTTTACTATTTCAAGCCAAGTTTCCTGGGGCTTTAAATGCTGGGGTTACAGTTGTTGAGCTGCAGTAGGATGTGACGTGTGTGAAATGCTTGCGTTCCTACAACTGACCATTTAAAAATGATCTTGTAGGAGCTTACGATGCAAAATCCATCACGCTGTCGACGGTCTGCAGATTTTAGCTGGTGGAAATCTCAAAACCACCAGCAGGTGGTGTCTGCATCTGTTTTTTCCCCCCTGCAATAAGTACTCGGAAATTAAATGGATTACTGAATGACAAATGATTATTAGCTAATGGATTCGTCATCCCAATGCCATCTCTATCATAGCAATATAAATAAAGAAGCGGATGTGACCTACTGCCTTGGAAATCAGTATACACACCCCTCGCCTACATCACTCAGGCCAGCTTCAGTTTGTATGATCCTAAAGAGAAAATCTGTTGCAACCAGCTCCTCCAAGGTGCATGAATCAAAAAAAACAAAAAGGAATTTGTGGACATGCATTCCAGTGTACTCGGAAAAAACGGCGTCCGAATGTGATACGCGCTTCTCTTCACTAATGGCGCTGTAGTAGTTGATGTTGAGTTTAGATGCTTGTAACATTCTGAGACTTACCATACAAACATATGGTTGGGCATGCTCTGAGAGGGGCTGGATCTGCACCTTATGACGTCCAAAAGAACCATTTTCTGAAACGGGCCGTTATTCTCCCATCTTTGGCACTGTTTTGGGAAAAAGGAAAATACAGAAAAACGGATTGACTTCCAGTTTTCAAATTTTCTCAGCTGCTTAGGGAAGTAATTTCCTGTGGAACATGTATAAGCGCCAGGAATAAACCGTTTTCCATAATATGGGGCCTCCTGTAACTCCTGTAAACGCATCAAAACTTGACTTGGTCCTGATTGGCTCCCTCACTTTAAGACTTCCTGAAATGTATCCAATTAGGCCAGTTTGCAGCATCTGAACTGGAAAGTCTCCACTGAGCAAGTTTACCTCGCTTGAATTAAAGGAGCTGGTGTTGTCGGCCAATCATATTGTGACTTCTGTTTGATTACATGTTGTGTACACAAATAATGTGAAGATTATATCCCTTCCCCCATGAAAGGATTATGTCACAATAGCACAATGTCACAATAGCATGAATCGGCGATTTTCACGTGTTCATCACGTAGCTGAAAGGTAAGTAAAACAACACTGATTAAGCTTTGGGTTAAGGTCTGGCAACCAAAACCATGTGGTTAAAGTAAGGGTGTGGTTTTGGTCATGATTAAATAAAAAAAAATCTGAAAATGGAAGGAACCTCTGATGACCCTATTTGAGGCAGACTATCCCCATCCTCATGTAAAGGAGTGTGTTGAGAGTTTCAATTCAGCATACCTTTGTTCTTCAGGCATACAGGAGGAAGGTGTCCATATTCTCGTTTCGGTGCCAAATCTTTGATGACGTCTGACTGGGAGAAGAAAGACGGAGAGCTGAAGGTGAGGGGTATGCAACCTGGAATGCACATCTACATTGCTCTCTCATCCATCTTGCAGGGCAAGAGTAACACTTTATATTAAAGGTACACATATTCACCATCAACTAGTTGCTTATTAGCAGCATATTGGCTCTTTATTAGTCATTATAAAGCACTTACTAATGCCTTATTCTGCATGACCATATTCTACAACTTAATACAACTAAGAGTTTTCCCTCAATAACCTCCTAACTACTGTTCATTGATAGTAAGTAAGGAAGTTGTACATGAATTAAGACATGACATCTTAACATGCTTTGCTCAGTATGGGCCTTATAAGCTGGTAGTACCACAAGAATAGTCATTCTCCCTTAATAACACTTCATAAATATGGTCTATTCTTATGTAACAAAACTACAAATGTTAATAGTGTCCGAATAATTTTAAGTCTTTCTAACTCAGAATATGTTCCCCATTCTAAAGTGAGGTCTTGCTCATAACCAATTCACCAGTAGTTTGACACTAACCCACACAGGTTCCCAATTCTAAAGTCGCCTCCTCTTCACACTTAAATCCATTTAGCTAACGTTAGCAGATACATACCCAGTAGGTGATTTGTTAATTTTTAACAGGGGGGATGGCCCAATGGCAGCACTAAACAGGAAACAGGAAACAGGAAATATTTGCACCCCTGAAATAACCAGTAAAGGGAGTGGAATCTATGAATAAAGAAGTTTGTGTTCTCTGTGAAAACCATTATATGAGCCTACTACAAGATTCTGACAGTTGTGGTGTATGTGGTTATTTGCACGTCTGGTTTGACAGGGGATAGCGCTGATATAATTCCATTGCCTGTTTAGCTCAGTTAGTAGAACAACAACAGACTCTCATGCTGAGGGTTGTGAGCATAGGCGCCGATTCATGTTTTTGCCAGTGGGTGCTCAAATTAAGTGAATACCACCAAGGTGAAGATTGTCACAAAATCACTTTTATTGCGCTTGCTTTAGTAATTACCGTGGTGCAGGCTTCCGTCATCTGTCAGATGTAGACACACACCGAAATGAAATGCAACACTGCTCTGCTACAAATTCATCACTGGTGGTGGATCCTCACTTTGACTGTCTTTACACTCAGTATCTCTCTCAGTTTTTTTAATTACAAATTCATCGATTTTTACCCGATCATCACCCGTGTTTCACATTTGCTGTGTCGCTAGCTGATGGAACGTTGGTTTCACCGACTCTAATGTTACATTGGCAGTTGGCTACGTGACTACGCCCCTTAATGTAGCCTACACACACACAGAGCTGTAACAAGTTTAATTGGATAATGCGATTTGTAGTTAAAACGTTCACCGATAATAAGTTATAATAGAATAAATAGATGCGTTTTTTGGTTGTTTTTTTTAAATGCAGTTTTTTAATACATTATTTATTCATTTATTTTTTAATCGGCCTTCCCCGTGGGTGCTCAACCTTTTCGGTGGGTGATCAGTGCGTATGGTTGTGAGGTCAAACCTTATCTAGTATTAGTTATCACCTCACTGTCAATTTTTATTGGTGAATCAGAATGAAATCGATTCAGCATCGATTCCCTTCTATCAGACGGCTCAAAAGAATCGGGTTCTCATCACTACTGTGTGCCTCTGACCTCGTCCCGTCTTGCTGCGGGTCAAAAAATAAACTGCGGGTCCCGGGATTTAGCTAGCGCTAACCAGAAGGATGCTCACAGCTCCACCTTCACACACAGCACTCTCTCTGCTACTAGGGGATGGAGAGGGGGGATGGCAGGTTAACAAGGGTCATGGCATCCCCCCTCATATCGCATACGCTTAAACCCCAAATAGCTTAAACCCCTTATCCATTTTGGTGGCAGGAGTTTTATATGTTAACCTGCATATGCGAGGTAGCTCATCTTTGGTAGCTCCTGAAGGCATCTTGAGTAAAACAGTGCCATATTCAACGTAGCTCGTACAGATGACCTGAACAGGAAACGATGCAACCTGTTTTACAGAATACGGAAGTTTGTTGCGCATAACTTCAAGCTCTGTCTGCTGAAAACTATACAGCAAGTTTAGGCAGTACATTTTTGAAACTTGAAAAAACCTTTTAATAGATATGTTTGAAAATCTCTGAAGTGGTCCATTAATAAAAGGAGATATTTCTACTTGTGCTGACTTTGTTCTTCTACCACTGAATGGGAATAGAACCTTTGCATCTCAATAGACCTCCTTTTTTTGATGTAAGAAGATCTAACCCATCACTTAGGAATAGGGTCCGTTACTGGCAGTAGTTGTGTGCTATAATGGATTTACTAAGTGTTAAGAGGAGGCAACTTTAGAATAGGGAACCTGTGTCGGTTAGTAAGTGTCAAACTGCTAGTGAACTGGTTATGAGCAAGACACCACTTTTTTTTTTTTTTTACCCTTTTTTGGCATCCCATCCATGGTTTTGTTTTTTATTGTAAATACTTGGCTCACAAAAATAGCAATAAGAAAAATGACCTTTAAATATCTTTTGCGTTTTAAATTTCCACTTGCATTGATGAAGCAATCCTGCTGGCGGGTATAAACTAAGCATCAGGTCAGGCAATGAATTTCTGAAACATATTCTCAAAATATGCTTTAGAAAATACAAAATCACTGCATAAAATACCACAGATTAGGATGTTAACAAAAATAGTATTTTAATAGAAATAAGGTGAGGTAATACAGCGAGTATCTCACTAAAAGGTGTCCTGTTATTTAGCTGCAGCATTTTCTTTCACAGCAATTCTTTTGCAATAATAAAAACCATTCAAGAAAAATCATTCAAGCAGGAGAAAACATGACATCAATGTGAAAACTGAAATGACTATGGGTGAAACAGACAATAGTAAAGTATATTGATGAATGATATTGATGGCGGACTTAAATGGGCTGTGTTTTTCAGATGAATAGATGTGCGAGCCGAGCAAACCACCTGCCTCCATTTCCCTGCAGAAGTAAACCTCGCCATTCAGTTCCTCCTCGATGTTCTTCTTCTTCCTCCTAAAAACAGCAGAAAGGGTGTTTTCGGTCCTTTGCAAATTACATTACAGTCATTCAGCAAACGCTTTTTCATGCTCTACCGACTGAGCTGTCTGGGCCAGACATAACAAATCACCTCCTTTCGTTACCAGAAACTTCAAGATAAATATGTACACATCGTGCTCTTTAATCTGAGCGGTTCGGTTCATTTGCAAGGTTTGTCTTTCTTGGGGAGCTGCTGTTATTTCCTTCCAGGCACTTCCAGACACTTGTCAGAGAGGTTTTTGGCCATTGCAGCTTCTCTCTCTGTGGCTTCAGTGTGCCCAGCGCAGGGAGAAGGGAACTAAAAGCTCTCATCCTCTCTGAGCTCTAGCATCCCTCTCAATCTCGGTTTCTCATCCTCATCTCAACCTCCTGCCATCAGCTGGCTGAGGCATTGTTGTATTCTTGATGACAAAGAGTTTTCATTTTAATGTCCTTTCCTGCCAATCCTGTTTCTTCAAGCTCTTTCCTCCTGGCCTCTCGCTTGTGGAGGATTCATGCCAGAAATTCCCTCTTTTCCCACGGTCCATTTTTGTTTTGTCTTGAGGTGGTCAAGGGCGACCGAGAGAGAATTGAACATTTTCTCGTCACCTTTGCCTGTCTCATCATCCTCTCTACCCCCCCCCCCCCCCCCCAACATCTTCTCCACCCCCCCCCCCCCCCCCCCAACATCTTCTCCTCCCTTGGTAAATGGGTTCAATTCCCGCCTGGGGCGCTGTTGAGTCTGGGGTGCCCAGGTGGGTTATCTCCCGGGCCTTTCTGTGTGGAGTTTGCATGTTTCTCCCCGTGTTCACTTGGGTTTCCTCCTGGAAAGAACCCCATCTAAAAACATGCAATATCCAGTCGACTGTCCCTGACGAGGATGGCGACAAAACACCTGGAGTTGGTCCCCAGGTGCTGCCGTCGTCTTCACCCTCTGCTCCCTGGCCAGCTTGGAGGAAGATCGGCGGGGATGGGATAAAAGCAGATCATTCAACTTGGACACACTAACCTGCGTGTGTGTGTGTGTGTTGTGCGGCCACTTCCCCCCTGCATGTATAGTGTACAATGTTGCAATTAAAGTCGTTCTTCTTCTTCTTAAACGTCTCGGCAGTTTGACCAAGTGTCGCAATCCTATAGTCCTTCTCTCATGTCTTTCAAGGCCTTTGTGGCCTCAGTTCTTGCTCTTTCCAGATGGTCTGATGGAGAGGAGCGATCTCATTGAAGACAGCATTCACCCACTCCACTGCCTCCTTCACTTTCTCCTCTATACTCTCCTTCATCTCTCCTCCTGGGTATCCGTTTTTTTTTCCCCGTTGACTCTCCAAGTCATTCTGAGCTTTTCTGAGCATTCTGAGCTTCCCACTTTGCCATCTTCTGCCTCACCTGTGATACCCACCTTCTGATTCTCAAAACTAACTTTATATTATGCAGTCTCCTTACATGTGCATTCAGTTCTTGTCTTTTCAAAATGGCATCCTCCATAGTGTTTTCCTCACTATTATTGTTTTGTGGGTGCATTTCACACTAAACAGAATTAAATGTATGCTAAGAAAATTAATTAAAAACCTCTAAAATCTATTGTTTGTACTGTATTCTGTGTTCGCTGCCCCAACATTCAAAGTAGGCATGCATGTTGGAGATTGACTTCCAGTTCAACTTTGCCCAGGAGCATATGTACTAAATACCATATAATTTGGATGTGCACCAAATTTGCTGTTGATGGGTAAAAAAAACAACCGTAGGGATAAAACTGTTTCTCTAAAAATGTTAATTATCAAAATTCCAATATAGCGGACTCTGGCGGTCCTTGAAGTAAATGTATATAGCAAGGATAGCTGGATATGTGTACCAAGTTTTGTGTCAATGGGACTTACAGCATAGAGGTTATGGCTTTTCAAAGAAAAAAAAGTAATTTAAGAAGTGGCAGAAAGAGGAAGAAGGGGGGGGGGGCGTTTACCCTAAAATGTCTATAGACATAGCCCATCATTAGGTGATGTGTTGTCAACTGTGCTGTTTTTTGTCAACTGTGCTGTTTTCCTTCCGGTCCGCCCCTCCTCTCACCTGGCTACCACGCCCCTCCTCTCTGAGCCCAGCCTGGCAACCTGAACAGAGCTCACCTGTCTCAGCTTACCTACCAGGACAAACGGCTCTGAAATCCAATGCCGGGGCACAAAACCACCGGGAAATCAACAGCAAAACACTGCCAGAGACCACGGCGTCACTTCGGGGCCATACGGTGCCATGGAACCGACCTACCGGGGTCTGGGCCGCTGTGCCTGCGCTTTCTGGCTGGCCGTAGCCTTTGACATTTTTGGACTGCTTATACTTCTGGTTGGAGTGTTTGCCGACGTGTTTTTCTATGACTTTTTAATTTACGCTGGCGCCATCGTCATCTTCCTCAGCCTCGTCTGGTGGCTGTTTTGGTACACCGGTAACATCGAGGTACCGCCGGGGGAGCTGGAAGATGATGTCGGCTTACTGAAGAAGGACAAGGGCGGCTTCAGCGGCATCAGCGGCGTGGTGCGGCGCCTCTCGGGCCGCGTGTCCAGCGGCATCAGAAACTCACTCCGCGGGAACGGAGGGCCACCTCGAGCTCAGAGGACAAGCACCGGGCCGAGCGCGCGCACGGGGGTCGCCCGGCAACCAGAGAGTCAACCGGTCGCCCTGGCAACAATGACCCCGCACACGGTCTCTGCGGCTGTGGACTGTGACATCGCGATGCCGCACACAACAACGGAGACTTCGCCTACATAATGTAAAAGGTAGCAGCGCTTAAAACGCTTTGGAAGAAAGTTGATTTTATCCAAATAAACAGTTTCAAAATAAAACAAAATAACATTTGTTGGTTTAATGAACTATGAACAATTTTTTTGTTATTTGGGTTTGATGGAAATGTGTCATTGAGATAGTACGAAATGCATTGGCATTACCACACAATCCATAGCCTGCTTTTGAATAAATGTAATTTGAGAAAAAAAGTGAAACTTTAAAAATAGACTGCTATATTTTATTGGGGTTTAGCTTGCCTGTTTATTAATATTGTAATAAATGAAGTTGTTACAGTCCTATTGGTAACAAATGAAAGCAACAGTAGAAACAGGCTACCACATCAAGTGTATGATTAATAGCTCTACATACATTTTATTTATTGATTAGGCTATGGATAGGATATTCGGATATGATAGGATAGGATATAGGATAAGTTGCTTTTGTCTTATATCTATTTATCTCAAGTTCTAAGTATTTGATCTAGAATGACTGAATAAGGAAGTGAAAGAACAGTTTGTGACTGCAGCAGTAAAAATCCTTATCGCTGATTAACCATTAACCAGTGGCAATGCTGTTGTTTTCTCAACCCAACAGAGAAGAAGAAGAAGAAGTCTTGATTTGTTCCTTGTAGCACTGAACTGAGGAGGTGTAAAGTCCTCTTCCCTGGACTTTTTTTTGTACCGCATGCCCTTCAATGAGCAGTTGTTCTTAATTTATTACAATATATGGGAATGATTTGTTCAGCTCCACATCACTTTACAGAATAAAAACATATGGCCGTGGAAACATGGATTCAGTCTTGGGTTTAAGATTTAAAAACACCAACCATCAACCAGAATACTCTTGCATTCATAAGTGGAATGTGGTTTCCTTTATATTTTGAATGATTGTAATTGCAAGTGAATTGGCCCCAACGCATGGTTGATTAGATTGCTGATCAAATATGTCATGGTTTTGAGACTTTTTTATTGAAATGAATGGAATTAAATATATCGAATAAAATAAATAATTACCTGTACCTGGTTATTCAGCATCTATAGCTCCAAAAAAAAATCAGACTTGTTTGATGAGTCTCATCTGGATTCAGGATTTTTTCTATCTCTGCAAAAGAGTTCAAGCTCAGTTAAACTGGAAGAGGACCTGGAAAACAATGTTTGTAATATATGAGGAAGACGATGTTGGCTCTTCTTCCTGGAAACACCATGCAATAGGTGTTACAGGTTTATTCTGTTTTCCTACCTGTGATGTTTTTAATTGAATTATACTCATCTGACTCAAGATTATGTTCATGATTAAGATTAAGTGAAACTTTATTGATCTGTGTGGGGATACCAGGTCATTGCAGCAGCAATATGAATAGAGAGTATGTATACACATTAAAAATAAAAAAAATATGTATACACTATGAAGTGCTGTATGAAAATGACAAGAATTTGTCTTCGCAAATACTGCTCTGGAAAAAGTGCTGCATGTACTAGATACCTGGCAGCCCTTGTTCCCGCCCACGCTGATAAAAAGCCTCTGCATCGATACAACCTTTGGACCCAAACGAGTTTACGATACTGTTGTTTCCTCAGTCTCTGTTCCCTGTGTCCCCACCCAAGTGCTACATCTCTTTGCATATTTTTTTCACTACTTTTACGTGCCTTCTCAAGTTTTTAAATTATAATTTACTTTAAAAAAAAAACAATGCATTGAATTGTGGACAGTGCATTGTTAAAATTACAGGTTGCCCTCAGGTTTTGTACAGTCAATGTATATAGAAATACAACACAAACAAAAGCAATAAAAATATAAAACAGAATATCAACAGGTGTGGGTAAATGTATTATTATTCTGTTTCATTTCCTATGAGGAACCGCTAATAAGAAAGTTTTATTTTGAGAGGGCTTTGTCGCCACCTTAAGGTCAAATTAAGGACTTCAGAGAGGAGACATGACCGAAAATAGTTTCTCTGTTTTTTGTTAGATGTAGATATAGTAGTTGTAGTTGTATTTGTATAATAGTTTTGTATGGATTTAAGTGTATATGACAGTGGTAGATCTGGTTTGCAAATGGTGGATGGTGAATCAGAAAGGGTTGCGGGGGATCTCAGAGACTAAGTAAACTACTACTATTGCTGCTGCTACTACTACTACTACTACTACTACTGCGACTACCACTAATACTACTACTACTACCACCACTTACATTAGAAAGTGTACAATACCATGATAGCAGGACAGAACAATGAAATCAAATTTAGGTCAAAAAATATCTTTGTTGTCCGAAAATAAATAAATACTTATCGCATATTAATGCACATAATACATATCTACTAGAATGAACATTTCGGTGTCGCTAAACTCTTTCTGTTTTGTCAAATGTAAAAGTTGCTTACCCTCCAAAGCACTAGAGGGCGATATTTTACCGCGACGTTCCTCAGGGATGTGCTGTATTCCAGGGCTGTGGGAAATATTGCGATTAAAATTTTAGCGCATGAGCAAAGTGGGGAATTAGAGTGGGAACGTCGGATAATACCCAAGTGGCCGAGATGTGACGTTTGGGAGGCTTTAAAAATTCAGGCATGTAATATTTTCTGAATGTAATTGTTTGGAATTCTACGTAAATAAGTCGTATTGTTGCTTGTTTCCATTATCATTCTTTGTGTAACCTTTAGTTGCCCCGCTTTTTAGGCATAGTATTTAATTTGCCCTCTTAATATACAACAACTTTTGTCTAATTCATAAAAACATAACTTGCATGTCTGATGTGCATTTTCTCCTCTTCATTCCGCTGCTGTAGCTCAAAGTCTGCGAGCTGATGGCCAAACGGATCTGGTAATATTCGAATTTACGACGAGACTAGGAAAGCAGCATAGATGTTCCGTATTCACTTCCGTAAACAAATAATTTTCTTCCTCTTGCGAAAATGAAGCCGTCACACGCGTTTGCCTATCTTCATAACGGACATACATTTACTTGCGTAGAAGTTTTATAACGCCCTAGTTGTAGTTGACAATAATTTAAAACGTTGTATTGTGGGTTACGTTACCGCGGTTTAAATTAACCAAGTTGTCCTGTCTTTTAGCTTGGCCACTCTCCTTAGTCTTCTAACGCGGTGGCTAGTTAGCCTAGCAAACAGCAGCAAGTATTAGCACGGTAACTCACTTTCTAGCCAACCAGCCGTCAGTCAACGTTGTCGTTCCCGGGTGAAATATGGAGATAGACGGCCGGGATTTCATCAACAGTCCTCCCATAAAGACTGTTCGGTTTGGAGGCAATATTGTGGAAACGTTAGCTAAATATAAACAGGTGAGTGCCACATAGAACTAAGGCCGAATCCCATTTCTCATTTTCACCCCTACGCCTTGTTTTCGAGTGCCCCTCGCCCTTCGACTTGGCCCTCGGAACAGAGTTACAAGGGGTAATGGTTGAAATCTCTCCCTATGAAATGTGACAACCCTTCAAGACCCTGATACGTCATCGACGACGTTTACGTAAATAGACGCGGCGAGTTTGTTTCCAAAGTTATCGGACATTACACACATCACTGACATTTGCCATTCATCTGATGGAGATTAAAAAAAAAAAAGCATGGACGCTCGCGATTCGTTCACAATTTATACGTTTCACGCTACCAATTGATCAAACAAGTCATCAAATAAAAAAGACCACTGCTTCATTACCGGACCACTTCATGACAGAATAGCGTTAGCGGTGCTCTGTAGTCTGCACTGATATTAGAGGAGCCGTAACAAGTGCAGCAACTTCGCTGCTGGACTTTAGTTATATTTCGGGCGTCATATGCCATCAAAGGGGGGGAATGCGACATGTAAATATGTCAAAATGCAGGACCGTCATGCACAAATCAGCCTAAAAACAATGTTGTAACGTTAACTAGCGCGGTATATTAGCATATTAGCGATTTTTTTTGTTATGCTTGTAATGAAGAAAAGGTCTATAATACATTGAAACGACATTAAACTAAAATAAGATGGTAGTGTAGCGTTCGCCATGATCTTGATTTCCTGCTGAAACAGCTTCTCTTTTTGTTTGAAGGGAGACTCGAGTGACTACGAGTTGCTGAAACATCAGCTGGCTGATCCTGACATAAAGGTAGATGAAGGCGTCAGAGTGTGTCATGTAACGTGTATGGGGGATCTCTACTGATAGGTGTGTTCGTCATCTTCTCCCTTGTTTCTAAGTGAGCTGTTTTGTCTTGCAGGATGCTCAGATCATCACGTGGCTGCAAGAATTTCGCAATTGCGTAACCCAGCTCAACAAAGACCACGAGCAGCTGATCTACATCATTCTGGTGAGTGTGGAAGCTCTTCTAATGTGCACATCTGGGGGAAAATTTGTATGAGAGGGTAGGGTCGAATGTAACGCTGAGATTTTTGTCTAATAACCATCTCTTATTTTGTTGACATTGAAAAGCAGGAAGTTTAGGGACATCCAGCTGATTCATTTGATTGGATTCCACACAAAACTGCATGACGGTTATTATAATGTTATGAGAAGTCATGGAAATGTCTTTTTTTGCATGAAGGCCACGGTAGTGACTCTATATTTATTTAAAATCCACCACATTGTCCACATTACCACCCACACCTCTCTCAAATGGAGGGTAAGCCCTGTCAGTACAGCTTGCAAGCAAGAGCTGTTACGAGACCGGATAGTATTACAGAGTCCCGCTTTGATCACGTTAATCTTTAGTCATGTTTCCATCCATATGGAAACCCTTGAAATGTCGCAAGAAATAAAATGCAAACAAGGTGCATTCGCTTCCATCGGCTGGGTGCAAGTGGATAAGTATTCCTGAATGTAAAAAAAACAACAAAAACACATCCACCAGGAAAATGGAAAGTCTTCCAATAATTGATTAGTATTGACTGTGAACAGTTCTCAACATCCAACTGTGGTCCAATGAGATTCAGCTGTTCGTGGAGCCGGTCACACCATCACTACGTGATTATCCAGTCAACAAATGTGTCACATCATTTCTTTATCAAGCGAGCATGAAACCTTTTTTTTTTTTTTTTGCAACAATGTGTGTGTTTTCGTAGAGGCTCCCCTGGGTGGGCCGGAGCCCGCCGGTGGTGGAGGAGTACTTGGCCTTCCTCAGCAACCTGGTCTCAGCCCAGACCGTCTACCTGTGTGCCTGCCTCAAAATGGTGGTCTCCCACTTCACCCCGAGTAGGTTCCCCCCTGGAGAGAAAAGACCCAAATGCAGAGGATAGATTTCACCTTGATATCAGTCTGTTGTAGTGTTGTCACCGTGCCACAAGTTTGACTTCAATACCAATACTAATTTTGATAGTTTCATACAGAAATGCCAAACACTTATCTGCAGTGTGTTTGTTTTCCAGAGAGAGTGAAGATCTGTGAAGGGGGAGTCGACATCTCCGACTCGGAGGACGAAGATGAGAGTAGGTTGAATTTGTATAACTGTAAATGTGAAAAATAGCATCCATACTGAGTCAACTTTCCCTGGATCAACTTAACTATATTGTTCCTTTCCTGTGTTAAGACCTCCCTAGGAATTTCGACCAGTGCCACCAGGCCTTGCAGCTCATCGCCAGATACGTCCCATCGTGAGTCAATAATCATTCTGTATCATTCTTATTTGTCCCTATACTGTATGTCTTTTTTTCTCCCCACCAAAAAGTAAACTGGCTATATACTTTGTGTGATATTTGTGTCCTGTTGTTTGTAAAATTTCCTCCTCTCATTGCAGCACCAGCCGCTTCCTTACGCCCATCCTGAACGATAACTTCCCCTTCATAAAGAAATCCTCCAGAACGCTGGTGAGCCAACTGAATGATCAGATTATGCTTTTCTACCTTAAAATGTGACATAGAGGTGTGTTGAAAAATGTGCTTAGTGTATGGACTGTTGTATGAGGTTTAATGTTTTGGTAACATAAGAGTCTGTTGCTCTTCGCAGGAGTGTTACGTCCACAACCTCCTGAGGGTGACGGTGTACATCCCCGCTATCCGACGAGACGTGCTGGAGATCATCATCGGAAAGATGCTCAAACTGGATGTAAGTGGCTCAGCTCAGAGTGTGTAAAGAATAATGTACAGTGAGATGGTCGTTATCACAAAATAAGATCCAGAGGCTCCCAAGACATTCATCATTTCACACACAATATTGATTTATGATGGTTCTATTATAAGCTAAAGTCTGCTAATGTACTTCTGCCAACGCTGCCAATGTAGTCAGTACATTTAATATGGACCAGACTTAGATGCGGAACAGTGGTTTGTTATTCAGGAAATAATGTCCCTCAGGATGCGAATTAAGTGGCCAATCAGAAATGAGTATTCAACAAAACCTTGTAAAAATGTATATTTGTCTGTATTGTGTCTCTCACAGGTCCTTAGGTTATTTGTAGTCGAAAGAAGTGCATGCAATGCAAAACATTTTCCAGGTTCTTTTTTTAATTTTTATATTCACCAATTAGTGCATACAGGGACAGACAATATGGACATACTAACAGATACTAAAGTGACAACAAATAATATTGACTTACAAAAACAAAAATAAAAAGGCAGAGACAAGAAAAGAAAAAAGTCTTAAAATAAGATTACCTGAATTGCAAAATCCTTGAGTACTGGTAATTACAGTCTTAAAGTGTGTTGTGGTGTGTGTCTGTTCCTGCCTATAACAGTGTGTGTGATGAGTTCCAGGTGAGTGCGCCGCGGTCAGAGATCGAGGATGTGGAGGAGAATGCCGTGCAGAACCAGAGGGAGGAAGAGTGCGCTGAGGAGGGACTCTTTGACATGGTAACTGATATATGGGGCTGAAAATATCAGCATTGGTCCATCTCTGATATGACGCTATTTGTATTGGTTACTTTTATATTTCCAGTTTGGAATAGCCTTTCCATACTGAATCCTACTGGTGTTGCTGCTGCAACTATCTCATTTCCCCTCAAGGATCTATAGTTTCATCTCATCTTCTCCTAAATACTTTGGATCTGTCCATGTTGCATGCGATTGGCTGTATGTTACAAGCCCCGCCCCCTTTCATGTGAACACACTCATAGCTGGTTTGGAAAATCCTGGTTGACACAGCCTTGGTTGAACCCTAACAACATTTTTTTCATACCTCTCATTCATATATTTCCACTTAAAATATCCTTGAATGTTGGATTTCTCCCCTTTCCCCTTTATTCACTGAAACCCCCTGCCTCTCTCTCTCTCTCTCTCTCTCTCTCTCTCTCTCTCTCTCTCTCTCTCTCTCTCTCTCTCTCTCTCTCTCTCTCTCTCTCTCTCTCTCTCTCTCTCTCTCTCTCTCTCTCTCTCTCTCTCGAGGACGAGGACGTGTCCGCAGATAAAACCTCCAGGATCGGTGTGATGGCTCACCCGGTGGCCGAGAGGCTGGACACCCTCATGGCCGTGCTGATTGCCTACATCAAAGACATCTGCCATGTCAACGGTATCTAAGAGCACATGAACACACACACACACACACACACACACACACACACACACACACACAGAAACAGAGCTGATCCCATCACATTCCCAACAAAGACATGCTGTGTGCATTTACACCTTGCACCTCCAGATATAGATTGCATTTTAATTTTTTTAACCTGCTGGAATTTCTGTAATTTACTTGTTGGCGGCCCCAAGTGGCAGTGAGAGGTAACTGTTTGTATTTTGAGGACTTTGAGGACTTAGCTTTCTGTAGCAATAGCCGAAGCGCTAGCTAGCTCACTGCTGTTTCAGAGCAGTGCGTGTTTTGAATTGTTAGTTTTGATTCATCACTTCCTGTCTTCATGATCTACACTGATAAGGCGCTTGTATTTTTACATAAACAAAGTTGCATAATGCAGCTTTAAATGATCTGTCTTTGTTTTTCTTTGTGCTTTCTCTCTCTCTCAGGTTGTCTGGATGTGGAGAGGACGAAGGAGCTGTACAGAGATCTGCTGGGTGCGTTCGACAAGCTCATCCTCCCCACCCACGCCTCCTGTCACGTCCAATACACAGTCTTTTACCTCTGCAGCTTTAGACTGGTCAGTGCTCCCAACTCTGTGTGTGTGTGTGTGTGTGTGTGTGTGTGTGTGTGTAGACTGGTCAGTGCTCCCAACTCTGTGTGTGTGTGTGTGTGTGTGTGTGTGTGTGTGTGTGATAGAAAAAAATCCAAAAGCAATATGTCTGATGTCACATTAAGGATTACAAAAAGATTAGGATTATTGTCTTTGAAGGGGCAATCCGAGGTCATTTACCATTGACAAACTTTGTAACAGTATTCAAATCTGTCAAATATGAACAAAAATAAAACAATAAATAACAGTTTATCTACCTGTTTAATAGTTTTGATAACAACACTCAATATTAAAAATGGGTTGAAAACCTGCAACTGGAGCCCAACACATTTTAAGAAAAGTCCCTGTGACTTTATTTCATTGGTTTTCAGAGGGAAGAATAGTTTGTGTGTATTATTGAAAGTTGTGTTGAAAAGTTGAGAAGAATGATGTATTGTTTTGTATACTTTCAATGCATAGTTCAGAAGTGTGCAGCAGTGGAATAAATTCCATCCTTTTGCTTGTTTTCTAACTCCATGTCCCAGGCTCTATCAGAGGCCTTTCTGGATCACCTGTGGAAGGTCCTCCAGAGCCCCTCCCAGCCCGCGGTGCTCCGCCAGGCTGCTGCCGGGTACATGGGAAGCTTCCTGGCACGAGCCAACTTCGTACCCGTGGCGTGAGTTGCTCTAGCGCAGATTTACTAACGTTACAATAAATGTATTTCCATCATATCAGAGGTGGACCACACAGACCGGACGTATACCATTTCCCCCCCCCCCAATATCGGCATCGTATATATCGGTCTAGCCCTAGTTAAACCCTCACATCGCCCTCCCTCCTCCAGGACAGTGCGAGCCTGCATGGACCTGCTGCTGTCCTGGATCCACCGCTACATCGACGGCCAGGACGGCGCCGGCGGACAAGCCTGCTGCGACATCAGCCTGCACGGGCCTTTCTACGCAGTCTGCCAGGCGGTCTTCTACACGCTCATCTTCAGACACAAGGCCATCCTGGAGGGCAACATGAAGAAAGGTACACGTGTTTTGACTTTTGTCCCCTGCTGACCACTGTACAAAATGATAATGACAAAGAATCATTGTCTTTTTTGTTTTCTGCTGGCCTTAATATCTTTGTGTGTGTGTGGGTGTGCGTCAGGTCTGGCGTACCTGCAGAGTTTGAACCTAGAGCGGGTGGTGATGTGCCAGCTCAACCCTCTCAAAGTCTGCCTGCCATTGGTCACCAGCATGTTCGCTGCTTTCACCAGGTATTTACAGCCGGAGGGTGGCGGGGATCGTCTAGCTATTTCCCACCCGGGTCGATTAACTCTTCACAAACAACTTTTCAATTTTGAGAACAAAAGTGATCTTTGTTTTTTGTCACAGGAAGTACCAGGTGGTGTTCTGCTATACTGTCATAGAGAGGAATAGCCGGCAGGTGTTGCCGGTGGTTCGCAGTTCCACGGGGGGAGACTGCATTGCCATGGACAACAACCCCCTGGACAGCTTCTTCCCCTTCGACCCCTACCTGCTCAAGAGGTACAGTGTGATGTCGTTTTCCATTTTTCTTTTGGGATATATAGAAGAACTGGGTAGTTAGCATGAGCAGCGATAGCCGCCATGGCTGAACATAAAAGAGAGAAACTCAAACTTGATCAACAGAAAATCCAAGGAGAAAGACGTCACAGTACTGGACACACTGTTTGATGGACAGGAAGATAGATGATGATTTGTAGTCCCTCGGTGTGAGTTGCTGTCTGTCTGTCTGCAGGTCTGGTCAGCTGATAGAGCCTCTCTACCAGATGTGGGAGGAGCCAGCCGACACAGAGCCTCATGCCACCAAGACAAGCCAACAGGTGAGATGACAAACACGGCACCAGAATGAATACATACTACGAAAACGAAAATTAATTAAATGCATGTACAATATGAAAATACATGCAGCTATATAACACAAAAAAATATCAAGAAAATTATCCTTATGTTGAATAAACTTAGATTGAGACAGAAGTCCTTTTAAATCAATCATGAATTACATGAGCACATTTATTGGCACACAGATGACAATGCAATACTATACAATACTGAGTGCTCAGGAGAGATACACACACATGGGTATGGTATGCGGATCTCTGTCAGAGAAGCTTCAGGACAGAGTTTATATAGTTAAAGAAAACAATAAAAGGATGAATATGCAAACCGCTACCTAATAAGGGGAAGGACTAGGAGCTGACGTTAGCACTGACACAATCTGTGAGGTCACTGGGTTAATCGAAGAACACAGAGCACCTATTTGGGTACACGTTGCTAAGGAAGCAAGGGGGGGGGGGGGGCTTTCGGGATGGTGCCGGTCTCTGGGCGAACCAGGTCACAGTCTGACCTGTGGCCTGCACTCCCAGGCACCAGCCGTTTCTCCCAAGGGACAGTTATAATACCGTGACAGATAGTTTAGGTTCAACATGACCTCTTAGCATATGATATGCAACTATTGACAAGACATGCACCCAGACACCTCGGCACCTCACCATGCTAAGGCCTAAAAGAAGAGCAGCATAAGCAGAAATACAGGGGATAACTACAAATAGACAAAATATCTAAGGTTACATACGTAAATTCTTCCACACCTTAAGATTTAGACTTTCTCGTTTGACGTACTTAGTTGAGTCCTGTTCACTCATCGCCTGTTTTCTGATTGGTCGCATTCTCTTGCCCAGGGTTCGGGGGAGGACGAGGACGACTTCCTGTGCGGGGAGACGCCCCAGACAGATGGGGTCGTGGGAATGACGCCCGGCTCTTACGACTCCAATCTCTGCAGCCCGAGCAGCGTGGGCTCACCCCCCATCGCCTTTCAGAGACCTTTCTAATCTCATCGTTGTAACGGACCGTCCCGACCGCCACGCGCACCGCCGTCTTTTGAGACAGGACTATCTGTGCTGCGTTTTCCCAACGCATCCGACGACCAGACAGGAGAATCCCTTTTTGAAGAGCTTGTAGTAATTGTTGGGTCGGACCTTTCCGTCACTCAGAGTAGCACATTCTGCTAGCTGTACGGACTCCCAACTCAAACCTGTACTCAAACAAATAGTCCGATTAAGACAATAGTTGGACTTGGAAGTGGTCAATGTAAAAGCTCCACTGAAGTTGTCAGAGCTTCAGTTTGATCACGTCCAGAGAGAATTGCGAAAATATCCAACTTCAGTTTCGACTTAAGAAATTGAGCTCAAGATAATGTTAGATTGGGTGGTGTTGATGTTTTATGAGTCAAATCTAACTGGTTATTTATGAAAGAGTTTATAGGGCACAGCAGTACTGTGACGGGAAAACTAGGTTGGAATTAAGACTTTTTTTTTTGGAAATATCTTAAGTTATCATGTCTTGGGCACAGCAAAGTTTGGAGTTTCCAGGTCTTCAAGCTGCTTTCACACTTTTATCAGGGCAGTACCACGTTCTAGTCTCCTTTCAGATATTTTCCTGGATACTTACTGTGAAAATCTAAAGATTGTTCTTCATGTGTTATACTCTGCTCAAAAACATTTGAGTATCATAATCACTTTGAAACATTTGCCTTCTGTTTGATGACCTTGACATAACACTCCCTATGGTGACCATATTGGAGGTCTACAGCCTTCATACAAATCTATCTAAAGGTACAACTTCGCCATCTCAACAGAATTTAATAGTCACGGTTAATTTCTGTCTGTTTCTGACTGGGAACTGATGATTTCATCACTGAAAGATTGATTGATTTAGTGTTTAGATAATGTCAGCTAACCATCACTGTCTTGTTAACACGTCTGATTAGCACACTAGCTAATGTATCGTGTAGAAGCTAGCGTTAGTAGGGGCTAGTAGTCCCATGTTAACAGTAACTAAATAAGCCTGTTGGCTAGTCAGCTAGCTAACAGTATGTTCAGGTTAACTGAGCTGACTCTCCAGCTCCAACTCAGAGTGTTTTGGAGTAGAGACTAGGGCTAAAGACAAGACAGTTTACTGAGTCATAGTAACCTACATTTGGAGACAAATAGTTACCGAATGGACCTACACACTAGTCTTATTCATAGATCTTTTCCTAGCCTGGTTGTTATATAAATAGACATTACTTCCGTACAGCTAATTCTCCAATGATAGCAGATTTGTAACGCAACTGCAAAGCTTCTGTAAGGATCAACCTTTTCTGCTCTAGAGCTAGAAAAAGTCCAGTATCTCTGCACTGTCCATTCTAAGTTATGTCGCTCCAGTTTTATTTTTATTCTCTGGTTTGCCGATGGGTCAATCATTCTAATTCCACAAATGCAACAGTTTAAAAGGGTACATGCTTGTGTTTTGATGACATAATGGGCAGCGTGAACTTGAAGGTAGCATGGCAGCAGGCTAATGTTGTCGACAAGGAACTGCTGCTTCTCATTGACCTCTTGCCCATTTCAGTCTCCTGTTACTTTACATTACTTGAAAAGTACTAGGAGCATTAATACAGTGTTAAAAACTGTACTGCCTAAAGAAAAAGACACAATTGATTAGAGTCCAGTCTTAGGTTATTCCTTTAATATAAAACGGTAACAGAAAGAAATTGAGGCCACACCAAAGATGCAATCTGGTTGATTTCTACATGTCAGCATTTTTTAACGCATTTGCAGTTGTCAATATAAACACAAAATAAATCTTAACACATTAGCCTATGCTTTTTTTTTTTTGTTTGGACTGATGCCTCCATGACTTCCAACATGTATTTTTAACCCAAGTTCACACAGTCGATTGCATTTCCCAGACCTAAATCATTAAACCCTTTCCTGGATGCTGGAGACAGTAATAACATGAACCATGCAGTAATATTCAGCCACTGATGAAATTGAATCTCCAAATAAATACATTCCTTGTATTCTTCTCCATTAAGTGAATAAGGATACAAGGAAGGTTAACAAGATCAGAATAGGGAAATGGAGACACTGTTAAAGTCAGCTTTTTTTCTGCGTCCTGCTTGACGGTTCACAACCTCAGTGGCAAACCAGCAACGATGACAGAGGTAGAGCTTAATCGAGATGGCAGCATGTTATTATGAAGCAGATGTGAGCCAGTAGTCACAGAAAGAAAAAACGCTGCCCATACTTTACAGACAATCCATGGAGAGACTTTTAATTTGTTAATTAACATGATTAAGCATGTAAAATGATGAGAATCCTTGAGTCAGGACTCATCACAAAATACTTCTGAATTATCACATGGATGTGGCAAAAATGCCAATATCTACAGAATGTTTTCCCTTCGCTCCCTTGAATCCTTGAAAACCGCAGATTGCAAAATATTTCAATGGAAGACACGAATTTGATGCACTCAAGCGGACTTTGGCATTATAACTTTGGGCATCCTGTTTCTGTTCAATCTGTCAACATGAAGGACGTAGGGACACGGGGCAAGGATGTACAGTAGGAACTAAGGGAAGGATGCTTTTCCAAGAGTTTCAGGACACAGCCTTGTATATGAACTGCGTCTCTTTGCTACAGTCTATGTTGTGCAACCCGAACGGAGGCTAGATTTGTGTGCTAGATCTACAGTGAACCTGACCGCATCTAAAAAGCCAGACACCTACACTCTTTTCCAAGGTCAACATGGGAATGTAAATTCACCAACACCAATATTTCTTGCGGTTGCTCTGCAAAGCGGGTCCCCCACTCCACAAGCCTTGAAGATTACTTTTTGAAAGACACTGGATTTTGAAGTTACAAATGTATTGGGAGAGCGCCCCGGCTTTTCTTGTCTGTCGTCTATGGGGTTGTAGGTTCAGCCAGTCACCCAGCTCACCCTGCCCGGGCTCTCCCAGTCCTCTGGATCTGCTTCCCACGTCGACTACATATGGCGAGGGCTCCCGTCCAGGACCGATGCCGCCTCTGAGCCACTCGGTAATGCTGCAGGTGAATTAGAAATACAGGAATTAGAAACGGCAGCAAGCAAGTTCTCCGTCCGGAGAACGCCTGACTCAACAAAGTCGGTGCTTCTACCTCTCATCCCTTCAGTATAGTTTGCTAGAAAGCAACGTTTGTGTAAATGCAAGGTACCGTTTGCTTCGTTGCAACACTAGTCCCCTTCCATTTAAGCCGTTAAAGCTTTTTGGAAATGGAAAAGATTTAATGAAGAGTTGTTCTTTATATTAGAAACGGTAAGGGTTTTTGCTGATGAGGTGATTTCTCTTGATTAGATTGTTTATTCTATGCTAGTCTCTGTCCCATACCTGTGTTGTCGGTTTTGAGGGCACAGACTCCCTCCACCAGCTCTCTGGCCTCGACAGCTAGCTGGAAAGCCGGGTCAGGGAGGGGCGATGGGGTGTCCGGGCTGTCGGTGGCTGGGGATGACCTGTTGCTCCTGATATACATGACAAAAACACACAGGAACAGTGATTATAGCGCCTCAAGGTAGCGCTGCAGGCAATCGCCTTGAACTCTCAGAATGAGGTGTTAGGAGGTGGTCATTCAGGATGCCTTACCCGTTTTCCCCTCCGAACAAGCTGGGAGTCGTTAGCACTTTGTGGACGTTCTGAGGGGAGAAATGGCGTTTTGGATTACATCGATTTCTACCATGACACTACGATTCCTCACAAAAACAATCACCCAGGATCACTAAAGAAGTGAAATCCGTCCTCAACAAGAAAAATGGGCTTTCAGGATTGGGGACAGGGAGGAAAGTCGAGTCAGAATAGCTGACATGTTCAGCAAAATCCACAGGTGTTAGTGCAGGCCAATAACTACAGTTTGTCTACCAGCCACTAGAGGGCAGAGAAGCTCCATAACAGTACAAGGACTGATGCGGACAGGCGGAAACATGTACAAACATTGGAGGTTTTACCTGTGCAAAGCCCAGTAGTTTCTTGTTGGAGATCTCTAGATGTTTCCTGCTGTGCTCTGACCTCCTCAGTTGGCAGTCAATGGCCGTCAGCCTCCTGTTCAGCTCATGAACCTCCTCCTGGAATCATATTTTAAGTAGCTAAAATTTAATTTTAAAAAACAGCATATGGGTGGTATGGCTTTTTCTGAAGGTAGGAGAGAAAGCCCTGAGACCTCCAACTACGATGACTGTGTGCAGACAGACACCACCAGTAATAATGCAAAGGAGAGGGGCAACCTAGACCATTGGCACAAGCTTAAAAAAACACCGGTAATAACCTTTAAGTTAATACATTTATGGGGCTAATTAAATACATATTGGAGTTAATTGGTTTAAAATAGAGAATTCAATCAATAAATGTGTAAATTTCCTTTTTCCACATTGTCCTCTAAATTAATCATAAAAATAGTCACTTTTATATTATATTTGTACTACAAAGGGTTTAAACAGTGATTTTGGGGTGTACTGGATGATCAGTAGCCAAGGCACAAAGGCATCATCAAGGTCGGAAATTCATCCATCCAAGTGGCCACCTGTTGCACATTTTTCTGGAGTTTGAACACATTCTCTCTCTTTTTTGTTCATCTTTTTCTTTTATCATTCGCTCACTGGTCTGTTGGATACTATCTTGTCTTACTGTGTAGCAGCTGATTGCCCTGAGGCTGCCCCGAGGGATTTACCACCCATTGTGAAAATTCATGAGCACCTCTCACCGTTAGGGGTCCCTGTTCTCTTAATCATGAATGTAACAAACAGAAACCTCAAAATCTGGTCGATCATGTAATCAATTGAATAATCTGGAAGGCCATCAATGCACATTTGCTCACCCTGCCATTAATTAGTAGATCTGTAAACTGTAAGCATCTGCTTACTTGTGAATTTGCCAAAACTCAACATAAAATCTCAAGCTGTTAGTTAGACGATTTATCTTCATCTGTTTGTTATTGTAGCTTCAACATGTTCTATTCTTACCTATATCTTATTCTTTGCTGCTGCAATTTCCCCACTTGGCTTTATTAAAATTCCATCAACTCTAATCTGATTTAATTAACACCAACAATCAGCTAAGTACTGGTAAGCTGTAGCGGTGGCTGGTTTGCCTCTATTACCTCTTTCATATTATTCTTTATTAGGATCCCCATTACGTGAAGCCTCAGCGACCAATATAACCCTAAAAAGACATAACCCTAAAATAAAAAGGTAAGTCTTCCACTATGCCCTGGAGTGTCCTAACCTTGGTGGCCTCCAGTCCTCGTGGTGGCCTCTTGCCGACCAGTTGGTTTTTCAGGTCCCTGATCTCAGCCTCCAACAGCTGGATGACTTCCTCGTAGTCCTGCTCTGCACTGTTGGCCTGCCGCTGCACCGCCTCGGCCTCCGCCACCTGCAGGCGACTCTTCAGACGGCTGTTCTCCTCCACTGTCAAATAAGCTTTCTGGGAGGGACAAAGCATGTGACACAACAGGATATTCGTGTTTAGCTAATTGTTAGATGCAATATAAGTTCAGAAACCCATAACTGCAATTTTGGCGTGGATTTTGTAGTTTGGATTCGAACATCTCACTGGGCTTGAATTAATTAGGTGTCAACATCTAAACATCTTCCAACCAAAGACAACACCAAGTGATTTCACTGATTAGTTCCCCCTCTGGTTGAAGGTGTGCTAATCAGTGAAATCACCTGCTGTGGTGTTTAGTTGGAATGAAAACCTGCATACTCTCGGCCCTGAAGTCTCATGTCGAGGAGGTGTTTTAAGTTCTTAACATCTATGGATATCATTTTGTTTTCAATTTATTTAAGAAGTAACCTCTGCAAATAATATATGACCAGGTTTAGGATGATGTTGCTGACATTTGTTTTTGAAAAATGCCATACTAGTCCATGGGGAATGTTGATGGCCTGTTCCTTTCAAACCATGTGAATGCAGAGCAAATTGCAATTCGGTTTAGAGAGCAGCTGTATGGAGTCCTGTTCAACAAACTAATTTGTTTCACACTGTTGCGTATGACAGGTAGGCCTAATTCATAGAGTTTTCCTTTTATGAGGTTAGTCATTTAGTTTGGTTTTTTTGGTGGCATTTGCATCCAACACCAACCAGGTGAACTCAGTGGTTTCACTCTACCGTGCTACTGCCACAAACTTGGAAAGGGTAAACATTGTCACATTCACACTGAACTAGTGATTCCTTGTGGTTTTGCAGCTTTTGTTTGAAGCAGTCTGCAACACAATGAGTTGCAACTTTGTTAGTTTCGGCCCTGTGGTGCAAAACTAGTTGAGAGCTGCTGTTATGAAGGCAGTCAAATGTGATGGAGAAGCAGTGGAATATATATCAAGTTATTTGTGATCTTATTGTAGTAATTGTTTTTGCATGGGTCGTAGACACAGCACCCTCTACCATCATCATCACCATCTCCAACCTCCCTCACCTCAGATGTCTTCTGCAGCTCCTCCTCCAGGGTTTTCTTGCTGTGCTCTGTATCCTTCAGCATCACCTGCCACAGAGAGGAGAGGGAGGAGATGAAGGCTGGGAGGACTGGTTTTCACTTTTACAATGATGTCATCGGGGCATCAAACCTACTCTTAGTCAATTCAGAGTTTCATTTACCAACTTATTTCTTTAGCAACCAAAGTAATTGCTAGAAAAGAATGGAACACAAATTGGCTACACAAAGTGGCTTGCAGACCTGGCTGAATTTACCAGAATTTGTCTGCTGGCTAGTCCTAATTTTAAGGCCTGTGTGATTCTCATTTCAGCATTAGGGTCAGGGTTAAGAACAATAGCCAATTAGCCAGCTAGAGCACCAGGCCAATTCCCAGTGGGCCTGAGGCTTATGTGGTTGGGTGAAAATCAGGATAACGGGACACAAAGCATCCTGCTGTCGTATTATTTAATTCCAAATTATTCCACACGCTGCCAGATAACTCTTAGGAGATTGCATTCATACCAAAACACAAGTTTTTCTACACAACTTTGCTATGTTCACCTTGAGCTGCTTCATCTGTGTCTGCAGCTGCTTCACCTCTGTCTGAAACTGTTCCATCTCTTCGCTGCTGTAGCTGCATTCCGACTCATATGTCTGCAAATACAACAAACCATGCACACACACACACACAAGAAAAATTACACCAGTTTACAACTGTTGTTTTATTTGATCTCTGAAGGTGTGATGGCGTTTGACAGGTTGTGCGAATTACTTACAGGTGAGTGGAAGGCAGAGGTGTCCATCAGGCTGGCTGCTTCATGATAGGAGAACATGAAAGGGCCTGCCGCTAAGCCCGCATCTTCCAGGTTGTCCTGGAAAATGTTACGGGTGGCCTCCACAAAGTCTGGTAATCGATAAACCAACACAAATAATGATTGAAAGAATACACCCAGATTTTGGTAGATTGTCCTGTTGGTCAATTTACACGTTAAGTGATGAGAACATAGACAACAAAATCATCCATGTGTCACTGGTAGATCATAGACTCCAGTGCTCTACCCTAACACTTTAGCATACACTATGTTGAGTGATAGTAGGCTCTGTGCTAACACTTTAGCATACACTACAGTATGTGGAGTGATAGTAGGCTCCGTGCTAACACTTTAGCATACACTATGTGGAGTGATAGTAGGCTCCGTGCTAACACTTTAGCATACACTATGTGGAGTGATAGTAGGCTCCGTGCTAACACTTTAGCACACACTATGTGGAGTGATAGTAGGCTCCGTGCTAACACTTTAGCACACACTATGTGGAGTGATAGTAGGCTCTGTGCTAACACTTTAGCATACACTATGTTGAGTGATAGTAGGCTCCATGATTTTGGTGTCTATGTTATCACTTAATAGCTAAGTTGACCAACAGTACAATCGGCTATAATAAAGGGGCAACTTGCACTGCTGGCTCCATTATGGATGACTTTCATTAAGTTTCATTAGTCTAAGCCAAATTCAAAAACCACAGTGGACTTCTAACAAACATAGTTGCCGACGAGAAAGAGCTTTACAGATGAGGCAAGAATACAGAGTTAAAAAGTCAAAACAAGATTAAATAAATGCATTGCTAACTTGCTCCATGTTTGTGTTTGTGCTGAAATTAGCTTGAAACAAGATGCTCTCAATTGGTGACCAACATTAAAATCAACTGCTGTAATCTAATCTGTGTCATCTATGTCTAATGTAACTCAATCAGTGGTAAATAGAATTTTAGGTTCAATAAGAAGATTTGAACAACAAATACATACATTTCTCCTAAAGCGCATTATTTATTTCGGCCATCAATTCATTCATGTATGAATTTAAAAAAAGGTTTGCTACTGTTCCATGTTAATTCAGCTTCCCTGCACTCTCTTTTAACAGCATGGACAGGCACATACAACCATGGAATTCCTTGAAACATTTATTAAGTGGCGTGACTACATCTAGGGTAGCCAAACATATGTCGGAATTCTCCACTAGATTATCTGGTCAATCTTCCGTAACAGAATCTACGCAGAGCAAATTTAAAAAAATTTCAACTTTACTTGAGGTGGGAGTATTAGTGTGTTAGTGTCAGTGTGGTAGTGTTAATCAAATGGGACTGTATAATTAGAGGAGCTCTTGGAAGGAGCAATCACAGACAAAGGAACATTTGTGTCTAAACTGAGGCCAAAAGTCAACACAAGATCAAGCGTTTATGATAAAGTATATTTTACTTTATCATGAATGACTTAACTTGATATTTGGAGATTTGTACTTTGGTTCATTCAAAAGAAATATCCTATTTTTATCCACAACGTTTGTTTAACGCCTCCAGTTATTTGATCTACAAAGGTGCTGCACTCTATTTTAGGTGTGCCACACATACAAAGCATTCGACATGCACTGAAATACACACACAAGTGCTCACTTTCAATGTCTGCCTGGCAACAAGCAGACATAGAGATGGCTTACGGTTACGCAATGTGACACCATCCACAAGTGACACAGCAATTAATTCACAGAGCAGTCACACGGAGCTGTGATTTGACAGGATTTCAAGCCAGATTTTTCACCTAGGAGTTGACACAACTGGAAGTGTATAAAGTTGTGTGTGTGTTCTTGTTTTGCTATCCTTGTGAGAACCAGTTTGAGTTTTAGACCTTTTAGAGTGAGGACATCTTTGCAAGCTGAGGACATTTCTTGGATTCAAGGGGGGATTTTCATTAACCAGACAATTGTGGTGATTTGTGAGTTTTATTTGAATGAAATAGCCTTAATTTTTCTGTTGTCATTTACGCCTACCCAGTTTGTGTGTGAGACTGGTGTTTGTTTCCCCTTTGTTTTCCCTTTCGTGTCGCTCTCCAAGGTGCTGAATGTCTACATTTCTCTAAAGCGGGTGAAGTGAAATCAGAATCGTCATTTGAGATCCAACGGCGCATTATGTTGCTTAAGCCTAGCCTACACTAACATCATGACAAACTGGAGATAAGAAATCACATTGCACAACAGAACAGCTCATAAATGAACACTTCAATTGTGAAGTCAGCTTGAACAAATGACATAAAGTGCTGGGAAATAATATGAGAATTTGTCAAGCGGACAGTCATTTTTTTGTCTTTTTGGGGTTGTTATGGGTGATATTTAAAAACAGAATTGCAGCAAGCCCCAGAATCTTATTTTGTTACTTTCCCCTTTGTTTCAGGATACTCCCTGCCAAATTTCATACTTATATTTATGCAATTGTAGTACCTTATTATTTGCATTTACATCATTTCGCCAGAAACATGTCCCAAAAAAGGGGTTTTTGGCCCCCTGAGACCAAACGGCCCCGAGTTGGGGGTGCTCATTATCAACTTGTGATGGCCCAAGGTATAGGCTAACAGGAAATAGTGAAAAAAAGGTAGCAGAAAACATCCTGAGGGCTGGACCTGGCTCCCGGCTGAACAGAATAACTTTGAATAGGTAGACAATGTTAGCTAGATAAATAGCATGTTGGTGAATTTCAAAGCCAATATTTGAATAGCCTATCTCACGTGACACTGTGGACACATTCATTATGGCCAGGTGGGCAAGTCTCTCTTGAGTCAGTCAGGTCTCTAGCCTATGCAGTGAAAAAGCACAACGAACCCGCAACAGAGATGGGGAGAGCTTTGGACAGCCTAAAGCCGCAAAACAGCTCTTGCTGTAGGCAAGAGATAGGCCTACACACGTCTGCCATGAAAGTTCCTTCAAATGAAAATATTTGTGGAGATATGTATGTGTCAAAAGGAATTTAAACCTAAAAATGATGAAATATATATTTTCTAATTTCATAAAATAAGACCAGATACAACGGGCGCTGCCGCTAGGGGGTTCTGGGTAATGATGTCCTCAAAATTCCAGCAGTTACCTGTCACTGCCATTTGGGGCTACCGACATGCAAAATTGCCTCGTGTGGCTTTAAGGCTAGGCAGCGGTGAGGGATAAGGTCAGAGGTCAGGGCATGAATGTAGACAATGGAAAATCCCCACAAGTTTAGTACATTTGTGTGTGTGTGTGTGCGCGCGCGCCCCACCTCCATAGGCCACAGTGCCTTGTGGGTCTGTAGTCAGACTCTGTCTCAACTTCCTCCTCTTCTCCTCTGTGACATCCAAGCCAAGGAAGGACAAAGCCTGAGAGAAAGACAGGTTGATAAAGACATAGAGGGAGACAAAGACAGAGGGAGATATTTCATTTTTATTTTTAGAAGGAAAGATAAACGCAACCTTTGTCCTAAAGAGGTGCTGGTAGTGGCAGAAAAAGGCCACTGCTCAAAATACTTTGTTTAAAAGCAAATTCTTATCATCCGCTTCCTCTCAAGAATAGTCCTCCATGTAGTCAGTTCTGCAGAATGAATGGGTGAATGATGGGTAACAGCGAGTAACACAAAACCTTCAAAACCTACACCTATGATCCCAGTATCAATTGTTTCCAGGGCTCTCCCCCTCAGTCTATTCAAGAGAGGAAAGAACTTGAGGGGCATCTTAGTTAACTCTTCATTTAGGACTTCATTTCTCCATCTTGCATCGTGCAATCCCTCTTTTCAGATGGAATCACTGTGGTAACTGCACCCAGTGTAAATATACAAAACGCTGTTATTCATTCAGACATCCCCATACAGGTAAATCCATTCCCATTGAAGGGGTGATTACTTGTCGCACTAAAGCTGTCATTTACTTGGGAAATCCTACATAGGTAAAGCAAGTAGGGAGTACAATTCAAATTCAATACATAAATTCAGTACAATTCATAAAAATGACCATCCTATGTCCTCATTACGCTATGTAGGTATTAAGAGGGTTGTCTTACCTAGAGGAACTATTGTTGAAATGAGAGGCCTTTTGGATTTAACATTTTATAACTCTCTCACCCCATGGTCAGAATCACTAACCACCCACTCACACCTTGTAAATTCACACCGATATGGAACAACCCAGATTTCTTGATCAACAAGAGCACCGTCACATTTTATGTGCAAGTTATGTTTCCTACAGTGCAAGATGTGAGCATCAGGAACCAAATTCAGGTCAGTCAATCAGTCAGCAGCAACTTAATGATTTTGGGGCCGTAGGCTAGGGCAATCATGGGGCGCCCTGAATCCAAACCTTCACTCTTTTCAATCCATCCTTTCTATGCATTACCTTCAAGCTGGGCTGAGCAAAGTCTCCATGTCAGTCTAGAGCCACTAGAGCTGGTTGAGTTTGGAGGCAGTGGTAATATTGCTAGCAATAGTTGATTCTTTGATGAAAAAAGTTGTCAGCATTTATTTTCATCTTTCCTGTTTGTCTGCATCACTTGGGTCGCTTTGCTTCATGTTTTTGTTTCTCTCACAGAAACTATATATAGTATATTTCTTCTGAGTGCAAAGTCAAGTGGCAATATAGTTCACTGTAGACTCAGTAGGGGGGTGAGCATGACTCAAGAATTTGAATTTCTTCTTTTGTTGTAACAAGAGGAGGGGTGCTTTTCAATAAGTAAATTCCTTTTAAACTGATGAAAAAGAATCATATAGTACTTGATATTCTTGTCTTTTGTGGGGCCCTCTGGCTAAGGCAATCATCCCTGCACCAAACAGTGCTCTCTCGCCTCTTATTGAGTGAAGCTTGCTCGCCTTGTGTTAAAGTCTCGCTAATGTGTTAAGCTTTACAACTGCAGTAGCTAATCTACACGTGACAAAAAATATTTTTTGCCCAGCGAATATATTAGTTACAATTAGATAGCCTCATCCTCATCCCTAACTACAGACTAGACAGAATCAATAGCCAATCATCAGTATATCCTCTTAATGGCTGTTTAATTGAGATCTACAATTAAGTAAAATTATATTGGTACTAATCTACTAATGGTACTACTGGTACTAACCTTTCCTCTTTCCATGTGGTATATTGGACTATTTCATATGGTTACCAGCAACAAAAAAAACAACAGCATATAGTTGCACTACTAATACTATTCCTAATTACATTCTTTATTCTTCCAAATGTAATGCTTTTTAAGATATTTTTCATGCTACTTGAAAAATAAGACCAATTTAACTACCAAAATAAAGAAAAAGCAGGAAACAGGCCCTGCAGATACCTTACATTTAGTTTGTTCCTTGAACCAGTTGCAAGCCTTTTAGAACAGGCTGACCTTTATATACTATGCATGTCACAGTACAACAGTCAATCCCTATCATAGCCATCTGTTAGCTAAGCCTTGGACAGCATTTGACATACAGTAGAATGTATAAACCCCCAACCACTATTTCTGTCTCCATGTTAGTGAGCAAGCCAGCAGATCAGAGACAGCATTGTACTGTGTTCATCATTTAATTGTTCATTTCTCTCTCTATTCTTCTTTGTTTTTTGTCTCTTAACCAATTACAGTATCTCATGAAACTAAAAATATCCACAATCCTTCTCTCTCTGGTGTATTTGTCCAATTGTGTATGTGTTCAACATTTAAACTGTCCCCCTCCAATCCCATTAATGAATTGGTAGATTAGGGTCAATTTACGGCTAAGCGGGATTCGGACAAAATTAAAAATCACCGCTGAATAATGGCAATAAAACTGCACAGACACACGACAGGGAGAGATTGTGAGTGAATGAGATAGAAGAAAACAGAGACCATCAGCGGAAAGAGGAGAGATGGAGGGTGGGAGGCAGTATGAGAAAGTGCTGATATAGTAAAAATAATATATAAATGGTAGGCACGAGTGTGATAGAGCAAGCAGAGTGAAACTGTGTGAGAGATCAATAATCAGATGGAGAGAAATCTTGGGGGTGGCAAGGGGTGAAAAAGTGCTACAACTATGCAAAACCTGAACCCCAAGTTCTTCAGATACACATTAACCCCTTCTTGTAAATTTTCCTTGTGGTGTCTTTTCAGAAGTGGCCTACAGCTCTGGTGGTGAGGAACAAATTCAAAACTAGAGTTAGACATATTATTTGGCATCTTTGGTAGAAAGCTTCTCAGTGGCAAGCTGCCGGGGGTGCAGGAGATCTGTCCTGAAATGCTGAAGGCTCCAGATATTGCTGGGGTGTCATGTTTGACACATCATAGGATTCAGGAACAATGCCTTTGGATTTGCAGCTGGGCGGTGCGCTCCCTTCAAAAAAGGAAACCACAGGGTCTGTTCAAACTATTGAGGAATCACACTGCTTAGCCCCCATTGGAAAGCCAAGGTGCTGGAAAGGAGACTCCAACCAATTGGAGAACCATGAGTGAACCACCATCCTCATAAGAATCCTGTGGAAGGTATAGGGTGCCAGGGCCGCTGCTGCAAGCCATTCATCCCTATACACATTCACATTCTTGGAATTAAGTAAAGCTTGTTGAAGGCATTGGACGTGTATTCATGGACAGGATATTATGGCGCAGGCTGAGGCCTGGATAGTACCCAGTTATAGTGACATGCTGTTTGTGGATGATCTCATCCTTCTGGCTTCATTGGACTGCGATCTCTAATGTGCAGCTTAGTGTGACACTTAGGGTGAGGATCAGCACTTGCAAGTCTAAAGCTACAGTTCTCTTCTGCAAAAATGTGGCCTGTCTCATCCAGGTGAGGGGTAAGCAACTGCCGCACGTGAAGGTGTTCTTGGGGTCTTATTCTTGAGTGAGGGTAAAAAGGATTGTGGGATTGACTGCCAATTATGTGCAGTAGCTACAGTAATGCAGGTTTGTATCGGAACATAGTGGTGAAAAGAGCTGAACCACAACTCTCTCGATCTACAGGTCGATCTTTGTCCCGATCTTCACTTATGGTCGCAAGCTCTGGGTAGTGACCGAAAAGAATGAGATTGCGGAACAAGATGCAAGATTTCTCTACAGGTTGGCTGGCCTCACTCTTTGTGACAAGCTGAGGAGCTCAGCAATCTGAGCAGCTACTCCTCTACACTGAGAGGAGCCATTGAGAGGTGCCTCCCTTTGGAGGTGTACCAGACATGACAGACTGGGTGAAGACCCTGGGGTAGACCTAGAACAAATTGGAGGGACTACATCTCCCAACTGGCCCGGGAGTGCTTGGGGATCCCACAGGAGGAGCTAGAGGAAGTTGCTGGGGAAAAGGACGCCTGGGCTGCTTTGCTTGACCTGTTGTCACCAGGACTCTGAACTGGATAAGCAGCAAGAAAAAGGATGGGTGGGTGGATGAAAAAGGTTTAAGATGTAAAGAACAAGAGTAACATTGAAATACAGCAGCATTGCTCTATAATGACATGTAGACAGTAACTGGATGACAGGACTCACCAGGTCCAACTTGTCTGATTTGAGGCGGATGTAGGGGTCCAGCGTTATCTTGGGTTTGGCTCCTGATGGAGATCTTTGACTGGTTGAGCCTGGAAAAGGAGAGGAGACAAAAAGAAAAGGAGAGGAGATCATTGACTCTCTTTGGTATGAGGCAAAATTCTGATTTTATCCAAATAAACACAAATAAACATAAAATGAGTTGGTTTAAGATCAACTAGACTGAAACAGATACAATTCTGGCCAAGACTATTGACACCTTTGCATTTTAGGCAGATAGTGTAAAATATCTTCTGAAACAATTGTTAATTGAAAAACAATTTGAACTTCACGCATTCATATATCGATTTACAACAGCACATGATAAAACAATAAGAATAAAAATAAAAATAAACTCTTTTATGGTTTCAAAAAAGTGTCCATGGCCATGATTATTAGCACCATTTAGAACAATTCATATCAATTGTGTTGGAGACAATCAATTCTGATTTGAAGTTTAATTCAAGTCACCTATGACTTGAGGAAAATTTATCTCAGATGTCTTCGAAGGTTGATGTGAGCCATTGAAAAAAACACCTCACATGATATCAAAAGATCTCAAGGCTGACCTGGAGAGGTCTGGGGTAATGGTTTCAGCCTGTACCATACGCCGGACACTGAACCAAGAAGGAATTTACGATCAGAGGCCAAGAAGACCTAATTGATCTTTGCAAGGACCCACCTGGACAAACTTAAATCCTTCTGGGAATATGGTCTGTGGACTGGACCAAATTAGAGCTCTTTGGCAATGCAGATCAGTGCTTTGTTTACAGACAACAAGATAAAGCTTTTAAAGAAAAGAACACCCTGCCTACAGCCAAATACAGTGGAGGTTCCATAATGCTGTGGGGCTGCTTTGCTGCCTCGGGTACTGGATGTCTTGAACGTATTAAGGGCAAAATGAAATCAGAAGATTACCATGGCATGGAGGGAAATGTACCCAATGTTAGAAAATCAGGTGTCAATCGAAGGTCATAGGTCCTCCAGCAGGACAATGACCCAAAACACACATCCAAAAGCACCCAGGAAAGGTTCAAGAGAATGTTCTGGTGTGGCCAGGATCATGATCCCATTGAGAACCAATGATGAGACCTGAAATGTGCAGTTGGTCAAAGAAATCCCTCAAACACTGAAGAACTGGTGGAACGAGTTAGTGAAGAGTGGGAGAGACTGCCAGCAGAAAGGTGCGGGAAGCTTAGTGATGTTTACAAGGACATGAAGCAGTCATCATTGCCAAAGTCTTTACAACTAAGTATTAGAAAAGTATAAAAATCATAGCCATAAAAGATTTTATTTCTCTTAACTTTCACAGATGACCAGGGAAGCAGAACAGACTACTTTAAAATGAATAATTGGTTCATGGTCACCATGCAGGCACCTGCAACCTGTCACAGGAGTTGAATTACACTGCAAATGAGAATGAATCTAATTCCTCCAACAAAACGGATTTGAATTGTTCTAAACGATGCCAATAATCAATCATTTTGAAACCAAACAAGATTTAGTTTTTCTTTTTATTCTTATTGTTTGATCACATGCTGTTGTATATTAATAGATGAATGTGTGAAGACTGAATATTGTTTCAATTTGCCATTATTTCAGAAGATACTGTACATTATCTGCAAAAAATGTAAGGGTGCCAATATGTATGTGACTGTAATTGGATGTCACTAGAGAATGTGTAGTCTATTTTGGTTTGCTAGAAATGAGTCATTTAGATGCTATTAAAACTAACACGTTTGAAATACATTGACATTATGAGCACAATTTAACATTTAACAATTCAACATTTAAATTAATTCATTCAATGAATTTTATTTCTGTTTGACCCAATTTCATAAAAAATACACCTTAATAATACGGTTTACAGCAGCCATTTATGTTAGAATTACCTCATCTAATTTGATGGAAATTAATCATACAATTGAAATGTGTAGCTCCACGTATATAGACTACTCATACAAAAAAGGAAAAATACTTTCAACATTTTGAAGACATTTAGAAATATACCTGTGGAGTGGAGTGGGGTTTTGGATACAGGTGTTAAAAAATATTGTAAAAATAATACATATGAATTATCAAACTGAGGGCTATTGTCCTTTAAATGTGATGAGGAGAATATCAGATGCTTGCTCATTATGTCAGGCCAGTGCATACCCGGGAGAAAAGAGAATATCATTGAAGAATCTCTATAATATCAGGGTAATATGAGAGCGGATGGACAGATATTCCCTCCCGTCTGCCCTGGAGATGGATTTGGCCAGGGGTGAGGGTAGGGGCAAGGGTGAGGGAGTGGAGTGAGAACCAGATGATTAAAAAGAGAAGAGTGGAGGAAAGGTGGATGATTATATAGATGAGTGAGGGAAAACAGAGAGAGAGAGAGAGAAAGGCAGCCAGCCAATGCTTAATATTAATTTGATGAGTTTGTCTGTCCCAGATTTGTGTGTATGCTCACTCCGGGTATGGCAGCCTGTCTTGTGTGTGTGTGTGTGTGTGTGTGTGTGTGTGTGTGTGTGTGTGTGTGTGTGTGTGTGTGCGCGCACAGCCCCTGTTGCTAGGGATATGAGCTGATCGCGGTGACTCCCCTCATCCCACCCAAAGGATTTAAGCCCCCCCATCTCACTGGTGGTGATTGACAGACCTGCTGTCATGACAACATCCAGGCATTAAACCCCGGTTACACGCAAGCTACAATAGTCAAAGCTGTTCCCATCCAACTGTCAAGCAAATTTTACGCAGTTTTAAAAAGGTGCTAAAAAATAATCATCTGGGTCCACAGTCAAAAAAACATATGTCAGAATTCTAATGTATTTAATAACCAATGGTGATACAACCACAATGAAGACTAACTAAATATGTAAGAAACAACAGGCATAATATTCTAATATACCTACTAATGGTCATACAACCATGTGGAGGTTGCCATGGATACAGTAGATATTTTACAGACAACATTCCAGGATGTCCAAAGCCACTTTTTGGACAAAGAGGTCAATCCAGTATAGGGGATGTCAAAGTGTGTGTGTGTGTGTGTGTGTGTGTGAGTATGCTCTTATAACCTCTCAGGTGTGTAAAGCCATGATAACGCACCGGCTTATGTTGATGCACAGGTAGTAATCAGCAACGGGAAAAAATTGACTTGTTCATGATAAATGTCACCAAGTTACTTTAGTTGACAATAAATCAGCAAGGCTTTATTTCCTCAGTTTCTGACTTCTTTGCCTTTCATTTCCCTTAGTATACACAAAAAGTATGTATGTCTGCATACCTCACTGCAAACCTCAAACCGCTGACATCTGTCAAGGCTAGCAACTGGCTTAACCAATAGGAGCGTAGAGGGGGGAACTACGTGGTCACAGCACCTAAGAAATAACCTTGACTGGGTTAATCCAGGCCAATAGGATTGTGACAGGCTGTCGGGTGGCCTTAAGCTGGGCCCATGGGCAATCCTTAACATGGTAGGTGCTGGTCTGGTGGGCAATTTGTAAAGCTTACCGCTTTTAACTCTTGACTCTTGACTTGACTGACAGGATTCATTGGTTTGCCGAGTCAATATTGGAAATATATTGGACTTTTATTAAAATTCAGCCAGTCCACCTCTGATATATGATGAATATGATGTAGTTTGTTTAATTATATATTAACTGTATAATTGTATTGATCAACACTACAATGGTTGTCTATGGGCAGCCCCAAACCATGATGCTACCCCCACAATGCTTCATGGTTGGGATGAGGTTTTGCTGTTGGTCTGCAGTGTTTTTTCTCCCCCAAAATTTCAATTTTTGTCTCATTTGTCCACAGAACATTTTTCCAGTAGCTTTGTGGAACATCCAGGTGGTCTTTGGCAAGAGCCGTGGTTTCCTCCTTGGTATCCTGGATACCACCTGACTTCGATTACCTTTCATAGAAGTCATTAATCTAGAGGTTAATGTTTCAACATGTTCAATAAAAACATGTAAAAGTACATTATGTGTGCCATTTGTTAAATCACATTGTGTTTATATATTGTTATGACTTTTAGGAGACATTTATGCAGGAATGAAGGTAATTCAAAAGTCTTGTCTGTGCCCATTTTGAATTTTGGTGACTCGCCATTATTTGAAAATCGATTATTTGAAAATAGTACTTTCCTGTTCATACTGTCATATGTCCTGTACAACATACTTTAAAACGTTGCTCTGATGCTATAAGGGACATTATTTCACAGTACCAATTACATAGTAGCGCCACTAAGTTACAAGCACTGTTCAGTAATACTTGATTCTTGCAGTAATGCCAAACCAAGGTTTTGGAGAAATCCCCTTAAATTATGGCTATTCATCATCCATGTTTAGCCTTGAAGTAGAGAGGATGATTTTGAATTGGGGTTTTAAATAGCAGCGTCTGTAAAGATACACTGTTATCTTGTTTATGGGAATTGTCATTTGACACATCCACTGCACTGGAATGTCATTTTCTTGCACGATCGTCCCCTTTCCGCCTTATTATATTGTTAATCTGTCTCTTATTCCTGCACAACATCGCACCAACACTTGAATGAAGCACACCAGCTATTGATAAGATGGGACATTGTCACGATCCCTCACATCCCCATGCACTCTGAGACAAACCCTACTGCGCCACAGTTTCGATTAAATCCCATCCGCTCCTCTCTGCCTAATCCCCAATCCTCACATTTCTCTGTTTTGCATTCTCGGTTCAACCGGGTTCAGGTAGTCTGCGGCTGAATCGAGGGACCTCTGGGAGAATCAATGAAAATCTCTTCAATCTGATATGGCATGTATTATATAATGTATCCTTTTAAAGTTGTTTGTATGGTATATTTTGGCTTTATTAGACAGTATACTTTACAGAGAAAACCTATAACCAGTGACGTAGTGGATGAACTTTGACCTCCAGTTGGTGATCATCATGACACAAACAGCCACAAATAGAAACAAAAATCTATTATATTTTCACAAAAGCATTATTACATTTTTTTCCCTTAAAGGACCTAACCCATCTTTCATATAACTTACATCAGTTTGGTAATACTTATCCCATCCTTGCCTATACTTTGTATCTGCACCTTTTAAACACCACCTGGAATTTAATTTAAGACCAATTTAAAACCCCTAAATAAGATAACAAAGTTGGCAAAAAACAGCCTATTTCTGATTGAGTGTGCCTAATGAATGTTTTGGGTAAGATTGCATTCATGGGTTGAGACCCTAGAACCCATGAAAAGTGCTCAAATTGTATAATTTATGAATATATGGTTCTCGGTGTTGAAATAAGAATATTTTTGACCTTTTAGAGATGCAGTATGAGCAGCAGTGATGTTTCTCTCAGGCCTTTGGGGCGGATGCTGTAGGTTTCAATAGAATTGGGGCAGGCTATAGCAGAGGACTTAAGGATCATAACTAAGTATTGTCAGGGTTATGCTGTACACATCTGCTAGACTGAATGCACTATATTAGTATAACACCCATGGGAGAGGGATTATAAGAGTAAGATAGCGTTAAGAGTGAGTGAGAGAGAGAGAGAGAGAGAGAGAGAGAGTGGGAGAGAGAGAGAAAGAAACCATGCTAAACTAAGTGTAGTGAAGTGTTGTACCTGAGATGTGAATATCCGGTGGGCAGATGTCAGGAGAGGGAGAAGACACTGGGGCTGGCTCCTCTGTACAGATCTGCACAGAAAAATACAGAGGAAGGAGCAAATAGATTGGATTTGGAAAATAGAAAAATACATGATTAAAAGATGTAAGATATTTATTTCCACTGTGGTCTTCAAAAGAAGCCCTAATAATGATATCTTGACATACAACACAAAACAGAATAAAAAGACAATCAAAAGATCACCGGCACTAGCAAAATCGTCTTAATACTAGCAATTTCTCAATTTGTTTCAAAGTAAAGTTCCTTTTGAAACATCACTTCGATAGGGCGGTTTCTTTATTTGTAGGGGGACAAAGTTCCACAAACTGGTACCAGAGAAGCTTCTACTGATCAAGAGCTGTTATTCTAGTCAATCGACAGGAATGACACAGCCATCTATCACCCTACTGCACATCACAGAACGGAGAAGAAAACAAAGATACACCATTCTTTTTCCTACCAGAACACAAGCAATGCAGTTGGAGATAGATAACATATGCAACACACACTGCTCTGACTGAGAAAAAAAAAAGGTCTTTTGATCTCACTGAGGGGCAAGTAGGCTCCAAAGGACAGCTCAGGGCTTTGTTCCCCCAGAAGCCTTCCATCAACTTTCTTATTTTGCCATCCTCATTATCTTTCATCTTTCTTGCTATTGCGCATCAGTGGCTCTTTGGGCCTAAGGTGGCTCTTGGAACCCCAAGCTTAAATTAATTTTCGTTACGTTTGAAATGCTGCCGGGACTGGGTATCATTAGACATTTCCTGATACTAAAAACCAGTACCGATGCTTCTTATTTGACGCTGCTGTTAGAAGGATAAACTACCGAGAAACTTGAGATTTCATTGAAAGAAGGTCCAAAATGTTACATTTTGATTAGGGCTGTCAAAACTAACGCGTTAATCCAGATTAATTAATGATTCATTTGATAAAAATTTTTAACGCAATTAACGCGCGGCGCACAATGACTCAAAATCCCACAATTTCACTCACTGCCGCGAATTGGTGCTCCAACGCTATCTGGCGGCAGAACCAACTCGATAAAGATGGACGACTCTAAACAACATATTGGCCCTCTCGATGGGAAGTTTGAGTACAAAAAAACCCAAGACGGGACAATCGACCGACATAAAGTAGTTTGCACACTCTGCAGGAAGGATATTTGCGAGCACTGCTGGCTCGCAAATATCTCGCCACTCCTGCAACCACCGTTCCATGTGAGAGACTGTTCTCAGTCGCAGGTAACATTGTGCATAAGAAGTGTAATGTAAACAAGTTAGTCTGTCTCAGCAGCTGGCTAAAAGATGAGTAAGAGGGCCACATTAATATGGATATTTGTTTGATTAAAAAAAAAGAAAGAAAAAATGTGGTTGGTAAATATGGTGTGGTTGGTATGTTTTATTTTTTTAATTTTGATATCTGGACACCATATCTGTTCTATAGTTTAAATAAAACACATGTTAATTGTACATATCGCCTTCTGTCATGAGACTTTTTGCCCCCACAAAATGAAACACAATTAATAATGAATGGGTATTAATCGTGATTAATCTAAATTAATCCACAGCGGCCCTGTGATTAATCTGATTAAAAAATGTAATCGTTTGACAGCCCTAATTCTGATACTTTTGGATGCCTGAAACTGAGTGTCAACGAGCATATTTGAATGCTGGACGGTAGCTGACCTCAGGTGATCTGACGTGGACTTTTAAGCGTCCAGAGCTGTAGCTGTTGCCCATGGCCCGCTGGACCCCATTGTGGAGGGATGTGCTGCTGGGGAAAGGCCCTTTCCCTGGGATGAAGGCTATCTCCACCACACTGTCTTGGCTGGAGACAAGACACACATGGACAAGCACATACAGTACAAGCAGAGGAAAGAGGGGTAACTTTATTGTGGCAATCCTCTCCCCAGAGGATCTTTGCTCGCTCTGGATATTTTTTTGACACAGGGGCCATCAAGTTTAACTCAACACTTTTCACTTTCTTTTTAATCCTACAAAATCTCAGTCCATACAAACAGCATGTTCCTCACCTGAATTTGACTTTGTTCAGCATGCCTTTTGCCTCCTCGTGGGTCACGCCTATCAAGGACTCCTTGTTGATAGCAATGAGCTGATCCCCAGGCCTCAGACGTCCATCCTGCACAAGAGGGAGACGGAGAGGGCTTTATTCATTCATGCCAAGAACAAAGAAGAACAAAAGTTAGGACGAGGGGTGCCTCATTTTCAATTGGCGGATCCCGTTTTTTCATATCAAGGTATAATGCTGTTAGCGGACTTAAGAGTGGCAAAGGGACATGTATTTATAATTCATATAAATGTGTTCTAGTCAATATGTGTATGTTGAATCATTGGCTTTGGTTGGTTTGCGGACTTCATTACCGTCTCTGTTGCTCTGGGGCGCCGAGTTGTACGTCCCTCACACACTACATTGACATGCATTGTCACCTAGCGGTTGTTGGAAGGACTGCACTTTAGCTTGAGGTCTATGACAGCATTTGGGGCGCTGGACGGAATGCCCCGGCGGAACCCCATTCAAACGAACATTGTAGTCATGGTCAGTAGATGGCACAAGAGAGCCCAGAGACGTGTTGAGTCATATTTGATTTAATTATTTCCATATTTAATGATTTATTTAATTATTTCCACATTTAATGATTTATTTAATGATTTATTTATTTCATGGTTGCTGGTCTGTGTGTGCTTTTTGAAATGTAAATCTGTCAACTCATCCATCAAAGCCTATGGGAGGGCCTTGCATCTGATTGGTTGGTCAAGTTAAGTCGATTGCTTTTGCCTGCATCCTTCCTTTTTGCTTTGTTTTTATTACAAAAATATGGCGGATCCTACCCAAGAGGTCTTAGTTCACTTAGTTAGAGATATGTTAGCATTAGCAGAGAACATAGAGTCTAATATTGCAAGCCCTGATTCAGTGGACAGGGTTTCTGTTGAATGTTAATGCTTGCTGAACGACTTGTGGAGTGGACTGTGTGGCTGGAGGTGTGTTTCTCAGGGCCTCTTGGAGCGCCCGTTCTATATTTCACCATAGCGCCCAAGAGCACCCGTCATTTTCCGATCGTTAAAAATGCATAAAATCAAGTTTTGAACTGTGTTTATATATACTTCAAGTTGTCATCGATTAACCGGAACCGTAAAATCAGATCTAAGATGGCGCCGCTATGTCCGGTCGACGTCGTAGTTGCTCTGCGGAAAACATCCTTTTGTGCTCAAAGACATCGGCACTAACGATATACGCACGCAACACACTTCTGGACCTAAACATTTGCGCAGAACAAAGGTTTTTGTCCACTTTTCCCATTGACCCAGCATGGCCGGCAGAGATAGTCCGAGCGAGCCACAATAACAACAGTGGAGACGCATCTACGGGGAGACGAAGAAAGCGGGGAAAACGGGGCGGAATTCGGAACAGACTGAGAGTTCAAGCCCTCCGTCCACCTCTGCCCAGCATCCTTCTTGCCAACGTCCAGTCTCTGGAAAACAAGTTGGATGATGTTAGGGCGAGGATTAGATTCCAACGGGACATGAGGGATTGTAACATCTTTTGTCTGACGGAAACATGGCTGACCCCGCTGGTGCCGGATTGAGCCATATGCCTAACCGAGTCCTTCTCCGTTTTCCGTGCGGATAGAACGGAAGAGTCTGGCAAATCCAAGGGTGGAGGGGTTTGCTTCATGACTAACAACAAGTGGTGCAACCCCAAGGACATCAAGACTCTTTCTCGTTCCTGCTCGTCAAACCTGGAACATCTGACGATCTCTTGCCGTCCATTCTACCTTCCCCGGGAGTTCAGCTCGGTCATCACCACAGCCGTCTACATACCACCACAAGCGGACACCGACGTAGCACTATCGGACCTATATGATGTGTTATGTCGGCATCAGAACAAGCATCCCGACGCGGCTATGGTGGTGGCTGGGGACTTTAATAGGGCAAACCTAAAAAAAGTCATGCTGAACTTTCACCAGCACATTACGTGTGCTACCAGAGGGGAAAGAACGTTGGACCACTGCTATACGCCGTTCAAGAGAGGCTACAAGGCTGTCTCTCTCCCTCCGTTCGGCAAATCGGACCATGCCGCCATTTTCCTGCTACCGGAGTATAAACAAAGGATAGCACGGGAAGCGGTAGTGATGAGGGACGTAAAGTGGTGGTCTGACCAATCTGAGGCTGTGCTAGAAGACGCTCTGCGTGACGTCGACTGGGACATGTTCCAATCCAGTTCCAGGGACGTCAGCGAGTTTACGGAAGCAGTAATGAGCTTCATAGCAACGCTAGTGGACACCATCGTCCCCACGGTAAAAGTTAGGTCCTTTCCTAAACAGAAACTGTGGGTTGATAGATCTATCCGTGACGCTTTGAACGCCCGCACTGCTGCCTACAACTCCGCTCTTGTATCCGGCAACATGGACGAGCACAAGGCAGCGTCCTATGGACTGAGAAGGGCGGTGAAGGAGGCCAAGAGGGGGTACAAGGACAGAGTGGAGTCGCAGATGGAGCAGCGTGAGACCAGACGCCTTTGGCAGGGACTACGGACTATTACGGACTACCAGGGCAGCCCCCCTGCAATTGTGAGTGCCGACGCATCCCTAGCGGACGAACTGAACGCATTCTACGCTCGGTTTGAGGCTAGCAACAACAGCGCTAGCTCGCCAGCTAACAACACCACCGTTAGCGCAGCTGGAGTGAGTTCTACCGCTGGGGATGAACGCACGCTCTCTGTGACCGAGCACAGTGTGAGGAGGGCTCTGATGAAGGTGAACACCAGGAAAGCAGCTGGTCCAGATGGCATATCTGGGCGAGTACTGAAGACCTGTGCTAATCAGCTAGCTCCAGTGTTCACTACTATCTTCAACATCTCCCTGGCTGAGTCTGTGGTCCCCGCCTGCTTCAAGAGATCCACTATTGTCCCTGTGCCCAAGAATGCTTCTCCAGCATGTCTGAATGACTACCGACCGGTGGCCCTCACCTCGGTGGTCATGAAATGCTTCGAGAGGCCGATTAAGGACTTCATCTCCTCCCCTCCTCCATGGACCCGCTGCAGTTTGCCTATCGTCCAAACAGATCCACGGATGATGCTTTCTCCCAGGTACTGCACACCACACTCTCCCATCTGGACAGCCGGAGGGGGGGCTATGTGAGACTGCTGTTCATTGATTATAGTTCAGCTTTCAACACCATAGTCCCCTCCAGACTGGCTGGAAAGTTGTTGAGCTGGGACTGAACACCCCCCTGTGTGCCTGGATCCTGGACTTCCTGACCGCCAGACCCCAGGTGGTCAGAGTGGGTAAACACACCTCCAACCCCCTCACCCTGAACACAGGATCCCCCCAGGGTTGCGTCCTCAGCCCCCTACTGTACTCCCTGTACACACATGACTGTGTGGCCAGGTTCAGCTCCAACTCCATCATCAAGTTTGCAGATGACACAGTGGTGGTGGGCCTGATCTTGGACAACGATGAGAAGGCCTACCTGGAGGAAGTTGCCGATCTGACACTCTGGTGCCAGGATAACAGCCTCCTCCTGAATGTCACCAAAACTAAGGAGCTGATTGTGGACTTTAGGAGGGCACAACAGAGGACGTACTCACCATTGTGGGTAAATGGGACTTCTGTGGAGAGGGTGAGCAGGTATAAATACCTGGGAGTCCACATCTCCGAGGATCTCACATGGACTTTATACACGGACACTCTAGTGAGGAAGGCGAGGCAGCGCCTTTACCAGTCTCCCGGAGGATCCTTCTGTCCTTCTACTCTGGGGCTGTAGAGAGCATCCTGACAGGAAGCATCACTGCCTGGTTCGGCAACAGCTCCGCTCAGGACAGGAAGGCTCTGCAGAGAGTAGTGCATTCGGCTGAACGCACTATTGGAACTACACTCCCCACCCTGCAGGACTTGTACACCAGGAGGTGCAGAACCAGAGCCTGCAGGATCATGAAGGATCCTCACCACCCCAACAACGGACTGTTTCAGCTGCTGCGGTCAGGCAAGCGCCTCCGTAGTCACGCTGCTAAAACAGAGAGACTGAGACGGAGTTTCTTTCCTCAGGCCATCAGGACTGTGAACTCTGACCTCACCAGGGCCCCCACCTAGACCCACACACTGCCCCTCTTATACACACACACATACACACGCACACACACTTAGGTTAACGAATACATATAATTTATAGCTCATTACATTCACACATTTCCCCCATCTACCTCTTATTTTATATTTTATTAAGTGCTCTTACTGTACATATTGTGTTGCTTTATATAAGAGCTCTACTGTAATTATTGTAATTTTTATATTTCTTTCACACTGTAAATATTGTGCTGGTTTTTTTACTGTTAAATATTTTGTATAATGCCCTTTTGCACATTCCCGTGAGCATTGCCACTTTGCATTTCACTGCATGTATATGTATGTGACAAATAAAACTCTTGAATCTTGATGTTGGTCGTACGTTGACAATTTTGTAGTTTTTTCTGGGTTTCATTTTCTTATCGCCATAGTCTTAAAAATGGATGCGCCCTGGTTTTACAACCTTATGGAAGCTGTCAGGATATGCTGTGAAACAGATTCAGAAACGGCATGTATCATGGAAAGTGACGATGACATTGTGAGTTTCGGTTTTTTGATTAACGACTTTTGTTGTCTGATCTTATTAGACTTCTGTATGGGTCTGTGTGAAGTACGGGGTGTTTTCTCTTGTATTTTGACACTGAAGGGAGAAATGTTGTGGATCATATAACGTTCCAGTGTTGGGCGGTAGCGGCGCTACAAGTAGCGGCCTTACTAGTTTAACTACATTTCTCAGTAGTGTGGTGGTTTTCTGAATCAAATAACTTTTCAGTAGCGAAGCTTTTTTATTGATCAAATAGTGCGGTGTCTAATACTACTTTTATGTCATCAATTTTTTATATTAATAATATTACAATAACGCTGACAATTCTTTCATATTTATATTCAGAATAAACGCTTTGTAAATAAATGCATTTACGGATCTGACTGCTAGCCTATTAGCTTACTACTATAATTTCCCATAGAGGTTAGCGAGTTAGCTACATTGTAATCGCATTGCGATTTACAATGCCGTTATGGTGCATTCCCTCGTACTCGTACTTTACATTTATAACATAATTCGGTTGATTTGTGCTCAACTTTACAAGATAAAAGTCTTTACTAGAGTGTGGTACTAGCCTACTAACGTTAACGTAACTAGTTCACTGATATGCGCCGTTTCTCTTCACTAATGGCGCTATAGTAGTTGTTGATGTAGGTCTCTAGATGTTGGGGAAGGGAGAGGAGAGGGCAATAGTCTAGTCTAAAATAACCAGATACCATGGTTGTAGAGTTTGTTTGTATCCTGCTAATGAATTCATGTGCAATGTGTTGTGGTCAACAGAATGTGTGTTATTTGGTTAAAGTGGTTTTAAACCTCTTTGGCCATTGAGCCACATCTTAAAAATATTTTTGCTATTGTATTTTAACCAGCCTATCTTACCAATATAACACAGGGACTTTAAACTGTTTTTGTCTTGTAGACCATGGCAAGAGTGCACTCCTGGGAGCTGAGTGGGTAAAAAACCACCTCCACCAGCTGAAGGGAAATGTAAAAGAACCTCCCTATCTCATGTTGGGATTGACATGCCAAAAGGAAGTCGAGGAAAAACTTCTTCAGGCACACAATGCCTGGAGGTGGGCGGGGAGCTCTGGAGGGTGCTGAGCCTGGAGGTCTGCAGTTGGACCCTTTTGGAATACAGACCCGCCAGCTTGAGTTTACTTGATGGAAAGATGGCAGAGGGTGAGGACATAGAGGAATTGATCCCGATGGAGTGGCCGTGGCCGTACCTCGAGCTAATATATGAGTTTAAGTGAAACAACAGAGAAAAATGATGCGTTCAGGTGCTTACTGTGCAATCCCAAGAGAAGCTGCTCTCAACTTCCAAGACCTCAAACACGTAATTTAATAAACAATTGGACTGAACATTTTTGCCTGCCTATCTGTTTGACTGATCAGCATTGACTTGGAATGAAGTTGGTTAAAAAAAAATAGCTTTGATGTAGTAAACTACTTTTGCCATGTTGCTGTAGCGTAGCCTGCTACATTTCTCTGGGGGGTAGCTTCAGTGTAGTGAAGCTTCAATTAATGTAGTGTAACTGGTAGCTTAGCTCGCTACACTTTCCAAGTAGCTTGCCCAACACTGAATGTTACTAGTGATCTCAACCTGAAGAGACTCTTCTTTTAGATAGATACTATTTATATACAAGTAAAAATAAATAGTATTGATTATAGGATATGATTAGTTGACTTTTGAAGTCATACATTTTGTAAACTGGTTTTACAGTATGTGATAACTTTCACTGTTATGCCAATGAAGTAATAAAGTTTCTTTCTACCATCTGAAGAAAGTTGTACATACATCTTTTGCCATGTGTTCTTTAAAATGGAAAACAACTTTCAATTACCAATTTCTTTTTGTTTTTTAAATAGAGCTGTTTGTTTGGAATGAGTAAGAAAATGCTCATTTAACTTTCTCAGTGAACTGCAGCAACATTCTAGAATTCTACTGGGGTCTAGAGGGTTACATTGGCTGCCTCCCACAAAAGTTCTGGACAACTTTTCGACATTCTGATAAATGAGTTGTAACATGAAGTTGAAGGTCATAACTATTTCCTCAAGTAATTGATGTTCTTGGTGTTCTTTTTGGTCATTGAGAAATGGTTGGCAATCCAACTCATTGGCGCCTTACCGCCACCAACTGGACGAGAATGTGAAGGCACACGGCTGACACCCATACATCCAGTAGCCTGCTATCGATTGCTCTTGACTTACTGTGCGGTCAAACCAATCAGATGTTAGATTCCGCCCACAGGCTTTGACGGATGAGTTGACAGATTTACATTTCAAAAAGCACACAGACCAGCAACCATGAAATAAATAAATCATTAAATAAATCATTAAATGTGGAAATAATTAAATAAATCATTAAATAAATCATTAAATATGGAAATAATTAAATAAATGTGGAAATGAACAATGAAATATATTATATTTCCCATTTTAATTAATTGTTCATATATTTCCCCTTTTATTTAATGATTTATTTAATGATTTATTTATTTAATATTGTCGCATTTAACCTTCCATAGATTACAGCCATCATTTTTCTGATAAATGCATGGCTGAATAATCTCCCTGCTGACCCCTCCCACACAGCAGACCTCAGCACATGAAATGGCTAGCTTGCCTAATAACTGAACAAAAAAAATGTAACTGTAGAGAGTCTCTGATCCCTGCGTATCCAATTAAAATCCCTTGAGAATATATAAATATATATATATGACACAACGGATTTAGAGTTGGGAGTGGGGGGATGGACAAGCTGCTTCCATAAGCAGGAGACTGAGGGAGAGTTGGTGTCACTAGCTGTTGTAAGACAGCCTGGTATTAGTGTACACTAAGTTGAGACTTAATGACAGAGCGTGGAGATACAGTGCCCTGTCTCTAACAGGTTCATGTAGTCTTCCTGTTCTATACCGCTCAACCATTTCGAATGCATTGTACCTTCACCATGAGTACAACAGTTCATGTGTATATTTTCTGTTGCATATGAGCCCGGTGCATTTGTCATAACCAGGTATCAAAACAGCCATCTTTGAGATTTGACAGCCGTTTTTTTCAATTACGTTTTCAGTTGTTTTCGAGGGTCCTAGGGGCCATGAAGCCTGCTCATCTCAGAAAAAACATATTTCAAACAAAACAAAAGGCCAAAATTGGAGCTCAATGTTTTTCAGCAGTAATATGTACCTGACTTTCACTGCACAGACAACTTTACATGATGTATTCTTAGCCCTAGGGCACTGCTGAAATTCACTGGTGTTTACTTCGATGCAGGAAATCTTGATGCCGTATAGTGCAACAAGAAACAGCTGGTCAATAACCGATGCCTTCCTTCATGCACGCAAACACAAACGCAGATTCCTGTGTTCTCTCACAACAGTGAGAGAACCTCTAGCCAGGTCATGAAAGCTTTTCCATCTGCTGTTCTAAACACCCGGTGTCAGGTAGGTCTTCCCTGGAAAGAAAATCCTCTGGTGCACAGGAAGTGATGCGATTTACGTTTCCAGTTTGTTTGAAATAAGAACATAAAAACAATAAGAACTGGGTAGTTAGCATGAGCAGCGCTAGCCGCCATGGCTGAACAGACAAAGAAAAGAGCGCCACCCACAGAAACTCAAACTCCACAGAAAATCCAAAGAAAAAGACGCCACAGGGCACACTGTTTGATTGACAGGTGACCATACCACAGCAATGAGCACCAATGATGAAGACAGATTTACAAATAGATGTCATGTACAGCAAACGTGTCCTGAAATACATCTGCTCTTGTACCAACATATGTACAGAGATTTGTACAGAGTAATGTGCATAAACAGATTGAGCAGATTGTGCAAGCAGGGCAGAGTGTCCAGTACTGTACATTCCCTTGTAGCCTTGATATCACCTCTGACTCCTGACCAAGGCGGAGAGCTCATCCATCATGTTTACCAGCAGTTTCCCATGATAATGGAAGGAAAGTTTGAAATCTCTTTCCATACATGCTTCCCTGTCTTCCGCACTTTCAACTCACTGCCAACCTGGGGCCGAAGGATCTACCCCCAGGCTGGCAGCCCAAGACTGAACAAATACAGTACAGTGCAAAAAAGAAGTAAAGAAGAATAGGGAAGTAACATAAGTATGAGAGAGCTGCTGCTGCTCTAGGATGGTACTATTGGTGTGCATTTGCTTAATCAAGAAAGCCCAATATAGGATGTTCTTCCGACAGCAAGTCTAACAACCAATCCAATTTTAGTTCAATTCTCCATCACAGTCTGGTTCTCCTCCACCTCTTACCACCCCAAGGTGTTGTCTGCATTGCTGAACAGGTGATTGGCTGCCCTCAGCCACCCTCCACAAAAGAGCTGCATGATGCCAGTGTGAAGAAGAGCCCAGCCCCGACCCCTTCACACACACAAACATATTTAGAGTACGGTACATATTTAGAGTGATATGTACTGTATTGTCTGCTCTCTACTGTACTGTCCTACAATATCCCCTTGCACTGAATGTGAGGTTCTGCTGTGCCTGTAGCATGGGTACAGGACAGGTATGTACTGATGTCACTATGTGAGCTGTCGCATTTTTTTGTACTTGGTGTAATGTGTGTGTGTGTGTGTGTGTGTGTGTGTGTGTGTGTGTGTGTGTGTGTGTGTGATGAGGAGCAGCAGAGTGATGCCCTAAGCAGAGTCCTAACTCAATGGCTGACCTTCACATTCGGTGCACTGTGTCTGTCCTGGGACTCTGGGAACTGGGACTCTTGTGTGCCAGGGCTGCTGGAGCAGCTTTTATTTCATAACAAAAAATACTGAAGTGTTATTTAAAGTTCCTATATCCAGCATGATTTCCCAAATATTCAATGGGATATAAAAAATTTGACAGTATTTGTCACCATATGGTTATTTTATTGCCCAATGGAAAACAAGATGGCATTGAGGGGAAAAATGGATATTTGGTAGAATATGTCACTTTTCCAAAAAATACAAAGATTTTGTTCAAGGAAAAAAACGCTATGGAACGGAAGTAGGAAACTTTCAAACCAGCATCCCGTCCCTTCTTCCACCAACCTTCTCCTCACCATCACCCTCTACTCTTCCTCTCAGTATGGTCTGCTTTGCAGGAAATTAGTTAAGCAACAGGAATCTTTCCTCGATCAGGTCATGTTTTACGGGTGAAAAAAACATCTTGGAAAACCCATTGGGTGCTGCTTTTAACAGTGCATCACCTTGGCTCTCATCAGTCAACACTGAACTATTTCCATCCAGATTAAGGATCCTGCTGGGTCTATGCCCTGCACTCAGCTATATAGGCTAGTAATCAGCCATCTGGCTATCAGCACGCTGACACTTGGCTATCTTCCTGGACCTATCTTCATTTGCATGCACAGGGGATAAACGGATCAACCCTAATAAAGAAGTGATGCGTATTATGTTTCCAGTTTGTTTGGAATAAATAGAAGAGCTGGGTAGTTAGTGTGAGCAGCGATAGCCACCATGGTGGAACACAGAAAGAAAGGTGCACCACCTACAGAAACTCAAACTTCACCAACAGAAAATCCAAGGAGAAAAGCATCACAGTACTGGACACACTATTTGATTGACAGGTGATCTCTGGAAGTGCAGTGCAGAAACACCACAGCAATGAAGCTGAGCACCAAAGATGGAGACTAGATAAAATGTTAGTAGTATGAAATACTGTACAGGCATTGGAGAGAAACTCAACAAAATTCAAACATTGAACAAGCTCATTTTGTATCCAACCTTAAAAATGAATATCAAAGGCAGAGCAATTGCTAAAATCAAAAAGATTGCAAGCCTCAAAAGAGTTAACAACAATAATAATAATAATGATAATAATAATAATAATAATAATAATAATAACTTTAGTTTAAGAGTGCCTTTCATGGTACCCAAGGTACAATAGAAAAGAGAAGAACTAGATAACGTGAGAAAAATAACAACTGGGCTAAAAGGTAGGAAGACAATAAGACAAAGAAAGGACAGAGGACAAAAGGGCAAAAAAAGGACAGCCACAATTCAGCAGCTGGGTCCAAAGGCCTGGCTGAAGAGGAAGGTCTTCAGCCACTATTTAAATACTTCAATGGACCCAGTATTGCAGATCTCCACAGGGAGTGAGTTCCAGAGGGTGGGGGCAGTCACGGTGAAGGCTCTGTCCCAGAGAGTCTGCAACCTGGTGTGGGGGGTGGTGAGCAGTCCTGTGTCAGAGGAACGGAGATTTTAGGAAGGGGTGTAGGCTATGGAGGAGGTCCGATGGGTACTGGGGAGCAAGGACGTGAAAGGACTTGGAGGTGAGGAGCAGGATTTTAAAGGTGATACGGTACTTGACCGGGAGCCAGTGGAGGTGGATGAGGGTGGGGGTGAGAACCCTGGCAGCAGAGTTCTGAACGTACTGAAGCCTATCCAGGGATTTGCTAGGGACCCCAGATAGGACTCCATTGCAATAGTCCAGACAGGAGGTGACGAAGGCATGAATGAGGGTCTCTGCTACGGAGTCGGTGAGTTAAGGCCAGAGTCTGGAGATGTTCTTGAGGTGGTAGAAGGCAGATTTGGTGACTGATGTGTGCCTCAAATGACAGAGTGGAATCCAAAATAACACCCAGGTTGCAGACTTCTGAGGAAGGGCAGATGGAGCAGCCAGCGTTGATGGTCAGGACAAAATCCCCAACCTTCTGGAGCAGTGCTTGGAGGCCACAACCATGAGCTCAGTTTTATTAGTATTGAGTTTCAGAAGGTTGGATGACATCCAGATTTTTAAATCATGCAGGCAGGTGACAAGGGACCGGGGAGGGAGCTGGGTAGAGGGTTTGATGAGGTAGAGCTGGGTGTTGTCCAGTCCGTGTACTGTAAATCCACTACAAGTGCTCCACTATTCCTCAAACTCTTTATTCACAAATGAAATACAAAGATCCATTGGGTGGAAAAGATACATTTTTCCCGCTTGGGGTTGGATGTTGGTGGCTTCCTTTAAACCAGCACCAGAGATACCAGACATAGCACAACATGACTAATATATATCTTTCAGGCCTGTCGTTTTGGAACAAGAACTCCCCACATTAAAATTTCAAGACACTCCCAATCCCCTCCTCAACTGCTCAATGATGGAGTGCAACCAGTGTCATATCTACAAAGGATAAAAAGCCTCTTTCTCAAGACAAAAAGGCTAAAGACTTACAGTATTATGCATGGTGATATATTACCTCTTCACTAGAGGTGGGCAAGGGGAAACTGCAAATATAAAATCTCCTTCTCATGAAAGCGAGAACAGAGAAGCATCCTTACAGTTTGAGATGTGTGCACAATCAATTAAGACGCACTTCGCTCTTTTCCCCATTTGTTTCAACTGTTTGGACGTGATGCCTCATTCTCAAAATGAATTTTCCCATTCCTTCTCATGGGCCAACTCGCCACCTGATGCGTCCTCAGTCGGCAAAGTAAACTTCAAATCTTTATCCGTCCTGTGCCATTGCATTGTTTTGTTTTGGAACCGTGCTCCTAATTAACCTAACAAGGACTGTTAGTGATCCATGGCACTCGCTCCAAACTTAATTCCCCATTAACACCATTTCTAAGGCTGTAGTAACAGATCACTCTGATTCTGAGAGGGAGACTAATAGCAAGATTAGTGGAGACATTCCCCTCTCACTCTCCATTCGTTGCATGGTGTGTAGTACGCACCATGTGGCTACTACTGACTACTACTATCACGTCTATTCTTAATACTACAGCTCTGGTTCATTATCCTGCCCTTGGATAGGGAAAGTGTCCCATGGCATTCATCCCAGGAGGTCAAAAAGTTGAGCAAGGACCAGTAGGTCACTTTCTTGTTAAAGGTAGGCTAATCGCAATTTTGACGGAGGCCAAATTTACTGGATTGCTTCTTTCTTTAGGAGGATTTAGGATTTCTTTTAGATATGACCACTATGCATGTGGAGGTGATAGTCTGTTCCACTATGTCCATCTAAACAGCAAGTCAGAGAAACAGGATGTGACTCGAGCATGGTTGAGCACTATACTACACGAGGGAAAAGCTGCAGAGGTCTGCATATGCAATCTTTCATCTCCTTCTTCAGCCCTCTCTCTCTCTCCTCCATCTTCCTACATCATATGTGATTCACTTCCTTCTCCTATACTTCCATCCATCTACATCATGCTTTAACCAAATATCCCCATGGTCCCCCCAGCTCAAGGTGTAGAAGTAGCAGACATTTCTTGGAGGCATAGCTGCTCTAGAAGCAGAATTCCCATTGGTTTAGTGGGCGGAGCCAAAGAACCACAGTTTTTCTGGCTACGTTAGACTGATGCCCAGTGAAAAAGACATGGGATGAAAGAGGACATAGCTAATATCATGAAGACTAGTGCTCATGCTAGTGAATGAAAAAATACAATCTAGTCATACTAAGTTATCTAGGTTAGCTAGTTAAGCTAGCTGACTTTCCAAGAGCATAAACTGTGGCTCTTTGGCTCCTCCCATTGAGGTTTAACTCAACCACTGAGCCTCCAGAACTGCACTGCCTCCATTTTATTTCTTTATTTGAAGTTTACATACAACAGAAAGTTACCGCTCCTCCCACTTTTCTCTGTGATGAAGAAGTCAAATAGTGCAGTATGGTTTGTGTTTGTGTGTGAATGATAGACATTACATCCAACAGAAAGTTAACATTGTGATAGATTTGTTTGGTTTGACTTGGCCATTAGAAACACAGTCAACATTAACTCACTTTAATTCTAATAAAATACAATTATTGTTAACATCCTAATCTGTGGTATTTCTTGCACTCGAGATTTTGTATTATATGACCTTGCAGTACTAGTAACTACTTTTTATGTGTATCTTGCTGTAGTTAAACTTCTGGTAAACTAACTGGTAGTTTGGAAAACAAGATAAAATAGCTTCCCCAACCCAGACTACTAACTTCCCTTGATATCGCCCATCCTTCTTTTCCCTACCCCTGTTTCATATCTCCATCCCACCATCCTTTCAGGGCTCTCTGCTTCCCTTCATCCCTCTCTCCACTGCCTCCCACCACTCCCCTTTTCTCCCCTGCCCTCCCTCCTCCTTACCTTGTGGCAATCTCCTCCCGAAAGCACCTCCTGGATGAAGACCGCGGGGCCATCGGGCCGGTTGGAGCCTCCTCCAATGGTGATGCCCAGACTGCAGGATCGCGCCACTGAAATGAGCTGTATCACCCCTTCGCCTGGGTGACTGAGAAGACACGAAAATGTACATCACAAAAATCTATGAAAATATAAATTTTGTTTTGGCAAGCACATACATGTATAAAAAAATATGTAAAAATATATAAAATGTATATTAGCATGATATCTAAATATAACAAACGTCCTGCTGGCAAGCAAACAGCGCTAAGCTAGTTTTCACTTGTTATTATAGGCCTTGAAAGCAATTCCTTGCTGTCCACAATTTGTCAATTAACAGTCTTATAACAAAACATGTGGTGGTCTACGTGAATCCTGTATATGTTTGTCCTACCTGAGGGAGCGCAGAAGGGGCCCACTGTTGTTGTACGCATTCTGCGAGCCAGCTGGGCTCAACAGCAAAGGACTCTGGGAGCGGGACGAGGAGCCGGATGATGTGCTATCCAGGTATCGGCCTCCTTTTCAATGGGCAAAGATAAAAGACAAGACAAGAAAATGTAAATGCCAACCATACTCTGATTGAAAATAGAAAGATGGGTGGCAGGAAGAGAGAGGACTGTCTCAGTCAAGAGGTTGGTGATGTTAAAACATAAAGCCTTTTCTCACCTGTTCATAACAATTGCTTTATAACCTCCCAGATGAGGCGATTATTTAGGTGAGGGGTAACATGGCAGTCTATCGATTTGTGCTTCATAAGGAAAGAAGTGAAGAAGGAGGCAACTTTTCCTGAAACAGGAAACAGGTTCCCAGAATAGGTGTCATAACCCCAGAAACCTTGTGACCATAACTCAGAACTGCTCCATCTAAAATGGTTTTGATTACCTACTGTATTTACACAGTGAAATACAAAGAGTGTTGACCAGCCATACTCAATTTGCTGCTCCAGACAGAATCCTGTTAAAGGCTCCAAGGGGACCGGGCCCCTTCTTCAATACGCATATCCTCCTGTCAAGTGTTTAGTAAGCTTGATCGACTCTTAAATGCTGAATAATACCCAACATGCTGACCGAACCAACCTAAGTAAAGCCTAAGTACCCACCCCTCCCCAGACTTGTTTTTCATCCACTTCCTTGGTTAGACATCTGCTTTTTTCCTTGCTTTGAAATCAAAGGTATATCACAGTGCAGAGGCAATTCATGCTGACATTCTGCAGTATATGAGGATGTCATGGATTCTTTTATAAAATAAGATGAAAAGACCTCATTAGGCTACATGCTGTGCTCTTGCTCTGAGTGTGTGAACGGGGAACAAATGCACAGCAAAACGGAGCAGGGAAAAAGCAAAACTGAGCAAAACCTAGGTATTTTAAATCCAGTAAATTCTTTAAGAATTTCACACCAAATTAAAATTCTGTCGTTATGTACTTACCCCTATGTCGGTTGAAACTCCATTGTTCATATGACCGCCAAACACACAGCAAGAACTCTCAGACCCAAAGGCTTAGGTTTACCTCATTATGTAGCATTATTCTAAGTAGAGGAAATGGTAACATCTTCATGTGTAGAAATCCAATTGAAACAAGGAAATGGGATGATTCAGTTTACAACTCACCAGCCAATAGCACTTTAATCTCCCCCATTGGCTGGCGAGTTGTAAACAGAATCCATTTCCTTGTTTCGGTGGCAATTTCTCCTACCTAGTAAAGCACTACATAATGATGTAAATACGGTACAATCACTCCAAAACACAACCTAAAATTGTATTGTCATTTTTGAACAGTGAGTTAACTAGGAGAAAGATGCTGTACCGGTTAACTCAGTTGCACAACCTTCAGTGGAGTGTCAACTGATATGGGTGTGAGCAGATAATGACACAATTTTTACTTTGGTGTGAACTATTCCTTTACGAATACCTAAGAATAATGAAAAATAATAACTACGGGATGGGCCTAATGCACGTACCCCCATTTTGGATCGAATATACCAAGATGGGTCAACAACATCCCTTGCACAAAGCAGAGGAGACTGCTCACATGCCGAATTCCTGTTTTCAGGCATCCTTACCAGCTGGCTGCTTCTTCCCCAACTGAAACAGATGTTGGCAATTGTGTAATGGACAAGTGCACTTGTCGTAAGCCATTTTTAAAGCCTGACTTACTCCATTGACCCCTTAGGCTCAGCACATTGCTAAGTACAAAAAGGTTATGTTTCTCGTTGTACACAGACATATTGTTTGTCTGGTTCAGGTAGGTATTTTTTGCTTTGCGAAGCGTAGGAGAAAAAGAGTCTAGGCACGATACAATATACCATCTGCTCTTACAAAAACGAGAAGTTCAGCAGCACGGTTTGTAATGGAGAACATAAAAGATATCCGCCTATGAAGATAGCAGTGGAATATACCATGTATGTTCAACTGAATGTGCAGTGTTTTCAATGAACCAACAGACCAACTCACATTACTGGTTACCTGCTTTAGGATTGATTTTAAGATTTTACTCCGACTACCTCGAAAGCATGGTTAGGTCTAGCCCTAAGCAAATGTCCTCTGACGACTAAAATGTGTCAAGCTACTGTCTTGCACACACCATTACAAACACATGGGAGCCGTGTGGGGCGTACCAAATAATTGAAACCTTCACTTTTGTTTTCGCAGTGGGAGGTTCTGTCAGATTGGATGAGATTCAAAGGCAAAGCTTTCTCCTGCACTGGCACAGCGCTAAAACCAACGTGGAGATAGATATGAGTAACTACAAGGCTCCTAACATCAATACAGTGATCAGATTCAGGAGAATTGCCCATGTTATAAATAAAAATTCCTACCTTGCTGGATAGGAGAGTTGCGCGTTGATCCTGTGCTACTGTTGGAACCATACTTTTCCAGCAGCTCAGCAAATTCTCTCCTTTTCAGGGAAACCAAAAGGGAAATGTTAGAAATATTGCAATGACGTTGTGTATCAGTAAAAGCAAGCATTTCATAGAAGCCATAGACAGATAGAAAGATGCACTGATACACAAAGTTCTACTGAACAGAAGAATGTAGAGTACTTATTGGACCATTAGAGAGATCTAACATTCTATGCTTATCCCTTATAATTCATATCCCGTTGCTTTGATTTCTGAAATGTTTAACTCTTGGAATCAGATTACTATTACTATTATTATTAAGTTACTATTATTATTAAGTTAATTCTCTCTAAAAATACTCTATTATAGCCAGGTATCAGCCTGACATCAGACAATACGCTATTCTACTGGTGCATCCCTAGTACGAGGCATGCACTGGATAATAAAGTAGGCACAGAAACTGGAAGGTATGGCTGTGATGATGAACATGAATTCTGTGCCTCAGTCTGCACACACATACTGACAGAATCTGCCTCTTGGAATCAAAGTCTATCTAATCCAATCAAAAGCACTTCTCCGTTTCCAAGAACTCAGATAGAAGTAGTTTACAATACCATATTACCATAATACAGTTCATAAACATACTGATGACCTTCGGTATTAACTCAACAAAAATAACATAGGTTTATTGAACTGCCGAACACTGCAGGGTGGGTGGTGATTCCCTTTGTGAGATACAGAGCATCTACACAAAAAATCCTATAAAACCGAACAATGAGATTTCAGTCACCAGAAAAGGTCAACGCCAACAGCGTTGACTGAAGAGGAGAGGAGAATCTACAGCGATGTAGAGAGAATACATGATGAATATCCCCTGACAATGTCCCTTTGACCCTGGGTTAAAATCTGTCTGGAGTTTCCCTGACTGGATAACCATGTACCTTTGCTCATCTCAAAAACAGATTTATTGGACTGGAAACACTGCATCCATTTCCGTTTTTTTTTCGTTTTCAAGAATATTGTTATCTAGCAATATGATTTCCCCTGTGGTTGATGATTTGAATTCAGTATTCCTAAGCAGATTAAAATAAGCTGTTCTATTGGCTCCATGCTAAATAGGGACACAAATTGTTCTTGGACAGCAAAAGAAGGGGACCTCAAGCTGGGCCTCTTTTATAGCTACAGTTGAAAAAAAACCTTTTGAATTACCATAAATGGCTCCTAAAATATGGTCTGACCTTCATCAAAGTCATAACAATAGATAAACACAATGTGATTGTGGCGGACTGGGGAGGGAGGGGCGTAGGCTTCGGCTGGTCTCAGCGGCTGCGGCCAATTAAAGCTGATTGCAGCTGGGCCTTTTTAACCTGTGCGTGTGGATGTGTGCGGGAGTGCGCCAGTGTGAGAGGCTGGCGGCTAGAATGGATCCTCATGCCTTGTGTCTGTCTGTCACGGACCCCGGTAATGTGGCACCTTGCCACAGTGATTTAACAAATAATATAAAAAATGTATTTTTACATGTTTGTATTGAACATATAGCCATAGCTGGAAAAATGATGTGAACCTCTAGGATAATGACTTCTATGAAGAGGGGTAACTGAAGTCAGATGAGCCAATCAATGAGATGATGACATTCAGTCAAAAGACATTTCAGAGGACCTCCAGAGAAGAGCTGTTGGCTCATAGGGCTGGAAAAGGCTACAAAATAATTTCCAAAGACTTGGGCCTCCATCAGGCTACAGTCAGACCGATTGTATACAAATTATTAGTATAAAAATTCAGTGCCATTGTTACCCTCCCTAGCAGTGGGTGTCCAGCAAAGATCACATCAAGAGCACAATGCGTAATGGTCTAGGAGGTGACGAAGAACCCTAAGGTAACAGCTGAGGATCTGCAGGCATCTCTTGAACTTTCTAACATCTGTGTCAATGAGTCCACAAAAAGAACAAACACTAAACAAGAGTGGTGTTCAAGGAGGAAACCACTGCTCTCCACTAAAAAAAAATTGCTGTCTGTCCAAAGTCTGCCAAAGACCACCTGGATGTTCCACAAAGCTACTGGGACAATATTCTGTGGACAGGCGAGACAACCAATTGGCAACCTATTGCATACCAAGAGCAAAACCTCATCCCAACTGCGAAGCATGGCGGAGGGAGCATCATGGTTTGGGGCTGCATTGCTGCCTCGGGGCCTGGACAACTTCAATCATTGAGGGAACAATGAATTCCAACTTGTATCAGGAAATTCTACAGGAGAATATCAGGGTAACGGTCCGTGATCTGAAGCTCAACAGAGGTTGGGTCTTGCAATGACCCCTTGGTATAATTACAGTAAACAAATGAGACCACGGTCGAGATGATTGGTAGCCTCTATCTTACACCAGCAGTATTGTTAGTGTTAGTGTTTCTCAACATTAAGATTACAATTCTCATAAGATTCCTGTCCCTCCTCCAGTCTTTGGCTTTACTGAAGAGGATCAACTTGTTGGATGTGATTTTTCCATCTTTTTCCAACTCGTTCCACCATCAACCGTTGCCAGAAACTCTGAAAGCTTTAGTCTGCTTGCACTGGAAGAACAGTGCCCTGTTCCTGTTTTGTGCCATAAAGCAATACACCAGATTTCTCACCAAATCTGATCCGGTAGCACACAATTAAATAAAATGCAGTGTAGAGGCTGATAGAGAGTGCCAATCTTCTTGGTGATGGTCTGGTATGGTCTGGTATATTTACAGTAATTGTAATTGTGTATGATTTATTGATGTTAAACATGTACTAGTGCTAGTTCTAAGGTCTACTATACAATTTTTTAAAAATTGCATTAAGATAAGCCGCTGTATTTACTCCATCGCAAATAGGAACACAAATTTCTCTGAAAGTATTAGGATTGTTACTGATGATTGGCTGGATTTTTTTTCCAGGTACACCTAAACAACCTAACATGTAAAATATTGACTGATTCCCAGGGTATTGTTTACCCTTCATCTCTCTCCCCCTCTCTATTCCCATATTTCCAACAACTAATTCGATTTCTTAACAATTTCAAATAGATTCTGTCCGTCATCTTGTTTACTACTTTAAATTTGATTTGTAATGTGCCTTTTTGACTGATTTATAACTTCTTAAAGCAAAAAGGAATTATTTGAGGAATTGTAAGCAACTAAATCAGTCGATTGATTTACATGTGACAAGCTGTGTCATGTTTTTTTGCAGCGCTCCATCTCTGGACTGTCAGATATGTCTGAGAAATGAGTAATAGCTTTATTGCCTGTCTCCTAGTGGTAAAACCTTCCATCCAGGTCCTTAGTTGTTAAGTTGTAGTAGTGAGCCATTATTGGTGATTTGATTTTACTACATTATTTGCCGACACACTCACAGTTGGCAAGCGTGTAACTAGCGCTAAGCTAGCAGTTGTTTTTAAAAGAAGTACAGGAAATCTGGTGTCGGGAGAGACAGGGTTAGGGTTAGGGTTAGGGTTAACCCCCCCATCCTTTCTCCCTTCTAGCCCTCCTGCTCTGGCCTGCATGGTAGTTAAAGAGCCCAGATTAACACATAGGCTCATCTCATCAGGAGCACAGTGCTAGGTTAAGCTCTCTCCCCCTTAGTCTGCTCTCATTCCTCTACATGCAGAGGACCAGAAAGACATAGACACGGGGGGGCGTGGCTCAGGTTATGACAAAGCTCACTGATGCCAGACAGTCTTAAATCCACCGCTAAATAAGAGATGAATGAAAGTCACCACTTCAAAACATTGTCTGGAACCATAATCTACTGGAGCGCTACTTTGATGATACAGTAAACATGATATATGCGTTAACGTGTTTATTTATCCAGAGAAAGTTGACTGAGCTCAATGCTTTTTCAGTGACGTCCTGCTTCACATTCATCCAGTTCGGCGCATTCACACTGGGAGCTGGCAAGTACAAGAAAAGAAGTGGAAACACACACCATGTTTAAAATGTTTGGACAGGCCAGCTGTCTTCATCAGGGTAATCTAATAGAACATACATGTTGCCTGGCTGGTTATATAGGGCACAACACAGGTGTAGGCAATCAACAATATCACATGACCATAAAGAAGATATTAGGTTGTAGAAATACAGAAAAGCCTGGCAATCTACAATTTCAATATACATTGAAACATACGTGGATAAAAATACGTGGATATACATACGTGGATAAAAGACTGGCGTTTGATGATATTGATGAAGCACTGGTGGTGGAGAGCTGGTCAGACTGTGGATCAAGGTGTCGGGCCTGAATGTCATTTCATCCAAGCCTGGAAATCAGGGTTTCTCCAGAAATAGACTCTACCTTCTTGCTTTTCCTTCTCGTCTTGTTGAATTTCTTGATTACAGTCTGTCTATGTGTTCCTTATGAGCCTTCTGATGTTCTCCTTTCTAAAACCTAAAACCCTTCTTTACTGTCACGTGACATTGTTGATTGCATACACCCAAGCTGCCCAGTACAACCACAGTCACAGAAGAGTTGGGGTTCAGTACCTTTTTCAAGGGCACCTAGACAGTAGTTGTCAATGGACATCTCCCCAACCAATGCTGGGATTCGACCCAGCAACCCTTCCAGTCACAACACTGCTTCTCTTCACTTCACTTTACGGTGGTATTACTACTATTCCGTTCTAATGTCTAACACATGTACTCTCAAATACTTGAGATGTAAATCCGGCCTGTGACAAAGATTCTATGTTTGCCAAACTCCCAGAGTGAAGAAGATGCCAAGACACTCACTGAGCCTTGCCAACATGGGCTCTAGATCTAGTTTATGAAACAAAAGAAATCCCTTTGAAATATTAAAAAAAAAAAAAGGAGAAGCAGTTCAAATATGAAAGAAAAAAAGCAAGTGGTAATAGGATTAACTAAATGGAAACACTTCAAAGCTTTGGGGTGAAAGCTTGCTTTTGTTCTGTCTCATACCATTACTTCTCAAATAACATTGTAGGCTAGTAGATTAGTAGTCTAACACAAGGTTAATTTCTGTTTGATAATTAAACAAATGCCTCAGTTTTAAACTTAAAATGATCATGAGAATTTGGGTCCTCTGAGGAACAGTGTGAAAGCAAATGTGCCACTGTATGGGTGCATTTACAATATGCATGGAGTTCTCCCACACACAACCTACTTTGCTTCCTCATCTCTGGCTATGAGAAGGCGCATGTGATTGGTTGCAGGAGGCCGCCCTCAGGATGTCCACAGCTCTGCAAAGCCACAAACACAATCAAATGTCTTCAAATACATCACCGTTACAGCTTCATCATGTGGTTCAAACAAAGATGAGAGCAATAAGACAAGTCTACCTTTCACTTGTGACTCCTATTAGACTGTCCCCGTTCACCTCTAAGATCTGGTCCCCTGGCAGCAGGTGTCCTGGCAGAGGTAAAAAGCAAGGGAAAAGACCAGATGATGATGTTACGGTATACAGTGGAGGTATCAGAAGGTTTATCGCATTACAAGGAGCAAGGTGGAACTTGTAATTGATTATGTACACACGGTGGGAGAACCTGTCCATGGCCACTCCCAGGGACCTTTCTATTTTCCAACATGATCCAGTTGAGCTCCTTCTGTATACAGGCGTTCAGATCACTATTATAGATATCTAAATGAGTGCACTACTGGAATCAGGAGTATATGGTAGGTTTGCACTTAGGGGGACACTCTAGCTGACTATTGGAAATCTCTTTGGAGCACAGAGCCCTTCTGCTGGAAAATTGTAATTTGGAAAGTGCCCTGAGCACTTAAAACAGTCAGCTGTCAATGCATGGAAACATACAAGAGTGCATTCTTTGCTTTGGATTCAACGACAAAAAAGGAATGAAAACAAAAGACACGACCGTGATGGGTACACCACGTAAGACCGTAAGCTCTTTAAATCTCACTCGCAAATAAACAAGGGGATTGGAGAGTTGATTGAGCCCCCTTTCACCTGTGAAGGAGGCTGCTTTAATCCTACACAAGTCCCTGTATTTGCTATATTAAAGTTCTGCCTGTTGAAGAGCTATCATTCCGAACCTCTGGCAGTGGGTCCAAAAAGCCAATAGGCTTGGTGTCTCTAAGAGAAGGTCAACAAGCTGTCAATTGAAGGTGGAAAATATACTTATAACGCTGCCCATATCAGATTCAAATGATCAGTTATAGTGAGTAAAACATTCATCTCTACTCACAAAAAGGGATTTTAAATTGGTCATCCCATTTTCCTGCTTCTTCTGATATGATCAAAGCATTCATCTAAATTGAAATCAGCTGGTGCAGTGTTTGGTTGGAATGTAAACCTGCAGACCCTTAGGTCACGATGGCAGGTGGTTGAGAAACAGCGATGGTACCCTAGACCAATGGTTCCCAAACCAGTCCTCAAGTATCCCCTTGTCCTGTGGGTTTTAGCTCCAGCTCTACTCAGGCACACCTGAACCAATAAGAGGCTTCACGTTTTCATGATACCTTTAAAAAAATGGCCCTTTTGGCTTTTTATCCAGCAGGCTCATGTGCAGTAATGAGATTATTCATCTCTGGTCATTAGTGAAAGCTGCCCGAATCATGTGGATCAGAGCATTTTAATTAAACATGGCTCGGTCGAATGGCAGATTTCAGTGGATATCAGTGCATGCAATTCCTGCAATCCTTCATTAGGAAGGCTACAAGTGCAGATTACAAAACCAACAATAGTTGTTGGCATTTGGTACAACAGGTATTTGAGTATCATGATAAGTAACAAAAGTGAACCAAAGCATACCATCACATTACTTACCATCACTTGAAGCAAGGCCACCAGATAAAATCCGTTTGACATAGACTCCAAACTCCTCTCCTGATTGCTCTTTCACTCCACCAATCACTTTGATTCCTGTTGGGAACAGAGGAAAAATCACTTTATTTATTATTATTTATTTATTTATTCATTTAATTTAATTTAATTTAATTTAATTTAATTTAATTTAATTTAATTTAATCATTTTGAGTTTGGCCCTGTGATGGACTGGCGACCTGTCCAGGGTGTACCCCGCCTTTCGCCCAATGTCGGCTGGGATAGGCTCCAGCCCCCCCCGCGACTCTGAACAGGATAAGCGGTGATAGATGATGATAGATGATGATGATTTTGAGTTTGAAATCGATCAGACCTCGTAGGAATGTTTTCCAACTGAACATTACAAAGACGCAAATAAACTGAAGGTCAGTGTACATAAAGGCTGGTCCATGTGCACCCCATTAATCTAATGTTATATTAGGATTAGGATTTGAAAAGCATTCCAATGATTTTGCCAGTTTATGTTCCTCAGCAGGGTGACCAAAAGCCTTATTTTGATTAGGTGTAATGAGTTCAGCATTAAGCTGAAATATTGGGCTTTTGTATTTTTTTTTTTAACTGTTAGAGGTTAATAAGTCCACCTGCCAGATTGCTGTGGTTTCACACTTGGGTTTTGTTCATTTACATTCCCCTTGAAGGTAAAGTTTGTTTCATTTCTTCAGGAAAACTCATCCATGTTGGCAATAACGAGACACATACAACAGATCATTTAAATAAACAGAGATCATTTTAAAAATGGGCACCTTAAGGCTAGAATAAAAGTATAAATTTCCTCTTTTTCCAAGCTTTATTTAAAATAAAGCTTGTCAGAGAGCAATCACACATGAAGAAGGACCAGCTTGACTGAGAACCATTGAGGTCCAGTCAGTATAGTCTGGATGGGATATACTGTATAGCTGGACTTGGGTTTAAAACAGAAGGTCATGTAGTGTCCAGACCACTGCAAGAATCCTCTAAAAGTCACGTGCTGAGAGCAGCCTGGATGTTTTAAGACATTAACTGGGCATCATTAAGGTTAGGGTGAATGGAATCCTGCACCAATAACCATGGTTTTCACCCAAGACATCCTCTTGTTTGCTCAGCTTACCATAATGAGCCAGGAGTTAAAGCTGCTCTAGACAACTTTGCACATTGAAAAATGTGAACTACAATACCGTGAAATCCTGTCATGCATCCTTGCCTAGCATAGGCTTTAAGATACCAAACATCTCCCTGATCTTGCCTACATAAATCAGAAATTACAATGGCCAAATTGCTGTCTCCCACACCAGGTATCATTGAACCCTACAGTGTAGAACTACCTGGGAAACTTCAAGGCATGCAAGTGCTTTCTAGTGGATCTAGTGGATCTCAAGGACTTGATCATAGCACCTGGGTAATACAACAACCACAGACATTTCTACAGAGCTCAACTTGAATTGCATACCATGGTGTCACCTCAAACTAAGACCTGGGTCTGTTGCAGATTTTGCATCTACTCCTAGAAATACAGATTTATGTCAACCTTTAGGTCACTGCCACCACACTATTTACATGTCAATATCACTGTCCAGGGTTCAGCAGGAGGGAGCTCCAAATAGAACAAATGCTAATTATACTACATAAATGAATAGTAATTACTTTGTACAGATGGCATTTAGAATATTGTGATCTCCAGGGTCCGAGGGGAATGACATTGGTCAGCAACTGCCATTATACTCGGCATATTGCTGACACTGGAGTAATGGGAGGGTCATGTAACTAAGCCCTTAGCTATAGGGTGATATCCATTGATTTCCAGGGGCAGAAATGTGTTAATTCGTTTGAGTTACAGTATCTGTCCTCCGGGGTTGGGGTCAATTCACTCAAGACCATCCATCAGAAAGTGGATTTTCCTAATTCCTTATTAAATTAATTCAATGTTTCCTCTATTTATGCACATAGAGGATCAAATATGTTTAATGGAGGCATTAATTGAAAGTTGTTTGAGTGGGTAAAAGTTTGGGCATTTTCAAAAATACATTTAAAAACAATTTTTTTTACAGGCAATTTCAGACTAACTCCAGTCAACAGAAGAGCTGGTGTTGTCAGCCAATCAGGATCCAGTATTGTGACTGTTCTACCTGATGACTTGGTCTTCAAATTCATTCAATAAATACCCTTTGCAGTGCAATGCAGTGCAATGCTGCAAGGCATATGCTGCGTTCCATTGGAAATTAATGGACTTCCAGCGTTAATCTAACTTAGAAGAGTGTATTGGAACATCTGAAACCCACTCCACTTCGCTCCGGTGCCACCCGTGACACTGTGTCCCCAAAGCCTGCCTGTGAAAGTGGCTGAGCACGTTAGGACAGGCAGAAACCTCCGGAAAAACCTCCAGAGTTTGCTTTCGCTCACCTTCGCTCATTTGCTTCCTTTTTTCTAGCGATAGCACCAGCTAGCTTACCGCTGTTTCCGAGCTGTGTACGTTTGGCTCGTAAGTTTCCATTCGGCACTTCCTGTGCTCGTAGAAAACTTTCCCGCAAGTGTACCTACCTACTCATCATTGGGTTGAATGGAGCAAATCTACGGCACCTTAATGAATGGGGGGGGCAGTCTTCTCCATTGCAGACCCACTTCATGAACTACACTGTAAAACTTGATGAATTTTTACATAAAAAATGTTACAGAGTGCAGGTTTAAATACTGAAAAACTGGCATGGGAAGGTTGTCCTATCCATCCTATTAACAGATAATTGAGAATGAATGCTTTATAATTAGTACATGAACTGCAATATCTGATTCTGTTTTGAATTTCCAATGGATTGACACCGACCCTGCTACATTCAGTGAAGAAAGCTACGGACAATTCTTCAAACTCCCCATGACAGATGTTTTTCACTGTGCTTATAGCGTTTCAGCGATGTGACTGACGACTAGCCGGCACAGTCTGCCTCATTTATCCATTATATCTTTAGCTTAAGGCTGCCGCTCGCCTGTTACCAGGCGGACAAACCCGGTAACAGTAATTGGGTCTGGAGCAAAGGGGCACATGTTAATTGTCTCCTACTGGAAAGAGGGTTATGAACTTCTTGCTCTTTCCATCTCCCTCCTTTTCTCTCTCTTCTCTGAGGGAAAACAGCCTTCTTCTTCTTCTTCTACGCTGCCCCAAAGCACTCCCCTTCTCCGCAGCTGTACAGAATATAAAATGGGTGCTTGTCTTCTGTTATTCGGTTTCATATCTCGCTTTCCAAATCATTATATCCTGCTCTCGACGCTTCAAGGGATTGTTCGCCTCCCAAGGATTAAATGGAATTTGCGAGACGGGACACATTGTTAAGACCTTGCAAAAGATCATAGAACTCACACTGATGAAAAAAAAAGCGAATGCTGCCGAAATATACTTCTTAATACCCAAGATAAAAACATGTTTGTTTAAGTAACCAGAGCCATTTCTAGACACCTGAGGACTGGAAGTCTTTTTTTTTGCGGATCCACTCACCAGATTTTACAAAAATGTCAGCAACATTTACCGCAACACATTTCTCCCACCTGCACACTGTATTGGGGCTTTCAACCGCAATAACAAAGAGATTAGTGTGTGCCGACAGCGTGAGCATTTACTACATGGTAAACAACAACCATCCCAATAGAGATATGTGTGCAGGTCTTTTCTTTACATATACAGGTACCACTGGCACAGTGTGGAAACTCACACGTGCTGTAGCTTGAACAACTATAAGCAGCTTTGCTTCTCACCTGCATGCTGGTTTTAGTACTCTTGAGTTCACACACACGCACACACTGTTTCCTCTCTTTCCTGACACGCTATGCCTTTTACTGCTATCTTCAGTACACCATTTTATCTCCTTTTCATCTCCTTACACCAGGAGTTCATTTCAAAAGGATTCCCTGCATGTATACATTTACTTTGATGGTTTTTTTTCTCTGCGGGCAGTTATCCCCTTCTTACATGAACCAAGCTGAATTATTGTGCATGTGTGTACAACACATTGGGAATGACCAAAGGATTGTATTTGTATGGGTGGAAGTAGCAAATTCCATGTACTGTGTACTTTGTGTGACTGCATTTGCATCAAATCTGCACTAGCATGTGGAGGAAACGTTAAATAACTAACATTAAATACTAAAATGTATTCATGATAGCAGCTTAATTAACCAATTAACCGAAAAGCTATCCGTCTAGCTAGTGCTAGCTAGCTGGCTAGCTAATAGCAAAAGAAACATAAATATAGTAATGTTACGGGGCATTTTTTAAATCACAGATAAAATAGTGAAATATCATTTTTAGAATGATGAATATATGAACATATTCTATACAAATGTGCAGTATCACATATTGAATTCTGACCTCTTTTCCATATGTAACAACTTTGACATTTTTACATTTTAAATTAGCTAGATTTTACTTCTATTCAAGTTTTTTTGTTTTTTTTACACCCGTCACTTAACTTCTTCTTAAGTAACATTTCAGCGAAGTACCACTACGTCTTGCGCAGTCTATTTCGGTACTCTTTCCATTTTTGTCTCTCCATTCTGTTTCTTTTCAGGTGTATGGGCTTCAGGTCTATGTGTATGTACCAGCCATACCAGCATGGTAATGCACGTTGAGTGAGGTGAGGATAAAAACAACAGCAGCTCCCTGCATTCTTAACCCAGATGAATTAAATGGGCTGGGGCTTTGCCACATGACCCACTTCCCCCTCCTAGGCAAACACACACTGATACTGAGAGGGGGATACCCACTCTGAGCTGCTCGCTGCACAGAAAATCCCTGCAAAAGTAGGACTCGATAGTGGAGGATGACACTGGGTTGTATTGTTAGTTTGAGCTGAGCATGTTGGTTTGGATTTAAATTAATAATCTGTGGCAATTTCGTGTAAATAAATGCTTTGCTAGTCTGTATCACTGTCACACAATAGTGATTCAACAGTATGAAACCAGCTCATGAAAAAGTGCTGTTCTAAACACCCTGTCTGTAGGTCTTCCCTGGGAAAAATCCTCTGCCCCACAGGATGTGATGCGTTTTATGTTTATAGTCAATAGAAGAACTGGGTAGTTAGTATACGAGTTATTAATGAAAAACAACTACTTACCCAGACCATTCTCACAGTCGGTAAACTCCATGGAATGAACAGCTCGATCTACTCCATATGGACCCATAAGTGTCCTAGAGATGGAGAGGTGAAGAGGGAGACAGAAAGAAGGGAAGACAGGGAGGAAGAGAAGAGAAGAGAAAATAAGTGAATCACAAACTTTATGTTTTACAATACTGTATATTGTCCAATAAAACCAACTTGATGAATATTTCCATGAAAGTTGGTGGGCACAGAAACAATTGATTTTTGATTTCGGAGGTGAACCGTATCTGGAATATCTTGCCATAACCATGAAACAAATGGAGATAGAGACTTTATTCCAAATCCTAAATGTATGCTTACAGGGTCGAGAAAATTTAAATTAGGAATGATGTCTTTGGGTGTTTGGGTGTAAAAGCAAGTTGGAGAATAGTCCAGCGTTAGTGGAGGTTTGTGTTCTCTGAGTGCCTTCTAGTTTCAGTACTGTTCAAGGTGTCTGCAGGTTTCATCAAAGTAAATGTAAGACTTTTCAAGAACCTTTTTAATGCCAGTGAGAATGCAAAAGAATACCAATTTCACCACTAAAATGAATGTGAAAATGAATGAGTACAGTTCTGCACGACTCATTTCAAGACCTCTAAATCCAGCCTTTAAGTCCTTTAATTCAGTTTTAGAGGTCTTAAAACACCACACCAAGAACCTTCAACATCTTTAAGTCCTCTAAAACTGAAATGAAGACTTAAGAGGCTGGATTTAACAGTATTCAAGGACTTTTGAGGCCTTCAATGTAGCTCTTCAAATTCAAGATTTTTTTAGGACCTGCAGACACCCTGCTGTTATTCAAAATTTCGAACAGCAGCCCATGTGAGGCACCACCATCACTTTAACAATATTCAGGAAAGCTGTATATCCACGTGCATTGACAGAAATCATGAAGGATCCAAAGCACTAGTTGCAAAGGTCCAATCCACCTTATCAACCAACAAAAGGTGAAGCATGAAGGAGTGCTTTGTTGGCACAGTGGGCAAAATGTACAACATGAGAGAATAGGGACCCTGGAATACATGTAGTTGATTTAAAGCTGCACTAGGCAAGATTTTTATGTAAAAATCCAGGCGCCTTATCAGCCTAAATCACAAAGTGGGGCTGCAAAAGAGAAGATAATCCCATCCCTACTAATTGACACGCCGCAGATTCACCCTATTTTTCCAAATTAAATTTCTGATGTCAGCAAACCTAGTATTTCTGGGTCTATTTTGTTTGGTGGTGTATTTTTCACATTTCCTCTGATTAACTGGTCAAATGAAGGCGACGTGATGTCACAATGAGATACATCCAGCATGCTGCTACAATGGAGTTTAATAGGAGAAAAATGTTCAACAATCCAAAACATCAGGTTTTGGCAGACTATGGCGGACTATGTGACTAGGGCTTCTTTCTAAACTCAGCATTTTGCAATGGCGTTCAACAATCATACAGGTTAGAATCCTTCATAGAAGGAGAGATGCCAATTTCTCCACACACAGTATCTTCAGAAGTCCACAATGCAGCGCAGTGACAAGAGATGTTGCTTTTTGAGCAAGGGTTGTGACTCTCACTTTTTCTCCACTGGCAACAAACAGCTAGCTCTCTCCACCTACAGGTAAAACCCACAGCTGATACTGCATTCAGGTCATACAAACTTGCAAAAAAAAAGAACGTTCATGAATAGGAAACATTAGAACTTTTTGACCTGACAGTACAAAGAACGGAAGTCCGCAGAATGAACTCTGTTTATGATGAGCTAGAAAAACCTGCTGCAGTTTGTTTGGTTAACAAAGCAACTTGTTAGCGAGTTGTTGCTATGAAGCTCGCAAGCAACGCTTGAACATGTGAATGCTTCCAAGTTGGAGCAGTGGGAAATCTTTCCATCTTTCCACTTTATCCGACATGACATAAATCAAGTTCACACCTATTCTCTGAGGGTTGTCAAAAGGCATTCTGGGAAATGTTGAGAATCACTAACTGAAGTAGAAGGAGATGTGGCAGACTGAGGGAAAGTGGGTGCAATAAAAAGGTACATTTATAAAACTTCATCACAAAATAACTCCTGGAATGCATTGATCATCACAAATTGATTAAGAGTTATATAGGAGTATCTGAGGGTGGAATTTTCCTTTAAGCCCAATAGTTCTCTATCTGAAAGGGAAATCCTTTTCTATTTTCAGATTAGTGCATCTTCCCAGCTGTCTATTCCGAGACTTTTTCTCCAGTTGTTTGATCTTGTGGTTATTGATTATTCATGCCAAAACAAATTCCCTTTTAGTTTCCTTGTAAAGCCCCTTGTAACGTTCGAATTTTAGCTCGGTTTCTGGTCTATTGACAACAGAACAGTGAGAAAGAACCTCATCTCTGCAGTTAGTTGTGCCAGGTTTCATCCTCTTTGCAGTTTTTGGCTTGCCAGTCTTAGGGTGAAAGATGGAAACAGTCCCTTTCGCCCCTGGGGAAAGTGAGCCTCTCTAGCGAGACTCTCTTTTGTTCACAGTATCTGTCATCACTTGCCGAGAGTTGTTGTTGTTGTTGAGAGTTGAAAGCTTCTGGATCCGAGATTGCAGGACAAAGGTTCATATCCTTTGAAACCAGCACGGATGCTGCCCAAACCAAAAGAGCATCCCAACACACCAAGTTAAAAATAGATCCGTCTAGATGTGAAAGTATATTCACTGTGCAGTTTGTTAGATGGGAGTTTTGGGTATCTCTGCCTGCTGCCATCTCAGACATCAATGCAGCCAAGACTGCATCTATCACTAAAAATATAGTCTTAAAAGCACAGGCACTGCCAGGCTGCTTTCTGACAGCTTTCTGCACCTTATAAAAAGATAGAGCACTGTATAAAAATATTTTTGCCCCAAAAATATTTGCCTTTTTTTGTTTCTGTGGGATTTGGTACCCTAACCAACAATAAAAGCAAAGTAGAAGGTAAATAACATTGGCTTATATAAAGTTATACTGGAAAGAGAAAAAATGCAGATAAAACAATGCACATTTAAAAAGTCACCATCAGCCTAAAGCCATAATGTTTGCCATCAACCAAGCTTGAGTAACTTTTCACTAACTTTTCAGACACTGGACAATACATCACAAAACCTAAAGTTAGCTAAAGCAGTTTTCACATAGAAAAAGGACTGACGTGAAATGAACACTGGTGCCAGCAACCAGCAAACACGTCTGTATCCATCATGGTGGTCCATTGGAGAACTGGCTGTATGCAAATAATGGCTTAATATTCAACAACCAGGCTAGAAAAATAGAGATATCTGAAAAAGATTGTTGTTGTGTGGGTGTACATCAATTAATTAACGTTATAAGTAAAAGTGCATAGTGTGATAAGGTAAATTTGTTTGGCAGGGTTACATCAACATGAGCTGAACTGATCACTCGAATCTCTAGTAGATAGCTAGCATAATTTATTATTAATAGTCTTATGTCATGGTACCAATATTGCCCACACTGATTTTGCTCCAATTCATATACATATAACAGTGTCTTAAGTAACAATTATTTTGTACATACATGAGCTTAGAAAATTGTTATAATTGTGATAAACTAGCTAAAACAGCGTAATAGGAAAGTTCCCCTGCTTGGACTGAAACTTTGTGGTGCAGATTATCTATTCTATCTGTTGTTGATCATCCAGTAAATCTGTCATCATTAGCAATATCAGGCTTGATACAGTAGCTCAACCCCTGTTTGTAATTTACTTCAGTGGCATTGTCACGGTCTCAGCCGTGCCACCATTTTTCTCTATGTTCTTCCTCCCCCTTCTGTTTCTAGTGCGTCTATGTCTGTCCTATGTGTGTATGTGTTGGTGGGCTTGGCTCCAGACTCCGGCACCTCCCCGGCTTCATCATCCACCTCTCTCCCACCTGCTCTGCCTCACACACCTGCGGATCATCAACCATCACCTCCAGTACAAGAACCCCGGCTTTCCACCCACTCATCGCCAGATCGTTGATTCAGCCACTGTGGTTAGCGCACGTCTCCAGCTCCTAGAATTGTGTATTCTAGCTTGTTTCTTGTTTCTCGATGCCTTGTTAATTCTGCTCTCCCTGTGCTCCAGGATCACTGCTCGCTACCCAGCCAATCTGTTCATCTCCCCGTCTGCCAGCCTGCCTGGCTGTCTGCTCTACATCTTGCCTGTCTACCTGCCTGTTTACCACCTGCCTGCCTTGCCAGCCGCGTCCACCATCAGTCCCCCCGGCTTCTCCCTGCTTCTGCCTCCTGCTCCTTCCCCTGCCTCTGCTCCAGTCTTCCCCCCGGGTTTCCCTCAATAAAGATCCATTATTTTCCATACTCCGAGTCTGGCTTTGCTTTTGGGTCCAACCAGTGATTTCGTAAACAGAATGATCTGGCCACGATGGACCCAGCGAATCCAGACTCGGAGCCCGCCTCGCTCCGGAGAGCAATCGTCAGCCAGGGCGAGTTCTTGGGGCAGCACTAACAAGCCCTCCGGGGCCTCTCCGATAGCAACCAGGCTATGCTTCACCAGATCACCCAGCTAACCAACCAGGTAGCTATGCTAACCGCTCACCTTACTCCGCCAGTCTCCACAGCCCAGCTCACCCAGCCAGTCCACCCGGCTCCATCCCCGGTGTCTCTCCCCTCCCGAGAATCCTATGCCTCAGATGCGGAACCCTTCTCTGGAGAGGCAAGTAAATGCCGAGGGTTTGTCCTCCAGTGTTCCTTGGTTTTCCACCAGCGGCCACAGACCTTCCCCACTGATCAGTCAAAGGTACACTACGTTATCGGCTTGTTGAGAGGCAGGGCCCTGGCCTGGGCCGAGGCCGCTAATCCTCACCAGCCTCTTGTTCCCCTCTCATTCGATGATTTTATCTCTGAACTAAGGGATGTGTTCGATCACCCCGACCACTGGGGAGACGCTTCCAAGTGCCTGGCCAACATCCGCCAAGGAGCCCAGAGCATGGGCGATTACTCGGTGAAGTTTAAGACTTTGGCAGCTGATGTTGGGTGGGACAACTCAGCGCTACGGGGTATCTTTTTAAATGGTCTTGCAGAGCACTTGCAAGACGAAATAGCCACTCGTGATGAACCAGTTAATTTTAAATCCCTTGTCTCCCTAGCCATCAGGTTAGACAACCGTCTGCAGGGCCGGCGCCAGCAAGGAGTGGCTCACCTTCCTGCGCCAAGCATCTCTCGCTCTGCCCTTCCTCCACTTGCTGTGCCGGGAGTCCCTCCACCTTCCGCGGTCCTGGCTCCGTCATCCAAGACGTCCTATGGGGGGGAGCCCATGTAGCTAGGAGCCGCCTGTCGCCGGCCGAGCAGCTCCGCAGGATGCGAGCAGGTGAGTGCCTCTACTGCGGGGCACCTGACCACATTCTAGCCACCTGTCCTATCCGGCCAAAAGACAGGGCTCACCAGTAACTATGGGGGTGCTGGTGAGCCAAACGGCCTCTTCCCCATTTCCCCGTATGCAGTTCAAAGCCAAAGCCCTGTGCTGGAACCAGGAGACTCTACCCCTGCTGGCTCTGGTGGATTCTGGCGCCGATGAAAATTTTATTGATTCGGCGCTCACCTTCCAGGACGGTCTTGCCACCAAACCACTAGCCTCCCCGCTGAATGCCAATGCCTTGGACAGAAAACTCCTGGCTCACATCACACACCAGACCAAACCCCTGCTCCTCATCCTCTCCGGCAATCAGAGGGAACAGATCCGATTCCACCTGATCTCTTCACCTCATGCTCCCATCATCCTTGGACATCCCTGGCTGAAACTGCATAATCCCCACCTTGAATGATCCTCCGGCAAGGTAACCAGTTGGAGCCCATTCTGTCTGTCTTCATGCATGCAATCTGCTCTTCCCCTCCACAGAGAGCGCTGCGACTCCATCTGTTCCTGAGCCTCCGGACCTCTCATCCGTCCCGTCCATATACCATGACCTGGGAGAGGTCTTCAGCAAACAACAGGTGCTTTCTCTGCCTCCGCATCATCCCTACGACTGCGCCATTGACCTCCCTGGAGCTACACTACCCTACTCTTTTCCCGGACCCTGGAGGAACATACCCAGCACGTCAGGCAGGTGCTCCAGAGACTCCTGGAGAACAAACTGTTTGTGAAAGCCGAGAAGTTTGAGTTTCATGTGAGTTCAGTGAGCTTCCTGGGCTATATAATCGAGAGCGGGCAGGTGAGAGCAGATCCGGGGAAAATACAGGCAGTGGCAGAGTGGCCAATACCTCCGAATGCTCCAGCGCAGACCAAAAACTCCATCCCTGTGCCTTCCTTTCCCATCGGCTATCCCCGGCCGAACGCAACTACAATGTGGGCAATCGTGAGTTGCTGGCGGTAAAGTTGGCCCTGGAGGAGTGGAGACACTGGTTGGAGGGGGCGGAACACCCTTTCATTGTTTGGACGGACCATAAAAACCTACATCCAGTCTGCCAAGCGCCTCAACTCCCACCAAGCTCGTTGGGCCCTTTTCTTCGGGCGATTCAATTTCACCCTCACCTACCGTCCTGGCTCCCGCAATGTCAAACCAGATGCCCTCTCCCGTCATTACCTCACACAGGAGGCTCCACCCAACCCAGACACCATCTTCCCGTCATCCTGCGTGGTGGCCGCAGTCACATGGGAGATTGAGGCGTTGGTGAGACAGGCACAACGGGACCAACCCAACCCAGGTAACGGCCCTCCTAACCGCCTGTTTGTCCCTAATTCTGCTCGCTCCCAGGTCCTCCAGTGGGGTCACACGTCCCACATTGCCTGCCATCCAGGGGTGGGCTGCACCTTGTCCCTCATCAAGAGACATTTTTGGTGGCCATCTATGGAGGCCGATGATCGGGCCTTCGTGGCTGCCTGCACAGTTTGTGCTCGGGGCAAATCCTCTCATCGGCCCCCCGCCGGCCTGCTACATCCTCTGCCTGTTCCCGGTCGCCCCTGGTCACACATCGCATTGGATTTTGTCACCGGTCTGCCTCCGTCCCAAGGTAACTCCACCATACTTACCATTGTGGATCGTTTCTCTGAGGCTGCCCATTTTGTCGCACTCCCCACAGCCCAGGAGACGGCCGAGCTGCTCACCCTCCATGTCCTGCGCCTCCACGGGATCCCCTCAGACATTGTCTCGGACCATGGTCCGCAGTTCATCTCTCAGGTCTGGAGGTCCTTCTGTCAAGCGCTTGGAGCTTCGGTGAGTCTCTCATCTGGTTTCCACCGTCAGACTAACGGGCAGACCGAACGAGCTAACCAGGACCTTGAGTTGGCTCTTCGCTGTGTTGCCGCCCACAACCCCACTGCCTGGAGCTCTGTTACCTTGGGTGGAGTACACCCACAACCGCCCTGACCAGTGCAGCCACGGGGGTGTCGCCGTTTGAAGCCTCCTTGGGCTACTAACCTCCCCTGTTCCCAGCCCAGGAGGAGGAGATTGCTGTGCCTTCGGTCCAGACCCACCTTCACCGTTGCCACTGGATCTGGAGGGAGACGCGCTCTGCTCTACTCCGCACTGCTGACTGCAACCGGCGCCTGGCCGACCACCACCAGACTCCAGCTCCAGCTACCAACCAGGTCAGAAGGTTTGGCTCTCCTCCAGGGACATCCCACTCAGGGCTGCTTCCAAACCCCGCCCCCATTTTATTGGCCCATATGAAATCGCCAGCATCATCAACCCCTCTGTTGTCAAACTCAAATTACCCAAATCTATGAGGATTCACCCCACCTTCCACATATCACAATTAAAACCAGTGTCTGTCAGCCCTTTGTGCCCTCCAGCCGTTCCCCCTCCACCCCCCTGGATCATTGATGACCACCCAGCCTACACCGTCCGGTGGCTACTGGACGTGCGCCACCGACGCCGGGGATACCAGTACCTGGTCGACTGGGAAGGACACGGTCTGGAGGAGTGCACCTGTGTGCCCCGTCGCCTCATTCTGGACCCCTCCCTCGTCCGGGAGTTCCACCAGGCCCATCCTGACAAGCCGGGTGGGTCGCCTGGAGGCTCCCGTTGAGGGGGGCGGGTACTGTCACGGTCTCAGCCTTGCCACCAGTTTTCCCTATGTTCTTCCTCCCCCGTGTGTTTCTAGTGCGTCTGTCTGTCCTGTGTGTGCGTGAATGTGTTGGTGGGCGTGGCTCCAGACTCCAGCACCTCCCCAGCTTCATCATCCACCTCTCTCCCACCTGCTCTGCCTCACACACCTGCGGATCATCAACCATCACCTCCAGTACAAGAACCCCGGCTTTCCACCCACTCATCGCCAGATCGTTGATTCAGCCACTGTAGTTAGCGCCTGGCTCCTAGAATTGTGTATTCTAGCTTGTTTCTTGTTTTTTGATGCCTTGTTAATTCTGCTCTCCCTGTGCTCCAGGATCACTGCTCGCTACCCAGCCAATCTGTTCATCTCCCCGTCTACCTGCCTGTTCACCACCTGCCTGCCTTGCCAGCCGCGTCCACCATCAGTCCCCCTGGCTTCTCCCTGCTTCTGCCTCCTGCTCCTTCCCCTGCCTCTGCTCGTCTTCCCCCGGGTTTGCAATGTCTGTTCAGCGATGGAGACTAGTCTCTCCGATTGCCACCCCTGAGGTGAGGAGGATTATCAATATTTCAGCTGAAGAGGCTTTAGGCTGATCATCGGCCACAACCTGACTCTCACACTCTTGTCAGTCAAACCATGAGGCGGCAGACTGAGGACATATTGAACTCCAAGTCGGCAAACTAAAACACTGACACTGATGCAAACGCTCATGCAAACATCACCAGCAGAATATACTATATATGAATTACTTAATATGAATAATGATCCATGATTCTTCCTGTCTTTGTGTCTAATATAAAATGTTTATAAAGTGCTTTCTTGTGCTAGCCTCTGGGGTCGAATATACATGAAGTGTTTTCTTTTATCATGTATTTTTCTATTTGCCAAAGAAAGGGAACAGATGATCCTGTGAGGAAAGCATGATACTACTACTACATTTGTAGCTTTTCAGGTGATTGGGAAAAAAAAACTTAAAAGCAGTAACATGGACTTCCCTAATGAATCCCCCCCCCCCCCCCCCCCCGTTAAACCAGACAAAAACAATATTCCCTTGAGCCAAAACAGAGAGGCTTTAGCCCCTCCCTCCTCCAGTGACTGTAGTCGTTTTTCTAAAGGGATCATCTACTATATTCACTCCATTCAATCAGGCTGGTTTGGCACCAATGCTGTAAACAAAGGGAAGAGCCAAGATTTCCCCTTTAATTCTTTAAAAAATCTGGGTTTTGTTTTTTTGGCTAAGCCTAAAATCCTCATTTCCTTTTAAGCTCAGGTCATATTGGGTAAGCGTTCCATAATCATTGTCCACAACTTTTTTTTGCTATACATTGGGAAGGAATAATGTCATGGGCACACCATCCCAATGCTTATTTAAAAAGATCCTGGAAGAAATGCTTGGTCAATTGGTATGCCTTTTGACAAAATAGATATTATTTTGTGTATTTTATATTTTAGATACACAGAAAAAAAATAATTGGTTGAAAAAGTGCAATCATTAGATACTGAGAGTCAACTCTGTAATTGGCTGACTGACTCTTAAGTTTGTTGGAGTCGAGGAATCGACTCTTTTGGGGTCGACTCTCTACCACTAACATTGTGAATGCTAAAGTGTTAGCATGGAGCCTACTTGGATCAGTTTTCTACACATACACTGTAAGCAATTGCTGTAGTTTTTACAGTAAAACCACACAGTAATTTCCCGTTTTATCAGTTAACAATATAATATTGTAGACTGCAATGCATCTTGGGCCAACGAACGATTACAGTTCAAATATTGTGAATTTTACAGTAAATTTAAGCAAACAATATACAACATCACGATTTACAGCTAGTAACGGTCTACACCAGTGGATTATGGGAGTGCCCGGTCTTCAGGTGGATTCTTATACAAGCTGTGACTTGGCGGCATCGGGTACATGGATTAAAATAATATTTTACAACATCACTGAAAGGATTGCTACAGAAATAGACCACCTTTGTCACGTTTCCACGTCCTCTTCCTGCAACAACTCTCAACTCTGAAATCTCGCAAGTTGTTGCAGGAAGAGGATATGGAAACGTGACAAAGGTAGTCTATGAAAGCAAGAGGGTTGACCTGTTGCAGGAAGAGGATGGTGGAAACGTAAATCAGCATTGGAGACGTGTGTTGGAATACAGAAAGCGTAGTTTAGAGTATTTGTTTTTCCCAAAGATAAAAAAAAACAACAATGGTTCATTTTTGCGCATTTCTGAACTGTGCCAACAAAATGTTGAGGAAGACTTTGCGCAGCTTTCATAGAATACCTTTGTCAGGTTTCTACTGTCCTCTTCCTGCAACAAGTGAACCCTCTCGCTATAGACTACCTTTGTCCACCGTCCATTTCAGAGCGGGACTTCTCCTTGTGCTAGACTTTCGTTTTCTGGTTAAAAAAAGGTCTATTTCTGTAGCGATCCTTTCAGTAATGTCAGACACTTGTCAGACACACGAAACACAATCTCAGCCTGTCGGTGGCAAAATCAAGCACTTTTAGTGGACGTAATTTGACCACGCGCACATGCCCCTACAGATTACGTTGCAGCCATTGAGCCCGTTTCATGACTGCCGACTGAGCCGATCTCCTGGAGCAATTCTGAAACTTTTTGGACCTATTTTGCAGTATAATAGGTGATTTTTGTGGCTATAGAGGCCAGGTTTAAAAATCCCGGAATTCTCCTTTAACGGATACGTTAACCAACAGGACAATCTACCAAAAACTTGATGTATTCCTTTGAGGCTTTTATGTGAATTGGTCTTTTCATTGAGGTAAGAGGTGCCAGAGTCTCTTTAAAGGTGCTTCAGTCCCTCAATAAATTCAAGTAGGCCTAAGCTTGAGTAATTTTTCAGATGTTCCCAATATTGCACAAAACCAGTAGTTAGCTAAATATTTGTTAATATTCCAAAACCTTTGAATATGGTGGTGGTAGCTGATATATTTAAATTTGATAATTTATTCTTATTTTTCTTATTATTATTATTATTATTATTATTATTATTAGTCTTGTTAGGGTGAAAAAAGCCTCTGAAACAGCATTTAGACCATCATGGGATACTAAAACTAACCATTGAAACCCATTTTAATGAAATCCGTTTAGGTGGGTTACAGCTCCTTCAGGCAGGGTGTTCCACCATACATATTCAATGATATACATTACTACCTTTTAAATAAAGAATTAATTTACAAGAACCAATATAGAACAATTATACGAATAAATAAAATTCATTTTATTTCATTTCAAATTTTACAGGCTACATGGAGGGACCATATTGATCGTGGATGACTGGCCAATATTGTCTGATATATCAGCAAGCCTACATCGATATCTTCCATAATGAATTTGCCCCAACATCCCTTTCGGGTCCCGCTACAATGGCTCAAGTAACATTGACCGATAATCATCTATTTAGAGAATATAAATATTGGTGATCAACAATATTGGAAGTGGAATTTACTGGTATTTTATCAAAATTTGTAGATTGTGCTGCAGTGTCTAGAGTTTGTGCACCTTTATCTTTGCAAATAGGGACATATGTCAAAAGTGTGAAGTTGAAAAAATTTAATCTAATCTATTAAATCTTTCACCCATTTGGATTGACTTGGCACAAATGTAAACCAGACTTCATCCTTGGGTTTTGCCTATGTTATTTTCGATTTCTAAAATCGTATCACTGGACACAGAGCCGAGCCGCCCTAAAGATCAACACACAAAATCGTTTCTCTGTTATTTTAATGGAAACCCGAGGCAAGCCCACATCTACCATTACGCACGGCTCCGACCTGTAGGCGCATGAACGGGACGGGTGGATGGATGAGGGCTACTCCCTACTCTGCCTGCCATGGATGCCAAAATAATTTCGTTTCACCAAAAAAAAACCCAGCGTATATCTTCTGCGCCACTGCATTTTCCATTTGTTTCCCCATTTACATCCGCGGGAATGAATTTCGACACCAAATCACCACAAAGAGGTGGTTGTAATAATCGCCACATGTCCACAGGCTATGGAGGCGCGTATTCAAAGACGCTTCCAAACTACAAGCTGATTATTTCCCAACATAACCACAGCATTTCAATTTGTAACTCAAAACCAAAAGCCTAAATCACCAAATCACGATAACAAAATTAAAAGTAGGTGTACGGCAGCGTCGCCCTGCGTTTTACCGCCACAAATACAATCTACACCGACATCACTTTACATTTATTTTTATTTTTTTACCTGCTAATGATGACTGCTCCTTTGTACATGACAGAAAAGGTTGGCATTTTGACACGGAGTCCCTTTTCCCGCGGTAAGGACGGTTCGCGTCGGAGCTCGCCCCCCTCAGCCGTCAGCCCTCGCGCGGCCACATGGTGGTCTGTTCCCAGCCTCTAATACCAGCTACCACCGTCCGCTCCGAAACATCTCCACCTTCACCCGCAGATTACATCTCTTACATAACTAAAGAGAAGTCACCGAAGAATTAAAAAAAAAAAAAAAAAAGTGTGGGCCGAAATGAAACATTTTGGGGTCTGGCGAGGTTTGGGCAAGTTTTTCACAGTGAGAGACTAGACTACCAGTCAGCTTGTTCTGTGGCGTATAGGAGCATTAAGGAGTATTTATTTGTGGCTTGAAAACAGCTGAAACTGCACGTGCAGCATAAATCCATACCCTAAATAAAGCCCTCATCTTCAGACATAGAGGCAAGAGCCACATTTTGCTCAGTTAAACGAGGTGAACTGTCACACTTTGCCATTTGCAGTCTCTGTCTACACTATCTTAGAATATGGTGTTCTAAGACAGTGTAGACACCCCCCCCCCCCCCCCCCCCCCAAACAAGGGATGTTTGTTAAATAATTCAAAGCAGAAATTACATGGTTTTTTTTATCACATCACTTAAATACAACAAAGCCGCTTAATCTTATGTTGTCATCCATTAAATAGCATTGTCCTTTCTCATCCAAGCCACTGAGCATTGTGTTTTAAGTTGTGTGTGTATGTGTGTTTGCATGCAGGCAACAAGGGGCTTTGAATAGGCCAATGCAAAAAGGTGCAAACCCATGTTAAACCCTTAAGTAATGCTAATAATAAATCCCTGTTCATCAAACCTGCCAGGTTCCAGAAATGATTCCATGTTACACCAATATCAGCCATAGTCTGTGTCGTCCACATTCAATATGATGGAGGGTCTTCCCTGACCACAGTTGCATAAAATCAGTCTGGAAAAACTGGAATGATATTTGATTTTCTTTGTGTAGTCATTTAATTTTTCAGCAATATTTTTCTTCATTTAAAAACATAGTAACCGATCTCCAGAGTTTCCAGAGTTTCCATACCAATAGGTGGGGTGGGTGACCCTTATTTAAAGAGCTGCTAATCCTAAAAGGATTTCAGTCTGAGTTTCAGTGGAGAGTTTTAGTGTGGTCTAAATGCTGTACATGCTTGTACATCCTGACAGGAATAAAATTATATAGGAAGCACTGAATATTTATATTCTTGTGTTATGAAAATCAAGATATTGAATATCGTCATAATGAATGGTAATGCGATATGGATGAGTAGCTTGCTCAAACAGACATCATTATCTGAATCAAATTCATGTGAACATTTCCTAGAATACCACTAACATTATCAGCTCAAAGTACCAGCTTGATGTACGTTAGGCCTACCTGACCTTTGGAGCATATCTCTGCTTTAGTGTTAAAGCCTGGTGCTATAGGTTGTTAACACTGCAGCTGCCAAGCAGATATGAAGGTTACCAGTTGATGAAGCGATGATAAGCTTATAGCAAAAGGATAACGCACAAATCCATATGGCACCACATGCTAAATATAGGCCTTTTTAAGAAGGCTACTCAATTGCTCCAAACAAGAGGCGTAGATCAGGGGGTGATCCTGAACACACCTCCCCCCGCCCCTTTGCACAAGCACAAACACCCTTTTTAAAAATGGATCCCTATGGAATCAGCACAAGCATGGCTACAAGACATATGACACTCAATGTCTTTTGTGCAGTATAAAACAGCTATATATATAAATGTATATCTTATGTTTCAATTTTGCTGATGAAGTCAGGGAAAACAGTTGCAATTGCTACTGCGCCTGTAAGTGTGATCAAGTTTGATCCAGAGCCACCCCAAAGTTTAAATGATATCTATGCCCTTGTATACAAGCACAAGCTCAGACAAAAAAAATGTCATATCATCATACGTAAAAGGTAATCAATCTAATCATTGGCCTCTAGATTTAAAAAAGGCAAAACTGAGACACCACATTTTCCAATTCATACAGAAATTCACAAATTCTGAGATTCTGGATGAGAATATCATAAACTGGATAAATTAAAATGATATGGTCATCCATCTCCTCCATTGATTCTGGAAAATGAAACTGCAAAATTCAAAGGTCTGCCACCAATTTTTATCGTGGCAACAGTAAAAACTGACGGAGCTAGAATGTTGTGCGGACATACACCTTATTGCAAATTTACACAGTATACAAAACATGCAGCTTGGCCATGAAAAGGTCATTTTTATAGGTGACCATTAATTTGTAAATGGGTGAAATCTGACTCCTGTCGACTCCTCAGTAAAAGGTGTATGGCTGTTTTTGTCCCTCCTTCCCGTCATCAACCTGTTCACAATATAGTTGCATAATGGGCAGATTATAAACAACACACAGCACTTTAGATGGGCTTTGTCTGGATAAAACACAGTACAAATGTAATTAAGTCAAAGGGAGTGGCAGTCTATCAATGTATTACTGGTTCACAGGAAAGACATGGTAAGAGTCGGGGAGGGAAGAGAGAGAGACAGAGAGACAGAGTGAGCACTGTAACCGGACTGAGCAGCACTGTAACCGGACTGAGTAGCACTGTAAATTGACTGAGAAGCACTGCAACTAGACTGAGCTGCACTGCAACTAGACTGAGCAGCACTGTAACCAGACTGAGCAGCACTGTAACTGGACTGAGTAGCACTGTAAATTGACTGAGCTGCACTGCAACTAGAATGAGCTGCACTGCAACTGGACTGAGCAGCACTGTAACTGGACTGAGTAGCACTGTAACTAGACTGAGCTGCACTGCAACTGGACTGAGCAGCACTACTGCACTGAGAAGCACTGCAACTAGACTGAGCTGCACTGCAACTGGACTGAGCTGCGCTGCAACTGGACTGAGCAGCACTGCAACTGGACTGAGCAGCACTGCAACTACACTGAGCTGCACTGCAACTGGACTGAGCAGCACTGCAACTGGACTGAGCCTCACTGTAACTACACTGAGCTGCACGAATGAAGCATGATGTACTTGTCTGCACCTTTTGCCTTAATTTCCTTCTCTGGTGTTCATACCCGTTAAGAACACAAGAAATATCTGAAGATGACCATCAGTCCAGACTGCAGTTTGCCCTTGGTTCATTTATGTTATGGTAGGCTTTCCAAGCACGAGTAGCTGTTGTCAACATCCGTCTCCTTATACCCATAAACACTATCCAAAGTGCTCTTACTGTATACTGTATATTGTGTTGTTTTTTATATAAGAGCTCTTACTGTAATTATTGTAATTACCGTAATATTGTAAATATTGTGTTGGTTATTTCACTGTAAATACTGTGTATATTGCCCTTTTGCACATTCCTGTGAGCATTGCCACTTTTCATTTCACTACACACCCTGTGTGTGAATGTGACAAATAAAGTTCTTGAAAATCTTGAAACACTTGCGTTTTGGGGTCATTTCCTGCAATTGGTTCAGATTACTTTCTCACTCCAAACAAACCGCAACAAGGCCTGCATTTTCAGGCTTCTCGGTGTGGTTAACACTCAAGTTTGGTAACACTGAGTTCCAAAGGCGTTTTCACCTGGCCAAATGAACCTCACTAAGGAGCAAATGCTCCGCAGTTCAAAAAACTGCTTCAACAACATCCTGAGATTCTGGAAACAAAGTCAATACACAAGTCAGTTAAGGCACTAAAAAACGTTACTCTGTCATTGTCACCTGTACACTGGTACACCTGAAACAAATTACATTTACTGTAATTGAGTTTTTTTGTAATTTTACTTACTCAAGTATGTTTTGACTGTATTCCACTTCCATCTTAAAACGCATCCATCCAGTACAAAGGCATTAATAGTAAAGGGTCAATCAGCAAATAAGAGAAGAGTAATCTGGATTTACTTTAGGAGCATTTATGTACTATATTTTGTAAGTTGTTTTTTTTTTCAAATTAAAAGAATCTAGACTGAACTCTCTGTGATGGACTGGTGACCTGTCCAGGGTGTTTCGCCCAATGTCGGCTGGGATAGGCTCCAGCCCCCCCCGCGACCCTGAACAGGATAAGCGGTGATAGATAATGGATGGATGGATAGACTGAACTCTGTACTCTCATCGTGTTATCCGTGTGCGCATGTAAAAGATCACACCACAAAATCTTTCTTTACTTTTTCTTTTGTAAAAAGTTTTACTCAGAGCACACTTTAAATTAGCTACTTTTTACTTTTACGTTGCACTTTGATTTTTACATTTGTCATTTTACTCCTACTTGAGTCAAATGTCAGCGAAGCAACAGCATTTCTACTTGAGTGCTATATTTTAGTACTCTTTCCAGCAGCGACTGTACTCGAACATTGTATCACTGACCTCCCATGATCCGTCTGAAGTCATTCCGAGTTTCTGACAGTTATCCAGTCGCCCAGCTCAGAAGACGCTGGAGGGAGCCCAATCTCTTACCTAACCCAGTAGTCTTGTACTGGCTCCAGAGACAGGCTTTTGGACCATGGACGTAAGCTTGGCTAACATTCCAGTGGTGTGGTAGCCAACTTGTCACCACCATTCGGTAATGCTGGCCTGTTGGGGCTGCTGACATCAAAAACAATGTCCCGTAACAAGGCTGAATGTCATTTAAATAATTAATAGCATAGAAAAGACCTCATTTAGGGAGATGAAAAGAAATGAAAAGCTAGGAATAGCCTGTGTAACTGGAAATTTTGCCATTTGAAGTCAACAAATGACAAGTTGCTGGGTAGTCATTTCTGAGAAGGTTGAAGGTTCCCCTGATTTTCAGTGATCATGAATTTAGCAAAGTGCCTTTTAACCACCTTCTAAGCCCTTTTTTGACTAATCCCTCAGCACCCCAGGCTTTTCTTCCATTATAAGATCCAAACATATCCCTGCAGTGCTTCAGGAATTCTTCTTCTTTACACTCTGCAGCCTGACATGTTAACGCTGGCACTCCTCGAAGGCGCAATGTCATTTAAATGTAATTAATGTAACGTAATGTAAAACCTTGCAATGTCTTAAATCACTGCAGCTTAAGGACACCGCTCCCTCTAGGGTTGGACTAATATGGGTTTTTGAAGGCCGATACAAATATCAATACTTTTGTATTGGCACTGCCGATAGCTGATGATGTGCCGATATTCAGTATCTTTAAATTGGAAAAGAAAGAAAAGTGGTCAAGAAAGGAACCCCCATCATATTGGATGTGGATGACACAACTGGCCTATCTGATATTTAATAGAAGGCCAATATCGGCCCAATATATCGGTCTAATCCTAACTTCCTCCCTCCATGAAAAGCAACATAGTCACCCTGTTCAATGTGAGGTCATTAATGGTGGATGGGTGGTATTTGTATGCATGTAGTATGAATAAATCACAGTGCCAGGTGGAGTTACAGGGTATGAGGTCCAATTTGTCATTTTCTCCTACCATCCATCGCCACCAATAGCCCCTCAGAGGGACATGGCTCTCCTGCCTATCCAAGACCTAAATCCTTACTACATTCCTCAGCATCATCCTTTGCTTTCTATACATGACAAAATAGGATTTGGCAATCAGAGGTTTTGCTCAGTCGTCTAAGTACTCTCAATGAGCGCTTTGATTTATGTGACTTTGATCGGTGCTGAATTGCATAACATATGAAATCGCATTTTTTTTTAAAGCTAATACCAAGAGAGGCTTAACGGTTCTTCGTAGAGTCTTGCAATGCCCGTAAAAAAAACACAAAAAGAAGCAGAACACCGCGGGCTACAATGGTGTCACCTGTCATAACCTTTTGGATGCCAGGGTAGTGAGCAGGGTCCTTAAATAGTGTGAAAATGTCATCAGAAATTATAGAAATGTAGCTTTAAAAGTACATCTTAAATTCAGAGGTCTTTTTTTTCCCCCCACCACGTTTCTTTGCGCTGCATGTCCACTATTAGATTAATACAGAACAGGGTTAGCAGTACAATATGCATCCTATCTGCTTTACTAAACACAACTGGACTTCATGTCTCTTAATTCATTTCCCAGTATCCTTTTTCTTATACTGCCCATTTATAGTTGCACAACTTTCTTTACTCATGTGCAGAAATGTTAGAAAGGTATAAAGGTTTAAAAATTATTTAAAAAGTCAGTTGAAAAAGGGCCAGGTGGCTTGTACCCAACCTGGTCTTATAATACTGATCATGTCGAGATCAGTGATGAGAACATGGACACCAAAGTCATCCTATGTGTCCCCAGTGCTCCAACACTTTAGCATAGTGTACGCATTAATATATTCTTTCTCTCACTCTTCCACACACACACTTGACAAGACACACACATATACACGTACACACACACAGATTTATTTTCTTCTTTTGGCAGCCATGGCAACGATCATTTGCATCAGATCTTTAATCACTAAATCTGCACAGTGGGTTGTTATCAGATTATGGGATTATCCAATCCACATTGAGAAATCAAACAGAGGCCTGGGCCCAATCTCTCTCACTCACTCACTCACACACACACACACACACACACACACGTTCTAACCCTTTTATATGCGCATGACAGCGTGTGTTAGCGAGAGCATTGCACGCGAGACAAAGTACAAAGTATAAAGAGACGCGTGATTGTTCTGACCCTGTTTCCAATTACAAGGCTGCCCTCTATAGGCAAGGAAGGGAAGGTACAGCATGCATCAGCGGAGGTTCTTGAGGAGGTTCCAGGGGTCCTTAAGCAACGTCAGTAGTTTAATTTCACTACAATCCCAGTTAGAGAATGTACTGTAGTCACAGGGTTCACTCTCACCACTATTATCTCTCCATATATAGTGTAGACAGTTCTACAAGTCAATGCTAAACAACAACTAAAATCTTCCCATGTGGGACACTGGGACTGAATCTTATCTAATGAGGGTCCATGCTTTAATTTGTGTCTATTTGGGGGGTCCTTGACACGTTTGAGAACCGCTGATCTAATCAACATTAATAAAAAATGTGAAGGAAAAGGAATGCTGCTTTGGCTTAGAGGATGTAGAAATGACAGTTGCTCTTCGGACAAACATGGAAACTCTGAGGCAAATCCAAAAAAATATATAATTCAAGGCAATCTTCTGAAAATAATAGAAAGCCTTTCTTTATTCGGCTATTGCATTTTTCAAGGTTAACAACACACCAATGCGTTGCGATCAAATCATTCTATAAATCAATTCAACCCGGAAAAGAGTAAAACCGGCTGATGAATTTTTGGATTTCACCTGCTACTGTGGTCAATGGACAAATAGGTTCATATCCAGCACTGGAGGTGAAAGTTTAAGAAATATCTTATAAACTATTAATATCTTTGGCTACGTTCACACTGCAGCTTTAAATGTCTCAATTTTTTTCCCCTCAAAAGTGACACAAATCTGATTATTTCAAAGCAACGTGAACAGCGAAAAGCAGTACGTAGTCGTATTTTTTTCAATTCCGATCTGGACTGTATTCATATGTGGCATTAAATCTGACTTGTATTTGAACGTTCAAATCGGAGATTTTTTCCATTTGTTCCATGGTCAGTGAACAGTAGGACTTTCCGCAGGATAGACACAACTGTTATAGCTCTTTCTTGCCTGTATCATCTGATGACGAAGTCGTTGCCGATTTGCTCGCAAATACATGAAAATCCAATACCCAAGAGCCATCTTTGAGCTCCTTCCATGTTAGCTAGCTTGACCAAAGTAACGCAGCCATGATGACGGATGTGACATTTTTGTTATTGTAAATCTGTGCACATGAATCAATTCATATTATAGGTTACATTTTAAAATATATTTGAACAAAAAATATCGGATACAACCCACAAGCCGGAATTGAGCCTGCCTGTGAACGCAGCCTTACGCCAGGGACACACCGGACACGGAACGGTGACGAAAGGCGCCGAATGCCGCCAAATGCCAACGAAAATTCTTTGAGGCCTGCAGCCTGCAAATTAAAAATTTTTAATTCATTGCTGTTCTTACTTGTGTTGCCCTGTTACTTGTGGCATGTACTTTCATATTGTTGTAAATGTTGTTCTTTGTCTGTTCATATACGTTTGCTTTGGCAATATAAGCACTGTCTTTTCATGTCAATAAAGCTTCAAATTGAAATTGAATAGAGAGAGAGAGAGAGAGAGAGAGAGAGAGAGAGAGAGAGAGAGAGAGAGAGAGAGAGAGAGAGAGAGAGAGAGAGAGAGAGAGAGAGAGAGAGAGAGAGAGAGAGAGAGAGAGAGAGAGAGAGAGAGAGAGAGAGAGAGAGAGAGAGAGAGAGAGAGAGAGAGAGAGAGACCCCTACATTGAGAAAACCAGCGGAGATCGGCGCCGTTCGGTGCCGGTGTGAACAACCAAACTCCTTGCTCGATCGGCGACTTTCGCGGCGCTTCCTTTTCTTTCCGTGTTCAGTGTGTCCCCGGCGTTAGCCTTCTCCCAAGCATAAAGTTCGGAAGAATGTTTAATAATGAAAATCTGCAACAGCATCCAGGGCTTGATGTACGAGTTTAACATGATGGATGTAAACCACAACATAACCAGACTTTATCGTAAAGAGAAAATCTCCCCTCTTACACTGTTAGATGTCATCAATCTGCATTCCAGGAGTTATTTTGTGATAAAGCATAATTCAATTTTTTGGTGTATCTACTTTCCCTCAACCTGCCTCATCTACTTCTACTTCAGTTAGTGATTTCCTGCATTTGCCAGAATGCCTTTCAACAACACCCAGAATGGGGGTGTCAACTTGTTGCTTTCAATCAAAGGTGGGCTAGCTAGTTAGTTAGTAAACTAGTTCATGAACATTGAGGCGTGTCTATGATCACGACTGAAAACCCCCAACTAAACGTATCTTGTGGTTGCATTGCATTCTGGTCTATCTTGGCTACTGTCGTTGGAGAAATTGGTCTCTCTCCTCTTCTACGATGGATTTCTCCCTGTATGATTGTTGATTGTCGGTCTAGAAAGAAGGGGCTGACACCAAAACCTGATGTTTACCGTTTAATTTACTGATATCAAACTCCATTGTAGCTGCACTAGAAATATTTCAACATGACATTATGTCATCTATAATTGACCAGTTATCTGCAGGAATAAGAAAAATACAACACCAAACAACAAAATGGGCCGAGAAATACATTGTGCATCACCAAAAGCTGTTTTTTACCAGTGTTAAAGTGACTTAGGGCGGAGTCTCCCTCTTACACAAGGGATGAAAATCTCCACATCAGAGGATTTTGTAAAAGCTTTTTCTTTTCCGAGAGTACTCTGTCCCTAAAAATTGTCTGGAGCTCTGAATGTTTGTTTTGAAGAAAACATATACAGTAGTGATCATTCAGTCGTTTCAACAGAATTTCAGAATGCACCTCTTTGCAGAAGTGCAGTTTGCCTTGTGCACAAATTCAAAACGACGGCATCTTAGAGAAAGAAAACGCCAAGGGTGAAACACATGAGTGAAGGTTTCCTTAATTATTTAATTAGCCTGCAGTTGAATGAAAGGCATTGGGCTCTTCTCAGCTAATTACAACTGCCATGGACGCACGCTACCAGTCTATTTTCATCTTCTCACTTCAAATGAGGAAAGAGCACAGGACAGTTGGTTGACACCTTTGACACTCCTAAATGGACACAAAAGACCAGTCAGCTAAGCAAGGACGCATTAATAGGTTGAACAGGAGAGGGGGGAAAAAACGGCAACAAGCGGACTTCCCTGGGGGCAAACCCAGTCAGCGTTTTGCTTCTGGATGTAGATCGCTGGTGGAGGGAAAATCAAAACCAATGAAGTCATTCCCAGCAAATCAATAGCCACCAACGCGATGTGTGGTGGGGGGGAGTGGTCGATAAGGGGTGAATTGGAATCCCATTACATCCAATTGATTTTGCCTACCAAGGAAAAATGGAGCTGATTCGCACAACGTGTGTATGCAAACCATAAAAAAAGAACTGAGGAGGGAGTAGGAGCTGATGATCCATGGGAATGGGACAAGGCTCGTGTGTTCAAAAACATCGTAAAACATTTGCAGCAAAAACAAAAAAAAACCGAAAATGATCCAGATATGGGCCTGAATGTGTTTGTAATAATTTCAAATGCTTGGGTCATGCTTGAGTTAGCTTTTCTGAAACAATTTACAAGGTGGACCTTCCCCGTAAGTGCTCACTCGGTAATGTTGGGAAAGCAATATGAAGTTTTCAGCTTTAAAAATAAAGCGTTCAGGCACTTTGCTAGTCAGCCCCTTGAGTGCACCTACCGTTTCTACCGTTTCCCAAGCAGCAACTACAAGTAATTAACAGGCTTGTTTGGTAAAGAATCAAAGTTCCTTAGCAACACCCTTATCCCCCCAAAAAATCATCTACAAAACCACAATTTCCCATGAAGTAATTCAGCAAAACCAAATATTTAAATTTGTTTTAGAGTTTTAAAATCTAACAGAATTTCCAAAACATGTCTACAAGAAAATCAGGTAATAAATGAAAATTACTTTGACTCGAATAGACCAAGTTTTTGCTAGGTTGTCAACTTGGTTGACTTGGCCATATTCATCCACGTGCCCCCGGTACATCGTTGGCTCTGGTGTCTATGCTGACACTTCAATATACACTATGTTGGTAGGATGTGTGTATGGTAGGCCACTAGCTTTTTTTGATATGGCATTTACAAACTTTAAAATGAAATATCATTATATCATCGTATCATAGAATTGGATAATGCTAGTGGCCTACAAAACACTTAACAGTCTATGATACAATCTTAGCATAGAGTCTACAATCACTCAACATAGTGTATGCTAAAGTGTTAGCATGGAGCCTACAATTAGTCAACATAGTGTATGCTAAAGTGTTAGCATGGAGCCTACTATCACTCAACATAGTGTATGCTACAATGTTAGCATGGAGTCCACTATTACTCAACATAGTGTATGCTAAAGCGTTTGCATGGAGCCTACTACCACTCAACATAGTGTATGCTAAAGCGTTAGCATGGAGCCTACTACCACTCAACAGAGTGTATGCTAAAGCGTTAGCATGGAGCCTACTATCACTCAACATAGTGCATGCTAAAGCGTTAGCATGGAGCCTACTACCACTCAACATAGTGTATGCTAAAGTGTAAGCATGGAGCGTATAATCACTCAACATAGTGTATGTTAAAGTGTTAGCATGGGGCTTACTATCACTCAACATAGTGTATGAGTTTGGTGTCTATGTTCTCAGTTCACAAGGTGATCTAAGGTGATAAAAAGGTAAAAGGTCACAAGCTCAAATCCACATCACTCCAAAAACAGAGTCATAATATGGCACATAGCTAATCCACTCCCTCACAGAAGAAGTAAAATATATATAGATGCGATAAATGACGGGTAGATAGATACTACATACAAAAATAAATGCCTGGGGGAAAAAATGCAATGTTCAAGCTACTTTGAGTGCTACTTTATGGGTCTGTTACGACACATGACTGAGTAGTGACTTCTGTAGACCATATTAACCTTTTAGCACACATACTTCCACATGGTTTCATGAGAAGTAAAGCTCTGACTTGAGTTGTCCAGGGTAATGCCTCTCTTTTTTTAAATCTAGTCTAAAAATCATTGTGATACATATGAATTAAACCACTGTGGAGTCTGGTAATAAGGAATTTGACTTGTTAGATGGAGTTTGACCGACAAGGGTTTTTTGAAGGCCACGAGCCTTATTATGCAAAGATTCAATATCTTTAAATGCCTCTGAAACAGCATTTAGACCACAGGGCACTAAAAAGAACCACAGAACCCTAAGATGATGGGTTTATTGAGAGGCAAGCACGGGCAGATAATCTATGAGTGAAAGAGTAACAACCATATTCACCAGACCTTGAAATAAATCATTAGTTCAAAAACCTCCTGAGGCACACTGTGACCCGGGCTCGCATCATTGTGCATTGGCCACGTGTGAAAACAAAGACAAATCTGGATATAAGCAAAAGACTCATTGAGTAACTTGCATCCCATAATGGAGAAAACAGACAAAGAGCATTCAAACTGTCCATTGTTTTTGAGTACCCGTGGGGGGGTCGGGTAATTCCGCAATGTGCAACGACGACGAGCCCACATCCACAGAATAAGAGCCACAGATGTAAAGCGCTTGCATGTCGGATGAACAGATGAAGGACACTGAGGCCAGGTGACTTAATGAGGGCGTGTTGTTTCCTCCGGAGCAGCGGAGCTCAGTGATGTCTGCAGCCACCAGACAGGCCTAAATCCACAGGGCAAGAGTCAGGTAAATAACTTGTCACGCCGCATCCAGTCACACCAGTCGCAGCTTTCGGTGAGTTTTACAATATTTAATCTTCACGTCAAGGACACCTGGTCAGATAAATACACACTGCTATCAAGTAGGGGGTTTGAATACCACTACTTTATTCTTGTCAGGGTGGAAAAGCTTCTGAAACAGCATTTAGACCACCATGGGACACTAAAACTCTCCATTGAAAGCCAGACTGATGAAATAGTTCTAGGTGGGTCAGCAGCTCCTTAAGGCAGGGGGAGGCAGCTTTCAGTACAGGTTTTACACACTGAAGCTGTTGAGGAAAATCCTCCCCACACTGGAATGATTTCTCTAGTCAGACACCTCCATCATATCAAAGGTTGGCTGGCTGATATCCAGCCAATATTCCTATATTTTTAACGAAAGCTGTCAATATCAGCTCCATATATCGGTCCAACCCTAGTATCTAGTGCCCAGAGCAAAAGACCAAAACATGAAATTGGGGTGGAAGAGACAGAGATGCAAAAAGAAAGGAAAGTGAACACTGTTTGCCCTCGGCAATTCACCATCTGTCTGAGCATCCCTTTTGATTTCTGTTGGCAGTATGAATGTGGCTCCTAGTCCAGATATATCATTGAGGCAGAAACTGTACAAGTGTCATGATGTATGAGTGAAACTTTAGAAGCTGCAGAATCCAGAGAATAATATATATTACTTGCCAACCATCACAATTTTCCCGGGAGACTTTTCATGCCCCTCTCCCAGTGTTATTTCCCATGGTGTCATTCCTCCCGATTTTCTCCCATATGTTAATCAAATTTCAAAATCTGCTCTTTTACTATATTTGTTAAAAATAGTAACACAAAAAATAATGTAGGCCCTATACTATCACTGCGTTTTTTGGACCAGTCAACAAAATACAACAAAAATGTAATTCAGATAATGTTTTATAAGAAATTAAAAGTGCAGATGCATTTTTCCCGCTATATTTTCACAATTATTTTATACATAAAAAAAGTCACCAAAATGCAGGAATCTTACAATTCCCAGGGAGGACCCCCTGACCCCCCCATTGGTTTTGAAAATGTCCCCTATTTCTAGACTCTCCAGGTTGGCAAGTATTCAAAAGCGATTTGGGAAATCTGTTTAGGATCCTTAAGCACTTTTTCCTTCATCAGCAGATCATGAATTCAAACTTTTGCAACAATATACACTCTCACAAAAAGGGTATAAGTATATACAGTATAACAGAAAATGGTTCTTTAGCCTTGTGCCCAGCGATGTGGTAAATAAATAAGGTGGATGAACTATGACCTCCAGTGATCATCATAAACCACCAATTTGAACAAAACAGCAAAGCATTAAGTTGTGTTCTTCTCCTTAAAGACTGTATCCTCATATATCTTTCATCAGTCATGCTAGTTACTATGAAATATACTATAAATTTACTTCCTAAAGATGTTTGCCATGCTAAAACAGGTGGTAAACCCTATAAAAAGGTGGGTTGGCCCTCCACTACATTCCTGGTCGTACCCTGGATGCTCTAAAAACACTTTTAAGAAAGGTTCTCTACAGCACCATGCTCAAATAATCCTACATAGGACATTAAGGGTGCTGTAAAGAATATATGAAATGCCCCAACCTATCGGTATTAAAAGAACCTTTCAAGAACCACCCTGGGTTCTTTACTTGGACTTCCAAATCAGGGGGTTCTTTGAGTTGTTATGGTTCCACTACCCTAACCAAAGAACGGTTGAAGAAAATTCTTTTTTCTGGGTCTACAAAAGGGCCTTCATATTTTTCCTTTATTTAAACTGATCTAAAACCAAAGAACTGAACAGAATCACAGAATTTCAAGGCAATTCCCGTCCTAAATCAGCAAAAGGAAACAAACCCTTGCCTTGAATCCCTCCATTGACTCTTCGTGGTGGTGTTAGCCATGCACTTAGCATTTCGGACAACAGCTGATATCTGGGCTCAATTCATCTTTGTGATGTTCACGAGCAGGAAATTACAGAATATTTGACTGTCCTGTCCAGGGTTTGCACGGAAATGCATTCAGAGTCGCTTGACGCCCCAAACCGGCCGGCGCCAGTTACTGCTAAGTCGCTCTGTGCTTCATGCATGTACAGCACATTTTCACCATAGTCATACTGCAGCCGCACAGTAATACAGTTTTTATACTGGGTTTGCTGAAACCATGAGAGAGGTAACAGAGAGCACCTAAAGCCGGTTTAATAACCTTTTTATTTGCAGATTAGCATTCGCCACCTTTTTAGACTGAAGCCATTTGAGGTAATGTCATAGTATACATCATGATAAGTCATATCGTAAGGTATATTAAAAGCATAAATTATTGCTTTTCTGCAAGTATGATTGATTTGTTGTCTAATCTGTGATGGATCACCAACTGGAGGTCATAGTCTATTTATTTATTTACTGGGTGCAAACCTAAAGAATCATTTTTAAAAGAGTCTAAAATGTCACTACCCCAAAAGTAATGTTTCTAGCTTAAGTTTCTACACTATAGACGCAGCTGAATCTCAAGCAGTGACCCGTGTATTGGCAGCGGCCCAGACAAACTGAATCTTCTCCTGTTACCGGACATCAATTTTCATTTTCAGCAGCAGTCTCTTGGCTCTCGTGAGCCAAGCAGGGAGCACAGGAGCCTCAAATTGATCAGCAACTATTCTGACCTGTCCAACCCCCTCCTGCAAGTATTTGTTTTTCACGCTGCCCATCACTCCCTGTCGCGCCTACCTGGTTTTAAAGGTGGGGTTCATCCTGAGAGGAAACAGCCCGAGGTCTACGTCCTTGCTGTCAGGATTGAACTCTAGGGCCCCTGAAACGTAAATCAGAAAGTAGTCCCAGAGCTCAGGTAACTTCTTGGAGGAGAGAAACATGGAGGACACCTTCGGGTGGCTCGGCTGTGGGAGAAATGGTCAGTGGTTCTTCCTGGGAAAGATGGGAGTCATCCGGAGAGGGGGCACTCAGCAGTGTAAATGCCTCTTTTCCAGCTCCCCTTTAAGTGATCCCAGCTGACCAAGCCCCAACTGTCCACTCAGCACCTACATTTAGCTGACTGACTCCTCCCAGCCGAACAGGACGCAAACACAAAACGAACCCCCCTCTCCTGTGATGCCTCTCCGAAAATGGAATTAATTATTTTTTTTAAAAATTCAATTTGTATTCATTTATTTTTTTTGCCCCAGGCATTATTATTGGTCATTATTTTTGGTGATTTTTTTAAATATATACTTTCCTTTTTTTACTTGTTCATAGTATTACGTTTCTTAGTGGCAAAACCTTTTGTCACTTTTTTCCCTAATTAAAACACCAATAAATATATCCTTTAAAAAAAAACCCATCTTATTTTATCTTATTTTAAACTGCCTGCACACACATTCGCAGGTTGTTGGTGCATATGGTTCATTAGTTTGATGGTTTGCAGAGTCTTTCTTATTAGACATAGGTGGGGAAAGAATATCCACCCACAACACTGCTGCATTTATTTCCTTAAATTTATATAGTGCGTCTAAACCTGCCATTTCCTCTGATTCCAAAATATTTTAAGCTTTTATCTTGTGTGAGTTGGTGGCAACCGTTAAAATCTGCACCGTACCCCAACACCAACTTGACATCCGTGTCTTGAGTGCGTGGCAGCAGGCTGGTGTCCCTGAATACAACCAGCCCGAAAATGCCCCCCGCAGTCACTCACATTTTTGCAGGGATGCGTCACTCACGTAACCGTCAACATGGATCTCAATCTGGTTACCCGCCGACAGCAACACTTAAGATCTCTTACAAATAGTGACCTGATCCACCAAGCAGCTTTTTTTTAATTCAATAAAATATAAACTTTTAGAAATGGTTCACACCGTCACGGTTGTATTTTAGTGGAAGACTACAATAAAGGTTTTATTTATTCAAAACAAAATCTCGCTGGTGGATTATACGTATGCCGAATTTACCGGTGAAAACTAACGGTTCCAAAACTTGTTCTACCTGGTATGAATGTTTGCTGTTTATGAAGGTAACTTTAAGCCCGAACGCCACGCATCGTTTAACCCCAAACCTGTTCACCTCTCTCACCTACCAGTATATGAGCGACAGTCCATCAAAACGCTCGAGCTCTCTCCCCCGCTGTTTCAACAGAGACATAGTATCCACGCAAATGGAGTACGGTCCAGTCTTTCAGCTGCCACGGCGTCGGTTGTGATGTTTCAGCGTAAGAGACAGTCCTGGTCCCAGAAACGCACCACTCTGCCCGCGCTGCCCTGAGCCGCGTTCCTTCGCTGACTGTGTGAATGTGTCAGCACTCATTCCCCTTCAAATCAATGAGACAGACACTGCTTGCCGGTAACGGGAGGCTCACTCGGGACGTTTCTAATCTGACCGACACGTGTATTTTTTATTTTTTTATTTTTGTACTGCTGACTGACCCTAACCCTTCTGTTTGACAAAATTTAAATTTTTCTTCAGCCGTAGCACACAACAGTCTCCACTTTGCTTCTTGTTGGCGATAACTGTAGAGGCAGCATGCCCCTGGACTCCTCCACCAGATGTAATGCTGCATTCAGGTCCCACAATAAAAAACAATCAAAACAAAGCCTTCAAACTCATTTAAAATCCGTCAAGACGCCATAATTGAAGTGAATACTCTATTCCCCCATTCTTGGCACCTATCCTTAGTGAGTGGTACATTTGAGTTAATGTTTTACATCAACTTTGCAATGTCAACCACAAATGAAAAATCCAGCAAGTAGTTGTGTCCTGCCTTGGGTTTTAAATTGTGAACCCAAGATGACTTAAGTGCTGAAAATTGTGGGTTTTATTTAAAATGCACATATCTTTCCCTATACTTGAGTACAGATATTTACTTTTTCAGGAAATTGGCAATATCGTGGTCCAACATCAAACCCTGAGTTCCCAAGTTGTATTTGCCAGCTGAATACTGAGATGACAGTATTTTCTAGTAATATTATTATAGTATTGTATCTACCCTCCAATAGGACATTCCTGCCTAGCAGCTCTCTTGGCTCTGCTTTAGAGCTCCTACAAAATAAGCATCACTGAAGTCAGACTCAGTCCTTTTGTCACATCAAAGCAATGTCTTGGTTTTACTTGAGGTCTTGAGGTGTTTTTTTCCCCCCTTGAACTTTCATGAGGTCACCAGCTGTCCTACATGGTGGCTATAGGGGATGAGAGGGTCTGATTAATGTAAAGCATGGCTTTTATCACTGTATGGCAGTGATAAAGGCACAGCATTATCGATTATAAAGATGATACATTTGTATGCAGAAGTCGATGTGTTCACTGCAGTGAAGAAAGTGATTAATGAAAGAAATATTTATCTAAAATGATCTAATTAAATATAAAATTGTATATACAAACAAGTAAACATATTGATAAATAATTAGATAATTCAATATTTTTTAATAATTTGCTGTGTAGACACACGTGCACACGTTAGTGAGGAAGCCACAGAAAAGGGCATTCCTGCACCTAAAACCATTTGTAGGTGGGGTGCCTATAAAAGTATATTAATGAACATATTCTAGATGTGGCAAGGTTAAAGAGCAGGGGCTTTAGCTTCCTTTAGACTCTAGTATTGCATGTACCAAGCCTCAGAACATTGGGATCTCATGATTTGTTCGTTTTACTAAAAACCTCCATAGATTTGATTCCCAAAGAAAAAAAAAACTTCACATTCCTATTTTTTCTGTCCACTTTAAAACTGTGTAATATATTTCACAGTCAAAACAAGCATGGGGTGATGCTTAATAAGGAATTTGGCTTTGGCTTTACTGAAGGGGATCAACATGTTATATGTGATTTTTCCATCAGCCCATCTGCCATTGACAGAAACTCAGAAACAGAAGAACAGCGCCCTCTTCCTGTTTTGTGCCACAAAAAGATTTCCCTCCAAATCCGATCCGGTGTCACACAATGTAAAATGTTACACACAGTAACTTTAAAGTATTGACAACTAGAGACCCTTTTAGTGCCTACGTCACGGTGTTAGCTGGAGGCAAAACAAAGCAAAATTGGAGGCATCACCTCACCTCAGAGCAGCAGAGTAAGAGGCTACCGTTCACCGAAAATGTCATCTTGCTGTGTTGTTGGAAGCCAGAATCGAAAGAGAGGCTCCAACTTGAAATTTTATCGTATATCAGCTGCCACTGCCAGTAAAAAAGATTGAAGACAACTATGGTTAAATGCGATAAAACAAAAGCATTGGACTGAGGCGATCATCAAAAATGCTTGTGTTTGCAGCGCACACTTCATAGGTTAAATAAAGTATTGTCTGTTTTAGGTATGGATATGTGTCTAAAGATTTGTCATGCCCACCTAATCACAAATTGGGGAACTAGGAGGAATAACGTTAGGTGATTTCTCTCGTAACTCTCTTAGCGCATTAGCTAACTTTTAGTTGTAACGTTATGTGTGTGTGTGTGTGTGTGTGTGTGTTCGGATCGCATGACACAAAACTCATCTGGTAAATCTTTGTATTTTAAGTCTTGTACATGACCATTCAGGACATAGTTATAGGCATCTAAAGATTTATACGCCCTCAGTTTCTCTTTACTATACATGCTTGGTTTCTCTATCAGGTAGGTGTAAATGTCTGGCCATTCCACAGTAGGTAGTCCTGTCAGATCGTCGGGTCGGCCAATCTGGTCCCGTTGGTTAATGTTAACTTGTTCAAGTAACAGTCGCGGTCCTGGAGAGTGAGTGACTGTAAATATTCAGATATAGCGTTATTTTCTTCAGCCATGTTAAAAACAAGCCAACGAAACTTGCTAGCCAGAGTTGTTGGCTAACGTGTTCCGGCCGGGTTCTGCCTCCACCTAAGCTCCGCCCACAAAAAAAACATCATCATGTTTACTAACTCAAAAGGGGTCTATTCCCCCTCATCTTTACGATCAGTACAACTTGTGATGTGTTGGCACTCTTGTTAAGGGCAACCATCTCCATCTAGCCTGACTAGATGTAATTGGTAAAGCCTCTCTCCCATATGCTTCTCATGACGGCATCTGAACTCCAATCCTCCCCTCTCCTTAATCCAATTGCGCAGCTCCGAGATTAACAAGCCACTCATACAGCGTCACACCTCTTCTGGTTTGTAGTGGTTACGGACAGGAATGGGGACAGGGAGTCGTGATCTGCTATTAGAAGGCAGCCTAGACAAGGGTAATCCAGTCATGTTCAAGGTGCCACTCTACCCCGCACCCAAAGCAATTCCCGCTTTCCCTCCACACCCTGGCAGCCACCTAGCCGCCATTGCCACAGATATAGGATCATCTTGTACAAATCCTGATTATTACCTTTTGGCCACTGACTCCCCGATCAAAGTGAACACAGGTCAGCCTCTAGTGGAGCACTTGATGATCTTACACCCGAGAGAACGGAGAGGTGCCGAGGGGAGATGATGTTGGAATGTGAGATGGTTGGAATTATGTCTGAAAATATCAGAACCAAGATTTTTTAAAATGATTCTGGTCAAGTACAATGTATGCACAAGATGTTTGAGTTTGTGAAATGGGCTTCGGAAAGTATACGGACCCCTACACTTTTCCCATGCTTTGTTGTAGACATGGAAATATCTCACAAATATCTGATAATCCTGATAATCCTGATCTGATAATTGTAAATTCCATTGACGTGATTTAGAAAGGCACACCTGTCTATATAAGGTCCCACAGTGCATGTCAGAGCAAAAACCTTAAAAAAAATGTTTAATTTTTGTATTGGGTTTGTTTAGGTTTACACTGAACCAACCAAGGGAATCTAAACAAAAGTCACATGGCAACTCACAAGTTGCTAATTTTTTATTTATTGGTCAAAGTTTTGGTTCACCTGTCATCCCGCGAGTTTGGGATCCAGTTCCAGTCCCTTTAACTTTAGCTAAACCTAATGGACTTGTCTACACTCTTTGCTGTAATTTACCTTCTGTGGTGTTCATACCAGTTAAGAACACATGAAGAAAGCTGAATATGAGCATCAGTCCAGACTGCGGTTTGCCCTTGGTTCATTTCATGCTAGGCTTTCCAAACACGAGAAACTGCTGCTATCAGATGTCAAGATTGGTCTCCTTATACCCGTAAAACAACAGACAACGTACTTGTAAAGTTGTAATTTTTTGGTGTTGTTTCCTGTAGTTCCTGTAGTTCAGATTACATTCTCACTCCTAACGAACTGCACCTCAGTTCTCTTGGAAGAGGACTGAGACATGCATTTCCAGGTGTCTTGGTGCCTTTTGGGGAGTTCCAATGGCAACCTATTTATTGGCAATTACACACATTAACGTGGGCATTACCAATAAATCAAAATAAATCAAAATGGGCTACACATCAAATATAGCCTCATAATAAAACAACAGGCTACCTGTCATCACAGATTCAGGCAACATTTTACATAGATTCTGGTGGACTTTGCACACAAATGAGCCGGAGTAAAAGTAGCCTCGAAATGCATTAAAATCAGTTTTTATCGTAACCTTTAGATCAGGTTTGTGGGCCAGTTCGTTTTCGACGCTGAGGTATTCACTTGACCCCTTGTATTTGTTTTAAATCGTACAAATAGCTATGGTATTCATTTGTTTTCCTTACTCATGTATTCCTATTCAGGGTCACTGGGGGCTGGAGCCTATCCCAGCATGCTTTAGGCAGAAGGCAGGGAAACACCCTTATGTAGAGACGAGGACCCCATTTCACCTCATAGGAGGTGCAGGGACCTACACCACAATACTTGATTTGATCAACCTGGTTGCCTCGTGTTGAAGGGCCCCCCGGAAAAAACAAGCAAGGTTACAGGTTACAACACTGATGATGTGTCCAAGCGACATATGTAGGCCTATAATCCATATTCACAAATAATTACAAGTCAAATTCATTTCCAGTAAGGGAAGATACAATTACACACTATGAATTAACACAAGGAGACCATTGGATTCTGTGGGTCTAAGAGAGGACCAATAAGCCATCAATTCAAAGTAAATATAATTATCACCACTATTTCCAGTTTGCCCATTAATTGGATCTAGGAAAGAGGGACACATGGAGATGCTTATAGTGTCGGAAATGGGAGCTCATGTCCAAAATATGCTTATTAGCCAACTGGCATGGAGAAATGGTAGAGTGCATCACATACAGACAGGCAGTTTAACTTGTATCGCCCTCTTCTGGACAATCCTGTTACTCATCAAAAGGCTCTACTTCCTCCTTACCTTTCTCATTCCTACCAGCATGCAGCTGTCAACACACAACCTTTGGCCCTTTGGCTTTGAATACCTACACACAATTGCTCATACACATAACCCCCAGTAAGGGGAGAGAATAATAATGAAACCTTTTATATATTTACATAGCACAGACTTTACAAAGTGCATCACATAAACCAGGAGAAATAGTACAACATGTAGAGTAAAAATAGATAAAAACAAAGGACCAAAAATAGAAATGAGTCTTAAGAATAGATTTCAAAGACACCACAGAACTAAACTATTCTTGAATGGTCGTTTGACTGGTATAGTTTGACTGTTTGATAATGTTGTCATCAATATCAGCATTGGTTCAGTGCTTGAGACTCACAAAACATGCTTTAGCATACTGAGTGATGCTAGGCTCCATGCTAACTATCACTACTATAATTCAACATAGTGTATGCTAAAGTGTTAGCATGAAGCCTACTATCTGTCAACATAGTGTATGCTAAAGTGTTAGCATGGAGCCTACTATCACTCTACATAGTGTATGCTAAAGTGTTAGCTTGGAGTCTACTATCTGTCATCTGTCATCTGTCATTATTTTCAGTTGTGTGTCTATTGAAATCACACATACAAACATACGCACAATTGTATGCTTATTTGTGGGAGAGCAGCCTAATTCAAAGGCTGGGATTAAGATGAGGCACACAAAATCCCAGAATAAGCAAATGCACTGAGAGGGAGGGAGTGGGATTATGAAAGAGAGAGAGAGAGAGAGAGAGAGAGAGAGAGAGAGAGAGAGAGAGAGGGATGTTGTTTTCAAAGCTGCTGATAGCCAGTATTTTGTGGTGATATTCAATATCTTTAAATTTGACCATGTATTTGACAAGTAATCAGTGCTTCCCCCAGAATTGTCTTCTTGTCAGGGTGGAAAGTTTCTTAAACAGCATTTAGACCATCATGGGACACTAAAACTCTCCATGAAATTCTTTTAGGATTAAAGGCAGCTCTTAAAGGCAGGGTGACCCCCACAACCCACGTTTTCTCTCTCAAGCCCTTCCCTCCTTCTCATCTGTCCAAAGTGTCTTTCCACCCCAGGAGCCACCCTGTTTTACAGTGTATAGGTGCTTTGACATGTCAGTCATTGAGCTGCAGTCAGGTTCCGTGGGGAAAGCAATTGATTTACATTTCTGATAAGAAGACTGCAGGAATTTGTGTTTTTAGTAGTGGGAGGAGATGAGAAGGGCGGAGTGAGAACGTGGATGCCCCTCCCTGTTTCACAATGCAAACTGAGAAAGAGAGAGAGAGACAGAGAGAGAGTAAATTATGTCTTGAAAAAGTTTAGATCTGGTCCAGCAGGTTCACACATGCAGGTGTAACATGCAGATGTAACTCGCATAGACACACACACACACACACACACACACACACACACACACACACACACACACACAAAATACAATCCCCACATCTCATACCAGTATGAGGTGGGGCTCTTCCTAGCACAGATACTTGCAGATCTCATGGTGCGAGTACAGAGACAAATATGGGAAGTGAAGGAATGTGACATGGGACCCGAAACAGCACACTATCATATGACTTAAAGATCGCTAGTTCAAGTGCTCAAATGTGGGTGGGGAAAGTGAATGAGTAACACTCACCCCTCCATTAACTATGACTATGTAATTTGCCATTGAGCAAGGCGCTCAGCCCTCAACTTGCTCTATTGCGGCTGCTCTGTGAACTCTGTGGCTTCCAGTCAATTTTAGGATTGATTCAAATTTTGTATTGATCATTTTCAAAGCAATAAATGGCCTGGCGCTAGTTTCAGAACTCCTTATGTGCAGAATCATAATCTAGGATCAGTGGACAAAAGTCTTTTGACTGTTCCAAAGGATGATTGCAATTAAGGCACCTACACTTTGAAAGAATTTGCCTGAAGAAATATATTCATCAAATTCTGCATTGTTTTGTGTGATACAACACATTGCATTAGTGAAAACCTCGTAATAGCAATCCAATTTAGTTGATTTTCATGTTTTAACTTCACTTGAAGGATTGTATGGTCCTCTATGGATTTAGAAAATTCCCAAAAACAACAAACAAGGCTGTTTTTCTTAGTTCAAGAAAAAAATATATTTTGGACATATAATGTTTTCATCTATCAGTGACAATCTGTTCTTGTAAAAAGATCCTGGTGGTCCTGGTATACTCTGCTGTTGTCTGATGGGAAAGGTTTAGGTATTTGCCACTATATTCTGATATATAAGTAAAGTGATAATAACAAGATCAATGTCTGTTTACTTAGTCTCCATCTTTGGTGCTCATCACTGTGGTGTTTCTTCATTGCTTTTCCCAGAGATCACCTGTCAATCAAGCAGTGTGTTCAGTGCAGCAACGTCTTTCTCCTTGGATTTTCTGTGGATGGAGTTTCTGTAGGTGGCACTCTTTTCTTTGTCTGTTCAGCCATGGTGGCTATCGCTGCTCATGCTAACTACCCAGTTCTTCTTCTATTGATTCCAAACAAACTTGAAATGTAAAACACATCACTTCCTGTGCACTAGTGGATTTCTCCCAGGAAAGACTTACCTGACACTGGGTGTTTAGAACAGCAGATGGAAAAGCTTTCATGAACTGGCTAGAGGTTGGCTCACTATTATGTTGTATCAATCAGTGGTAGACAAGAACAATACAGATATTTATTTATATGAAAATGTCACAGTTTATTACATTGAACATTTCCAGGAGCCAAATGAATGTAATCTCTCATCTTGGACCTACCTTCATCAAATCATGCTAGTGCCTCAACATATAGAGAAACTGAAGTATATCCCCAGCATAGGAAAGAACCTGACATCTACTTTTCTATAATGCAGAAAAAAATGCCTTTCACCCATCTTCCTCAGATGACCTTAGTGGGAAATTTTCCCATTACCCCCCCCGTCCTTGTTGGCTGTTTATTCTGCTAAGTTGTGCCAACTAAGATGGCCACACAGCAGCTGGTGCCCTGCTACACACTTAGGAAGGACTCACATAAGGATAGAATGACCAAGGTAGATCCAGAAGTGCAATAGTCTTGCATTTCAGAGATACAAAGTGGATGCTCCACCAGTACACATAGTGTAGTTGGTGTCTGATTCTGTGGTTGATGTGGTTTCGGGGGGGATGCTATTGATTTCTCTGTGCTTTCGGCTAGCTTTAAATTGTGCTTTGCAGGGAGTGATACGAAACAGAGCCTCAATGCCAAAATAAAATCAGTTTTTACATTTATTCTCAAATAAGAAAATAAACGTCATATTAAATATGTGAGTTGTATTACAATAAACACTTCCAGGAGCCAAATGAATGTAGTCTCTCACCTTGGACCTAGATAATTAAAACATGCTAGTTCCTCAGTTCCATAAACAGCAAAGACCCAAGCTCTAGGGTTGAGAAATGCAAGTCAACCTTTCAAAACTAAACTAAAACTGAACAAAGGGTGAGGCTAACTCACATTTCTCTGATCTGTTACAGGCCTAGGCAGCTGATGGCGATGATAAGGGAAGTTGATGGTGCACATACTGTATGTGTGTGGGTGTGTGTGTGTGTGTGTGTGTGTGTGTGTGTGTGTGTGTGTGGGTTTGGCCACTGACTGAGACCAGGGATGGCTCTGTATGGCTTAGCAGTCCGGACAGACAGGGCAGCACTTTCCCTGTCAGAAGGGCTTTGCTGGGGTTTTGGGGGGCTTTGGCTTCAGCTGGTCCCCCCCCCCATCCCAAACACGCATGTAGGGTTCGACCGATACGGGTTTTTGAAGGCTGATGCCAATATTTTTAGATTTAAACTGCCAATAGCTAATATTTTGCATCAATATTTGCATCAACTTAAAATCTGACCATTTTCATTCCAAAAATAATGTATATAAAAAGCTTCTAACTTGATAATAATAATAGGTTAAGGTCTTATCTGATTTTTAATAAAAGACCAAAATCAGATTGATATATGGTCAAACCCATATATCGGTGTAACTCCCTTATCTTCAGCTGCCAAGGCCTATAAGGACCTACAGAGATGTGAGTTAAAGTCCCATAATTCCCTGATGCAATGTGTCATTTTAAACTGCCGGGGACTCTCAGAAAACACTTACCAAACAGGATTTTGGTAAGTGTTTCAGCAATTGGAAACATGCTTCATACTATGCGTCGATTACGCGTCGATTGCACCCAAAGAAGAACGACACTGTGCCTGTTTGTCTGAACAGGCGTAAATTTCTTGAGTCGCTCTTTGAAACTGTCCCCTATAGCGCAATCATTGAGGTCATTGGATAAGACTCACCTTCTAATCGGCAATGAATGCATTCAAGTAATAATGACTGATAGTATGTTAAGATGTGTCTTCACCTGAGCATAGATCATTTACCAAGCACCACGGTGTTGACTGAATACTTGGTGGAGTCGGTTGCCAATAGAGCATTTTCATAATACTATGCAGAAAAGGGCTAGGCATAGTTTGTGTGTGTGTAGAATGTGTGCATTTGTCATGTTGTGTGTTTGTATGAACGCCTGCATGTGTTTGTTTCATGGGAGAACAATGTCTGTGTTTGTTTAACCTTGAGTAAGTGGGACACTCCTGTCATTGCGATGCTGTCGCTGCACACACCCTTTAATTTCCGCAGCAGTCATGTTAGCCTTTCTAGCTCAGAGGGACTAGCTATTGGTGCTAAGTGGTGGAATGCCACATGAAACCACTCATTGAGGAATCAAGTTACAATTTGCATTTAAAGCTGCGCTTCAGGACTGCGCACATCACTCACATTACCAACCCAGCCGGTCTGTGTGCTCTTCTCTGTTGGAGCCACACTTAATTATTTGGGCAGACATAAGACAGGTGTATTTTTTTTTTTTTAATGTTTAGTGCAGCTTTAACCATCATGAGAAAATTTCCAACATTTAAAAAAAAAAAGAAACATAGTTAATGAAGTGATGTTTTTAAAGTAAGTTTAGAAAGAAAATGATGATCTACTTTTAACTCAGGTGTCAAGGCCTGGGAGGCATAGTTAACTTTTAGGGGATCAAACATGGCTGTCCTTTACCACTATTTCATTTTGCTACTCTCTTCATTTTAAAATGTGTTCTGTATGTGTGTGTTTACACATTTCTAAAGTAAGTGCCCATGCAAGAAACAATCTTTGTTTAGCCCAGTAAATAGCTTTGACCCCTTGAACCTCCTCCATATTGGAGTAATGGGCTAATGGATTTTGGAGTTCATACACAAGATTTTACTGTATTTTGGTTGTATTTTCCAAGACTTAAAATGATCCATGACCAAATGAACACAAATACACAACGTCAATATGAGGTGTATGCCACCACCCCTGGCAACAATGTGTCTGAAACTTTACCTGTCATGCTTGACATACCAGCATTGAACTCGCCTCCAGGTAATAAAAGTCTTAGTGACAGCTGGACACACCTTTAAGTCAGCAAGCCCACACCTCCTTGGGGAATGTACACTACAGGGGAACAAAGGCATGAAAAGGCTTTTTTTTTTACATACCTTTACACATTCATCCTCATAGTATGAATGCCATGTAAACACTTCATTTCTACTGTGTGTCTCTCTCTCTCACACACACACATACATACACACACTCCTGTTTTGCACTCACACATTGGTCAAAAAGTTTTTAGTTCTGTTTTTAGTTTTAGTTTTAGTTTTTCAGGTTTCGAGAAACTGATGTTGGAAAAAAACTACAAACAACAACTCTATAACATATTATTGTGATGCTTTATTGATCCCTGTGGGGAAATCCAAATCACACTGCTCAGCCGTGAAAGCCAATGCCAAGGTGCTGGAAAGAAAAAGTCCAGCTAATGGTCTAGACAACACAGAAGAACTTTTTACCCTCTCACAGATAAATGAGGAGTGATGGGAGTTTGCTAATCCTGTCTACATGTGTTTTGTGGATTTGGACTTGGAGTGAGAGCTGTGTTCAAATTCTTAGTTGTTAAGCTTGTTCAAGCTTGTTCAAGGTGGGCATCGGACTCCGACAAGGGTGCCCCCTCTCCTGTTTGTGATATTCAAGGACAGGATTAAAGCAGCTGAGGGCTGGAGAGTGTCCATTTGGGGTGACAGTAGGGTGACATAGGGTTTGCAGAAGATGTTGCCCTTCTGGCTTCATAAGATTTCCAATAAACAGTGGTTTGGGATGAAGGTCAGTGCCTCCAAATCTAAGATCACGGTTCTCTCCCAGAAAAAGGTGAGGGCTGAGTAACTGCCCCAAGTGGAGGTGACACACTGATGTACCATCTCAGCTGGAGAGCCTACATCTCCCAGTATACCTGGGACGAGGATATTGGAGGAAGCTTCTAGGGAAACATACGTCTGGGCTGCTCTGCTGCCCTGTCACCACCACGGCCCTGACCTGGATAAGTGGCTAGAAAACAGATGGATGATCCCCGTAGTCTCTCTTGACCCTCTTCCTTAAGGAGGTCTGAGGTCAGGGTCAGCTACAGAACAGCACGTCTGGAGCTGGTAGGGATTCAGTGTGTTACTCAAGGACATTTAAGGGGGATGAATGCTAGGAGCTTGAACCTAGGTTTTTATTATTATTATCATTATACATTTGTGGTCTCACTACTCACTTTCACTACACCACCCTTAAAACTGTAAATGAAATGTGCACTACTTGAGCCCATCCTTAGGTTTGGCATTTCATCACTGCACTCATTAGTCCAGGCGGTGTATCGGCTTTCCCTGTTGGCGGAATCATGATCAGAATGCTGTTATACCAGTCCAACAACCCGACTAGACATTCCATTCATAGTACCTGGGTCAGCCCACAAGACTACACCCCACTGAGGCAGACCACCTCGCTGCAGCATTCGTATTACCTGAAGAACCTTGTCTAAAATTAACCTTTAAGAAGAACTTTTCATTTAAAACAAGGTTTAGTCTAGGATTATGCTTCATCTGCAGTATATCAGTCAATTTATGCCAGGATATTGTAGAAAGTCAACTTAAAGAAAAGTAGGACCTATCAGGACTCAGCCAGTCAGAGCTGGGTTTCTTAGACTCCCCCAAAACATTTGAAAAAATCGAACTTAAATCTAACTTTCTTCCCCTGATGTAAACTGCAGGTAAGTTTATGAGGGGGGGCTTGTTAATGTTTAAGCAGAGAAGTGGACTGTACCCGCCGTTGATTCTCACATCTATTGATTCTCACATCCCTATCAGTAGAGGAATGGTGCAGCGATAGGGTTAGTAAGGGGTTACACTACTACACAACTCATCTTAGATAATAGGACACAAGTCAGGTATGGCCTAATCAAATAGGTAATCATTAGCTTCCCCTTGTGCATTATGTTTTGAGGTAACGTAACACCATGTAAATTGTTTTCCCTCTGATTGATTCCTACTGTTTCTTACTGCTCATGCTAGACAGATCTAACATAATAAGTCTTACATATTCCCACTCCATGAGCTGTCTTAGAAAGGCCTTTGTCCCTCACCCAACCCCAAATTACTGCGCTACACCCTTATTACCAAATTACAAACATCCATGGATGAGGCAATGCATTTTTACCTGCACATGTAACTCATTCAGCAGATGTTATTGTCCATCGGGACCGGCAGTTAGGGGACTGAATATCAGCAGAAGCACGTGGACGATCCAGCCAGATGATCCCGCCGGCCCAGGGGGCCCGCCCATACTATCTTTCATCTGCTTTTGCCTTTCTTGTCTTTCATTTCATTCTTTTCTTTGTCATTTCCACTCTCAGTCACTCACTCTGTCATGCCAGCACTCTGAGCTAGGGGAATTTCTGAAAGAGCGAGCAGTTCACACAGATCTGCACATCAGCCCTGGCACAGTTTAAACTCCTTTAAACCTGAGCTGTCCCCAGGGTCAAAGGTTAACTCTGGGATCGGAGACTTTCTATATGGAGAGCAAACCATGTCAGGAATGGCAAGTTGTTAAATATAGGTGTTGCTGACAAACACACATACAGTATACACTCCTACATGCAATCACACCCTCATGCTTTGAGTAAGATTTTCCTTGATTGGCCAAAGGATGAATCATTTGAATAGGGTTTATACCTCAGCTCTATTTTACTCTATTTCACTGGATCCTTTTTTAAAAACCCAACCAGACTCTTTGGAGTCTTTAAAAATAATTTGCTTTCTCTTTTGTCTATCTGACCTCCTGCAGCACTGATAATTCCCATTTGACGGCTGTTGGTTGTTTTCATGCAACAAGCCACAGGGGGTGGGCTATGTTTACACTGCAGGCCTTCATGCTGAATTCTGAATTGCTGCTCACAACTGATTTTTTGGGCTGCTCACATCCATTCTAGGATGTAACCCATTTTCCAGCGATGTCCAAAAGACATTGCGTGGCAAAGCAACAATGGCAAAAGGCGACACGTCTGTTTTTGTTTCTGACAAAAACATGCCTTCGCATTTTGACTGAATTGAGGAGGCGTCTCCCCAAATACCCATTTGGCTTTCTTTCCATTGTTGTGTCTCGCTGTCCTCCATGCTAATTCCGATGTGAGCATTCAAATACAAGTCGCATGTAGTTCACGTACCTCTGGATCCGATTATCGGAGTTAAAAAACTGTGACTTCTTGCAGCTTTTTGGTGTTCACACTGATTAGGAAAACAAAAATCAAGAACTGAGACACTTTAAACTGCAGTGTGAATGTGGCATGGGGAAAGATGTAACTCAACACTATATTGTTAGGTTCCTGCTAAATCCTACTGAACATGGAAACACACACACACACACACACCATTGTTTGCTTTTGACAGTATCCATGGCCAGTTCCTCCTGCTCCTCCCAGCTGATAGTACCTTTTCCTGCCCACTGTTGGATTGGCCTGGATGTGGAACAAACACCATCCCAGGCCATAAAGACGTGACTCTGCTCTAGCTACTTCTTGGGAATCTGCAATTGAGAAAACTGGACATGAACTAGCTGTTTTCTTTTCTATATTATATTTCTATTCAAATTATGATGATTATGATCAAATTTGAAAAGCTGAATAGAAGCGCAAAAACAGTAAAAAAAAATCAGTAAAGAAAATGAAATATGTGTCCACCACGACTTCCAGAAATGTTTCTAACATGTACAAGTCTCAATCGTGGTTGTATGACCATTAGCTGGTACATTAGAATATCATACTTGTTTATAACATGTATAAGCTTACCAAATGGCAAAACATGGACAAAACGTTGTACTGTATTACATAATGTTTGATTTGACTCATCAATTTTTTTCTTTTATGTAATGTTTGATCCATGATCTAGTTTGATGTCCTGGGACTCTCTATTGCAGTGGCCGAGTTTAGTAGTATCACTGTCGCACACCTTACACTGACACACACACACACACACACCCGTAGTGAGCGTGAGGACACTGACAAGTCTGACTGGCTTGGCTAGTGTTTTCGTCTGAACAGCCACACCCCACCAGCTACAAAGCGATTCACACACACATATCCACCCACACACACACCACTAAGGGAGTGTCCATGTTGTTCAGTACTACATGGATTTCATAGTTTTATAAAGAATAATATGCAACCCTGTGTCATGTTCTGTCTGTCCTGCTACAGTCTAAGCATTGCATGGTTACTAGTTTATAATTGTTCCTAGACTGTTTTGCATTTGTATGAATTTGTTTGTGGGTTCATTGAAGTCGATGCATGCTGCCTTATAAATGCAAACAGCAGTAACTACTTTTGTGTGCTTATCTTTTAGATTTCATTTGAAGAAAAAACATACCTATAAATGCTATCAAATTATGTAACATGCAAGGGATTGTAGATATTTATTGCATAAGGGATCAAGGTGAACTTTTGTCAGGGGGCCCAAGATTCCTAGTGGCGCCCTTGTTCGTAGGGCATTATCGGTGACGTATTAATTAGAGTAATTCATATTGATCAATTGCAATTTTTGTATTTGAAAAGCCTACTGTGGTACACGTTGACTTACACCTTGCAGTACAGTAGGTTTGTGGCTATGAATGTGCTGGGCGGGTTACCAGGAGAGGCAGGGACGGGCCCCGCGTGTGGCCCCGCCTGTCGGCTCGTGGGTGAGAGGTATGACGAACTGGCTACACGGTGGGAGAACCTACCTTAAGTTAACGCTCCAAGGTAGCTCCAGTGCCACTTGTAATGTGTCTGTGGGTGGGGAAGCTCTGACAGCGCGAGGAGTGCGCGTGGACATACCTGACCTATCAGTGAAATCAGAAGACGACCAGAGACGCAAGCCAGAGTTCCACCTGTTCCGCTTTGGTTGTTATTTTTTGTGGACAGAAAGCCGCTGACAGGTGACCTGTCGACATGTTCAAGAAAAAGCCCTCCAAGTCCAGCGTGGTTATAACGCAGCCCCAAGCATCGTAAGTATTTTTGTGCAGCAGCTATGGCGTCTGTTAGAAACAAGTTTGCTGTGTTTGTAGTCTTTGGGTCTGTCCTGCTTCGAGTTATAGCCCGATACCTGCCGTAGAAAGCAATTCACGCCGAACTCCATTCAAAAATAAAGTTTGCTTTTTTTTTTAATCGTCAAACGCACATACCGTCTAGAATATACAACTTAAGTCGTTTGTTGAATGACTATGCAATCTTCAATTCGGCGTTCATATAATTGACGAAGCAGCACTATATTTAAATACAATTTTAAACTTTAGTATTGGTTTGCATGCTAACCACCCTCCTCCCGTTCTGGTGGGCGGTAGCGAACAGTGTGAACCAGTTGTCATAATTGTCGTTTTATCAAAATTAAGTGGTGCTTGGTGGATTGTATGTGTGCCGAATTGTAGAGAGGCTCCTAACGATTCAGGAAAGATACAGTCATATTTTATCGAATCTGTATCCTATGCCCTAAAGAAGGCCACGCTATTAACTGTTAACTATTAACAAAGTTCGGCGTGTGGTTGTCTATGCAAAACAGAACGGGCGTTTCGGGTTCAATTTCATACTTTTCCATACAAAGTGGGCTTTATGTTGAATGTTTGACAGCTAAAACGTTCAGTGGCTCCATGCCTTTGCTGATGTAAGTTAGTTTTTAGTTCACTTGATGAGACTTCATGTAAAAGAGAAAGGGACCTGATGTGTGGAAAAGCTCAGACAAATGTCAAAATGCGCTGTCATTTAGTTTGTTTAAGTGTGCTTCGCCTTGTCCGAGGGTGTGGCCGATATGCTGTGTAGTAAAGTGGTAGTAACTGGTTTGATAAGTCAGGCTGCCCTTCCAAAGACGTTTGTGTAAATGGACATGGCTGCTTGCAGCCTCTCCCTCTGTGTTGCTGCACCCCTCCCTAGTCCTCTGTCATTCATTATATCCAATGTGTTTGCATGTAGTGAAAGCAATATAGTGTAGAAGAAATGTAGGAACTCCTTCCTCCTGTTGAGTTGCTTCACCTCTCTGGATGGAATCTTTAAAGACAGCAGAGAGCTTAATGCACGCTGTCACTCAGCAAGTGTTGGGTGGGGTCAGGGGCCTCAACAATAACACCCTTTGGTGTAGAATACCAAGGCGTCCACTAATCTGTTTCAAATGGTTATCTTCTAGTCTAAGGTGTCTCTCTCCCACTGTCACTCCTGTCAGCAGGGAATGTTCTGCCTCTTAAAGGGCTACAGCTTGTACTCATCAGTCCACACTGAGGATGCCATAGTGTAGGTTCACGTGATGCAAGTGCAGATCTTATATAATCACTGCCCAGCATCTCCTCCGGCTAGTCACCACCAATAGGCAGGGCTGGAATCCTAATAATGCAGCTCCACCCTCTCCATTCTCTCCGTTCCTTTTCTTGTTCGGATTTTGGTCGGTGCATATAAATAACAGGAAATAGAACACTCTAAGCCCAGGTAGCCAACTGGTTGGTTGGCTGGCTGAAGCTTGGCTAATGACAGCTTCAAGTTGGAGCAGGCTGTCCAAATTAGCAGCAGATTCAAAGATGGCTGGATTAATGAAGCCTCTGGGCTGTGAATTAGTTGGCGCCATTACAAAAAATATTGTTTTGTTTTGAAGAATAATGTGATATGCTAGTTTGGGCCTGTTGCATGTGTTTACACGTCCCTTTTTTCCGAAATCAGAGAAAGTCTGGAGAGGTGAAAGCATGTGAGAACAGGCGTTAGGCAGGCACTTTTTCTCATGCTAGAAAATGCTTTGGAAATATTCCCTATTCTTACCTGTCCTTTAAATATCGGGATCCACATCAGGCCATTGAAATAGACCAGGGCCTAGGTTGCTGTGATACTCACTGACAGCAGCCCTCCACACCCTCTATGAATTAGCGCTGTAGCTTTCTGGTTTCAATTTGACCCTCTCTCTGTGGGGAAACTCTGAGCTGTTTCTCCAGCTGATGTTCCACTGCCAGTTTCCTCCCAGAACAAACACATCTGGGCTGAAAACAATGAATCGGTGCCAGCAAGCTTACTAGGAAACTTACTGACAACATGCTTGGAGTACAGAATACATAGGGGACGAATAGCATATAATAGCATGTCTTTCAGCTGCTTGAATGGTTTTCAAAAGGGCAACTTTTTAGGAATCAACATAAACAGTTTGACGTTCTTACTGACAATAATGCATTTGTAATATAAGGCAGTGCGATTTTAATGGTCTCAGTGTGACCTATAATGGTACATGAAACTTAGAACTAGAAAGACTTTTTCTTTAGCTTTCAGTATGTCCCTACATGACTTTTCCTGGACCCAAACCAGTGTTGTAAGATTTTCATAAACATGCGAGGAAATAGTATTTTGAATTATATTTATCCCTTTAAACTGGCAAAGTCATGGCCTTGTGTTAGACCTCCCAAAATCCATTGGGCTCTCTAGTATTAACATATAAAGGACCATGTTAACTTTCAGTTCAAGTAAAGGCATCAACTATCAAGAGTTCGCCCCTTCCTCACTGACAAGGCAGCGCAGGTGCTCATCCAGGCTCTTGTCATCTCCCGCCTGGACTACTGCAACTCCCTCCTTGCTGCCCCGGCGTCTGCCATCACACCTCTGGAGCTTGTTCAGAAAGCTGCAGCTTGTCTGGTGTTCAACCGAACCAAGTTCTCCCACACAATTACCCTTCTCCGTTCTCTACACTGGCTCCCTGTAGCGGCTCACATCCAGTTCAAGACCCTGGTGCTAGCCGACCACTTCGCTCTGCTGCCTCGAGGCGACTGGTTGCCCCCGTCGCTCAGAGGTCCCTGCGGCCGATCTACACGGTCACGTCTCTTCTCTGTTCTGGCCCCACAGTGGTGGAATGAACTCCCCACTGATGTCAGGACAGCTGAGTCGCTGCCCATCTTTCGCCGCAGGCTGAAAACCTACCTCTTCAGGAAACACTACCCTGACCCTTCCTCTTAGCCTTGCCTATTTGTCGTCAATTATTTGTATGAGCTGTTGTTTATTGGCTCTTGTTTATTTGATTCACTTATTTGTCTTAGCTCTTGCTCATTTGATTTTCTTATTTGTCTCATTTGTTTAAGAAAGTAGGTAGCTAACTTATTGCACTTTTACCTTAGCACTAGTTATGCTCTTAGTTGCTTGTTTAGGAAGAAAATGCACTTACGATTTCTGGTGACTAGTAGTTTTCTTGCCTACCTTTGTTGAATGCACTCATTGTAAGTCGCTCTGGATAAAAGCGTCTGCTAAATGCCTGTAATGTAATGTAATGTAATGAGTTGTTTCCTGTAGTAAACACACCTTAATATTAGTGCTCCCTCACTTTGTATGATTCTAGTGCAAGTCTTAAGTTTGAATGAAAATGTAAATGGACCTATTAACCTAAGTGATAGTTTCAATGAGAACAATTTGGAAAGATTCTAGATGATTCCCATCATTTTCTGAGAGACTGCTTTTACTTAAGCGTCCCATGCCAGTTCAAACTTGTTCCAGCGGTGTTTCATATCAAAACCAGAATTACCTTTTCAAATGAAAGTCAGTGTCCTGTGTATACAGCAGATATTACGCAACTCTTGTGTAATCATAACATAATGAGTGTTTGGTGAATTGTGTGTGTGTGTGTGTGTGTGTGTGTGTGTGTGTGTGTGTGTGTGTGTGTGTGTGGCGAGGGGTCTATACACACACATAGATATAGCGCCACTGATATGCGTGTGAATTGACGGACTGACATGCACACACATAAACTCACACATTCAAATTAGCAGTAGTAGCAATATTAGGCTCCACGCTAAAACTTAAGCCAATGATCTACCAGGGACACATAGATGATATTGGTGTCCGTGTTCTCATAACTTATCGGCTTTGAAGCTGATTAACGGGACAATCTCAAATCTGGTTGTACTGGGCAGCTCCCAGTTCTGAATGGGTGTAACCAGTTGAGTGTGAAGCAGAGCAATGCTGAAAAGGAGAATGTGTGACATATTAAAAGTTAAAAAAGTCATGTCACAAAGTTATTGACTTAGGCGTGTCTGCTGAGATGTGACAGGAACCTGTTGGACCTGTTCCCTGTCTGAACATTTTTTTTATTTGAAATGAACTTTTAAGAATGCTATCACTGTTTTCTTTTAAAGTGACCCGTGACTGATCAGTGTCCCGACTCAAGTACCTTTCCCATCAAGCTGCTTAACTTATAAAGTACAATATTTTAATTGTATTTATAGACATGTTTTGTCGTTGTTTGATGGTTGTTGACTGATCCATCCCTATATCATTCCCTACATGGGAGCTACTGCAAATAGTACTGCACTCTGACCTATGCATGTACAAAATTACATCTGATTTTCTTATTGCATTGTGTTACGTATTGATTGTGCGATCCATGAGAATTTCCAACGAAACGGGACAAGGTTTTGCCAAATGTACTTCACATCTTTGGTCTGGCATGGCAACCAATCAGACCCGTTCTGGTTTCAGTGTGTGTGGATTCTCATGAAAGGGCTGAGCTGTGAGTCAGCCACTTGGCATGAGGTATGATGCTACAGGAAAATAAATGTCAAGTAGAAGCTAGCAGAGTGTGTCTGATCAGTATTATGGTGCTCATAGCTATAAACAGGGTTTATGTGTGTTTCCATGTACTCTTGTGTATTTTGAGTGATAAACAGCAATACTATAGTTGTGCGCTCATGTGTACAGTATATGTGAGCTAATAGGTGTTCAAAGTAGTGCAGACTTGTTGACGTGTTTTCTGTAATTCAAGCTGGAGATGCAATGAATTAGAAACTTTGCAAATGCTGCATTTTTTAAGGGAACACTTTCCCCCCAGCTTTTTGTAATCTACCTCCAAAGTTAACACAACTTTATGGCTTGAATGAACCCCGAAGTCACACAAAACCACATTTTTGACATTGACAGCTGTTAACTTAAGCAAACGCACTCTTAAGATTTACACAGATGAGGCAATCAATAGCGCTGCTGTGCTTTCTGTAGGGCGTTGCCCCTGATGAACGAACAGACTCCTTGCACCAGTGTTTTCTGGACTTTTCTGAACTCGTTTCTCATTGTGTTAGAGTTAGATTAGCGAGCACATGCTTAGAGTGATGCCAGTACAATGTAGTCATTCCAAACCCAAGGGGGATTGGATTTGGATTTTTCTTTTTTGCTCATATCTTTTAGTCATGTCTCTGACAGCAGTCGTCTTGGATTTGTCAGCTGATCTGGGGAATCTGTGTGATGGTATCTTAAAGGTCTTATGTAGCCAGGATTTAACGTCACTGATGTTGGTCAATTGGTATTCTCTGTTGACATTTTGATTGGTATGTTTGCATAGACTTAACAGGAATCAGTAAATGCATCTGTCCTTGTCTGCTGGTTAGTCACCAAGCTATCACTCTAGTCTGTGACATATACTTCAACATTTGTTACATTTATTTTGATAGGTTTAAATAAGCCTGTAATTTCTGTGCATGTCTTTTGAATAAGCTTTCATGATGATCGTGGAGTGGGACAGTAACAGTGGGACAGTGGGACTGTCCCATTCAATGGCTCAGTGGTTCTCATGATGCTACACATCAAGAAGGTGCTAGGTTCGATTTCCAGCCTTTGTATGTTCTCCCCGTGTTCTCCTGGGTTTCCTCTGGGTGCTCTGATGGCCCTGAATAAAACCCAATACAAAATCATATCAATCAATCTTATTGGTCCAACAACCGATCCTTGAGGCACACCACACAATCAAAAGAGAATAATCCTCACCAAAATGTTCCTTTAAGTTTGTCGAGGTGACCTAATGTTTTCTTTCTCTCTCTCTCTCTCTCTCTCTCTCTCTCTCTCTCTCTTCCAGTGCTACTTCTACAGAGCTGACTGCGCTGATTGAGAAGCTGCAGAGGAATGCTGATAAAGTGGAGAAGAACATCTATGACACAGAGCAGAACCTCAACAAGGTACAAACTGCTAACAAAGAAACATTAATGCAGCCAACCAACAAATACATTCTTAATACGGGCTTGATGTACGGAGTTTAAGGACCAAGAGACAGCTTAATTTGTCTATAGATGCGTTCAGAGCCAATAACAAGAACCTCAATTTTGTCCAAAAATGAAGCTGAACTAAATTTTAGTTCGCATACCATGTAACCGTTCTCTGTATACTGTCAACTGTCCAATGAAGACAAAAATGTCCAAAACATTTAACTGAAGCAAGTTTTGACACATTCAGTTCTTGATATTGGCTACAGAGTCATGTAATACAGGTATCCAATATCCTTTGGTGTAACTGAGAGATGTATCACTGAGAGAGACAGGCCATGCTCACAAGGTCATTCCTTCTGTGCTATAGGAAAAGGTTAGGTTACCCAAAAATATTTGCTTAACTTTGAATCTAAGCAAAGCATGTGTTAGCATACTGATTATAAAACATACAAATAATTACCTTGCGGAACCATAACATAGTCCACATTTCAATACACCATTCCATAGGAGTGGTTCTCAGCCTTTTCTAATCATACCTCCTTGAACATTTTGAGAATTTCACGCCACCATCATAACAAATGTCTTTCGTAGGCAAGAAAACTAAACGTTCAAACTGAACTTTTGCATGTTTGTGCTGTAGGATGTGAGTAAGATCAACGAAGGCAAGGAGCCACTGTACCAGGACGACACCAACAGGCGAATTCTCAACTCCCTGGAGCTGCTCAAAGGCCTGGATGATGACGCCACCAACGCCAAGCGCCTCCAGCATCCACAGGCTGAGATGATAGAGCAAGAGTGAGTACTCAGGGAATGTCTCTCATCCAATCGCAATGCTTGGTCGAAAACAAATGTTTTATAAATCCTTTTTTTACACAGAGAAGCTGTGTTCATTAGGCTGAATTTCATGAAGGTGACTTATCTAACCTAACGTGTGTGTGTGTGTGTGCAGTATGAAGCAGCTGCGTGAGAGAGTGATGAAGCTGAGAGAGGACCATGACCGCATCTACCACCTGACCCGCTCGGAGGGCATGCCCAATGTCAACTGGGGCAAGATCATTGACGAGAAACTTGTAAGAAGCATCGCCATATGCCAACGCACATCGATGCATGCTAGTGCATTTACAAGCACACTCACCAGGGTTTCCATACCAAGTCTTAAAATTTAAAATGTTCTTCCTTCCTGGTTTGTTAATGTTTTTCAGTCTGGTTTCCACTCATCATCATCTAATGCAATACATGTGTGAAACACGTTGGAAAATGCATTCTGCTATATTTCTGTAGTGGCCCATTTGTAAAATTCCCTGACTTTCCCTGTCTGGAATACACCTCCAAAAATTCAATGATTGGGAAAAAGTCATCCAATAGCAGCCAAGACCAAGAGGAGACACATGCACAAACACCTTCTCTCAACCACACACACACACACACACACACACACGTACACACACACAGTTCACCATCAGTTTATCTGCAGAACAGGACCAAACCTCTTGTTTTGTCTCCCTGCACAGGACAACCTGAACAACAAGGGCTTTGGCCAGGACTTGCCCACTGTGGAGAATGAGGTGGAGGAGCACAACATCTTCCACAGCGAGGTGGAGGCCCTGGCACCTCACATCTCCAGCAGTGACGACAAGGTACAACCAGCAAACCGGAAGAAGAATAGTCATATTCATTATTTTCCGGTTTTATTGTTTTGTATTAATAGTAGAGTTTTTATAATTATTGAGACCAAAAATGATTTTTGTTCATAATCTTCCTATGGATAAATGAGGACAACTAGTGACCGTAACACTGGAGGAAAAGAACTCCAGCCAATTGCTATGAAAATGTTTTTCTTTCAATATGTAGAAGTCCCTTTTGACCTAGATAGCAAGCTTGCACATGACCCTCATCTATTTGTCTCTTTCTCACTCTACCTGTTCTCTTTCTTTCTCTTCTGAAGGATTATGTCAGTGGCCTGCAGCTCAAGTACAACAAACTCCTGGTAATAAACCCTTAAATACACATGATCACACTTACACGCCTGTGTGTGTGTTTGTGTGTGTGCGTGTGTGTGTGTGTGTGTAATTCTAATGAGTATAAACCTTACTGAGGGCTGGTCATTTGTGTATAGCTGGTAAATCTCTCATCACCAGGCTGGCTATCAGCCCTTTGGCTAGTTTCTGTGTCATTCATTTTGCCCGAAGTACTGGATCTGTATTGGTATGCAGGCACACACTTCAGTGCAAGTTTACTTTATTGTAATGAGTACACAGTCTTTAACCTGCCAATATCCATTTATCACCTGATCCCAGTGGGAGACAGGAGCAGCAGGGAGAGTCGGTGCATGTGTGCAGTTTGTGCATCTGTATGAATTCATTTGTGTACTTTTTTGAAGTCAGTAATTTTGTACAAGTATGTTTTGCACTAAAAATGTTGTTTGCTGTCAATAAGCATTGCATCAGAAACTGGCACAATTGTACATCTGAATCAAATCTGCACAACCATATTGAGGAAACATTAAGTTAGCTTTCTGTAGCATTAAATACTTAATTAATCCATGGTAGCAGTTTAGCAAACCTTAACCAAAACGCCATCCATCCAGCTGCAGTATTTTTGGTTTGTGTCTGCCTGGTTGTTGTTTAGCTAATTGTCTAGCCTTGATAGCTAGTTAGATAGCTAATAGCAAAATAAAAATTCCAGAGGGAGATATTCTCAACTTTACAAATAGTTTTACAACACACAATATATACTTTTACTCAAGTACTCAAAGTAACAACAGTTCTTCTTGAGTAGGATATTTTAGTTACTCTTTCCACCTCTGCGTATATATATATATATATATAATAATGGCATATATTAATGATTTCCTTCCCTCTGCCAGGACAGCTCCAGTGCTCGCCAGCGCCACCTGCTGAGCCTGCGGGACTACATGCAGCGCTGCACCAATGAGCTGTACTGGATGGACCAGCAGGCTGAGGAGAGGATGAACTATGACTGGAGCGACACCAACCTGGACTACCCCGCCCGCCAGAGGCAGTACCAGGTAGCCAGGGAGGGACAAACTCATAGACCTGGACATAGGCACACACGCAAAGACATAAACACAAGCAAACAAATCTACCTTACCAGACCATTCACTTCTACTTAGAACATTACTGAATCAAACTACACCCACTCTATTGAATTACTATAATTCACTATTGGCAATGATAAACTATAGATAAAGATATAGAGATGAAATATTCACGCCCCCCCCCCCCCCCCCAATATCCATCATCCCATAACAGAATTTCATCAGTAAGTGTCTGGAGTCCAAGGAGACCACCATCACCAAGCTCAATGATGACGGCGAGAAGCTGATTGCCTCCGAGCATCCTGGGAAAAACGTCATTGAGGTACAGGGTCACCCATATGTTTAGCATAACATCCATCCAGCACTACCAGATGGTTTTATCAAGTGGATTTGGAAATACTGAGCCTAAATTATCAGTAGTTGCACTATCTACAACATTGAAATAAAAGCAGTTTAATAAAATAAACAAGCATGATGTGTTTTTAAAGACTAGGTACTGTGTAATGTAACTGAAATGTACAGTGCAGGGTTCGACTGATATGGGTTTTTGAAGGCTGATACTAATATCTATGCTTTTTGCATTGAAGCTACAGGAATAACAATTTCCATGCCAAACCATTCACCCAAAATGACAAGTATTCAGTGTTTACCCCAGAATTGTATTCTTGTCAGGGTAGAAACGCCTCAGAAACAGCATTTAGACCATGGGACAAAAGTTTTTTCCACTGAAACCCAGGAAAATAATACTACTACTACTACTGCTACTACTACTACTAATAATAATAATAAAACATACTGATGATATGTACTATTGTGGCTTCCGATCGAAATATTGCATTACAAGCAAATGACATTAAGAGCATCCCATAGAAGACCAGTGTATATTGATCAATCTTATAATACACATGTAATAGCTTCTAGAAACATGAATCCTTCCTGTCCAAACACACTCGCATTGTTGTTTTCCAGGCCCATATGGAGGCAGTGCACGCTGACTGGAAGGAGTACCTCAACCTGCTCATCTGCGAGGAGAACCACCTCAAACACATGGATGAGTACCACAAGGTGAGACATACAGGGCAGATAAGCACCCACAGGGATCCACTGATGCATAGTGAAACTCACATACGCATGACAGAGGTAAAGAACGTGTGTGTGTGTATGTGTGTGTGTGTGTGTGTGCGCGCAGTACAATAAGGAGGCGCGAGACACTCAGGACCTGCTGAAGAGGCTGGATACAGAGATCAACCAGAAGTACAACCCAGAGTTCAAAGACATGTATCAGATGGAGGGTCTGATCAGGGACCTGGATGTGAGTGGTTTTCTTTAATCTAAACAGTAATATCTCTCAAAATGACATATTTGAGTTGCTCCATAACAGTGGGATAAAAATAAATAAAAAGAACATTTTGACTGCTGCTTAACTTTGTGTGTTTGTGTGTGTAGGACCAAGCTAAGGCCATGGACCATTTTGACGAAAGGGTCAAGGCGCTCCAGAAGCGCAGCCTGCAGGTTCTGCCCCTGAAGTACCGCCGGGACAGCCCCCAGAAGCTGCTGCCTATAGAGGCACTGTGCGAGTTCGACACTGATGAGGTGAATATTAAGCCAATTTTCCAGAGTGCCCTCTCTCCTTGCCCTATAAAATTCCTATGTTTTTTTGCTGGAGGGATTAGGTAGAAATCCCAACAATCAACCTATATTTCATACATTTTTAAACAGGTCTTGTAGTGGATAAGAAACAAGCACCCCTACGTGCATCATTTTACTGTCAATGAGATAATGATGTGTGAACCCATATAGAGAATGGAAAACATATGGAAACATAACTTAATACTTTTCTTATTTATCTGAGATAGTAAAATTAAAGATTTGTTTTGCAGGATAGGATAAACAGGCTTCGAGCTGACTAATTTTCTAGCTCAGTTTTTTACTTCATGCCTCCCTTTCTCTTCCTCCCTCTTCCACCCATCTAATTCCTTGCATTTAGAGAAACCTCCTTTCATCCTCCCTCTTCTGCATCCTTATTTGTACTTGTGTACATGTACTTTCACACCTTAACTACATTTCTTTCATTAATTTGTGTGGTACTTTCTTTGCATCTATGTATCTATTGTATCTATTTCTGTGTATCTCTTGTGATTTATTCTTCCTAAACTGGCTGTTTTCACTCTCACTCTAATATTGTTTGGTTGCTTTGCTGTGCTGCAATGGCCCATATTCCCCTTGGGGATCCCCACAGTCTTATCTTTATTTTAATTATGTCTTTTTCCCTCTCTTTTGCTCTCTTTGCTGTCAGTCCTTCTCTAATCCCAGGATGTCTGCTGCTATGAGACTGCATGACTAAACACTCTGTTTCTTCGGTTTTTTTCCCTAAATTCCAGACCTCTACCTTAGGGTTTTGTGGTCTAATGTATTCAAATCCCCTAACAAGAAAGCACAAGCCTAGACTAAATATTTTATTTAGTAAATATTTGTATTATTTTATTACCCCCAATCAGAACGCAGTGGATTTGAAAGTCTGTATTTTGCCTAAAGAGCCTACGGAGCTCTTCAGCTTAGGTGCAGTGGAATCAGTGAGCAAAACACATCGTGTTATGATTGTTTCTTAGTACTGGTTTGACCTCTGTGATTAGAGGTCAGGTTTTCATCATCGTTCATAATATTCATAATGTGTAAGGACTGAATGAGGTTTCAGTAATCGGATTCTGTGTCTGTGTTTTAGGGTGCGATCACACCTACAGTTCATTTTCTTTGGTCCGAACCAGAAAATTGGGTTCAAACTGCCCAACTACAAATGAAGCAGGGACTTGTAAACAAAAGTCACATGAAATTACAAGTAGCTTGTTTATTTGAGTTTTGGTTATCCTGCCCACAAGGTTAGAGATTTTGGCCACAAGAGTCAAAACAATAGAGATAGCAATAGCAAACCAATGAATGAACAGTCATACATTGGTTCATTCAGACAGACAAATAAATTGTAATCATGGTCCAGTAGCAATATGATTGACCTATTTCTGTTGACCTATGCAGGGCTCGATTTTGCGTGGGGAGATGTACACTCTGCTCAGGAACAATGGGACCAAGTGGGATGTGAAGGACTCAGCTGGACGTAAATTCACTGCCCCGGGTGTTTGCTTCATGATCCCCCCCACCGACCCTGAGGCTGTGTCCTCCTCTGACAAGTGAGTGTGTGTTTTGATGGACACAGGGACTTTTATATGTGTGCATATATGTGTAAACTTGTTGTTGTATCCTATTAATCCGATGACATAACCTCATTGTATTAACCCTATAGTGTATATCACAGTGTGTTATGTTGTGTGCTTGCAGTCTGGCCAACCAGCAAAAAGGCATCAAGCAGAAGATGGCAGGCAGCAAGGGAACTCTGACGAAACGCTTAGATGTGCTGAAGAAGGAGAGCAGTAGTGGCACAGGTACACATAATCCAGTTCTGCTGTCCTGTAGGGAAACTTACCAGCCATCTGTTGTGGTATGGTTTCATACTCAGTCCTGAAAATTCCCCCAAAACAATGGCTGTTGGCTGACAGAACAAGATATGCTCTGAATTATGTCTTGGAGCATACTGGACCTGTACGCATGCTAACGCTTTAGCATACAATACATAAAGTAATCATTAGCGATTAGCATTGTCCTCAAGGTGAGAAAATGAGAACTTGTAGCAGCTCTAAGGCTGCATGGCTAGTTAATTTTAACAACTTTAACAACCCATGTATGAACCTGCAAAGCTTGTTCAGGGGATTGGTAACTGGCATAACTTTTTATACAGGAAGTGAGCGAAGTTAGCCAGACAGCTAAAATGTTTGAACTGTTTTGTGATTGACTTTACTAATGCAGTCTGGCCTGGACAGCTCAGTCGGTAGACCACGAGACTCGCAGTCTCAGGGTTGTGGGTTTGATCCCCGCATAGTGTCAAGTACCTTTGTACATCGCTTTGGATAAAAGTGTCTGCTAAATGACTGTAATGATTGAGATTTTTTCAGAAGTTATGAATCTACAGACAATAGAATAAAAGACAACACCAACATGGGATAACTTAAACGTCTATCTTCATTCTTAGTGCTAATTGCTTAACATACTGTATTCTAAAGCATTAGCATGCACACCGGACAGAGCTATCTACCGGAGACACAGAGATGATTTGGTGCCAACCCTCTCGTCACACATTGTGTAGGTGACCAATTGGCCAAACTCCCAAAAAGTTGGCGTTGTCCTTTAATGAACAGTCTGTCTCTCAAAGTTGTCGTGGATCTACAAAAGAGCAGATTAAGTCAAACTATTCTCATCACATTGCTTGTATTTGTGTATGTGTGTGACCTCAGACAAGCAGGAACAGCAGTGCCGCCAGCTAATGGCTGGTCTGGATAAGGTAGTCGGTGACCTGGGCAAGCAGGAGAAGGCCATTTATACTCGAGTGCGCCCACCTTTGGAGCACACCAGGCCACTTCAGGACAGTGCCGATCGCCTACAGGATATGAAGGTATTAATGACTTTGAATTCATTCTTTGTTGAATTAAATTCAAACGCTCTTTTACAGATGCACACAAATGATCCCTCATTTTTATGTCTTCCAAATCCATCCTGTTCTTTTCATACCCTTTCCCTTTTTCTAAATGTTTTCCTAAATGCTCTTGATAGGATATATCTGTCAAAAAAGCTGAAGGTAAAATATTCATGGCTTTTGAGATCAGCTAACCAAAACTTTTCCCGGCAGGACATTGCTGCTGCTGTGAGTAAAATTGAACCAGTGAAGTCCTCCAAGGTTCAAGAGGCAAAGAGCTTCTTGACCTCCAACCCTAAATGTGCCAGCGCTCCTCAGCTCCATGCCAAGGTGGATGAGGCCAACAAGAAATACAACAAGATCGACCAGCTTCTTAAGTGCTCTGAGGACAAGTATGCGACTTGATATGTATCTCATCTTTTCTGGTAGTGACTGTTTTAGAAGCAATTTTTCCTGCAGTTTTCTTTGCTTTGCTTTATGACACCCAGTGTCATCAGTAGCTTCAAATCCTACCTACCTTACATTTTAACTTAACAACTTTGTTTCAGACTGAAGAATTCCAATTCCCTGGAGAACTCCCTTCAAAATGGGAAAACTTTATTGTCCACCTATGAGAACAAGCTGGCCAGAGAGGAGGTTGCCCCATCTGACATTTCCTCACTGGAGAAAACACAGCATGACCTTGCAGTAAGATGTCTCCTTTTTGACCCACTGGCACACATCATCAGACAGTTATCCCAGTCAGCCTGAAATAAAGGCATAATGCAAAACGTAGAAATATTAATTCACTAGAAATATAAAACTAACCACCCAGAAATCTGAAACGTTGCAGTTTTTACATTCACATTTCTGTATTATTCCTTCCAGAAGGGCATAGTACTGTATAGACTCAATTTATTGTACTTGCTACCTTGGCAGGATATTGCATCAGACCTGAGGTCCAAGAGGTCAGTGATGGCTGAGATAGAGCAGAACCTGCGGGCGGCCAAAAGCAGCTGTGACAACATGGCCACCAAGTTGCAGGAGCACTGTCCTGACATTGAGAGGCAGGAATCTGATGCCCAGAAGCTCAACAAGCGCTTTAACAACCTCAACAAGCAAATTGACACCAGGTGAGTAGGTCGCGTCATGAATATGAAATGATCTGTCATCAGGAGAGAAATTGGATGCCAGCAACAGGAGCAAAGGTGTAACCACAAAAATAGCATGGAATCAGAAAATGGATGGGTGCCACGCTATCTCCATTAAAAACAATATTTATTTAACTAGAATGTAGTAAAAACACAACGCTTCAACTACGAAGGCCTTCTTCAGAAAACAATCAAGAAAATGCAGCAGACACAAAGTGATCACTGATTTTCTGGTGTCAAACCAATCGTGTGGGGGCTAGGGCTAGGTACCGATGGTCAGTGCTTTTTGGGATTTTGGTTTGTTTGCCTTACATCGTCTTTCACCATCACCATTCCTGTTCTTTTACCAAGGTGAATGCTGATTGGCTCGCTAGCTAACATGCCAGTAGTAAGTACACAAAGTTGCAGAAATAGTTCAAGGTGTGGCTACATTTTACTAAAATTGTCTACATTACAGTCATTTAGCAGATGCTAAGACAAAGGTGATAGTTAACACTATGTGGGGATCAAACCCACAACCCTGAGATTGAGAGTCTCATGCTCTACCGACTGAGCTGTCAGGACTGGACAAATAAAGGCAGCTCCTTGGAGCCAGATTTGAACCAGTGACCTAAGGATTTCAGCGGTGCAGCCTCTACAGTCCTCCGCTCTACTAACTGAGTTATTGAAGGGCAAAATGGTGAAATGTTTCCGACAATAAAATAACTGCCAAGTCTAGCAATACCTAGAACCTAATGAAGCACTTAATATACACAACATTAACTTGAGGCAAGAGAGCTATACTGTGTTTGACTGCAAGAAAAAAAATAGTTTTTTTTAAACCATGTGAAACTGCACTGTACATAAATGCATGGAAAATGTACTAGCACTTAATATTCTTAAAGTATTCATCAAGTATTGTTGACATAGTTCTAGATGTTTAAAAAAAGTAAGCTATTAAATAAGGTCTTCAACCTGACTGTTTTGATTATGTCATTTGTTGTCATACTCTAAAATCTTTCAGAAATAACTGGAGATATGATACTGATGATATTTGGATATTGCATTACATAATAACACTTTTATTAAAAATACCTATCAGAAAAAGTAGCATTTTGGTATTGATATCAAATTCAAGGTAACGCCATCTGTACCGTTACCAAACATTTTAGACCAATACCCAGCTCTAGTGGGGTGATAAACCAAAGGTAGAGTAGGAGTCAAGCAGTCTAATATGTATCAAAAAAGGGAGAGACACATCACCTATTAGCTGGTGTTTATTGAAGGGTGTGACTCAACCTAATAAAAGATATAGAGAAAAACATCAGTCATATGAAAGAAGTCAGACAACATCAAATATGACTGAACTTATGACAGAAACACAACAAAAGCAGATGAAGAAGTTTTCAACACATTCACATGATAAGTTTCGACTCTTGCCAAATAAGGAGTAACTCTAACATGTCTCATCATACAATCTGTTTAATGATGTTCTCTGTTGCTGTTGGTTGCAGGTCTCAAAGCTTACAGAGAGCCAAGATGGCATACAACAATTACCGCAATGATTACGACAATCTGAACAGCTGGCTTTCTCGTGTTCCAAACTATGAGCCCCGTGAGGCTGATGATGTGAGACAAGTGGAGACCAAGCTGAAGAATCAGAGGGTGAGAGTGTCACAAATATTTTTGTTCTCACCCGATTACTCAAGTAATCCAGTTTTGGGACAACACATGTAAATGTCTTAACTGGGTTAGAATAACCCGCTAACCTCATACTCTGATTATGAGAAACCTGGTTAAGATGTCTGGCTTACTCCCATATTAAATAGGTTACTGTGGCATGGCAACGTCTTATTGCTTTCTTTTTTTCATTTGTGCAGCAAACTCAGACTCACACAGAATTGTTGGCTGGTAGAATTTTGACAACTTGACCTGAATAAGACCTTAACCAGAATGTGGCCAATAGCTCTTATAACATCTGCTCTATTGTCCACAGAACCTGCTCTCTGATATTGCAAGGAAGGAGTCTGACTTGAACAATGTCTCCAAGAATGCACAACTTTACCAGCATGCCGTCAAAGTAAGATATTTAACACATATATATGCCATTCTGACACTAACTTAAATTTGCAGAAATACAGAAAAAAAATCTGGGGTTTGATCAATTGGTTTATTTTTCCCCTTTTCTAGGACTATGAGAATGAAACTGAAAAGTTCAAAGCTATCCTTGACCTTGAGGATGGACTTGTTCCTCAGACATACAAGAGAAGCAAACTGGAGTCACCTGCAATGAGGGTCAAGGCAGAGGTGAGGAACAATAGCATGTTCCTAGCATGTTGACATGAAATGTCAAAACTTTAAATACATTACCCCTCAACCCTTATAATCCATGTTTCACTCAATTAATAGTTGTTATATCATAATCAAATCAAAACTAGCTGATGAAAGCAATAATTTAAAGGATTTGTGTACTCACCACAACATGTTACTTAATTGTTCACAGGAATCTGCTATCGGGGCTAAATTTACTGAGGTGAATGCTGTGAACAAGCAGAGGCTGCAGAATCTGGAGTTTGCCCAAAGCCTTCTCAACCAGGTGAAAAATGTTCACATGTTGTAAAAGAAAAGTTCTTATGTTTTCTATGTCTAGAGAATGTCTAGAGTCTTCTGACATTAATAATACAATTGTTCCTTCTATAGAAACCTGAGATCCCCATGATCCAGTCTACAAATGTCCAGTCAGTCCAATCTGCTGCTCCAGGAGAAGAGCCTTGGAGAGTCAGGAAGCAGTTGCAAGATGAGATTCAGAGAAGGGAGCAGCTGGAGAAAGAAGTCGAGACCATCCAGACTGACATCTATGTCTTGGAAGGCCAGAAGCCCCAGGATACTATTGTCAAGAAGGAACTAATCAAAAAGGTTCCTGACCCCCAGCTGGATGAGGAAGTCCATAAGGTCCAGCAGAAGCTCTCAGAGGAGCGTCGGACTACCCGGGTCTTGGAGAATGACCTTGATGTATTGAAAGTGAAACTGCGTGGCCTTGATGCAGAAGTCAAGGAGGGGGCACAGCAGTACACTGTGAAGGAAGTCCTACGTATAGAAAGAGACCGTGACCAGGAGGAGGAGGTGCGCAAGCTTCGGGATGAGCTGGAAGAGCTGAGGAGGCAGAAGTTATTCAAAGATAATGAGCTGATTCAAGTGCAAAAACAAGTGACTCTCTTGGCTGAGGAGAAGAACAAGGAACAGGAGGTGATCACTGAGGAGGAGGTGATCAAGGTCGAGAATGATCCCCAACTACAAACTGAGTACCGGGTGCTCCTTGACAGGAAGCAGACGGAAATGGATGGCAGAAAGCGGTTAGAGGATGAGCTGCGCTTCAATCAGGAGAAGCTCAGAAGGCTGGAGAAGGAGAAAGCCATGGCAGAAGAGAAGATTTCCATCAGGGAGGTGCTCAAAGTGGAGAAGGATGTTGCTTTCGAGAGGGAGGTAGAAAACCTGAGGAGGCAGTATGAGGATGAGAAGGCCAAACGGAGGACATCTCAGCGAGAAAAGGCTGACCTCCAGAGGAAAATTTCCAGCCTAGAGGAGGATAGGTCCAAGATTATTGTTCAGGAGAAAGTGCGTGAGATTGTCCGTCCTGACCCCAAGGCTGAGAATGAGGTAGCCAACCTCCGTCTAGACATGGTAGAGCAGCAGAGGCGCTACAAAGATGCAGAGCTCCAGCTTAAATACCTACAGGATGAGCTGACCATGCTAAGGAACAGGGGCCCTCAAGTGGAGGTCAAGGAGATCATCAAAGAGGTAATTAAGTACAAGACAGATCCACTGACAGAGAGAGAGTTAGAAAAACTCCGCAATGAAATTGTGGATAAAACCCACCTGACAGAGAAATCGGACATGGAGATCCGTCAGCTGCGTGATGAAATTCAAAGATGGAAGGACACCAAGCCCCAAGTGCATACTAAAGAGGTACTAAATGAGGTGCTGCAGTATAGAGAAGATCCCAAGACCAAAGAGGAAATTGAGACCCTCAAGAGAAAATTGGCAGATGAACAGAAGAAACGCCTTGATCTCGAGGGCGAGCGATCAGCCCAAGAAGAGAAGATCAGGCTGAGGAAGATTGATCTCTCTCAGATCAGAGAGAAGATTGTACAGCAGGAGGTGGTCAGGATGGAAGAGGATCCTGCCCTGAAATCAGAATGTGATACCTTCACAAAAAACATCAGCCATGAGCAGAAGCAAAAGGAGAGCCTGAAAACCGAGCTCTACCAACTGCAGAGACAGAAGGTTGACCTGGACCTTCAACTGGAAGAAATGGAGCGTGAACGCAGGGCAAGACGTGATGCTGAATTGGAGATCCAGAGGCTTAGAGTCAGACTCAATGAGATGGAGATGCGGGACAAAGAAAACCGTGAGAAGGTGACAGTGAAACAGAAGGTAGTCCTGCAGCAGGATCCCCAACAGGAGAAGGAGCACTCCATCCTCCGACTACAGGTGGACGAAGAGAGGCACAAGCGCACTCTGCTAGAGAAAGAGCTGAATGCCCTGATCCAACAGCAGCTTACCTTGGAGAAGATGGATGTTAAGGAAAGGGTTGTACGCACTGAGAAGGTCCAAGTTGAGAAGGACCCAGAGGCTGAGCTTGAGATTGAGAACCTGAGGAGGACTCTAGATGACGAAAAAAGGAGAAGACGTGAGCTAGACCAGGAGTTGGCCATCCTTACCTCCAGGTTGTCTGATATGGAGTTCTCTAACACCAAGTCCTCTAAAGAACTGGACTACATCCGTGATGAAAGCAACCGTCTGCAGCAAGAAAACCAGAGGCTGCAGAATGACATCCGCAAGCTTCGGTCTGAGATCCAGATCACCAGCAAAGAGACTCGGCTTATCACTGAGTCAGCGCCCGTGGAGAATGGTAAGAACTTAGAACTGAGGCTTGATTCACTACAGAAGGAACTATCGGAGCTCAGGCGCATCACCAGCCAGAAGGATGAGGAGATTGAGAAGCTCCAAAAGAATCTGTCAGCTATGAGAATTAAGAGGGAGCAGAGGGAGAGCCACCTCCGCAGGTCCATTGTGGTCATTGACCCAGACACTGGGAGAGAGATGCGGCCAGAGGAGGCCTACAAGCTGGGGCTCATCGACTGGAAGATGTTTGTCAACCTGCAGAGCCAGGAGTGCGACTGGGAGGAGATCACAGTCAAGGGCCCTAAGGGGGAATCATCGGTTCTTCATGACAGAAAGTCAGGCAAGAAGTTCTCCATTGACGATGCCCTGCGTGTTGGGAACATCACAAATCGTCAGCTTCAGCAGTACTTAAACAAAGAGATCACCATCCAAGAGTTTGGGGTTATGGTGTCAGGCAAGAAACAGTGATTGCAAAATATTCTAAGAAAGCTCATTTATTTTTGGAACCTATGAGAATATGTTCATCTCTGTTTTATGGAAAGATTTCCTGTGCTTTTTACTTCCATTCTGACGTTTATGTCATGGTGAATCGGCATTGCTTTGTGCCTCTCTCCCCTTTTAATTTCTATTTGCACTATGTATTTATTTTTCTTATGCATATATACATGTTTGTTTGCTAAATTGGTGGTACTGGTATGAAATACAGGGTTGTTACAGCCAACTACATAAGATTTGACGTGGTAGGAAAAGGGTTTTTTGTTGCTGAGATGAGCTTAAATGTCTTACACTGTGTACTGGGGTAGAGGTAACATCCATTCTCTGATTTGATTTTGCTGTTGAATTATGAAACAAATACACAAGGATGATAAATCATGTTTCATTTATTTTGGGGGTGATTTCTTTTCAAGTTTCTCTGATGTGTACTCAACAAGCCTAAAATAAAAGTTTAAAATCAAACTGTGAAAAGTGTATGGTGTTTCTAAAGTGTGATCTCATGGCATTATTAAACAAAATTAAGCAGTTTTGAATTGTGTAAAACTATATTTTGAAAATATGTGGACTATCATTACAAAGTATATTAAATCACACTGATTGAAGGAGAGGACCGCTGGAGGCTCAGTGATACTCTTGGCATATGTATAAAGCTACTACAATCACAGGAAACATAAAATCATCATCTCTGTTCTCAGGAAGTGATGGTCAGAACTGTGAAATTAGCCCCAATAACAACATGAAGCTACTCTATTCTCTTACCTATGAGAATGTAGCCCATTCCATATGTTATATAGTGTTACAGATTTGAGACCTATTTCTCAAATAAGTACCTGACTGAAGTGATCTAAGGGGGCTCATCATGTCTACTGGGAACGCTATGATCATGTAATAATATGTTTATTAATATCAGATGAAGGTTTATTTGGACCCAAATGATCAACTATTAGCGGACTGACATGTGTTGCACTGAGAGTATTGCACCTCGTATTCCCTCTTAAAAATGTCAGCTGAAAGCCCCCAGGAGAGAGGTATTGTCATGTAATCCTCCCACTAGTAGATGGTGGTAAAACCCACAACTACGAGGCCCAGTCATGTCGTCCTCCGAACAATAGAGGGCAGTAAACGGCGCTACAAAGGGGACCTAGAACGAACACAAACTCAGGGACGAAAGAGAATGCCACTTCATATAAAAATCATATGTGTCATTTAGTGGGCAAAAATAAACTTTGGTGTTATTTGACATTTCTTCATGTTAACTATTCAATGCCAATGTAATGAAGGTCAGTGAAGACATGCAAGACTGTCTAATGAGTGTGTCACAAGTCTAATGAGTGTGTCATTAGATTAATGAAATACAAATAGGCCTATTACAATTTATTTTGCATTACGTACCCGAATTTTCATTATAAAAACAGTCGAATCAAATCTAGGGAAACAAAAGAGCGCCCATTTCAGATAATTGGCCGAATATAAAATACTAATTTATTTTATGAAGTTATTTTATTTTCGCCCCTTTTCTGTTATTTTGGAATATATTGATCCACGGTGCTTTATTTGCATGTTGTGGAAACTATTTGTTATATTATTAGGCTATGTAAAGTGGGATTTTATATATATTTCTACTACTTCCTACTTACTGTAGGAATTAAAATAAACTTGTCAAGTAATGCGAACAAGAAAGCTATGAAAACTGTAGAAACAGACAAACTTTACAATTGGTTTTAGATAATCCATTAATTCATTTAGAAGTTATTGTGGCGTTATATAAACCTCCTGGCATTTCCTTCACTGCATTGGTGCTCAGTTGATTATTTTGTAAACATACTGTATTTGTTGTAAACTGTGTAGCGGAAGTTGCATAGAGCAGGAAGGGCTTGTCGTCGCATGTGATTACAGTGGGTGTGTGTTGTCTTCTTCATTCAGTGCGACGTTTTAGTAAAGTTGTAAGATGGCGACTGTGCATCTGAGAATCGGGGACCTAGTTTGGTGAGATAACCATTTCGAGATTGTGAATACCTCTATTTCTATCAAATGTTCTTGCATTTCATAAAGCAGTTTCGTATCAGTTAGTTTAGCGTTTATCGTCGTATAAAACGGACCTAATACACTGAAGTGTTCGCGTATTAGTTGGTGGTCAACCCAAACAAATTGCTAGCCAAGCTGACTCAGCCGAGAGTCGTCGTTAGCTGCTAGCTAGCGGACAAGCTATAGAGGAGCACTTGACTTTAAACCGGACAGAGGTGGATTTTTCTGCGTGCAAACCCATCTTTTACAGTTATAACTCTCGCGTCGACGCGTTTGTGAATACAGCTACGTTGTGTACGTTGGTTTTGTGCTGTTGACGAAATTGTAGTCCGTGACGAGCGTTTAGCATTGTAGTTTCGTCCCACTTGCCAAGCGGATATCTTAACTAGCTTTCGGTCTGATAGGCTTCCGTGTTAACTGTCGTCTGCAGCCAACGCTATTGTGTGTTCTTCATCGAGTTGCAATGTCTAATCAAAGGCTTAATGTCATAAGTTAGCCCCGATAGGTGACGTCCTCTTGTCTGGAGAGACCGTTCCGCCATACTCCGTACAGTAATCTGGCAGTTCGGTGCTCTCTCGCTCGTCCGCGTAAGTAAATACGTGGTAGAACATGACTTGAGACCTTAAACAGCCACAGGTTTTTGAACAGAGTCTGGCGTGACGTTCCCTCCAAGTATCGGGGCTAAAAAGGCAAATATCACTGTTATTGCAGGGGGAAGCTTGGTCGCTATCCACCATGGCCGGGAAAGGTAAGGAGTTTAGACTTGGTCAACACATACTATCGCCTGGTTTAAAGGGAAATACAGTCTTGCATTTGTAAAGTTACAAACTGTTAAAATAAAAATATTTATCTACATTTCAGATAGTAAGCCCTCCCAAGGACCTGAAAAAGCCAAGGGGCAAAAAATGCCATTTTGTGAAGTTTTTTGGAACTGAAGACCAGTAAGTATGCACAGTAGGCAGCTATTCTCAGTGACACTTTATCCCCACAATTTCCAATGGTGCTCTTGTTTTTGTGTGTCTGTCCAGTGCGTGGATCAAAGTGGAGCAGCTGAAGCCCTACCACCCCCACAAAGAGGAGATGATCAAGATAAACAAAGGCAAGCGCTTCCAGCAGGCGGTAGATGCCGTGGAGGACTTCCTGAAGAAAGCAAAGGGGAAAGAACAGGTGAGGAGGGGTGACCTCTAAAATCCAGACGTCCCATGCTGGGACACACTTGCACTGCAAAAAAACACTGAACACTGCAAAAAGATCAGCCATCATATAGCTAACAACTGGCTTGCAGATTTACTTTTATTTTTTTTGCCTTGCTGTCGTAGAGACAAACCCATTTGGATATGGGGTACATAACCCCCCCCCCCCCAAAGCTTGTTAAAACTTGAGCTCTCATGCTGCTAAACGCACAAACAAAACAAACATGTAGGTGGAACATTTTCCTTCTGCATTTTCTTTCCTTCAGCTCTCATTGGCTGTCTCAGATTTTAGTGGTTGACCAGCTCATCCTACAGGAAGACATCAAGACTTTGAGTCATAAAAACAAAACTAATCACGGTGGTCTTGACTGGCTCGGGAACCAAGAGGTTAAATCCTCCATCCGTTGCTACGTGTGGGCTCAGTCCAATCTTGAAAATCAGTCGTGATGGCTAAGTCACTTTTGTAATTGGGATAAACGTTGTGTAACTCCAGAGACTATCTACTTTCAGCAAATGTTTGTCCCACCGTTACAATCCAGGCCTCCACACTACTGGCATTGCAGTAAAGTGTGTGTGTGCGCGCGCACTCAACTTTGGGGAAACATCCGATTTCCTTTGCTTAGGCGTTCATGCTAACCTGTTCACTCAAGGTTAGTTTGCAACCAAAAGCTAAATTTAGATCTTTGTCCGTTGCGGGAAACGGTGCCATCATATAGCTCGGGCTTATTTGTGACGTGTGAGGGCTGCACTACAAAAAAGAAACGGTAATCTGTGTCTTTGACAGAACTCTGAAGGCAAAGGAGACTCAAAAGGCAAGAAGACTCCTAGCAAGCCATTGAAAATACTAGAAGAGGATGACGAGGATCTCAGTGCCCTGAAGGATCCCTCTGAGAAGGTCAGTGGAGAACAACCATTATTCCTAAAATCCTAAAGGGTAGCAGCAATTAGCTGATCGCTGTTATGGTTACTTTTGTTACTGTTTTATTGTTTTACTTCTTTCAAAAAAATTGTTTTTGTGTTGAGAAGGACATGTCCTTTGAAGATGTTAAATGGTGTAACTAAGCATACAATTGGACGAAACTTTGCACTCCAAACAGCCCCAAATTATTTTTTTCTTCCTCTTAAGTGTACTGTAAATGCTCAGTGACATGCACCTTACTTAACTAGCACTTAGGGATGCCGCTTTTTAATTGACCTCTCTTGGCAAGCTTAAAGTGCTGTGCCGAGGGCTTGTGCACCAGGTACCATATATACAAAGTCCTTTCATTTCATCTCAAGCATGCTAGCAATTCCAACGAAGTATGGTGCTAAGATCAGTTTGGCTACTTTCAAATTTCATCACCGCTTTTTTTGCCACCTCCTCAAATACTGTGTAATAAGTTACTGCAGTTGAGGATTTGCATTGTCACCAAAGTGATGCATCTCCTAGTTTCCAATGTGTATAACCCCACCCACATTTTTTTTTTTTTATCATAGCTGCATGTCATGAGCGCACTGGTTGTGTATATCTTTTAAGTATAGTATATTAACTAGTGGCATATTTTGGCTTCTGCATAAGCCCTTATGTCCTATCCAGTGTTCTTCACAGACACACACAGCTGAGAGACGTTGGAAGCTATTAACTGTGCGTTCACACTGTGAGCAACTTGGCTAATCGGTCTATTCTGAGCGATTGTGGGTGGTGCAATGGGCTCTGATTGCATCTATGTCACGGTCTACAGCTACTAAGTTTTGAACAGGCAAATAATGTATTTTAAATCATGTATTGGTATGGTCTTCCATAACATTGCATTATTTTGAAGAGTTAACACATAGCTAGCAAGTGCTAATTAAGTAGCATTAGTTCAAAATAAACAAAAAAAACCTCTATAATTGCGCTTACCATTGACCCCAATGATGGATGCAACTGTTCTCCAAGCATCGTCTATCGCTGTAGTCTTCCAAGTGGAAGTTGTAGAGAACTGGCACGCTTTTAATTGCTGTAATCAACATGTTGTCCATTTAACTTGCCAAGCAGAACTATTGAAATGGTGGAGAAACAAGAAAAGGTGTAAATCTGATGACCGGCATGAGCCACGGCCAACTGTTCTTTTTGACATTCCACGCATCAGCCAAGTTTCCCTGGTCGACTTCCAGTTGCTAGTTGATTGTGTTGCTCACAGTGTGAATGCACGGTAAGGTAAAAGCTAGGTAGGCTTTCCCCAAACCATATTAGCGGTTTTTATGTAGTTTCAGTAATTCATTGTTGGCGTTTGCAACACAGTGTGCAGCAGATTTACAGAGCAAATTTTAGAAAATAAAGCCCTGGTGTTGTCCAGACGACAATAAAAGACTGCCAGCAGCTGCTGTGGCATCAGGTTTCACTCCTTCAGTTCATTCTTTGGTGGACTAGATGTTGTCCATCATCCTCTTCTTGTCTGCATACACCTCAGCTCAGCCTACAGGCAATCCCCTGCGAAAACAAACGTACCTTTTGAACTGGAAGGTGAATGTGTGTCTCTTTCCCCTCCTTAAAGGACTTAACTGACTCTGACCCCGAGCCGTCCACTATTGAGAGGCTGGGGGCTGAACCTGGCTCAGGATTCAAATGGGAAAGCAGTGTAGGTGAACCCCCACGCCCCCCCCCTTCCCACCAAGCCTGCTTTTTGCCTTGCTGTTCTTCTACCTTACTTTAACCTTTGGCTTTATCAGCACGCCCACCAAGAACTGCAGACCTTTCCTTCCTGACCTGTTTGGTGTTCACTCACGAGCACAGGAGCTGTCGGTTGATGCTAGCGAGGTGGTCACCAACTCTCTGTCAAAGCTCACAAGGGAGGCTGGGATTTTGATTCAGCTCAGGAAATGGGGAATCCAGTTGATCTGCCAGTTTGTTGCCTGGTAGTCTACAAGTGTGTTTATAGTAGTAACTATCCAACCTGCTCCTCAGGACCAGGGTTGATGATCACTCTGCACAAGATGCTCTTTAACACCGATTGATTGAGTGTTCTTAAAGGAGTAGTTCATCCCAAAATACTGTCATTATCTACTCATATGTCATTGTCTGTTGAAACTCCAAGTTCGCACAACCACCAAATTATAGCAAGTTAGTGACTTCAGTTCCATTTCTGCATCCTCTCAAACATGAAGTGAATATGGTCTGGTTGACTAGCCCTCCAAAAAGGGTAGGAAATTCTCCAAATAGCTGGCCAGGCAATAGCTTTCTGTTGGCTTCACAGTGGCAAACAGTCCATTTCCTTGTTTCGGTTGCCATATTGCACAAGAAGTTAGTTTCCTTTTACCCACAATCATGCTACATATTAAATCTAGGCATTTTGGACTCATGGTGCAATCGTTTCCATTATGCTGCACACATTGTTGAAGGAACTTTGCCTTTTTGGAACTCTTATCAACCTGATCCCATTCGCTTCAATAGTTCGTTAGAAAGTCTGAGATGGAATTGTGGTAGCTAACTCTCCGTGTGTTTGGTGGTCTTACGAATTCCATTTACACGCAATGCGTAGATGATTGCAGCATTTTCATTTTGGGATGAGCCGCTCTTTTAATAGAAGTGCACCGATAGTAGCTGAAGCGTCGGAATCGGTAGCAATCCAGCCCCCAATCACTCCCACCCTGATTGGAAAAGTTGAAGCTGACCTAATACCGATAATTTCCAATTGTGTTTTCATTCACCTTTGATTCCCCCTAAAATATTTTCACTCTGGTGTGTTGTCACTTTGTTTCTCAGTAAGGGTTTTATTTTAAGTGTTTTTTTTCTCTAATTCTTGCTGGCATGGCACTGGTAGACAAAGCTGACTTACTGCAAATTGGTATCGGTGCACCTCTAGCTCTTAGGTGAAAAGGAGTCTGAATTGCCTTGAACTAATGCTTTTCTTGTGCATTAATGTTTTGGTGTGAGTATTCTAAAGGGTCAGCCAGCGCTGCTACTGTATGCTGTCCTTATTGTGATTTAGTGCAACCTGTTTCAAAGCTGACTGACTTTTGGGGTGATTTAAGATATACAGGGTTCCCACTGGTCATGGAATTTTCAGGTCAGGGACTATCAAGACAATTTTACTGACCTTCCAATTAACAAACAAAGAAGGTTAAGATTTTAGATAATGGAAACGGACTTGGTTATGGAAAAGCCATGGAATTTTACATCAGGATCACAGTCGGGAACCCTGCTATATCCGCATTGCTTGGTCAAATCAGGGATTTCTGTGCACTAGATCGCCTCCATCAGGTCAGTGCGTGTCCTCGGAGAACACGTTTCCAATTGAACTCTTCTTCCATTGTAGCCCGTGAAGGACGACCCACATTTCCATCATTTCCTCCTCAGCCAATCTGAGAAGGTAAGCGGGAAATATGGGCTGTAGGTTTTAACATCTGCACCCCCTTTTTAAAAAAATAAAATAAATAAATAAAAGTTTAATGGGTACATTGTTTTAGAAATACATTTTGAGCGTCCTTTAACGTGGTTTAATCTCACTTAACCCACCTACTCTTAATAGTGATAGCCTATTCTCTAATCTTAGACGTTATGGCCATGTGCTGCTGTTCTCCTGATGCGTCAACCTAGCTCTGAGTTGATCAATCCAGAGTTTGTTCTATTATCTTCTGTATTATCTTTTACTCCCTTTCTAGACACAACAAAGCTGCTTTTTCCCAGATGCAGTTGCATTACACTTGGCACTATTACTCATCGCCTGGATTTAGGCATTATCCTTGCATGTGCTGTACATATCGCACCAAATCAGGCACCCTCCACCCCCATCTGAACCTATAACGGTTGAACTGTAAGCGTCTGTGGCTAGACAGATAAATCTTTGTCATTTCCTTCAGCTCCCTCACTTGGCTCCTGATAAGCTCGCTTTATCACACCCAACACACTCTACTTGTGAAGTTCCGTTTGCACAGTTACATTTGCCAGATATTTACTTGCTTCATTGAAATAAGATGTGATGTTAACGATCCCTGTGGGGAAATTGGAAAAAATAGAATACAACAATATAGCAGAAGCCAACCGTCTATTGGCTATGGTCTGGGGTCCGTTCCAGAAAGCGGGTTTAGTGAAAACTCTGAGTTTGGTAACCCTGAGATGAGGGAAACTCTGGGTTTTCCGTTCCAGAAAGAGAGGTAACTCAAACTCTGATTCAGTTACCATGGTAACTGACTGAACCTAACCTGCTCGCTGGCAGGTTTTCTTGAACAAACCCTGACTTCCTCCCTGTCTCCTCCCTCTGCTGAACCTGAAGCAGCTGTCGGACATGGCGTGTCCTTTCCTCGGTAACCCGATCGATATTCAAGCTGAAGTAATTCACATAGCCTTACGTCGGGAGAGGATTTTGAGACCCTGATTAGATGTTCTATGTCCAGGATGGAAGAACTGTCCGAGATATAATATGCCGTTTACAGTTCACCGATTACGCTACCACCACCCCGAGCAGTCAAAGACACCTTTCATTTGGTCTTCTTTATTTCCTACAAATACAAAAGCAACAGTTAGTATTTTTATATTGTTCCAACAACACATGTCACCTGTGACCATACACCCACCTCTAACTTATGTTCCAGTAATTCAATTTCTAGATCTGCCTTTCTAATTTGCCGTCCCATGTACACCATTTGAAGTATGTTTTTATATTTCATTTTCAGCTGCTGCCAAATGCGCTTTGCACCCGTGGGATTGCAGCTAAATTATTTTTTTTCCCCCCAATACCATTCCACCACTTTCTCACATGTAGGTAATATTATAAGAAAGTGTGGTTGAATGTTAAATGAATACACTACTGCATTCAAACGTACGCATTGACTTGGGCAGCGATGCGATTCTCTCCCACGCCAATTCCCTCTCCTTTGCCACTGCAGCTGTGTTGCTCTTTGTGAAAATTTGTTCATACTACCCAAATGCACATAGTAGCACTTCTGACTCCAGTGGGGTGACGTACGACAACCTTTTCTGGTTGCCATGGTGAATCGTAGTATCGGACCTCCATTGATGATAGCTTTTTATTGTCGTCGGGCACGCGCTTAGCTCAGGGTTAACATACCGAGAGTTGATTGAACTAACTCAGATCAGCCGTTCTGGAACCGAAAACCCAGAGTTTCCAATCTATGAGTTAATCAACTCAGAGTTCAGGGTTAGACTCAGAGTTTGTTGAACCTGCTTCCTGGAACGGACCCCTGGTCTCTGCTGTGTATTGGTCACCTCTTGTTTGAGTATTAACCCCTCTCTGCCCACAGCCTGCCTCATCCATGGAACCCATTAGCAAGCGCTTGAAGATCATTGAAGAGGTAAAGTAACTAGTCAACTTGCCCCCCACCAATGATGCAGTCACCCTTCAAATGTGAAAAGTCAAATGTATCAAATCTGATATTGAACAATAGAACAATAAAAAAAGAATAACCTAGACCTATAATTGTACTACATCTTTTGGGCCAGTCGATGTGAGATGCGTCATTCTTTGTTTCTTAATTGATTCTAATGAGCAACCAAAGTTTAAGAGTTTTATTTGAATACATCTTGTATTGCTTTACATTTTGCATTTCAGTTATGTTTGCACTTTCACATAATGTCAGTCATTTTTCATGGTAGCCTAGTTTTTCCTCACAATTGGTTCAATTTTTTGGTCTTTTTGTGCAGGACACAGGCTCGACATCTATCCAAGCAGCAGACAGCACAGCCATCAATGGCAGCATCACACCCACAGATAAAAGGTATTACAAGTCTTTCCAAAAAGGCTGTTATCAAAAATACTAACGTTAAGAAAAGAGAAGCTTCGCCAATGGTCAGCTGCTCCTGTTTTAGGAGAATCCATCTACCCCACAAAGAAAATGTCTACTACTTAACTGTAGTAGACTGTGCTCTGTTTTATACGGTTCCTTTTTTTTCCCCTAGTTTGTAACCACACAAACAAATCATCTTTCTTAGGAGTATTGGATTACTCATGTTTTTTTGTGTGTTTTTTTTCTTCTCCAGGATAGGGTTTTTGGGACTGGGGCTGATGGGTAGCGGTATCGTCTCCAACCTGTTAAAGATGGGTCACGTGGTCACAGTGTGGAACCGCACAGCAGAAAAGGTACCACAAGACAACACACCACCATATTAATTTAGGCTACCTGCTAAAAAGTACCGTTGGTGCATTCATGGCACTGACACACAGTAGGGTACGACCGATATGGGTTTTTGATGGCTGATACTGATACTTTTTAATTGAAGCTGCTGATAGTCTAAGCTTATTCAAGTCAAATTTAAACCAAAATCAGTTTCCTTTGGAGAACCCCCAAAATGGCATTTTTTCGTAACTTCGCCACTCTCCTTTCCATTATCCCTGGTGGTGTCTGCACACTATCAGGACTCATTTCTCTACCTTAGAAGCCATTTAGTCATTTTTGTACATTATGAAAAACCACAGACACATGGGCATCGGCGTAAACATGTCAACTGTCAGTCACCTGACACCCACAGGAAGAAATGTCAACAATCCCTCAAAAAAAAGGTCTCCTTACGAGTCCAGGCTCTTTTAGGTAATTTGTTTTCACTAAACCTGGCTAGGGTGTATGACCTTGTGCATAGTACTGCTTCTGTATCATACGGTCTTTTGCAATCGTAACAACTGGAATTTAACCCCAGTGTTATCAGACTACCCCTAGTGCATATTGATTTTCTAAAATAAGTTTTCTAGATTGTAAATCCTAAATATGTTGTTTGATGGCCAGTATTTTTGTTGGCCAGAATTGTAACAATAATAAAATAAAAAACATTCATACATGGACTGTGGGCGCAAAGTGTCACATTAGAATCAGTTCAGGTTCAGGGCTTCTCACAGACAACCAGTGTAGTATTGATCAGTTATACAATAAATGTTATCAGTCAAACTGCATCAAATCAATCATATTAGCAGGGGATGACACAGACTGGCCCACATCCAGTTTGTAATAAAAGCACATATGGGAAATTTTATTGGTCAGACTCTCCTGATGCTGAGATGTGAACAGTGTGGTCCTGCCTGCTTTGTTCCAGTGTGACCTTTTCATCCAGGAGGGCGCCAGGTTAGGCCGGACTCCCTGCAGAGGTGGTTTCCATGTGTGACATCACTTTCTCCTGCGTCTCTGACCCGAAGGCCGCCAGGGATGTGAGTGCTAACTGAGTACTATTTGACTTTGAGTTGGGATGTGTACCAGTGGGATGTGGGGTAGGGGAAATCTTTTCAATCGTTTCTCTCTGTCTCCTGCTCTCCAGTTGGTGTTGGGTCCCAGCGGAGTGCTGCAGGGGATCAGGCCAGGGAAATGCTACGTGGAGATGTCCACCGTAGACCCAGAGACCATCACAGAGCTCTCACAGGTAAACAGAATCACACACACAATCATACTGGAGCATGCATGCCATTCCTATCTGTGCAGTATTGCTTTTGCAGAATTTGTAAAGCTTTTTCCAAAACCAAGTTACAAAATTTACAAAATCAAGGCATTGAATTTTTAACAGTTGACATGTAATACTATTCTATCCATCCAGCCATTTTCTAGCTGCTTGTAATACTATTACTTACTAATACAGTGTTTCCCTTAGCTCAGAACTTTATTTGTGGCGTAGAAACAAATGCAGCACAAAAGGATTGAGAAACATTGAGAAATATCATAAACAAGTTCATTAAATGAGAAGAATTGGCCTAAAATTAAACAGTTTATTAAGGATTTTCGCATCAGAAGCTATCAAAAAGTTTTCTACTCTTTCATAGACATTTCAAGTAATAAAAGCGGTTATGTACAGTCTTATTGTGTCTTGAAAAGGACAAGGCAAATGCATATCTGATGTAGAAAGCATGTAGCATTGAGCAGTAGCACTGAAGGCTATTTTTTAATCAGTTGATCAATACCACACTGGTTGTCTATGGGATTGAGACAGAATGTGACATTTTAATCAAGTTCCACACAAGTATGTATGAATATGTTTATGGTATTTGTGACCCCCTCCAGGTGATCACGTCGCGGGGTGGCCGTTTCCTTGAGGCTCCGGTGGCAGGCAGCCAGCAGCTCTCCAATGACGGGATGCTGGTCATCCTGGCAGCTGGCGATCGCACAGTGTATGAGGACTGCAGCAGCTGCTTCCAGGCCATGGGCAAGACCTCCTTCTTCCTGGGTACGTGTTTGCGCCTTGTTCACGTCCCCCAACGCCAGCTTCCCACAAGAAGAAAAACATTCAGCTCAAAATGCCAAAACGCAACTCCGTTTAACCTACAGCTGAGGAAAAACTACAACAGGAAGTGTTCATAACTGGAAAGGGAAGGTGCTGGGGGTTTTCAGTGTAAAAGTATTTTGTCTCCCTTAGGTTTTCATGCAGAAAGATGGCGGTGCAGTGCTCACCTGAAACCAACAAACTACATTTTGTAGTCAAATGCATTTTGAGTTTGCCCTGTTCTAGCCTAAAGGGGTCTGGGACAGTGAAATGCGACTACCTGTTTACACACGACTGTTCAACTCAACCAAATGAACCTGTATAGCCTGATGCTGAAGGTGCAAGAATCTAACTGTACTTTTATCAGTGGGGGTTAGATCTTCAGTTAACTGACATTATGTCAAGTTACCTTACAGGGGTCCCTGCTACATTTAGAGTATGCTGGACTAGCCAATATGCCAAGATGAGGCACTAAAGGCCATAGGCCATACTTGGCTAGCGGCCATGGCTTATGACCAAACAAGTGGGTTTATATGCCTCATTTGGGCCTGGCCCCATCAGGAAGTAATTGCTCAATCCAGTGTCCAAAAGGCAAAGGGTAGCACACACACACACAATTCTCTTATTTATTTTGACCATGTCTAACTAACAGGCTCTGCTGAAAGCCACTAGGCTGAAACGTTAGCATGCGTCATGTCCTTAGGCAGGTGTTTGTAAATGGTTAGCTTTAAGAATTAAATGATCATCTTTACTGCATTACAATTTTCTTCTTTTTTTTTTTTTTTTTACGAAATGACGGTCAATAGGTGAAATCACATTCAACTTAGAATTGATAATTACACTGAGGTTTCAACCCTTACAGTGCATTTTACGACATGTAGTTAAAAGCAAACATTTGATACAAAGGAAACATTTAGAACTGAGGTCATTGAGTCCAGTTCAAGGTTATTGTGTTTATGGTCCACATCAAAGAGTTTAAAAATCAAGAGTGAGGGCTACCCGTCTACACAGTAATCCCCATGTGGTTTCGCAAGAGTCAGATTTAGAAAGCACTGCCTATCGTCTACCCAGAGTAGTACACTACGTCTTTATTTGCGATTTATTGCTTTAACTGGAGAGCTAAACCTGAGTGGTGGGTTTTAACAGTAACACAGTATTTCTCATGATTGTAGCATGAATAACAATTTGACTGGGATAAGACACTGAACACACAACAACTAAACAAATAATTAGGCCTGATAATAATCAGGCCTAGTTTTTTTATTGACAACCCATTCGGTTAGCAACATTTGCTACCGACATTCGGGTCCGATATTCCGTTAAACGTCAGGTTTTGCTTTTGGTGTCAGCCGCTCACTACATCATTGCCACGGTTGAAACCCTGGTGTCAACCAGAATCAAAAAGAACAAAACACTTGTTGATAGATTGGTGTTTGGTGGTTTGTCTGCAACTGTCTCAAAACATGCATCCACAGTCTCAACTTGAACCGCATGCATGTGTGTTTTTAGGCGAGGCAGGGAATGCAGCAAGGATGATGCTGATCCTCAACATGGTGCAGGGCAGCTTCATGGCAACCATCGCCGAGGGGCTGACCCTGGCCCAGGCCACAGGCCAATCACAGCAGACCTTCCTGGACATCCTGTGCCAGGGCCAAATGGCCAGCACCTTCGTGGACCAGAAATGCCAACGTGAGGCAGCCCAAATGGATGTTGGGAAATAGTCAACACCTTTTACATAGACAGAGTGTTCAGATTTAGTCTGTAAAGCCCTCACGCTACCAGATAATCCTTCTGTACTGATGAAATCTTAGATCGGGAAGCCACTCCAATTCTCCTCTAGTGGAAGGATGAATATAATTACAAAATATATGCTATATATTTAAATAAAAGTGTATGTATAATTGTAATTTTATTTAAAAAATAAATATCATTACATCATTACATTACATCATTACATTATCAAAATAATGTAAATTGTATGAAATAGTGGAACTGTGCTTATACTGACCTTCCTCCTGCCTCTTCCAGATATTTTACAGGGCAACTTCAAGCCAGACTACTATTTGAAACACATTCAGAAGGACCTGAGGCTAGCCATCTCCATGGGCGACATGGCCAACCATCCAACCCCAATGGCCGCAGCTGCCAATGAGGTAAGCCTGTGGACTGGCAAACTTTTTTTTTTTTTTTTTTTTAAAGGTGCATTAAAGGGTAATCCCGGGATTTTTCAACCTGGCCTCTATGTCCACAAAATCGCTTTTCATACCTTTAAGTAGATCCCAAAAGTTTCTGAGTTTCTCCGGTCCATCGGCTCAACCGGCAGTCGCATAACGGCGGCTCGATGGCGGCAACGTAATCCGTAAAGGCATATTTGGCCTTTATTCGGCTTTGATTGTTATTCGTGTGTCTGACAAGTGTCTGACAACATTACCGAAAGGATCGCTACCTTTAAGTAGATCCCAAAAGTTTCTGAGTTTCTCCGGTCCATCGGCAGATGGTGGCAACGTAATCCGTAAAGGCATATTCGCAAGCAAGAGGATTCACTGTTGCAAGACGAGGATCGTGTAAACAACCGTCCTCTATCCGACAACGAGTGAATCCTCTTGCTTTTATTAAACAGCTTTGTCAGAGGTCAGAGTTGTTGTTAAAAAAGGTCTATTTCTGGTTAAAAATGGTCTATTTCTGTAGCGATCCTTTCGGTAATGTTGTCAGACACTTGTCAGACACACGAATAACAATCTGAGCCCGTCCGTGACAAAAACAAGCACTTTTAGTGGACGTACTTTGACCGGCCAAATATGCCTTTACGGATTACGTTGCTGCCATCGAGCCGCCGTTATGCGACTGCCGGTTGAGCCGATGGACCGGAGAAACCAGAAACTTTTGGGATCTACTTAAAGGTATGAAAAGCGATTTTGTGGACATAGAGGCCAGGTTGAAAAATCCCGGAATTACCCTTTAAGTAATCTATGACTGTTAATCCAGTCGCTCATCCTTTTCATAGTCAAATACTTGGGAAAATAATGTGTTTACAATGTTGATTGCACTCCTAACCCGTGTTTGTTTGTTTTTTTGGTTCCTGTTTCTGTCCAGGTGTACAAGAGGGCTAAGGCACTGGACCAGTCAGACAATGACATGTCTGCCGTCTACAGAGCCTACATTCACTAGAGCAAGATGTGACCTATCCTCTGAACCATGACGTCTTTAACACCCATTTATTTCTTTCCTGTTCCTCCTAATGATTTCTTTTTTTTATTTTATTTTTATTTTGCCCGGCGCCAGTTATGTTCCCTGCCCATAAGCAGTGGGGGGTGGGAACTCTTACGCTGGAACGCAACCTTGAGCATTGCACTGACTTTATTGCTAGATACATGCTATAAAAAAGCTCTACAGAAGGTTGTACTTTTGCGCCTGGCGGCAGTTTGTCCAGTTTTTTGGAATTCTTAAAAGTAATGCAGAGTGTTTTTGGATGTGGAACGCAACGCCACTGTGAAACCGCAGGGCGTGCTATTCATGCCAGAGAAACCGCACTGCTGTTGAATCGATCAGTCACTTGTGTGCATGTGATTATTTAATTTTTAGTGGTTTTTTTTTTTTTTTTTTTAAATGTCCAGAATTCCATGCGAGAAAACACACCAAGAACATGCCACTGCATTGCCTTAATATTGTAACCCCACGAGTCTTTCAATAGTAGATGTATTTATTTATTTCTGTCGCTTCATAGGTCTCGTTGGTGCAGTTTGGTCATGTCACGGCTTGTTTCTGTATTTAACGAGACGCTTTTTGCTTTTGCTTGTGTTGATGATCATTCTTGAACAGGTTTAAGGACAGCGCAACAGTTATGTTGAGGCCTTAAAATGCAGTAATTAATATTTCTCATCAAGACGTGAGCTTTTCCATGTTTTGAAACCTTTAAACCCCCATCTTTGGAAGAGTTCTCATTTTCTAATTTTCCGGAACTAGATAATTCCACTTCTGAGTTGAATTTTAACTGAAGTCAGTAATTCTACCCCAAAATCAAAAGTGCAGTATCGGTGTCATTGTTTTTCTGAAGGGAAGGGTAATTATATTTATTGCAAAATAGTGAAGACATAATAAACATTAGGGTTCAACCAATATGAGTTCTTGAAGGCTGATGGCTGATATGTAATTTTGACCGTTTTCATGTTGGAAAAAAAAAAGGATTCAGTCTCTCCCCAACCCCCCAGCATTTTATTCTTGTCTCTGAAACATAATGTAGTCCATCATGGGACACTAAAACTCTCTAACTCACTAATGAAAGAGTTCTATGTGGGTCAGCAGCTCCTTAAAGCAGGGGGAGGCAGCTTTCAGTGCAGGTTTTACACACTGAAGCTGTTGAGGAAAATCACATCCTTCCTCCTTCCATACCGGCGGTGGAAGACACTGGCTGACTGATATCTGGCTGATTATTGAAAGGCCAATATCGACAAACCGATATATTGGTTGAACCCTAATAAACACAAGTGAATGACTAATGCCGGCCTCCTAGTGGTGATTCCTTCTCTCCCGCTTTTCCCCCCACATAACATGAATGCAGCATAAGGAACATACTGCATTACTTTCAAAAGACCCCCCCCAAACTGTTGTTACTTCCTAACAAGAGAATCTATATCTTGGTTGTTTGTTTTTTTAGGCCCACTGTGTTGTCATCGGTTTGAAATAGTAAGTTACATGTATTCGTTTTCCGCTACAGCTGAATTATTTTCGTTGCATGTTCAGAGGTTATCTTCCCATGTTGAAAGATTTTCTGTTTGCCAAACGAATGACGCTGAAGGTTTTTAGTTTAGGTTCGGATTACACAGTCTAGTGTAAAGTGTTTTTAGAAGACATGTAAATAGCATGTTAGGTTGAGTGGGGTTTCTTTATATATATATATAATATAAAATAAGGGGTTAATGAAAAGACTACTTTTTGGTTTTGACTCTACAGACTGACCGTCTAACATCATCCTGTCTTAATACTGTAGATCGTTCAGTTCAAGTGTAAATGGTTTATTAATGTGTGGCTTATATAACCTGGCTTATAATCACATGGAATTGACAATGACTCGGATCCCGTTTAAGGAAGGAGGGTGAAACTATGGTTTTGGGGATATTTATGATTTTGTGTACATGTGGAAATATCAAGACTTTTTGTGCTGTTTATTAAATCCTCTCCTGATTAATGGCATGTTTTTATTTGGCTGTAATGTATTTACTTAATGATCGACTGCTGTGTTGTCCTTGTTGGTGTGTTTTGGCCGTGCGATTCTTTTAATTATGTAATTTTTAAGAGTTCATACAGTAATTCCAGGAAATCAGACCTTGGAACTACATTAAGGGGCTTTCACGCCTACCCTGTTTGGTCCGTTTTAATCGAACCATGGTGCGTTTACTCCGTTAGTCCGGTACGTTTGGAGAGGTGAGAACACGCATTTGAACCATGGTCCTCCTGAAAAGTCGGAAGTCGGGACTCGGTCCTGTTCCAAGTGAACCTCGTTACATGTGAGAACACAATCGGACTTAAAGGGTAATTCCGTGATTTTTCAACCCGGTCTCTGTGTCCACAAAATCGCCTAGTTTACCGCATAATAGATCCCCGAAGTTTGGGAGCTGCTTCGGTCCATCGGCTCAACCGGCAGTCGCGTAACGGGCTCAATGGCGGTAACGTAATCCGTGGGTTCCAATTGGCCGGTCAAAGCACGTCCACTAAAAGTGCTTGTTTTTGTCACGGACGGGCTCGGATTGTTATTCGTGTGTCTGACAACATTACCGAAAGGATCGTTACAGAAATAGACCGTTTTTAACCAGAAATAGACCTTTTTTTAACAACTCAGAACTCTGAACGCTCAACTCGCGACCAAGCTGTTTACATTGTTTCATCAATACCTGTGCACAAGCAGGTTCCAAGCAGTCACTAACCTCATTTGGAAGAAAACATGAGACCGAGAAAGATGAATAAGCAATTCAAGGAGAAAGTGAAGGAGTGTGAGAAGCAGAGTGAGAAGGTGGAAGAGCAGATGAAGCTGCAGGACATGGTGGCTCAGGAGGACTTTGACCTGCTGAAGGTCAAACTTGAGCGGCTTGTGGAGATTGAAGAGCTCAAAAAAGAATTTGACCAAGACAAAAGGGAGCTTCAGGAGGAAAGAGCCAGGGTCACCAAATATAAACAGGTGGTGGACAAACTGTATGATCATGTCAAAATTGAGCGTGCAATGGCAGAGCAGAAAGGGAAGGAAGCTCTGAAACTCATGCAGGAAAACAAGCTCAAGGCAGCCCAGCTGGATGAGCGTGCTGCAGCACTACCCATGGCTCTTGAGGCCCTGGCTCAGAGTGAGGCCTCTCTTCAGGATGAGAAGAGGAGCAGAGAGAAGGCTGAAGATCAGCTGGCCGCCTACATGGAGGATTCATGGAGGATGAAAAGAGTCATATGTTCTCTTGATCTCAAGAGGCAAAATACTGGTGAAGCTGGCCGCCTACCGCATCCAGTGGGATGAAGAGCGAGCTAGGCTCCTGGCTGGAGAGGAGGAACTGAACCAAAATATCCTGAACCTGGAAACCTCCAACCAGGCTGTGACAGAGACTCAGGCCTCCATTCTGGAGCTAGAGAGCCAGGTGAACTCTAAGAGGAGGAACTGAACCAAAAGATCCTCCTACTGGAGGAGGGAGAGAACAGTGGCGCAGCCTCAGGTACAGACAGACAGGATCTTGTTGAACACAAGTAGATTTCTGTTTCACTTTTACTGATAACCTTTGTTTCTCTCTCCAACAGCTGAAAAAGAAAAAGAAGTCTGGATTCCTGGCTGCGTTGTTCGGCAGGAAACAGAGAAAGCAGAAGACTGCTGACTCTGGAGAAATGTGATGACACCATTCCTGGCCAAACACCTCTTCCCACCTACAAAACATCATTTTCAATATTGACTTAATTTTACCATAAAAATGCACAATTCTGACATTGGTGTTGTCTTTGTTAAAAGTGCAATTAGTGATTTTTCTTGCTGCAAGAGGGAGCACTATGAGTTAACTGAATCAAATCCTAAATCCTTCTATCACTATTAGCACCAAAACCCTCAGGACGCCATGTTTCGATTAGAATATTACTACTTTGTATTTACTACTACTACTCACCTATGGAGAGATGAAGAAGAGAAGAAGAGGGTTATCAGCAGGTGCTTGTAAAACGACAGTACCACTTTCTGGTTTAGGTGTGCAGCTTTCAAAATAAAAGCGCACTGTTAAATGTGTAAAAATACAGATTTAACTTAATTTCTTCTTAGTTATTAATCAACCCCAATAAGGGAGAACTCAGATTATTGTTTGTTTCTCCTTTTGAAACCATTTTATTACTGCAGTTTTTCCTTTCCAATCCCCTTTAAAATATTGCCTTAACCTCTCCAGTATCAACACATCAGTCATTACAGTCCCCTCCCAAGTTTATATTAGTCCATATTGGCTGTCTTATTAAGCAGTGAGGCAAAGGCATGGAGTGCACAAATATTTCCAATCAAGATATTCTCACCATGTAGTAGGCCCTTCACTACATCATTGTATGTGATTACTCCTCTCTTAATTGTGGAGTTAGATGAGAAATAGATCTGACTCGCATATTCTCTAACTCAACATTAACAAATGTATTTGTGTAATATGTGTAAGGATTAGTGGGCGGGGCCAGGGTTAATAGTGAATGTGTGACTGCTTATACTTGGTATAATGCTGCCTTCAAGTGCTCCTTGTAAGCTCCTGCATCAAAACTCGTAAATTTGACTTATCGCACATTTTGGTCAGATATACTAACTACTAACTTCTTTGTCATGGCTATTGTTTCATTTTAGAACTCAAGCGGTACAGAGCTAATTGGTGCTGCAACGGCAGAATGAAGATGAGAAAATGCAAATCAGTCATGTAATTGATGTTTAAATTAATTTATTAGCCAACAGTTGACTTTTACCATCAGTTGTTGACACGGTCTCCATGCTCTCTGCTCCCTAAACGTCACATCTCGGCAAATCGGGTAACCACACATAATCCCAGTCATATTTACCATTTTGTTGGGTCACTCCCATCGTATTTACAATATTACCGACAACACTTGAATGCAACATAACTCAACAGCTAAGCTAGTGGGTAGGACGCATCGAGAGCCAAGAAAAAGAGAATCTAAAAGGCTGCCGGTCGCGGGGTTTGCTCCTGTGTGCTGTTGAAAATGCTCAATCCGCAGAGGTCCCTGTCTGAACTGCCCAAGATGTCCGCTGCGAGCCAGGTGGAGAGAGTCGTGCTGGTAAGGTCGCTGCTGGAGGCTGCCCGGCTAGCTAGTTCACCGACTTCACCCGTTTATACAACACGGCTTGTCATTGTTTGACAACCCGTTTGTTTATATGGCGTGGAGTGTCGTTGTTTGACATTTTTGGAAGAAGGTAAACTAACCCGGCTTCACGTCAACTGCGCCAAAGCACTATGCAGGCACTGCTTCGGTACCTATCTACCTATCTACTGTATGGAGTGGATAGCGGGCCTGTATGCGATGTGAAATTAATTTACTTTGGCGTGATAATTCGCAAGTTGTTCACGCGCGGAACATACAGTTTGCTTCGAAGGGATACACTGTCATTGAATGCCACGAAATCAGACCCACTGTACACGTCCTTATGCCCCAAGTGTGAACGGTTTGCTCTAATTGGATGGACGTTGAACAAAATGCCCACGGGGCTCCGTGTCTAGACCACGCAGCAGGACTGATACGGGCCTGTGTGCAGTTCTCTGGTGTGGAGGGGATGTCACGCCACATTCCATTCAAAAATCTAATGATTGTTTATCGACAACGGTTCATTCATAGCTTGTATAACATAACTCAAGGCCGCTCTTCGACTCGGCATACACATAACTAACCGAGAATTACTTTACTCCAATACAATTTAAACTTTTCAACATTGCGTCGCGTGAATTTCGTGTATGGATAGAGCAAGGCACATTGCCAGGATGTAGACACACAATAGATGTACTCTAGGCTCTGCTCATTCATTGTAAGTAACTCTGGATAAGAGTTTGGTATAACGTTCTCTCGAAAAGTGGAAGACCTGCTCTGACATGGAGAAATAGCAGGCGTGGAATGGACGTCTCGCGCATGCAGTTCAGTTGCTGTTACGATTTGTCGATTTTTATTATTTTGTTATTTTATCATCTTTTGGTGATGTGGCTCTGTGTTTTTTGTCTTCTGCAGGAGGAGGAATTCAACTGGCTGCTTAAAGAAGAAGTACATGCTGTCCTAAAGCAGCTCCAAGATATCCTCAAGGTAATTATAATTTTGGGTATTGTCTGCCTAGGTGTAACATTTGTGCTCATTATAGACTCAGTGAAATAATGTTGATTACCCTAAACAAACAAAAACAGAACAAAGCATTGTACTCCCGACATCAGGGATATGAGCATCATGACATCTCCATCTTTGGTGCTACATAGTCTTCTCTCTCTTCTTACCAAAACTGCCTTCCCATGCCAAATGAAACCCACTACAGTATGGAGCCAATAGTCCTCATGGTGGTGGTGCAACAGGAATCAGTCTAATCTAAAAAATGTACAATAATTCAGTGGGAGGTGCTACAGAGCTCTACTTCTCACATTACCAGCAATATGTGAAGAAACTTTGCCTCATTGCAACTTGTAGTTAATTATGACGTTAATCCACTCTGTTTATTGTAAAAACTGTAATACTTACTAAGCATTCCCACAGTTTACATTCAAATGTCACCAAATTTGCAACTCATCGTCTTCAGATCCTTTTGTTTAACGAGCTGCAGGATATTAAACAAAATTTAAAAAATGCCCACAGCGCTTGACAATGTTTGCCTGTATATGGTACTGTACACAGACACAGTCACTTCCTGCTTGTCTAGTCTTCATGAAAAAAGTCATTGTACACAAAAAAGTACACAAAAGCAGTAAAGTAAATGAAAGAAAAAATAAATTGTGAAAGATTGTAAAAGTCTTTAGTTTTCATCCTAGACCGTGGAACCACAAGAAGAGCTCTGCCAGAGGAGCCAAGAGTGCATGGCTGCTTGTATGTAGAACTCCGTCATTTCGGCAGCAGTGTTGGATTTATTTTCTTAGATTGGGTCGCTGTAATTCTGACCCACAAGCATGTGGCAGGATTAATATATCAGATTTAATAAACATAATTGGACATAATGACCTTTTTATATATTTAATTTCCTGGTGTCAGTTTTCTTATACTGCCCATTTCTAGATTGAGACCTTCATTAGCTATGATTCTTTACTTTGGTGGTTAAATTAGTCTTACATCCAATTCCAGGCAGCATTAAAGGTCAACACTTTTTAAAATGTTGAACCACAACTGAGATGAATCTGCCTACAGTGCCAGTTCAAAGACCATGACTAGAGAACAGCATGACTAAGCTGCATTTTCCTCTGCCCCTGTCAACAGGAAGCGTCCAGGCGCTTTTCAATGCCCACACCAGGCCTGGAGAGTCAACTCAAACAGGAAAACTTCATCCTCGGCAGCTCAACGTAAGACTCTGAAAAATGTCATGTTTATGCTGCTCTTGATGGCTCTTTACAATTACTGTGCCAAGTGACTTTACAATGTCACGTACCCTATCATAGTCAGACCACTTGAAACATCACGCTGAAACATTGAGTCAGTTGGTCATTTCCTTTTTATTTTGTAATCTTTCATGTCAGGTGCCTTCCTCGAGGCATTATCAATCCTGTCTTTGCCTTAAGCTCTCTGCACTACTTTCTGTGCGATGATGAAATTAAAATGCTTTGTGATCTGGTTATTTTCAGCATGGACCAAGTCAAAGGGGTGCTGACTCTGCAGGGAGAGGCTCTGACTCAAGCTGTGAGTTTCTCCAGCTGTGACCTTGGCCTAGACCTAGATTCACCCACACAATCAGAATGGTTTGTCCTTGGTTCAGTTAAAATGACTAATCCAACAGCTAAATGTGTCCCCTTGTGTGTTTTTTAACAGGACATAAACCTGAAAGTTGCCAAAAGTAGCCAAGTGCTGCATTTTCAATTCAGGGATGACAAGCAGTGGAAACTGCAACAGGTATGTTTGTGTGTGTGTGTGTGTGTGTGTGTGTGTGGTGTGTGTGTGTGTGTGTGTGTGTGTGTGTAATGCCACCAGCCAAATGAAGGTCCATGTGGGGTTTCTTTTCTATTCTAAAAACAAGTGTTCTAGCAAGTACAAGTATTCTAACAAACTAGCCATCTAGAGCCAAAAAAAATAAAATAAAAAATGCCAACGGCCGTCGCTAGAATGAAGTGTTCCTGGTATAGGCTTGAATGGAGCATGTGATCTAGATGACCACAAATCAATCTTCCAATGCACCTGCCGTGAAAGCTAGAAGCAGAAGGAGCAGCAACATGCTGACATCAGCTGGCCTGTAAAGGTTACTACCACAGCCATTTCAGACATGGCAGGTCAACAAGGACCTAATGAAAACACTACAGGCTCTTAGACACATCAGCAAATGTAAATAAATATTGCTGGTATGGGTGTGCCTGTTCGTGCTCTCTCGAGTGGCTCCGAATTCCACTGTTATTATTACGTTATTGCAACAGACTGGCTACGCGCGTGTGTGGAAAGTGGCCACACAACGGCTAAAATGTTGTGTTGCGAATGAACGTACTGTTAGTGCAGTAGTAACTTTATGGGGGCAACCAAATAAAATGTTGACTTTTATTGAAATTAGATTTTCCAGTTTTGTAGGTTTTTATTTATTGTACAAAATATTGAACAGGTGGTTGCCAAAGGTGGCAACCAGAGCCGTTACTGTCGAGCCCTGGGGGATATCATTTCAGTAGAAGCTTTCAAGAACAAAGCCAATACAAAGAAATGAAACGAGTTAGAAGAACAGAGAAAGGATAACATGCAGAACCCCTCTAGAGAGCTACACCAGAAGATACTATTATTAAAATATGAGTATAACCTCTAGGGTAAACAAATACCTTTTTTAAATATGAAGCAGGAATTTTTTAATATGGTGAGAAGCCGCATAGACTGCTTGCCAGACAATTAAAAAAAAAAAAAAAAGTGATCGTGCAATACACAGCATTAAGTGTAAGACTGGAAAAACTCTTTCTAATACTAAATAAATGAATAACAGGTTTTTTTCAGTTTTATGAAGAGCTTTATTGCTCCAAAGCGGACAACAACACCACTGCAATACAAGATTTCCTTAAAAACTGTGACCTCCCGACCCTAAATCAACAAGATATAGACCTCTTAAATTAGGATATTTTGGAAGAAGAAATAAAAATAGCAATTAACGGCTTAAAGAGTGGCAAAGCTCCTGGACCAGACGAATATACTGCAGAGTACTATGAAAAAATGTCAACTACTATCCTCACCTTCACCGTGTGTTTACTAATGCACTGAAGGCTGAGGAACAATGTATGAAGCAGTCATAACTAATTCCTAAAAAGGGCAAAGACCCCCAAGAGGTGGGCTCATATAGACCACTATCCCTGCTTAATTTAGATAACTGACTGTTAGCTACGATATTAGCCTTGAGATTAAATAAAGTAATAGGTAAGATCATACACCCGGATCAAACAGGATTCATCCCTAACAGACACTCATTTTTTAACTTCAAGCGTTTATTCAATATCATGTACTCCACACGCTTTCCAGATGATGACCTAGTCATTGCCTCCCTTGATGCTGAAAAAGCATTTGACCAAGTTGAGTGGAATTATTTATTTTCAGTACTACACAAATTTAACATAGGAGAAACATTCATTAAATGGGTGAAATTACTCTATAATCTTTAATACTATTTCTAAAATACTTGCACGCCAAGTAAAACCAAATTCCCAAACTATTATGTTAAATTTATCAGAGACTTTGAGTGGTCTCTCATCAGCTCACCAAAGCTTTCTTAATTTTTGTCTCATGTCTGCTAAGAAATGTGAATCTTCACTAGCCTCATGATTCGATTGGATTCTACGATGCATCTCGATTAGAGCCTGACCAATACTGGATTTTTGGGGCCAATACTGATATAATTACATCCTCAATTTTATAATTTATATTGCTGCACATGGCTACTTTTTCATCAATTACAGTTTTACAAGATACAGTACAGAATTAAGTCAGAGAAATTCAATATTTTATTTCAAGTTCCTTCAGAATGTCAACATAAATGTCTTTACATTTGTGTGTGAATTGTTTTCCATTCTCAAAAACAAAACAAAGCCTACTTCTTTTCACATAGTAGCTCTAAGACAGGGCGCTTCCTGGATGTGGCAAAAATCACAAATATGACTCTCAGAGTCTGAACACAGCAGACAACAGGACTGCATACTAAAATAGAAATGCAGTAATATCTGCAATTAACATTAAATTGTAAATAAAAATGAATATAGGCCTAGCCTCCTCATCTCTTCTGCTCCTTCTTTCTCCTCTCAAACATGACTCTTGGAGTCTGAAGGGTCTGAACACAGCAGACAACAGGACTCCATACTAAAAAAAATAGAAATGCAATGCAAAATGCCCAAAGTAAACATTAAATTGAAAACAAAAATAAATAGTATAGGCCTAGCCTCCTCTCCTGTCCTCATCTCCTCCCTTCCTCCTCCCCTGTCCTCCTCATCTCCTCCCTTCCACTCTCCTCCTCCCGTCCTCCTCTCATATCCTCCCTTCCTCTCCCCTCCTCCTCCCCTGTCCTCCTTATCTCCTCTGTTCCTCTCTCCTCATCTCCTCCCTTCCTCTCTCCTCCTCCGCTTTATTGTGTAGCTGCCATCCCTCCACCACACTGGACAGAAGCTCTGCAAGATGAGCACCCGTGTGGTTCTCATAAACGGCTCTCGTTTGGAGCACATGCGACAACTTCCCAGTCCTCAATGTAATGTGCAGTTATTGTTACATACGAGTCCGTCGCAATGGAGGTCCATGAATCACGTGTGATGGCTACTCGACTAGCTTTACTCATTGAGTCCATTACATGGGCTTTAGTTTCATGGTAGAGAGCTGGAATAGTCTTTTCTGTAAAGTGGCTTCGTGATGGGAGCTTATAGCGTGGCTCCAGGGTCTTCAGCAGGTGGCGAAACCCGGGGTTCTCGACGACAGAATAAGGCCTTAAATCCTTAGCTTTCATAGCTAAGGATTTAAGGCCTTATTCTGTCGTCACCCAAGCAGACACTGCTTGGGTGATTCTCTTCCCTCTCTGAGTTGGGCGGCAATGTTGACAGCGTCTCCTCAATTTGTGGCTGGGCTGGGTCTGCTGTTTTCTTACTTGCAGTAGAGGCTAGCTCCTGGTGAAAACGGCTAATGTGGTTCCTCAAATTCATCGTATTACCGAAGTATTTAATTTTTGTGTGACAAACTTTACACACAGCGTGTGTCTTGTCCAGTTCGTGCTTCCCACTGACTTCATAGAATCCGAAATATGCCCAAATGTCCGCCTTAAAAATACTGGGTGTGTTTTTTTATCACCTGCTGTCTCACACTACTGCTTTCCTCCGCCATCCTGCCTTAATGTTAGCCTAGCATGTTGCACCCACAATTCAATGCGGCGTTGCATTTTTTTTAACGTTACAACTTTATTTTCCAGCCGAGACTGGAAAATCAGTCTTTTGTACATCAACATTAGTAGGCTATAATAGATTATGTGATGTTACTGCATCGATGCAGAATCGTCCACGTCCGCATCGCGATGCATCTTAGAATCGAGAAATTTCCACACCCCTAACTAATACTATGGAAGGGGAAAGACGTACCTAATGTTAAAATGTGGCTTGCAGACCTTGTAAACACACTCGAGGTGGAGAGGATTAGATATCTTAGCATGGATCAGGTAGATAAGTTTGATGTAATATGGCAACCTTTCATTCATTATCTGGAGGAAGCCTCTAACAAAGACTAGCTATCAACCCTCATCTTAGATACTGCCACCTTTTAGGGTGATTTATTTTTGACAATCTTTACAGATTTTAGATATGTTGTTGAGGTTCCATATCCTTTTTGCTTCATTCTTTGTTTTCTTCTGTGCCTCTTTTTATTTTTTTAGATATTTTTTACTTGTCTTTATACGTGTATGATAGACATATGAATGAGGGTTTGTATGTGTATGTCCGTGTGGTCTATCATACATGCCTGATTATGCAGCCTATCTCTAAGAGAGAATGTATGTACGACTAACCCTCCACTTTAGAGTAAACTATGAGTTTAAATGTATATGTTTTTTGTTTTTACTTTGGTTTGTTTGTTTGTTTTGGGGTTTCTCATTTGTACTATCCCACCGCCTGATAGCTGCAATGCTACTAATCTATTTGTTTCAAGTACAGCTTAGGCCATACCTCATTGTTATATAATTTCCCTTGTTATTTGTGTTATTATTTCTTATTTTCTATTACAATATTAATGATTTCAGTCTTATCCTGTCCCTTGTTGTTTTTGTTATATGCTCTTACTAAAAACAACGGTGTGTGTGTATTTTATTTTTAATTATCAACAACTGTCTCAAAATATCTTATAAATATCTTTTAAAAAAAAGAAAATAATTCTTACTCATCCCTTTCACCACATCATCTCCCTCTCTCCACCCTCCATCAGATCCAGGATGCCAGGAACCACGTGAACCAGGCTCTACAGCTGCTGAGCAGCCGTGACGAGAGCTACCACTTCAAGACAGGTGCTGAGGTTAACAAGGTCTGTCTGGCATGCAACTCCCTGTTCCCTCATTACTGTCAGGAATAGAGCCCCGGCTCCTCTGTTCCTCATGGGGAGGATGGAGGAAATCCATTTGTTACTCACACAGAGACCATATTTGACCCTACAGCAAAGCAAATGGAAAGCGAACCAGTAATTGGTCAAACATTTTAAATATACACTGAAATTAACCTTTGAGCAGATCTGGAGGCCAGATTATCCACAATTGTCTAAATGAAAGGCTACCGCAACTGGATTGAAGGGAACATTATGTGGGTTATCTGCTAATATTAACAGTCGGCTACTTCATCATGCTATATTTATCTCCAAACCAATTAGGTTGAATTTGAGTTGTGGCCGACAACTAGTTTTACAGTATCAGTTGTAACCAGCTAAAGTCACTTATCACCAATGTTAGCTAGCAGACACAGCTGGCATAAACAATGTGACTATCAAAGAAGTGCCACTAAAGATATGGAGCATAATGTTAGCATATTACTCATGCTAAAGATAAAGGCTGTTAATGCTGACAATAACAATAGTTGGTTTGGCGATAAATAAATATAATGGTAACAACATAAAGTAGTAGATTGCTAACATAGCTAATGTTAGCAAGCTAGCTAATGTTTTGTCCAAAGACTGGATGAGGTTGCCTCTGTTTCCATATATGCTTTGCCGTCTTCCTAGTCTTTAAAATTAAAAAAAGTAATATTGGATGTTAATATTGAATATTACTTTTTTTTTTTTTTTCAACATTGATGTTAATGTCATGTTGTTTTTGTTGTTTTAGCTAATGGATGCAGTGATGCTCCAGCTGACGCGAGCACGAAACCGCCTGACCACCCCGGCCACCATGACCCTGCCTGAGCTGGCCACCAGTGGCCTGATGGTAAAGGTCAATTTACAGATTACAAATATATTCCATAAAGATAAACATATAGACACACTGGCTGTGTTTACATGCACAGAAAATTCCCTTGTTACAGAAGCACACTAAGATACAGCAAGTTTTAGATTTGTCTATTGGTCAACTTAGCAATTTAGTGATGAGAACATATAGACGCCAAATCTTTTTATTATGTGGCCTGTAGATTCATAAATTTAAAAAATGAAATAATATTAACTCAATAAACCAGGTTTAGTTTGAAACTATTTCAGGTGAGCAACGATGGATTAATCTGCTGCGCATTGATTTGTAATGGTTCGATTATCACCCACCACAATCACTTCCTGTGCAAACAGGGAAAGTAGTCCCTGCTGGTTCAAGGCAGTACATTATTTTTCTATAATATTGCATGTAAATTTCCAATCTCCAACACAATACTGCCAGACATAGCTGCATATAATTTAAGATGACTTACTGTTTAGTTTTAGTGCAACTACAACTTTTCCTTTTATTACTTTTGTGATAATGCTAGTGGTCTACTATCACTCAACATAGTGTATGCTAAAGTGTTAGCATGGAGCCTGCTATCACTCAACATAGTGTATGCTAAAGTGTTAGCATGGAGCCTACTGTCACTCAACATAGTGTATGCTTAAGTGTTAGCATGGACCCTACTATAACTCAACATAGTGTATGCTAAAGTGTTAGCATGGAGCCTACGATCATTCAACATAGTGTATGCTAAAGTGTTAGCATGGAGCCCTTGAGACAATAAATCTACTGGATGATTTTGGTGTCTATGGTCTCATCAGTTAACGGCTTGTTAAGTGACCAATGGAATAATGTAACCTGGTTTTGGGGCAACACTTGTTGCAATTAAGCGCATACTACAATTATGATAACCCTGTTAAGATGCCTGGCTTACTCCATATTAAATTGATTACTGTGGCATGGCAACATCGTAATGCATTCACTTTTGTTTTTTGCCATGTGCACAAAGTCAATCACACAACAGTATGGATACATTCTGATGTCACAACATGGCTGTGAGGAGTACTGACTATCACTATTGGATCATCATTTGTTTCCCCTGTATATAAGCCGCTGTTGCTCAGTCAGATGGAGGGGGAATATTCTGTTTACTGGTTCATTCATGACAACAGACTCAATCATAGGGAATCAAAGTTTCATGTAAACATTTTTTTGCCTTCTCCTTTCATTCCATAGTCCTCTTCCTCACTCTTCCTTATGTTTTTGCTTTACCAGAAAATGTTCACTCCACCAATGCCTGGGGATGTGATGGTGAATTTTTACATCAACTTGAGCAAGCTGTGTCTGACCGTCTACCAGCTGCATGTGCTGCAGCCCAACACCACTAAGGTAAGGCCTTAATAGCATTCTGCAATCTGGACCGCTAGACAGCTAGAATGACAACGACCTGGTAGAATAGAAACCTAATCTGATTTTAGACCTTGGACACCAAGTGAATGCAATTCCTGGTAGGATGACAGCAGGACACTGGACCCCCGAGGACTGGATTTGACCGTACCTCGATTAAATTGGAGTGAATCTACAGCGGTCTCTCACTGACTTTGCAGATGCCACCTTGTTAGGAGTGACTTATAAGTGTGAGTCAGCACAGATCTTTTGATTTATGTTTTGTTTGTTTTTTTCTTTGTTTTTTTCTTCCTCACCTCGATAGAATTTCAAGCCAGCTGGAAGTTCAGTGCTGCACAACCCAGGGGCGATGTTGTAAGTTCTGCTTCATTTGCTTTCAAACCGCCCCCATTAAAGGCCATAGGTTGCTGAATTATTATTATTATTATTATTATATATTTTTTTTAATTATTTCTCACATTTTTCTTGACATCCAGTGAGCTCAACAGCAACCGGTTCGAGGTGAGCCACGTCCACAAGGTGGAGTGTGTGGTGCCTTGGCTCAACGACACGCTGGTGTTCTTCACAATCTCCCTGCAACTCTGTCAGCAGCTCAAGGACAAAGTGGGTACTCTCTCTGGCACATGATCTCCAAACAGGAGCTAGACATGTATTAGGTGTTCAAGTGGTTTGTTTTAGGGTTGGACCAATATGGGTTTTTGAAGGCCGATAGTCAATATTTTATGCCAATATTCCAAAATTTGCAAGTATTCAGTGTTTTCCCCCAAGAGTTTTATTCTTGTTAGGGTGGAAAAGCCTCTGAAACATCATTTAGACCATGGGACACTAAAACTCTCCATTGAAATGCACAATAATAAACATTTCTACATATTTGTGTGGAATCTGATCAAAATGTCTCATTAGAATCAGTTCAGGTTGAGGCCTTCCCATAGACAGTATTGATCAATTATATAATATGTATCAATTATACCAAACTGCATTATATCAGAGGTGGACCACGCTGCCTGGATCAGATCTGGTTTTTAATAAAAGGCAGATATCAGCCCCATATATCAGTGTAACCCTAGTGTATTCCCATCAGTTCTGGTTGAGCCAGTCAGTAGCTAGTTAACCATGGTTGTCTGTCTGCCTAACTTCAGTAATGCCAAACTAAATGACGTTCTCCTCTTTTGCCCTCAGATATCAGTGTTCTCCAGTTTCTGGAACTACAGGCCTTTCTAATCAGTCTGCCAGAAAAATCCAAACAAACCACAAAGGTGAAAGGGATATCCTATACACACACACTTGTCATCCAGTTGCTCAGTAGCCGGATCAAAACCAGTGGACATCAGTGTTTAATGTTCCCATTTCACAGCACTAACTCAAAACTCCTTGAAAAGAATGAAGCAGATTTTATTTGTAGTTGTTTGATTATTATTTTTTTAACTATCACTGCAAGCACCCCAAATTTGTGAAATGATTTGACTTGTTTGATGTGTAGAAGCACTATTTTGTGTATTCAGGGGAGGTACACAAACAGGTTTGTGGCAAAGAATGTGTTTCCTCATACACTGACACTACATCGTTTTGTTTTGTATTATTGTATATGGGATTGTTTTTAGAGCACCGCTCGGTGGAAATTAAAAGGACTTACATTTGCCGCTTGTCACTACATGGATATGCCTCAACAATAAGCTAATAGTTGTCTGTCATAGTTATTGTATATCATTCAATTCAACATTGTTGTCTAAAAGTGTTTTGCAAGATTTTCGTATTTATTAACTTTCTTTCTTTTTGCACTTAAAACTGTCTTGATGAATCCCTGTGAACCAAATATTCATTCCAGTCTTGAACAAATGACTTTATTCCAGGAAGTGTTAATCTATTTTGAGAAGCTATATATCATGCAAAATGTGGAAATTATTTATTTGTTGCCTGTGCAATAAATCGTGTTCTAAACAACAGCCTGTTCACGAGTTTCCCTGGGGAAAAAAAACCCTCCCATCTGTGACATGAACAAAGAAATCACAAACACATGTCAAATGCCTGGTAATTAGTCACTGGATGTCAGCCAGCCTGGATGAACCGCCGAAAGACGTCCATTAAATTAACAGTATTGGCCCATGGCAATGCAGTGATTATTTGTATTGGGATTCAACTGATGCAGGTTTTTGAAGACCAGTGCCGATATTTTGGGATTTAAGTTGACGGTAGTCTATAATTTGTCCTGGAATGTCTCAACTTTTACCTTGCCAAAAATTTTCAAGTAGCTTTCCTCCAGAGTTTCAAGAGACAATCAGGATATATTGAGGTGGAAAGCCATGTAATTCCAGGTTATAAGTAAGACTTTCTAATTGATACATGCATTTACTGGGAGCCAGTGAGGAAAGCTAAATGAAAACAGCTAAATTAAGATATTGGATATCGGCAGCTGCATTCCAAAAATACACACCAGCTGTAGACCTGTTTGTGATGTACTTTTTATCATATTTGCTCTTGGTACATTTCTGACAAGCCTGTTGCATGAGAAAAAAAAAAAGTACATGTACATTGGCAAAGTTGCCCTTTTTATTAAAAGAGTAAACAAAAACTTCAATTTACAGGTTAAGAGCCTTTCAACGAGAACAAAGAAAGGAAGCAATATTACTCAAATGTGATCATACCTTAACTGACTTTAAGATTTCAGCTCCACCTCGATGGCGTCTAAGTGGCATTAAGCCTAACTCCATACAGCAGTGCAAGTATACAAGATCATATGTCTCAGATTTCCACCGTTAAGTAGCAAAAGTGGATCAGGGGGGAAAAAACTAATTAAAACCGGAGTGAAAGTGAAATTTTTAGAAATTTTTTTAGAGGCAGGTGACGATAAAAGCAAAGCACTTGCTTTGGCACATATATAAAAATACTGGGCATCGTTTCCTGCATAAATAATCTAGCCGATACTTCAGTATTTTGCAGAAATCAAATCATTTTCAGTGCAGCGAATCAGCCGTCAGGGCTCCAAAGCCATGTTGTCTATTCCAACTTTGTGTCTCCGGGGCTGTTGAGGAAAACAGAAGGAAAGGTGAAAATGTCTGCGTTCAGAATATAAATGTCTTCCGGATATTATTTTGTGCGCGTTTACCTTCTCATCGCAACAGCAGCAGCAGCAACAGCGGATGAGAACCAGGATGACCAGCAGGAGAACCATACCTGGAGCATATGGGGCACACATGAGAATACAGTGTATCTGTGTGTGCGCAAGAGTCGCACGAGTATTCAATGTTTCCCTCCGGAGTTTTATTCTTGTCGGGGTGGAAAAGCCTCTGAGTCAGCCTTTAGACCATCATGGGACACTAAAACTCTCCATTGAAACTGATGAAATTTTGACCATTTTAAAAGAAAGTAATAGAAGAGAAACTGCTGTCTGCTCACGCTTGTGCATTCAAGAACATGCAGCAGAACCTCTAGGTGGCAGCGTCACCACGGTATAAAGCCATAGCCTTCCGAGGAATAGTCTTCCGGAATTCGTATTTTATATTTTAGATATCCCCAGTCGAGGTCTGCTGAGAACAACCCGGGCGACATCCTGCCTTCCCCTCCCGAGTTGCCCGAGTGGTTTTTCAGAACCTCTTCGGTACCTCGCTGGTACCCTCTCCGCTCTGCTGAGTCCAGAGTCGCCCGTGGCAACAGGCCCAGAAAGCCTCCTTCTTCCTCCTCGACAGCTTCCCTCCCCCTCTTGGGTTGCCACCATGATGAGCAACCGACCGAGGCACTCGCCTCCAAGCACCACTCCCAGGCCTGGCTCCAGTTCTGGGCCCTCTGTGGGCGAGGATCTCTGTGGTCTTTCTACAACAATCTTCTCCTTGAACCGCCATTTGTCCGAAACCTCACCTGAGAACAGTTTGCCTTGGGTGTGCCTACTAGGGTCACTGGAGTACAAACCCCTCCACATCCATTCTCATTTGAGTTGGGCTTCTTCAGTGTTTGCCCTAGAGTGTATGGTTGTGGTATAGTGGTTATCCTGGTTATTCCAGGACTGTATTCACTTAAATTACAGCAACAGTTGATTCTGGACTAGCTTGTGTATTTGTTCATGTATACGAACAAGTAGAGCAATTCACAGTGAGGCTCTTCCTGACTTGGTTGAGGCACTTCCTTTGTGCCGTAAGTGAACCCTTTCATGAAATCGTTCCCAGGGACACAGAATAAACCAATTCTCTCAGAGGCAGTCTCGTTTTTCTACAGCCATTGCGCTATGCTATCAAAATTAATTTGAGAATGACAAATTGAGGTAAATATTCTCCACACAGGAACTTTAATTCACACAAAAAATGACATTAAATTAATAAATAAAATGTGCAAAGAATGTGCTGATGTGTCGTAGATGTCAAAGTGCCTCCATGAAGTTCTCTCCACCTCCATCACCTTCACTTACCGATGAAGATGAAGAAGACAGCGAAAGAGGCGATGTCCCAGTCGGACTGGAAGAGCTGCTTGGACTGCAGCCTGGAAACCACATCATTGAACTGCTCCTGGAACTCCTCTCCAAGGTTCCTCTTCTCCATCACTGGACCTCAGATGTGTGGACAGGGCGGACTACGCATCAGGGGAAAATTACAGAAAAGGGGTCATTTTGGTGCTCCATGAAAAAAAGGTTCACCTTCTGTTATACCCTATGGAAGCCCATTTCCACCAAAGTGATGGAAAAAAAAAAGATCCTGTAAGTCATTATAATGAGAAACTTTCTCAAAATAATGAGAAACTTTCAAAATTATCTTGAATGGTTTTGGAGCACCAAGCTAAACCTTGGTGTCGAGAGCACAACAATATCTACAAGTAGCTTGCTCTACATCAGTGCTCCAAAACCATGCCTGCCTACCTCTTTATTGAGCAATGACAGAAAGCTAGCTAGTGCACACGACTTCGTGATGGTACGCCTATGTCAAAATATTGAGAAAGTTTCTCATTATTTTGTGAAGGTTTCTCATTATTTTAAGATACTAAGTCATTATTTCAAGATACTAAGTCATTATGTTGATAAAGTTTCTCATATTTTGAGATACTAACTCATTATTTCGAGACAAGTAAGTCATTATTTTGATAGTTTCTCATTATTTTGAGATACTAACTCATTATTTTAAGATACTAACTCATTATTTTAAGATACTAAGTCATTATTTTGAGAATGTTTCTCATTATTTTGAGATACTAACTCATTATTTTGAGAAAGTTTCTCATTATAATGACTTACAGGATCTTTTTTTTTCATCACATTGGCGGAAATGGGCTTCCATATGTTACATGGTTTCATTTACTTCAATAAATAAAATTGATTATTCAACAAGTCAAACCTTGAGCCTGAAAGTACAGCAAGACTCAGCAGTTTTCTGTGTGTTCTTAAAGGCAAATCACGGACTTCTGGCATTTGAAACTGATTTTTTATTTTTAAATACTAACCAGCTAAACTTACAGACAACAATATTAGGCCCCTATCTTCGACCTTGTGTCAACCTTGTGAAAAGCCCAGCAAGTATCACCTTTGTAAGTCGCTTTGGATAAAAGCTTCTGCTAAATGACTGTAATGTAATGTAATGTAACAGGAAGCTCATTTTGTTTGTCTGGTATCGGTTTGTGGAACTGCAAATGCTGCAATGAAAAACTGTCCTATCAAGGCCATGTTGAAAAAGGAACTTTACTTTGAACCAAGTTGAGAAATGGCCAGTGTGAAGACGATTTTGCTAGTGCCATATCTTTTGATTGTATTTTTATTCTGTTTTGTGTTCTATGTGAAGTTACTGTAATTTTGTCTTCTTTTGAGGACCACAGTGGAAATAAGTAACGCTTTCTTGTACTATCTCTGGGGTCAAATATACATAAATAGTTTTTTTTTAATAGTGTGTTTTCCTATTTCTCAAATCAAATCACTGTGTTGACTGGTGACTAAGCTGAATCAGTCATTGTAGAAGAGAAATAGCAGCCTTCAGGTTTATAAATTTGACAAAATCAAACGCCTTTTGTATAAAACAAACCTACAAGGAATTAGTTTCAATATACATTGTTCTTGTGAAGAGATGTTATTGATAATAGCAGGTTGCGGAGGCCTACCTGTTAATGGTGTCGGCTGTTTAGTGTTTTTTCTTCTTCCGGGAGCTAACCTTTGGTCTCACGACGGTGGCTCATTTTACCGCAGGGTAGGTCACCATGGTGACCTAGCTGCACACTTGCTCCGGAGCAGGTTGGATATACTATGAGTATTGTGTCGTCACAATGAGGGTGTGAAAAGAGTCCGCCTCGCGCACTTAAATGCAACAGCAAAGGGCAAAACGCCTGGAAACATTACAAATATGTATTATATCAATAATATAATAAATCATTATGGAAAGCAAAGGTGTTCTGTCAATCTCTAGAAGAGCCCTTCTTACTATCTGTTAATTCAATACACCTATTTTTTCATTTTAATGCATTTTCTTTCATATCGGGTAAATGGAATTTTCGCATTAAAGGTCCAGCCGTATCCTGTAGGAGTAATGATGTCATTTTTCTAGAGTTGATTGGCGAGGAGACTTTTTATTTTAATTTTATTACTGTAGCACAAAGTACTTTACATAAATTTAATAAAAGCAATGGCAAGACAGGATAAAAACAATAACAGTAAAATAATAAAAAATAATAAAAGTAAAATTGGAAAAAAGTAAGATTACCCAATTTTACAAACCAATGAAATTTAAAGAAAGGCTTTTCTAAAAAAAAAAAAGTATGTTTTAAGTTGGCTCCTAAAACTAACAATAGCCTATTTACTTTACACTATCATTTACACTATCTGCACTTTTCCTTCAGCAATCCTCTCTAGCATTGGCAGCAAACTGCATTAAAAAATCTGTCAATTTAATGTGGCCTTGCTTATCGGCACAAGTAGCCTACACGCATCGTAAAACACGACATAAGGCTTGTTCTAAATCTTTAGGTTTCATTGTTAAATTCGCCATACATATAATCCGCCAAACAACTCTTATTTCAATAAAAGTTCAACGTTAATTATTAGTTCACCTGTTGTTTACTACAATCTCCTTCCGTGAAAGTGCACGGCGATGGGAGGTAGGGTTCAATGTGAACCAGTTCTAAATGTTCATTGTTTGTTGGAAGAAAGGTGGGTCGTGTGTATGCCGACTTTACCAGAAGGCTTTTCTGATTCCGCAAAGGTTTTAAATCTTGTTACACTGTGTATGCACGCTTTCTGTTAAGCTATGCAACATTAAATTGACAGATTTTTGAACGGAGTTGGGGTTGTTTTGCTCGCCATACTAGAGTGGAGGGAGCTAATGTGTCACCATTTATTCTGGTAGGAGCAATGATATAGTGGTACTTTTAGTAGTAGTTAGTTAGTAGTTAGTAGCTTTGAGAATTGTTTTGATATTAATAATATATATTTTTTAAATTCCATACTAATCTAATAGTCCCTGTATTTGTATACATTGGATTTTACTACATTACTTCATTACTCAAGCCAATGCCATAAATCAGAATTCACAGTAAAAAGAAATGTTGAAATTGTGGACTTGTGGGATCTAGATGTAAAGTCAATTGTCTTAATTTATTGTTTCACCACAATTTTAATTTGTAGTCCTTCCACTTATTATGTAATGTATATGTACCTCTGGTAGTTGTTTTATTATTATTTACTTTATTTACTTGTCTTCCCATTGTGCTTTTTTAAACTCATTTGTATGGATGTTTGTTCAATAAAGATAAGAAGGCAGAACAAAACATTATAATCCTCCTCCTGCTCGGGGGGCGCGGAACGCAAACTGTATGGAAGTTCTGACTGATAGACAGATTTTGGGACCAATAAGTACTCAATACTCTCATGTCGTCATACTTTTGCTTACGTGGAAGCAGGAAGTGCGTTTTCCCCGGGTCTTCCGGGTTGTGGCTCTGCCGTAGCTGCTCGGGAGTCTCGGAGATTGCGATGGCCGTCGATCCGACCAAGTCTCTCCGAGTCTCGGAGATCAAGGACCCGGCGGTCCTCTTCGAGCGCTACAACACCGAGGAAATCCGCCGAATCGAGCGCAAGGTCCGCGGCGAGATCGAGCAGAAGAAGGAGGAGCTGAGGCAGATGGTGGGGGAGCGGTACCGGGATCTGATCGACGCCGCCGACACCATCGGGGAGATGAGGCAGTGCTCGGAGAGCGTCGTCCAGTCCATCCAGGACATGCACCAGTACTGTCACAAGCTGAAACAAGGCAAAACCGGTGTCAATGACAGCAAGCAGGAGGTAACCGGCGAGGTTAGCTAGTTATGCCCCGATGCGTTCCAAGCTCCCTCGTATCGCGTCCAACTCCATTTAATCTGGCAATTTTTAAAGTTGCTTTGTTTATCGGCTGACATCCAAACCTGATAGAACGTAACTTAAGACCTTTTACCAATCATTAGGATGTACTATTTAATTCGGCACACATCCGATAAAATAAGCTCATTTGAATAATATGTAAACTTTATGAATCTGTTTGTCTGTTTCTCGCACAATCATCTTCCACCAAAATGTAAACCGTGGATGACGGTAGCGAGCAGTGATACTAAAAGGTGGGACTTGAAATACGTCCGATGTAGAAGAGGTGTGATTTCTGTTTAACAATGGCACTTTAAGTTGCTAGATTTTAAGTAGGTTCTCTATAAAAGAAAGGAACCAACCTTGACACTTGAACTTTGAAAAGAAATTAGTCCTCAAAGTAAAAAATGTCTTATGATGATTGAGAACAGCCACAGCACACTGGTCCCAAATAATCCACACAGACCGATTTTTGAATGGAGTTTGGCAAGACACTCTCCGTAGAAGAGAGAACGGAATCCACCATCTACCTGCTGCATGACCCCGCTCTATTACTTCTACAAAGTACACACATACACTTTCTCAAATCTCTGCTGCTGTGTGTCAAGACCCAATGTCTCATCATGTTTTAGAGTCAGCAGCAATGGCAGGAAAAGTTCTACACCATGGCCTCTCAGATCAAGCTCCTCCTGGAGATCCCCGAGCGCATCTGGAGCGCTATGGAAGCATCCCAGTACCTCCAGGCCACCCAGCTCTACCTGCTGTGCTGCCACCTCCACGGTCTGCTACAGCTGCAGGCCGCCACAGGGGGACACTACAGCCCCATTCTGGCCCGCTTCCCCATCCTGGTCCGTCAGGTGGCCACCACCGGACACTTCAGGTACTGGCTTGGTTTGCGCCATTCTGGAGATAAAATTAGTTAAACTGATTGCCGTGGCACCGGTGGCTGCAGATAGGAGCTGGATGTGAGGTCCTGTACAGTGTGTATGTAATCATGCCACTGTGATCTGTCACCAAGCCAAATTCCTCTACTTTCATTATGCTTTACAATTAGTGGTTATGATGAAGAAAATCTGATGCACAGAATTGGATGTTCACAGCCTTTAAAACCAACGCTAAATGCCTCATCTCGCTTGTTCCTGGTCCCTGTCCGGGCTGGCCAATGGAAAGACATGCGATTCTGAATGTCAGTAGACGTCAAAATCCTAAGTAACATAGGCATTCCTCCTCTCCGCCCAGGTCCACCATTCTCCTGGACAGCAAGTCTCTGTTGCGGGGTCGGGCGGTGTCAGACCAGGCTATCGCCGAGGCTTTAGTGTCCACCATGCTGCTGGAGGGCAGCTCGCCGCGCCAGGCCCTGGCCGACTTCCTGTTGGCCAGGAAGGCCTCCATCCATCAGTTGCTCAACCAACCACAGCACGGTACACTATGATCTATAACGGATTATTGGTAGCCTGGTTCCATATTCAACACAACACAACAAAGATGCTAAATTAATACTTGATATGTTTTAATGGACCATGGAGTAATGCCCCCAGTTTAAAGTTAATAATCTGACTTTAATAACTGACTGCTTGAACTTGATATACCATTTTGTATAAAGTATGCTATTTGGTGGATGTTCATCCATTAGGCATATCACCATGGAAAGGATCACTGACTACCCTCATAATATTGATCGTGATCTATTGTATAAAATGGTGAAATGTAAAAACATTTGATATCCACAGCTTCATTGTTCTGATTCTCAGCATGGCAGAAGTGTCGTCGTTCAATGTGTTTTAGTGCAAAACAATTATATCCATACTGCAAGAGTGCACTGCTCTATGACTCAATACACTGAAGGAGGTGCTACTATGGGAATCAGATGCAAATGCTATACAAATGTGAAAGGTCCTTCCAAGTGCTAGTGGTCTAACATTGGCTGATGCAAAATTAACTTCAAGCAGTGCCAGGCACACATCCAGCACCCTTGTTGCATGCTACCAACCCCATCACCCCACCCATCTTTACTGTCCCACTCGACTGTAAACTCCAAAGAAATGCCAAACGCTAAAGGTGCGATTTTTAAGAAATGTCTTTCCCCCTGTCCCAGGCGCTGGGATCAAGGCCCAGGTATGCAGCATGGTGGAGCTGCTGGTGACGACCCTGTTCCAGGCCTACGCCGTCTTCTACTTGCCCCCGGAGGGAAGCCCCAGGCCAGGGGAGGGAGCCCTGAGCTGTGGCATGCTCTTCTCCACCTTGGAGAATGTCACCTCGACCACACCCACAGGTACGCAGCTGTGGAAGTCAACACTCACGCCCTGCCAATATTCCTGTAACCATAAATCTTCCTAATCTTCCCCTAGGTAAAGGCAGGAGGGTGTTACACGAAGAGATGAGCACAGGAAGCTGGTTCAAATACCTCCCTTCCTCCATCTCTGATTTCCAGCCCGCCCTTCGTTCCCTGGCTCAGCCGATCCAGAGAGAGCAGCTACGGGACACGCTGCAACAGTGGATCGATACGTAAGCTCCAGCCAATCTCAGCCCTCCGCCCCTTTCTGGCATGATGGTGCGAAACTCAAGTCGAGGAAAGATGTGCATGGCATGCGAATTACATTTTGTAAAACGGTGGTTCTCATCCGTGCGTCAGCATCACCCAAGACTCTTTTTGGTTGGGTTTTCATCCCAACCAAACACTGATCATCATGCCTTCAACCAGACAACCTTTTCTCCCCAAAACTCTTTCAGTTCAGTCTAATCTGCTCAATTCTCTTAGTAAGGAAATTGGGTATCGTTTTTCGGAAGTTGCACATTAATACCTAGGTCCAGAAGTTTCTAAATCATTACATGAGGATGCTAAAAGTGCTCCTAAAACATCAACAAAAACTGCTGGCTACAGTATGAGGTGAGTCCAGATGTTCACATCCGTAAGCGCAGATGCATTCCTTCAGCTCTCGTTTGAGATAAAGGATACCTTCAAAAGCGAAGTTGGGTTTTCCTTCTCTAATGGGCAACGGCAAGAAAACGCCCCATGTGTAGACGTTGAGTTTCAGTGTCTCCTCAGTGGAAAGAGTAGAGATGGCTTATTGGTCTCTTCAGCCATCAAAAGTCAGCAAAACAATCTGAAGAGATTGTAATATGTTTGATCAACACATGATCAACACCCTCTTGACAGATACAACAGCTCCCCCTGCTGCACGATATCGCACTCAAACTCAAACCTACTATCAGACAATTGCCTTTAGTAGAACGTGACTTAAAGCCTTTTACAAATCTTCAGGAGCAACTTTTGAATTTGGCATAATCAGCAATCCAGCAAGCAGCTCTCATTTCAATAAAATCTCAACTTTTAGAAGTGTGCGCCGAATTAAAAAGTGGCTCCTAAAGATTCAGTCTTGAGTTGTATTTGATATTATATCTTGGATTACACAAGTGATCTGGGCATCAAGCGTGCATCTTATTCCAATCCACATGGCATCCGCATGTTCACGCCCTTTGCCGAAATGGAATTTCAGCTTGCAGAACACATTCGCTGAATGTTTATAAAATGAAACATTGAATTAAATCTTTCAGTATGAAAGTATTATCAAAATTTGGGTAATTGTTACAACAGCAAATACATTTTGCCAAGCTGCATTCATTACCAAACTCTCCCTTCGCCATTTTTTTTTGTGCCAGCTGTAAGGAGGACATTTGCCGTGGCGTCGGCGGTCTGCTGGTCTACGTGAGGAGCCTGAAGGGGCTGGCAGCCATCAGAGATGCCGTCTGGGACCTCCTCTCCACCGACTCCATCAGCCAACACTGGAGCACTGTCTGCCAACGACTGCTGGAGCACCCACTGGCCGTCTGGGACGACTTCCTGCAGCAGCTCTTCCTTCAGCGCCTGCAGGTAACCGAGTAACTCCTCTCAACAACTCTCATTAAAGGTATAGCATTTTAAGCATTAATATATCATCGTCAAATTAATTGTGATGCCTTGGTATATTTACCATAAGCAAATGAGACCATGGTTGAGACAATTGGTAGCCTCTATCTCACGCCAACAGTATTTTTATTACATGCTTCCATTTTTTTTTTTTTTTTTTACTAGTGTTTGTTTGCTTACATATTTTCCAATGTTTGTTGCTTTGTACTGATGCATTGTAAACCTGTAATTTAAAAAAATTATAGTTATTCTACTCAATCAGTGATCCCTCCCTCACATTCCCTAAGGCCATCACCAAGGATGAAACTGAGGCGATCTCGGCAAGCTCCACCCAGCTCCTCACCGCGGCCCTGAGGGATCTGGAGGCCCAGACCATCCATCCATCTCCGACGCCCTCATCCGGTGCCAAGCCCTGCCCCGCCCAGTACGAGGTAGACGTGGCCTCCTTCCTATGGTCGGAGGCTCAGGGGGACCTGCTGAGTGATGCAGGCTGGGTAAGTGTGACCCAGCGGGGGCAGCAGCAGCAGCGCAGTGGCCTGGCCATGAAGACCCAGGCCCTTACGCCCTGCGTTCAGAACTTCTGTTCCTCCATGGACGCCAAGCTGAAGGCCAGGCTGGATGACCTGCAGCACTACCTCCCGTCCCAGGACAAAGGTAGGGGCGGCTCAACCTGGTGAACTAAAGCTACAATATGCAACTTTTCACCTTGAGACAGGAAGTGTATTGTTAGTCCCGCCCTTGTCCCCCTCAGTTGTCAAGATATCTCTCTGTATTTCTACTCTGCAGGCTCCTCTGACTCCACCTCAGTCCCGGTTTCACTTTCTGGACCTGCTGAGGGCTCGTCGACATCCTCGTTCGACAGGTTCACAGACTCTGCTGCAGTGGAGGAGGCCTTACAGGACGGCTGCCTGGCCTGCGTTCGCCACATCCTGTCCTCCGTCCGCTCTGAACTGCCCGCGGCCTCGGCCGAGCCCAGCCCCACGCGCCTCAGCTCAGTCCTTTTCATGGCCCGGCTATGCCAGTCCATGGGTGAGCTCTGCCCCAACCTCAAGCACTGCGTCCTGGGGAAACAGAGCAGGGCCGAGCCCGTGGCCAAGGGGACCCCCAGGCAGGGCAGGAAACTGGGCAAAGCCAGGGCTGCTGTGGAGGTCAGCCCCGCCCAGGCCAAGTGGGCATGTCTGAAGGAGGAGCTCCTCACCTGTAGCATGGAGGCCTACCGCATCTGGAGCTCCGCCCTTTCCAAAGTCAGAAACTGTCAGCGGTGTAGATGCACGTTCGATTTTTGGCTAGGTTTTATTCGCTGCATGTAGTGCAGAGTTTATCTTGAACAGTATAAACAGAGTTTTTGACAGAGACAAGGACAGTAAACGGATTGCAGGGTAACATTTTAAAACATAAAATTTTGCTCTGGACGGTTTTTAGCTGACAATTTGCAGATGGAGGCAACTAGTATGGTCAGACATTTCCAGATGGAAACACAAAGCCCACAAGTTGCTTCCTATACAAATGTTGAAAGTTTAACATAGCATTCAAAAAGGCGTATTCTGATTGTGTAGAAATGCACAGTATAGTCACAACAACAACTGGGTAAATTGTGTTCAGTTTGGGGACTTGTGGCCTAGAAATGCTGTATGGAAATCATATTTTCTGGTTGCATTTTGACAGGTGCTGCTGGATAAGTTTGCCACAGCGCTTCTCGCCGAGTCTGCTGGCGCTATCCTAACAACAACCACGCACTGGGAGGATCTAGAGATCCAAGAAGAAGCCGAGTCGGGCAGCAGCGTCACATCCAAAATCAGACTTCCTGTCCAGGTCAGCGACTTGCCCACATCCTCTATGTTTGGTGTCCACTCTACTATAGAAACTGCAATCTGAATCCACTGATGTGTCTGATCCTGAAACCTGCCTTGTCCCCCCTATAGCCGTCTTGGTTCGTCCAGTCCATGTTGTTCCAGTTGTGTCTGGAGGTGAACAGAGTGGGGGGCCACGCGCTGCCCCGGCCCACCCTGCAGGAGCTGCTGCAGGCTTGTCTGAACCGGGCCCTCCAGCACTACAACAGCCTCACACAGCAGGCCAACAGCAAGGTAACCGGTATACATGCACACACCAGGCCAAGGACCAAATAACACACACGTTTTAGGACAGAGGAACTTTCACCTGACACATACTGTACATACCCTCAAAAACATTTACCACCTTACCACCTTTATTCTCACATGCATGTGTTCTTATTTGGGGTGTCAAATGATTGGGGACGCCAATATTCTCCCTTTCTTTGCCTCTTCTTCCTCCCTCTCTCCCGCCAGGAGTGTGCATTCCCTATGACCCAGAACAGGGCCTTGCAGTTGTTGTTTGACCTTCGCTATCTCAGCACCACACTGGGAACCAGATTGGAAGAGGGCAAGAGCTCCCGATCCCACCAAGACCCCAGGTAAAAACCCAACTCCTATACTTGGGAGGGCATTTGATTGACTAAACCCCATTGGGGACAGGTTAAGAACCACAGGGGAACAAAATATTAGCCACGCTCCCCTGTAATTTTACTCATCGCTCTGGACAATTTTTAGCCAACGCCAATTCATGGGACGGGGGCGTAGTTTGGTCAGATAGTCCCAAAGGCAAACAAAACTGCAGCCATCACCTGCTAGTTGCTTGAAAGTTCAAAATAGCATCCATAAAGGGCATGAAAAAGGTGTATACTGAGCCCTAAAAACTCAGTTTGGCTTTCTGAAACATGCGGGTGCCTTATGTTGTCTGTTATGTGTCTTCCAGGATCCAGCAGGTCTGTGATTGGCTGGAGAGCTACATTGACCCCTTTGACCTGGATGTGTTCACACCGCCGCTCAACGCCAACCTCAACCGCCTATCACAGAGGACCTCGGTACCAGCCAGCCTGTTACCATCAATATGCACACAAGAACGTTGTTTAATGTGGACTGTGCAACCTACATTAGAGAGCTCATAATTTAAGATGTCCCATTCCTTCAAAACAAAATCCAAGTATTCTATGTTTCCTCCAGAATTGTATTCTTGGAACACCATTTTGCCCATTTGACACTAAAACTCCCCATTGAGTATTGATCAGTTCTACAATAAGCACTTAGTCAATGAAACTGCATCATATCCATCATATCAGAGGTGGACGACACTGACTGGCCGATATCCAATTTTTAATAAAAGGACAATATTGTCCTGCTGTATCGGCAATATATCTGTGAAACCCTCCTACAGTGCTAATGTTTTTCCGACATTCTAACATTGATTTGACGTTATTCTAGCATGTTCCGTAATGCTGTAACATGTTGGCAGGTGCTCTTTGGTCTGCTGATGGGCTCAGAAAAGCAGTTTGTCTCACGGAGCAGCGGCGTTAACTCCCAGGAGCCGTATAACATCCTGCCACTGGCCAGCAGCCAGATCAGGTGAGAGGGGAGATGGAGTAGGGAAATGGGATGGATGAGGCTGTCAGAAAGCTCATGCTATGTACACAGAGGGGGAAAGGGGTACCAAAAATAGTACTTGAGTAAGTAAATACTTGCTGCTGAAAATGTACTTAAATTACTGGTGTAAAAACTTTGCTTAAGAAAAAGTAAGAGCTTGTTCACAATGTATTCAGATTAAAAGTTACTTGTTTACATTCTGATCGTTCCCATCTAGTGCAAAAGGAGTTCAAACTAGATTCTTGTAATAAAACAACTTTACAAAATAAAGTACATAAGAACTGGCCAGTTTCTGATTCAAAGAGCCTACAAAATTTGTATTCCGTAATTGTAATGATTTAAAGGTAGCAAAGTACATAACACTTCAAAACATGTTGAAATAAAAATAAAACACACGTACACAAAAAAGCAACCAGAGTAATAACACCCTTGTGTACCAAATACTATAATATTTAGATTGTTGACACATGAATCTCTCTCTCTCTCTCTCTATTATATATATTATATAATCCAACGTCAGCATCTGTAATGTATGCTGTGGTCTGCCTTGTTCCTGGTGTTCAATGACTAAATGCTCTAAGCCCATATACTCTGCTAGGAGATGCACTGATAGATACTGCCATATTGCACCAGGATGATACCAAGCTAAGCTAGAGCATCTGTTTCTGAAATGGTCTAGGTCTGCGTCGTTATGGCTCTTAACGAGGTATCAGCCAATACTTAGCGTACTTGGAATCAGCAGGAGTAGTGGGAAAAGTGGAATTGGTGCATCCCTAGTCAAAATGGCTACTAAGTAAAAGGAAAATTCAGTGTTTTTGAAAGTCGACACTGATGTTTTTGAATCAGTTCTACAATAATTATATGATTAATCAAACTGCATCATATCAGAGGTGGACAACGCTGACTACACCATAATCGATTTCTAATACCAGTGTCGGTCACATATCGGTCAAATGCAGACACAACCATTAACCGTTTCCTCTTCTCCAGGTTCGGGTTGCTGCCACTGAGCATGTCGAACCTACGCAAGGCCAAGTCAACCGCAAGGGGCCCCGACCCCACCCACCCACTGGTGAGTAAGGCCCCTGTCTAACGATGTGATTGCATGACCCGCCTCTCTGGGTCTACCCTCTGTTGTGTTAATGTATCACATGCCAACAAGTGTGTATCATCATTTCTCTGTTGTGTTGTCATTCAATTTGATCCTCGGTGGGTAAATATTCTCTGTTGCGCCCTCTGCTTTCCCAGCATTTTTGAGTGCAGGAAACCCAGGCAAGTTCATGAGTGGGTTTATATTTGTGTCCGTGTGTGTCAGTAGCTGTGTAAGTAGATACGTGTCCTGGGTTGAGCATTTGGGGATTTGCAGTGTGATTGTGCATTGTTGATCCATGAAATTTTGATTCTTGGGTATGGACGCTAAGGATTGCTATCAAGCTCAATGCTAACTACTAATCCCCTCCCCCCTGTTGCTCTATGGGTTTGCAAACTGGCTCAGGATCAGCCTATTGCTTTGTCACTGTAAGAATTTCATTGCGCAGCAGCAGCACAGCACCAATCCCATCTTGAAATTCACTTGGTTTGTGAAGTTTGTGTGTTTAAAAAATGGATGTCCCATGTGGAGCTCAAGTTGGGATTCCAAAGTTGGGCAGAAGGCATCAACTCTAAACTCAAATGAAGAGAGCTTTTGATGGATTGGTCCATTGGTCAACTTAGCCATTAATGTGATGAGAACATAGACACCAAAACCGTGTGTCCCTAGTCGATCACCATGCTAACACTTTTGTCGAGTGATAGTAGGCTCCATGCTAACACTTTAGCATACACCATGTTGGGTGATAGTAGTGTCCATGCTAACACTTTAGCATACACTATCTCGAGTGATAGTAGGCTTCATGCTAACAATTTAGCATACACAGAGTTACAGAGTACAGAGTTAGCATGGAGCACTGGAGCCAACAATCTCCCAGGATGGATGATTTTGGTGTCTGTGTTCTCATCACTGTAATGGCTAAGTTGACCAACGGGCCTGTCTACCAAAAGCTTGGTGTATTCCTTTAAGAACAAATGTGACATTTCTATCCCTGTCCTCCACCAGGCGCCTCCAGCCACCACAGCAGCCAGTGTTGAGAGCTTCCGGCCCGGCAGCCTGTTCAGGCAGCTGGCTGATCAGGATGAAGAAACGGCGGCTCCCTCATTATTCAAGCTAAGCTGGCTGTCTGGCATGGCCAAATAAGCCCTTTTGTCACCTGAGACTTTTTATTTGCATTTACAGAAACTTTGTAAAAAAAATATGTATAAATATAAAATTGACTTATAAATGAGAAATGGTTGTTGTGTGATTTAATGTACTTTTGTACTTGTAATTGACACCATAGTTGAGACACACACTAAACATGGGCACTTTTATGATAATGTTATTTCCATATTAGTTGCGTTTTAATAATACCATATGGTAAACTTATTTGCTTAAAATGTCATAAAATACCCTCCATCACCGATATGACCCAATAATGATCCAACCTCCAAACCCCCCGTGTCAGGTAGGACTTACCCAGGAAAAATCCGGAAGGAAGTGATGCGTTTCCAGTTTATTTTGATTTTTTTTTTATACAGTCCCCACCACTCACACATACACAGTGATCTGAACCATGTTGTATACTGATTTGAGTTTATTATATTTTAGAATATAATAAAGATTCATATTTGTAGTAGGATGCTGTAGTCCAAATATTCATAATTCACAATCATACTTTTTAAATAATTTATATAGATATTTAACATGACAATTTATTGATACAAGTATTGATATTGCCTTTGCATCCACTGCAATACTGAAAATTAGCTGACCTCAAATTCCAAACCAGCCCCTCCACCTGGAGGGACAGCTCCATGTATTATGCTGCCATTCTGCCATCATTTGGCATGTGGTTCTCATTACAGAGCCCAATCTTTATCGCGATTCTCTTGGAATTTCACTTTCTACAAAAAGGAGTGATTTGGGACTGTGCTCAATCTCTCCCTATGCACTATGGTATTTTGTATGACCGACTAATACTGGAGACTTTTCATCAATGGAGATGCCTGGCATTACAATGTGGTGTCCAGTCCAGTTTAATGAAATGTGAGAAATCCAATTTTGATAAATAAATAGTAAAGCATATTCTAGGATAGTAAAGCAAAACCTTTGTACAAATGAATAAACTAATAGAGTGCTGGGTCTCCAGGGATGAGAAACGGTTCTCTAATGTGTGGTTCTGGTGTATCTCTACTTCTTCCTGTCTATCTTGCTCATCATGGCCTTTACATCGATGGGAGCGGCTGCAATGGCTGCCTTGGCCCTCTCTTCCTCCTCCTGCTGCCACAGGATTATGGGATGGATGCCCAGACTTCGGTTTCTGGCGTTCTGCTCCAACTGGGCTGGGCTAGGATGGAAATGGAGAGATGATAGCAAGACGGCAGACAAGGACTGACTCGGACAGAGTAACCTCGAGTATAGAGTTCATGATTATGGGTAGAAACATCATCAGATAGAAATGTTAATGCCACAGTTGGTTAAGTTGGCTAAGGCATGTACCACGTAACCGAGATGTCCTGGGTTTGTAGTCGACCCGGGACCTTTGTCACATGTCATCTCATCTGGTAGAAATGTCCTCATTATGGGAAGAAAGCACCACGGGTAGAAACCCCTTCAAGAAATACTACCCTGACCCTTCCTCTTAGCACTTGCTTATTTGCTTCACTTATCATTTTCTCATTTGTTGAAATAAAAAGTAGGAAGCTAACTTATTGAACTTTTACCTTAGCACTGGTTCTACTCTTAGATGCTTGTTTAGGAAGGAAATGCACTTACGATTTCTAGTGACTAGTAGTTATCTTGCCTACCTACGTTGAATGCACTTATTCTAAGTCGTAAAAATGTAATGGGTATAAACTCCATTCCTTTCCTACTCCATGGGTATAGTCACAGAAAGGTCGTCATCGCGGGTAGAAATGGCGACTTCATAGATATTGTCCTTGGCCTCACCGTGGTAGAGATGCAAACAATTTCAATTGACAATTTTCAACAAGTACAAACATTCAGATAGTATATCCAGATGCAGATTGCATTTTAATACCAGGGGTAACAGGTCCAAACATCTTAGTGTATGTATGCTCAGGGAGCAGCGCATCTCCTTGGACAGCAACATATCAATGTGTTTCCTTGGATGCAAAAAGACACAATAAGAGTTTTGTGTATGGTCAAAATGTATTTATGTGCAGTGATTTCTAGACATTTTCTGGTGTTTGTATGTGTCAATTCAGCCACAAACCTGAAGTTTTGAACCTCAGGATTCAGAGCCTTCTTCTGCATGTCCTTGTACACCGGAGACTTGAGGTATCGGAAGAAAGTATCCTGTAGCAGAGGAAAGGGCATATAATTAATGGAGACTCAAATTTCAGAAGGATAGCAATGAGATAGAAATCTTTGGGAGTTTCTTGAAACTCAAATGGGCGGGGAGTTTTGGAGAATCAGAAATCTCAGCAGCTGGCCAAGTAACCATCATTGGTATTGATGAACAACCCTAACAACCAGGATATCAAGGTGCAGCGGAGGTCTATGCTGTTTGCAGATGATGCAAACAGAAAATGCGGCTAGAAAATGGATGGATGGATGGCAGTAAAAATGAGTTCATGCTCCTTTAACAACACACCTTTTTCATGAGCAAGAAGACATGCGTCTGGGCGGCATCCAGGACGTAGCGGTGAGGATGGTCCAAGCCCTTCACTGTCAGACCCATAGTCCTGCCATCGATGTTGATCCAACGGGGGGCGCCTGGGGCCAGGAAGGTCCTGAACACAAACTTGATAATCAATACGATATGCACAGAATCTGACTATTATTATTTTTTAAATATAATCTATTGCTTTCTTCTCAAGGGAAGTTGAGCGGCTGAGATAAATGATTTAAACCATAAAGTGAGATTGTATCCCTGTCCATGGCCACATCATCAATCAGCAACTATGATCCACACAAAAAATCCACAAAAATGCTCTGCAAAAAATATTCTTAAAAGGGGAAAAAAACAAAATATTCATAAGCGAATGTATTCCATCTTTACAATTTCCACCATGTTTTGGTAGTGGCATATTTTGGGAGAGGAATTCCAGAAAATTCAGAAAATATAATTCAAATGTACTTTTAGTAGATATGTGTGACACAGATATGGTGTAACACATGTATGGTCAAAGTTTGTGGAAAATTGACTCATACACATATAGATACACACTACACATCTACACACTATTGCTCTGTGCTGAAACTCACTTGAAGATGGCCTCTGCTTTTGTTGACATGGACGATGCAGTGCCCCACTTCATCTCTTCGGCTGCCTCCCAGAAAGCTAAGTTCTCCCCTGGTACACACACACACACACACACACACACACACACACACACACACACACACAAACCAGTGTTGCAATTGAATTCAATCCAGTTATTTCATGTCCAAGCCCTGCAGATAGGAAGCTCATTTTACTTCTCTGGTATCAGTTTGTGGAACTGCCTCCCCCCGCAAATAAAAAATGGTCATAGCAAAGCTGTTTTAAAAAGGAAGTGAAAAGATTACTTTTGACCAAATTGAAGAAGTGGTCAGTATTAAGACAGTTTGGCTAGTGCTATGTATATACTATGATCTTTTGATTGTGTTTGTATTCTGTTTTTTGTTGTGTGTCAAGTTCTTATTTTGTTGTCCATTAAAGACCATGATGGAAATAAAGCTGCATTCAAGTTTGTTCATGCTCAGATCCAAATTTCTGCTCATATTTGATTTGATTTGATTTATTTCTATTCTAGGATATAATCCATATCCTATATCATATGAACTGACAGTGAAAGACATGTGTGCAGTAACAGTTTTTTTTTTTTAATACAAGTCACATGTAGGTTCCATGACTTGGGGTCTGATTTTGTACAACATTTCTATCTGGTCCAGATGGAAACTGAAAGAAATGTGACCCCAAACATTTGATCTGCATGTTCAGCATTCATTGGTTTTTTTTGTGCATTTTTCTATTTCCAAAATCAAGAAACCCATAAACACACACACCGTTCCCCAACCATCACACACACAGATACATGCTCAACCAGGTGAGATGCACCAGCTCCACAATTTGAAATGTGACGACATACCGCTGAACTCCTTCTTGAGGAAGACCTTGAAGTCGTCTCGTCCACGCAGGTCGCTCAGCAGTTCGAAGAAGCTGAAGGACCAGCGCTCTACTCGCATCTTAGTGGGAACTTCCACTCTGTAGACAAATAAATTGAATGTTATTCACTAGGACTCACACTGCTCATACAGCTAAAACTCAAATTTAACATGTACCGTCATACAAATACCTTGGAATATGACTAGATAACAGATTATCAGACCCATGTGAAACACCTTACCTAAAAAGTGAGGATAAAAAATTATTTTTGTACAGAGACAAAGCATGCAGAAACTCTGAAAGCTTTAGCTCCATTAGCGCTGGAAGAACTCTCTTCCTGTTTTGTGCCGTAAAGCAATCCAGCAGATTTCCTGCTAAATCCAATGTAATGTAAAATGTAGCGCAGAGGCCGGTAGAGGCTGCCAGTCTTCTAGTGATGGTCTGGTTTGTTTACGGTAGTTATACATTATACTTGAAAATGAATACACCCTCACCTTCTCATGTTGAGGGCCCAGTAGGTGTCGTCGTCTGTTTGCCAGGGGTTGCTGGGCAGACAGGGAGCCAGGAATGGGTCGTGGTTCCGGTAGGTCGTGATGAACTTCACCATCCTGTGGAGACAGACCTACTGTGAGAGTGGTGGAGCTTCCATATTTCCATGGAATAAGACATATGACAAAACACATCTGAATCCACTGGGTTGACTGAAGTACACAGATTGATTAGTAACGCAGCATTTCCTGCTTTAATACCCATCCTTACCCAGGGTGTTATTTTGTTGAAATAATCTAAAATTGGGCCATAGCAACTGATATTAAACAAATTCAATAATGCTGAATAATGTAATAACTTGACAATATATAATTAAATGTCCTTCTAAATGAGTCAAGAATGTAATACATTTATTTTATAAATTGTCAGATAATATATTAACATTTTGTAATCTAAAAATTTTACACCCCTTATTGTGTAATAATTAAAGTAAATAATTAAAGTAATAATCTAAAGTCTGAAGATGATATTAATTAACTATTTTGATTATTTTATTGCATTTGAATCATTTAGAGGGTAAAAGCGCCGAAGTTAGACTGTTTTTCACTGTTTTCACTGTTTTTCACTAAACCCTGGCCAGTGGAGATGAGGAAGTATGCATATGGTTCAGGGCTTGAAATGAACACCCACTAGCCCACCAAAAATGCAGGTAAAAATTGACTGTGGGTGATCTACGCTCCAAAGCTTCTACAACACTGAGGCTGCAGCAGCACTGGTAAGAACTGTAAACTCCAAGCAGTTGCCGTTGGGTTGAATTAAACAAAGGTTAGTTAGATGAGTTATAATGTTTGGAAAAGGAAAATAAGCTGGAATGTGACGCTTAAAAAGACAACAGGAACCCAAGACCGAAACAACAGTGTTTAAGAGGACAGGGGGTAAACGTGACTGAAGTTGCCCTGTTTCCATAATCAAATACAGACATGAATGTGAATTGCACAATAGTTTTTGTATTTTGTAAAGACAGGCATGCTTTGTTTCTGCACAAAAATCCAATTTGAGGAGGGAATGAAAGAAAAAGAGGGTCTGAAAGAAAAACAAAATTTAAAAAAACAAAACTTGACGCTGTGGTGAACTTTAAGACAAATGGTATTGTTAGAATGAGCAGCCTTAAAACACTTAAATTGTTGAGTTTTGGCTAATGATAATTCCGAGTGGCTGGTACCACATTGGCTAGTGAGCCAAAAAGTTAATTTCAATCCCCGGAAAGGTTCCCACACTAAGCTACCAGAGACACTTACGCTCCAAGGGACACACTAGATTTGACCTTTGACCTCATGATGGCTTGTTGGTGGAAGATGTTCTAAAAAGGGGAAAGGGTGGTGTTGTCGTTTGAAATTTCTCATGTCACATTGTTTTGCGAAATTTATTTGGTAAAAGAACTGCTTCTTACTTACCATCCGTCTGTACTGGTCAAAACTGATTTTCTGAGAGATGACAGGAGAAAAAACTTGTCATCATCAAACAGGCACAGTGCATTTCACATCAATGGGAAATCTAGTAGGATAGCGGGCTTCGGAACAGACAAACACACCGACGATATCAACAGGGTTGCGCCTACAGTTGGAAGAAAGCTACTGTGAAACCCACTACTGGGGCACGAACACAAACAGGTGGAACATAATGAGAAAGGGCTTTCACAGAGTGCATGGGGAGTGTGCACGTGAGCATTAGTTCTATATAGTGTAAGGATGAAGCCAATTTGAAATTTCAATATTACACTGGTTGTCTATGGAAAGACCTGAACCTGAACTGATTCTAATGAGATATTTTGAAAGACTGATTTTTTAATTTTTTTAATTTTCAGTATTGGCCTTCAAAAACCCACTTCAGCCGAACCCTAATCTTGTCTGTGTGCACGTATATGTGTATATATGTGTGTGTGTGTGTGTGTGTGTGTGTGTGTGTGTTCATGTGTGAATTGTTTACACCCTTGTCGTCATTAGTGCAAGGAGAGCCTGAAATGGAAAAGAATCTGTATGGAAAGAGAAGAAGAAAGACAAGAAAAAATAAGCTTTTCTATTTTTTTTTGTCACATTGCAGCGAAGAGTTTCTATTTATTTTGTCCTGGTTTGAAACAGCTGGGAAAATGAATATCTGTCAAGACAACATGCCGAGAACAGGGACAAATCTATCGACTTCTCAGATATCAGCAGCGTTGCCAACTCTCTTCCAAGTAGAGTCACTATTAGTTGTTTAAAGTAATTGACAAATGACATCATGGGCTAATTTGCACATTAATATACTTATACTGCCCCACGATCTTACTGGGGGGAGGGGCTATGCTATGCTGTGTATGGGAAGCACTGATGGGATGGGATAGGAGATGGGAGTTCTACTCTTTAAGTGGATATGCCCACTAATATCAGGCAAGCCGTACACGTCTCCATGTTAAGCTCCAGTAAGCTTCTTAACAGACCATTACAGCAGCTGCTCCTGACCTCAACCTCTTCCAAAGTGTGTGTGTGTGTCTGTGTGTACTGACCTGTTACCTCATCTGCGTTGGGGTCAATGAGGCGATCTGGACCGTGGTCCATAGCACTGTGAGTCCGACGCTTGGATACGTACGACAAAACATGTATTAGATGAAACAATTAATACGTTGAGCTCCCGTTACATTCCATTAGCGGTCACTATGCATTTTGTATGGTAGAACATACAAACACAGGTACATTCTGCTAATATTTCATGTTTAATTGTTGTGGAATAGCCTTGTGAATGCAGCTGATGGCATTAAGACACAGTGCAGGACTTTTCAGAATAAAAGTGAAAAATGTTTCACACATTTGCACTCACACACACACGCACACGCACACGCACACGCACACGCACACGCACACGCACACGCACACGCACACGCACACGCACACGCACACGCACACACACACACACACACACACTGACCGGTGGTCTGTTCACTATCCAGTAGGCTCTCTCCTGACAGTCAAACACCACACGATCTGGCTTCTTCCTTTCCTTCCCAACCCTCACACACACACACACACACACACACACACACACACACACACACACACACACACACACACACACACACACACACACACACACACACACACACACACACACACACACACACACACACACAAAGAGAGAGTGGGAGGGGTTGAGACTTTCCAGACACTGAAACTGGGCTATGACATCTACCATGACTTTCCAGGTCAAAATAATTAATTTCCTCCAAATTCCTGTACCCTGGAGCATAGTGCTGCAAATAGCTTAGGTGATTCAAAATTACTTCAAATGGATGGATCTAAGGCCGTGTGAACAACGTTAACGAAGCGAATGATGAATCCAGATGTCAGATATCACCTACTGCTACTATCACCTACTTGTACTGCTCGGTAGCCTGCATCACGATAAAGTCCCACTTGTGGTTCAGCCACTGATGGAGGTGGTTGTAGTGTGCCTGTGCAAGAACACAAGGACAGTTTTAGTCAGCAAATGGTGCAATTGCATGGCATCATATTACAACCCTTTTTTGCTGCACTGTATACTGTTGCGATTTCCTGCAAGGTTTTACATTGTTTTTGCTCAGGCTCAAGATGTGTCAGTAAAAACAAATGATAACAAAGACATCTTGACATTAGGCTATAATCATGGTAGTTACAGTCAGCACTGTCATTATTGTTTGTGGGTTTTTTTCTCCATGATATATAATGAAAGTGTTGCACACATGCACATGCACGCACGCACTCACACACACAGCAGTGTATAATCATACACACACCTGTTCATAGGGTTCCAGCATGCCTTTCTTGCGGATGTTTCTCTTTGCCAAGTAAATGGCTACGGTCAGAGGAAAGGAAAATAAGTAGAAATTATTTTCACAAAATATAGTAAAAGTATTCAAATATACAGACTTTTGAGAGTCCATCCGTTACAAAATGTATGACTTTAACCATATTCAATTTGCACGTCATAACCACATTGCAAGTACACCAAGTTTTTGGTAGATTGGCTTGGTCAGCTTCCACATTAAAGGGTAATTCCAGGATTTTTCAACCTGGCCTCTATATCCACAAAATCGCCTATCATACCACTAAGTAGATCCAAACGTTTCGGAGTTGCTCTGGTAGATCGGCTCAGCCGGCAGTCGCGAAACGGGGGCTCAATGGCTGCAACCGTGTTTATATGCCCGTACAGATTAGTACGGGCATATAAACGCGGTCAAAGAACGTCCACTAAAAGTGCTTGATTTTACCACTGACAGGCTCAGATTGTTATTTGTGTGTCAATTCTTCTTCTGCTCTGTGACGCTGTACAAACAGCAAAAGCATTAACTTTTATCTATCCAGGGAAACCGGATAGCTGAAACTGACTGAGCACTACTGAGTGGGAGCTGCCTAGTACTAGTTTTCCCAACATGTACCACAGAGGGCCAAGAGTATGCAGGTTTTTATTCCAACCAATTACTACCGCAGCTGATTTCACTGATTAGTTCCTCCTCTCTCACTGAAGGTGTGCTAAGCAGAGATATGAGCCGCTGTAGTGTTTGGAATGAAAACCTGCAGAATATTGAGCCTCCATGGTATATGGTTGAAAACCACTACTCTACGCGATCACCTCCCTTAAAAGACATTGCACCTACCATAGTCAGTGTCCTCTGCAACCCATTTCTGTGCAGGCCAGAAGTACGGCGTCTGGAAAGATTGGGTTTGGAAAGAATATTTGTGACACTCTTTCACCGTGTATAGATCTATGAACAACAGTGGCGGTAACATTGACAAGATTTGAGCAGAATGTAATCCAGTCTGTAAAAAAGACTAATAAGTAAATCAAATATTTTTAAATTAAATATTTTTTAACGATTACTTCATGTATCATTTTTTGACATTAACATATTGTCAAATTAATTACTGTATAATATATATAATTAAGACTACATTTCCCATAATCCTCGTAGCTTCCTGTCACAACATGTCCCCTGACACGGAGACTGGAATGCGTAATATGGATTCAGTTTGACCTGGAAGCGGTACAGACTGGAGTCGTTGCACATCACCAGCTTCTTGTGGTTCTGCAGAGGGTAGATGTAGCCGTAAGCCACCAACATGGTGGTGAAGGACTCAGCCTCTTTAAAGCAGATGGGGGGGAGAGAGAAGAGGAGGGAGGGAAAGTCATGAAGATAAGATCAGTAATTGATGTGTATTGGATTATCGTGTCTTGCTGACAAACTTCTTAATTTATACCTTACAAACAGGACACACTTACCTTCTTGGGTGATCTTCAACTTGTTGAGAATCCATGCGATTACATCCTTACCTGTGTGGGAACAGGTAAATATTTGACATTCAGTCCAGCTGGCAAACTGTACTGTACTGTACACACAGTATTCTCTTTCATTTAGAAAGTAGAGTCAGCACCATGACATCACACCCAGAGTCAATTATAGCAATGATGTAGGGACAAGGTAACAGTGTTGATATGATTAAAGTGGTAATCTGCAAGATCCTCATTTACTCCATCTTTGTCCCTCAGCGCTCATTACTGTGATGTTTCTGAACTGTATTTCCCAGAGATCACCTGTCAATCAAACAGTGTATCCAGTACTGTGACGTCTTTCTCCTTGGATTTTCTATGGATGGAGTTTAAGTTTCTGTAGGTGGCGCTCTTTTGAATTATATGTATGAAAATGTGTATGAAAATGTGATTCGAAAATCCATGTGATTATTACTTGAAGTGCTACAGGGATTACAGGCAACAGAATATTTACTTCCACCAGTAAAAATGCCACCAAGTGTAATAAATTCTATCAGATTTTCAAATAGGCAAAATCAGCCCTGGATTTCACCAGAAATCTGTTACAACAGGTATAAGGACAAAGTGACAATCATTATAGGGGAACCACACCTCTAAATCAATGTTCTAGTCAACCCAATCGTTTTGAAAATAATTACCCACCTATACAACTGGAGGTGCTTATCTAAAACCTTGACCACATGGAGTCACATGGTGGGTTTGGCTGAGGTAGCCACACTGATCTTTTCCTAGCTGGTCTTAGACCAGATTAAAATGACACTTTGACCTCTAAAGCACCACCTAGATCTCATCCAATTCTGGGCTGCCTTATATAGCCTGTTAGCAGCTTATACAGCCAAGGCAACATGACAGTGTATCTACACAGTCTGTAGTATGACAACAGCATCTGTTATGTTTTCCTCGAGCTACTGATTCCTACAAGTGATAATTAAAGGAAATTCAGGGTATCTGCAGGTTTCAGAAAAACTAATTGAAGGCTTTTTAAAAAAATTTTTTTAATGCTACCTGGAATTGAATGTAATCTAAGAGTGGACATGCAGCGCAAAGAAAGCTGTCAATACATGGTGGAAAAAACATAAGTCATCACATCTAATAACTTTTAACAAATTAAGACATTTTTATTTTATAAGGCCTTAAATTAAAAATAATATATTGAAAGATCTTTTCGGACTGTGTGTGTTTCTCACCAGCGATGACGTGGGGGATGGTAGTGACGTTGAGTTTCTGCTCAGAGCCTTTAACCCCACTGCTCTTGTCTTGCATCTCCACCACAATGGTTTCCAACTGGACACAAGGGAGAGAGAACCAGGATTCACTTGTTGATTCACAAATACATGCTGAGGACTACTAGATGCACAATGATAAATCACACTGTAACTCTAACTGTGCTGTTTAAATTCAGGAAATGGACAGAATTCACCTTAACCCAGCAGATAAACGCTAATAAATTGATTTACTCAACCAGCAAATTTGAGAATTTACCACCTGCTGCAGTGTGTACGCAAAAAAGTTTCTGGCCCTGATTTAAAGCTGCCATAGGAAATTGACTGTTTTACTGTTTTTACTGTTTTTATCTGTTGTTTTGTGTCTGCGTTCCTTTTGATTGTGTTGTTTTTACATGATGTAGTGATTTGTATGTTTTGCTTTTGTATTTTTTTTGTATTATTTTTCTTTTGTTTGTTTGTTTGTTTTTTTTTTTTTTTTTTGCTATTGTACAGCACTTTGGGTCAACTTCTGTTGTTTTAAAATGTGCTATATAAATAAAGGTGACTGACTGACTGACTGACTGACTGATTCATCACTTCCTGTATGGGAGAAATTTCCCACCAGTGACCACACCAACACCAGAATTTAATTTGGACAAACAGGGTGTATCTACAATGTCTCAGTTAGTGGGGATGGGTCGATCTTTTCTGTTGCAGCCACGCTTTGTGATTTAGCCTGATAAGATGGTGGAATTTTTACATCGCATAGTGCAGCTTTAAGTCATATGAAAGAATATCAGAAAGTGCTAAAATACAATTTGAACGGTTTCAAATAGCTTTCAAAGTGTGATTGAACCGGAAGTCCAAGGTCTCTGCATCTGGCACATCTCGTTCATTGTCAAGTCATTTCAGTTAGCAATTTCATCATGGTGATTTATAGCTGTTGAGAGTCCAGATACGATGCACATGGATGTGTAATTGACTAAAATAATGCACGTCATCCACCTCCACAGAAACAGACTGCTTAATATTGCCAATACCACACAAAACCCTGTCTCAGATGGACAGACCCAGTCGGGAGTCAGGAACCAAACCTGGCACTCCTTGACTCCCTGACTGGGTCTGTTCATCCAAAACATGTTGCCTCTTGAAGGGGAAAACTAACCTCACACGTGCGCGAGGGCATTTTCTAAACCATTTTGTCATTTGTTTTATATCACTGGTAAAAGGTACTGCATAGGAAACTGCCAAAATAGGGGGCCATGGGGTATATGGGCTACCAGGCAACGCCAGTACAGCTGCATGGATTCCACACAAGTAGAAGAAGTCTGGGACAGTATTGGAAGGATGTGACACCATTTGACTTAGTTTGTTATCTGGTGTTCTGTTGAAGGTGAATATGGAGTAAACTGGATTGAGAGATGGCCACAGTGCAGAGTTATCATCGTTTACATCTGGGTTGTAGCACTGGAGTCCAGTCTCCAGCACATTTTGATCTGATGCCTTGGACTTTTCTCAGTCTCGTTCCCGTTTTGACTCGTATTTTGGTTCTTGGGCCACTAGCGGATGTTGACTTAAGCTGTCTAAAGAGATGTTTTTCCTCACGTGGTCCACCTTCATTTATTTTCTCTCCAGCGCTACAAATGATTCAAGGAATGCCATCTCAATCTTTTGTGCTTCAATTAGGTGGATCTTGAAGGGTCTAGTACAGAGCTCCTGCAGGTTGATCTACATCTCTTTTGATCCGTAAGAAGCTCTTTAAGTCATTTTCACATCTGGAAAGATATCGACACCATTTACAGCCTATCTCTGGTCTTGGTCGTGAATAGGGCCTGGTCTTGACTCAAACTCCACTGGACCTGGTCTTGGAATTGACTCAAACTCTACAGGATCTGGTCTTGGAATTGACTCAAACTCTACTGGACCTGCTCAGGTCATCCTTCACTTACCAGAAAGGGCAAAGGTGGTCAGTCAGAATGGCTTTGTAGTTACTGACGTTTACCTTGTCCTCTCTGTGGGGTTGATTGGACCTAAATCGTACCCCTCCCCGCCCCCCCTTAATTTTTTAACCCTTCTTTTTTTACAGTTATTTTCATATGACGGATTGCTCCAGAAGCGGACCGGGTCAGGTTAACCGGCTCTGGTAAACTGTGAATTTCTATTGCAGTGATTCCCTGCAGCAGAGAAGCAAAAGCTAATTGGCTTTGGGTTGGAATTAGAAATTATCTTTTACAAGCCTCTGCTTGTGGTAAACTAATTATAATACAAAGGCCTTGAAAATATCTTCAGGTGACAAGGGAAAGGAAAAGACGAAAACCAAAATTCAGGATAATATATTGAGAGTGGGGGACTGGATACGCATCAAATTGGAAGCAATTCTTGTCACTGCTGTTTAAAAAACCTGAAGGATGTCATGTGTTTTCGGTAGATGAAGCACTGTGTTTTTTTCCACCACAGTACAAGCAAATGGCAATTTAATACAGAACAGATATTGTAAGTCACCAATAGTATCATAATTGGTGTATATATAATGTTTAATATAAAATAAAATACAACCACCATACATTCAAATAAAATATAGTTTATGGTACAGGCACAAAATAAACATAATTTAAACTTGACTAATAATAATAATAATGATAATGATAATATCCACTCACCTTTTTGAGGCAATGTATACGTGGTCGGTAGTGCTGCCCCCGGTCCGGGCGGGCTGTTCTTATCGTCATATTTGCAGAGGAATGGAAACAAATACAGACTTGAAGAGTAAAATCCTGCGGTGAAACGTCCTAAAATATCACATGGAGTTATTGACAGCAAAGTGTGCGTCTCTCTGTGCAGCGGAACGTGAAATCCTCCTGAGGATTGTAAGAGAGGATGGGAAGGATGGATTTATCCACCAATCAGCTTCTGCTCTCATTCCCCCTCCAGTTAAAGAGGGAAGCTTACAGGTTGTCCACTCACAGTGCGATTTAGTGTATAGATGTGTTTTGTCGGTGTCAACTTACAACTGCTAGTACTACTACTCGGCCGTCCACAGACGAGTTTCCAGTCATCTTGATCGGACTGTCATTCGGAACTTCATGAATTCATGTCTTGAGACTCAAAATTACATCCCAGCATGCATTGCATTTGTGTTAACTCTCCGGTAACCCTTTCGTCTTGTCTTTTAGATAAAGTAACGCAATGGAGGCGATAATACCCTCAAATATTTCATATTGTCCACTGATCTGATGTTCAGGTTCGATCTGCAGATACACTACAACCTATTACCTGCCTTTACAATCACACTCATGAAATCTGTGTTCATTTATCTTCCCGCTCACACCACTGCAATGTACTTGAAAGAACAATCTTTGAGCAGTCTTATAAAAACATCCTACTGGAGGGTCAGGTCAGTCTTCACTGACTTGGGATTGCCTCTGAACCAGGAGCCAGAATCATTTTAAATTCTTTATCTCGTCCTTTGTTGATTCCTCAATAATCTCTTGCTTCCATCCCTTTCTTCTAAATATCTTCCTCTTTTGAATCATCTCTCTTTCAAATACTTTATTGTTCTCTTCTTCCGCTGCTGGAGGACAGGAACCCTCTACAAACCAGCGGCTTTGGCAAAGAGTTGTACAGTGTTTTAACCTTTTTAACCTATTTGAATGCAAAATATGAACAACAATGAAAATGTTGAAAATATCGACACTTCTATACAGTAAATTACATTGTGACCTTCCACTCTGCACGGTCCAGTTATCCCACTTTCTCTGGCATGGTTTTCTCTTGTACAGAGCCTCCATGTTGTCTGTCCAGTGCAGTTGTCAGTCCTCCTCCCCCTTCACTGTCTATAGGGGTTCATAGGCCGCTGCAGAGGGGTTAATATAGATCACATTGTTTAAGTAGATGCAGGAGGGTGTGTAAGATTTACAGGGAAAGACTCTGCTCTCATAGGACAAATATTACTGGGAAAGGAACATGAGTTAAAGGGACAATAAGTAAGGCTTTAATTTACCACATCTGCCGGCTGTTGATAGGGCTGTTGATCGATACCAATGACTCAATGATTGCTTGGTGCTGAGATTTTCGTTTCGGAACAAAAACTCCCCACCCACTGGGGTTTCAAGACACACCACTACTCACCGATGGAGGACAGTGCTATGAGTGAGTGACTAAATAGCCTCTTCTCACTCCAAAAACGCCAATGACAAGGCAGTATTATTATCCCAGTATTTTGCTAGCTTACTCCGGCTTAATCCGGCTCGAAGGAGGTTGTATCTTTTACCGCGTGGCACGGTGGCGCGGTGCTTGCACTGCTGCCTCACAGCAAGAAGGTCCTGGGTTCGATTCTCACCTGGGGCGCTGTTGAGTCTGGGGTGCCCAGGTGGGTTATCTCCCGGGCCTTTCTGTGTGGAGTTTGCATGTTCTCCCCGTGTTCACTTGGGTTTCCTCCTGGAAAGAACCCCATCTAAAAAAACATGCAATATCCAGTCGACTGTCCCTGACAAGGATGGCGACAAAACACCTGGAATTGGTCCCCGGGCGCTGCGTCGTCTTCACCCTCTGCTCCCTGGCCAGCTTGGAGGAAGATCGGTGGGGATGGGATAAAAGCAGATCATTCATTCAACTTGGACACACTAACCTGCGTGTGTGTGTGTTGTGCGGCCACTTCCCCCCTGCATGTATAGTGTACAATGTTGCAATTAAAGTTGTTCTTCTTCTACTCCTTATGTATTCAATGTTGTTGCAATTCCTACTGGTCACCAATAGAGGAGTGGACTGGAGTGAGTTAAAGGGGCTTGTCTGGTGACCTCTCCCACTTTCCTCCTTGTCGGCATCCATTTCACTGTTACATCCACCCCTGGAAATGTGTTGTCTTTTTTTTATCATCTCACCCTGACTACTGTAATGCCCTGTCTTAATTAACAAACTGTGGCATGACTCCTGATTCTGCAAAATTCTGCTGCCAGGTTACTGACAAAGACTTAATGCATGTGATGGGATCATATTACTCCTATCTTAGCTTCTCTACACTGCTGGGCTGTTAGCTTCGGAAAAATTTAAAGTGGTAATCCTCAAATTCATTGTTTATTCCCACAGTGCAAGACGTGGGCATCAGGAAACAAATTCAAGACAGTCACCTGGGCAGTCTAACCAACTAAACTGCACTTCCGAGGCCGGCAGCCTTAATGGAATTTTTGTTAAACTCCCACAATCCTTCCTTGTCATCAAACAAGACAAAATGACCCATCCGATTGGCTGTGTGCATGCCTTGCCTTCTCCCAGACTTCAGTTGACAATGCTGATGAGAGTAGTCAATCTTTGAGTAACTTTGACTAACAGTAATTTTATATTTGCTGAAATTATACTACAGCATAGTAAAAGTACTTCTACAGGAGTATGCTATTTCAATACTCTTTCCACCCCTGAAAGTAGGCCCCATTTAGGTTGAATTAATCTCAGAAAAGGGTGCTTTACGTTTCATTATTCTACCATGGGTTCACATCCGGAGTGCAGTCTAAAATATCTGTCTGGTTTAGCCAGCAGTGCCGCAGAAAGAGATGCTGCTGCTTTGAAAGAAACCGCCTACTAGAAATATCTGTGCGACCCGCCCAAACATTTCTTCAGTCTTCACATTGTTGAAGCCTGTGCGCGCTCACGTGCGCTTCGCCCGCCAGGACTCTGGCTTGTGTTGCATTCAGTACCGTGAGGAAAACCGTCGGAACGTCTTGGCGTTAAAAGGCAACGACTTGATCAGCCATTTCACACTTAATATACATGCTCTCAGTGAGGGATATAGATCAGTTGACGTTTTACAGCAAAGCAAACATTCCATTGCAAATGAGAAATCCAGCAAGAACTTCGGCTGTCATGGTATTTTAAGAGCTGTGATTCTAAAATTACATATGTGATGGAAATCGTTTGTTTTGTTGGTTTTATTATTAAATTAATATATCATTCCCTACGCTCGACTGCATGTATTTCCTTGTTGGTGCCTTCAGAATTCAGGAAATTGGGATCCATCACCAAACCCCAGCTTCCCAAACAGTAGGAATCACCTGAAACCTGAGGTGAACGGTATTTTCTAGCAGCATTCACCACCTGAAACCTGAGGTGAACGGCAAGTATTTGCAACCTGAAAGCTGGGGTGGACTTTTCATTTCAGTAGGATACTCATATCTACCGTGTTTTCTGTAGGACCCGAATGCAGCCTCATACTGGGGTGAGCTCGGCCCTCCCTGCTGTCTGTATCGATGAAGTTGTTTCAAAGATGGCGGATTTCCTGCCGTCCCGCTCCGTTTTATCTGTATGTTTTCCTAACTGTCTCCTCACAAGCGGCGAGGTAGAACAGTTGCGGAAATCTAAAGAGATAGACAAGTGTCTTAATCGAGATAAGACATATGTAAAACGGCTAGTGAAGATCCTATTACTCGGAGCGGGCGAGAGCGGCAAGTCCACTTTCCTCAAGCAGATGCGCATCATTCACGGGCAGGACTTCGATCAGAGGGCCAAAGAAGAATTCAAAGCCACGATTTTTAGTAACGTTATTAAAGGTAAGGTTACAGTGAACCGTCATTGGCCTTTTATATGGTGGTGTTTGCTTGTTCTGATCTCCTTCGGTCACTTATTTTAGTGTCTAAAGAGTAATGAGTGGGAAGTTCGTAGCCATGCTAGCTGTAACTGCACATATCCTAGCACCGATTGGAGGGGCACTTTCTCTGTTTCACCAAGCTAGGCTGGCTCGCTAGCTAAGCTACCAAGAAACGCCCATGTTATTTGTCTACGGTGGGACTGTGGAGGACAGTTGTGTTCACACACTGGGGTCGTCTTTTGTGTTAATTCAACGCCTTAGCTATTGTTAATTATTGGCGACTATTATTGTGTAGTTTAACACCACATAGACAAATGGTTTTATATTGCCCTAGTATTTTCCACATGGCCAAAGGTAGCGCTGATACGTGCCGTTCCGTCTCGTATGGAAAGAAAGCCACGCCAAATGTGCCAGTCTAATGTTGTCTTGCTCATAAGCAAACCTACATACGTGGTTGAACATGACTTAAGATCATATAAATTCACCATGGGGCCCTATTCCATTCGGCACACATCCAGAACCCCAAGCGACGCGTATGACAGTAAAAGTTAAACTTTTTTAACTGGTTTGCCTCTTATTCATACAATGGTCTTCCACCAAAATACGCTGCGGTGGGCGGTCGCAAGTTGAAATTTTATAGATATAAAGTGCTGCTTGGTTGGTCATTGTATACCGAATTTATCAGAAGTCCGTGATATTTCGCAAATCGCCTAAAGTCACGTTCTACCGAATATGTATTTTGCAGATAAACAAGAAAGCATTAAACTGCCAGATTTTTGTTTAGAGTTTGGTGTGACGGTTGCTCCAGACAATAGACCGTCATATATCAGGGCTAGCCACTGTAGATTATCAATATCAGTTTACGTAAAAACTAGCGTGAAGTTATCTGATGAAGTTCAAGCTACAGTAGAGATGGATACCTTGGTCAGGACTTTCAGTTGTCAGCTTTGATTTGGCCCAGATTTGAGCTTGCTGGATAGACGTGAGTGCTGTATGAAAAAGGGAATTGTGGAATTGCTTTGGTAGAAAATCTGCTTGTGGTGATAAGAAAAGTGTCTTAGCTAGCTTAACTGAGGGTGCTGATATTTGATAACTACAAGACCTGCTAAATATCTTCAGGGTTCTAAATGTTTATGTGAAATCATAGGAGACACAACCCAAGGTAGCTAATCACAGTACTTTTGGAATATTTAGTTTGACTTAGTCCTCCATATTTTGTAATCACAATAAATATGCCTATTTGAAAACTTGGTACAATTCACAAACCAACAACTCCACATCAAGACATTGAGGTGGTGGGGGGGGGGGGGGGGGGGGCACATTAGTTCAAACCATGTAGACTTAAATCAAGCTATTACCTCAAAGTGATTCATAGTAACCACAGTATTGTATGCAAATAAACTTACCCACTGAATCTGAGGGGGTACTTTCTGAAACTTGTTTCACTATCATTTGAGTAGCATGTGCCTGATCAGCTGTGTTGTTTGAGCTGTGGCCTGGTGCTCCTGGGGAATCCCACGGACTGTGATGCTGATATCACCCTTAATGCTGTAGCTGATACAGAAGGAGGTGGAGACAGCAGCATTTATCGGGTGCAGTGGTTGCTGGACTGCAGGATCATATTGTTTCTCAAGGAGACCCGGTGGGCTTCCTCTGATCCTGCAGCCTGTAATATTACTCTACATCAGTCATTTCCAACCGTGGTCCACAGAGAGCCATCTCTATGCAGGTTTCCATTCCTGTCTGACACTACAGCAACAGACCTCACTGATTAACACACCTTGGGTGGCACATGGGTTGAGACCACTATCGACAGATAACCATGTTCCTATATTGTAAGTAGCCCAAATTTGAAGTCTAATTCAAGCAGTGTCTGAAATTGTTTGCCATGGGCTGGTAAACTAAAAACTGTTTGATACAGAGCAATTGTTTGGCTTTGATTTGGTTGCCTCACAGTCAAAGAGTGTACAGTGGCCAGGAGGGACAAGCAAAGACTGCATATAAAAGAGGCATTTAAATGTTATTGTCTCAAAAGGTTTACCAGTCAGGGTGGCGGGTGACCCGTATTGTTTTCAACACCAAAGACAGGTTTTACCGGCATTTGGCACTTAGTGTGTACATTGTAGACCCTAACATTTTGTGCAGTTCACGATTGAGAGTTTCCGGCACACTAGGCCTTCCCATCTAACTGTTTGGTGGCAGTCAGTATTCAAATGTCCTGTCGAAGCCTCCCTTGTTGACTATTTGCATTTTACAGGAATGGCCTGTTTTTCAGGCTCGACTCTGTCACCCTCCCATAGCCTTTGTGGTATCTCAGGGCTTCAGAGTGCAACCATTTGGTCACATTTTGCAACTCTCTTCAGTTGTACCACTGCATTTTTCTTCTGTGGTCGCATCAGTGGTAGAGGCAAAACCCAGCCAAGTTTCAGCAGTTTTGATTCATAGTATTCCCTATGACAAAAAAATGCTAACATAGTGTTTTCTAAAGATTCAAACAATATAGGCGATTTCTGATAAATGGCAGTCCATTTTTGAATGATAGCATATACACAGATGGCCTGAATGTAATACATGCCAGTGGCTAAATAATTGGAATTTATATCAGAGTTAAGGTGCGTTATCGGCATCAGTAAATTAAACTGAATTATTTCCATATATTACCATACATTTTCATCATACAGTACGTTATATTTCACTTGAGAAATCACAAAAATGCCATTGTGTGCCAAAGCAGTCCCAAGCAACGACCAAAGTTGCCTTCGATGTTTTGCTCTCAATTTAACTGCTGTCTGATTCACATCATTCGTATATTGATTTGCTGATTCATAAAATAAAACTAAAGTATCATACAATAACGTAGCCCTATTTCAGATAAGTGTTGTCAGAGAGAACAGTACATTGATCACTTATGTAAAACAGCCAATTATTCAATCGGGTAGTGTGTGATCCCCTGTCTTGATCATTGCCCCGTTGCCTGGCATAAATACCTTTCCGACAGCGTCCCAGGCATTTACTATTTTGTCTGAACTGCTCAGATTGGGAACAGCGTTTTAGTTGGACCTGGGCTTAAAAATGCCACCAGTGCGAAGTTAATCTGGAGCCCTGTGCCTGCTCAGAGGCCCCTGTAGCCCGGCCTATGTTCATTCAAAGGAGGCTGGCGATAAGTGTACAATGTGAAGCGAATGACAATGACTCAGTGACTCACCAGACACAGGAGCCCCTATTTGTGCTTCCATGATGTCATAGGGGGCAGGAGTTGCACGTACTCCCCCCAAATTGCTGCAAATGGAGAAGTGTGAACAGTGAGACTGGAAAGGCTTGCTCAGCTTCATTTGCAGGGAAATGATGTGGCACTAGATGTGGTTAAACTGAAAAAGAAACTAGGCTATTAGTCGTTTCAGGGTAAGTTAGTTAGATAAATTAGGCAGGGGGTTTTGCTTCATATGCAGGGAAGCAATGGTGGAAGTCTTCTGTCTTTCTGTCTGGCAGCGTCCAATAAACAGACAAGACTACACATCCTTATTTTTGTTGTAGATGAAGTGATGAACAATCACACAGGGAGTAATCCATTGGAGATGAGGAGAGACAATTTCTCCACCCACAGTAGCCTCAATAGACCAGAATGCAATGCAGCCACAAAACATTGAGTTGATTTTTGAGTACGGGCCACAACTGTTTCTTCTTGACTAGAATAAGTTGCTCTCTCTTTTATATCTATTGTACTGCTATCAATATCTCCACAACGATCACACTTTCCAGCCATTTGAATGGCTTACACCCCATTTAAACTCCAGGCAACAAGTTAATGCCCCTACTCTGGGGGTTGTCAGAAGGCATTCTGAGAAACACAGGAACTAACTGAAGTAGAAGTAGATGAAACACATTGAGGGAGTACACCAAAAAAGTAAATTACAACACTATCACAAAATAACTCCTGGAGTGCATTGAACAGTAATTTATATGTAACAGTGTAAGAGTGTCTGAGGGTGGATTTTCTTTCCTTTTTAAAGCCCTGTGTTGTTGCAGTGTGGTATGCTGCTGTCCTGTCTGTGATCCATGGACATGGTGTGTGTGTGTGCGCGTGCGTGTGCACATTGCGAGCAACTTGGATGATGTGTCACACATGGGTCTGACCACCTTGGGGCAGTGCAAGTTGTGCCTGCATCCATGAAGTTTTGCCTTTCATAATACTACTAATCATTTTGATGAGTTCATACCATCATACCAATGATTGAGGCAACTGTTCTCCAATCATCATTGTTCAGACGTTTATTCCGGTCATCTTTCAGATAAAAGTTGTAGAGAACTGGGAGGCTTTGAATGGCTGGAATCAACTACTTTTTGCACTTGACAGGCAGAACTATTGTTCATGAAACAAAATCACATCCATAGGGAAAGTAGGGTGGATATCTGATTGGCTGTTGACGGCCAATGACCGTTGGCGTGGCCAACTTTTCTTGGCCAACAAGCTTGTTGATGGTCAACGCATTGTCCGAGTTTCCCTGGTCACTCAGCTCTATCGGAAATGAAAAAAGACTTTGTGAAAGCACAGTTAGGATTTGACTGATATGGGTTTTCAAAGGCCGATACCAATAGTTTTGCTTTGAAGCTGGCGATAACTGGTATTCAATGCCTTTAACCTTCATGCCAAATAAATAGACTGGCATTTAGACCGTCATGGGACACTAAAACTCTCCATTGAAAGCCAGACTAATGGAACTGTTTTAGGTGGGTTAGCAGCTCCTTAAGGCAGGTTTCATTGCAGATTTTACACTGACACCCTGTAGCTGTTGAGGAAAATCCAACACCACACTGGAATATCTCTGGTGAGACATCTGATAGGAAAAAAAAAAACATTCACCAGTTGTGGTCAGGGAGGAGCTTCCATCATATCAGTGGACGACACTGATCGGCCTTTATGTTTTTTGTTTTGTTTTTAAAAATAAAAGCAAAGCTATATTCAGTCTAACCTAGACATGGAACTCTGCGGCCGGCTCGTGCTCTACAGCGTTAGTTTCGGTGTCTGGTCTATTTTTTTCATGAGCCGTGAGCGAATGTGTAAAGCCGGGCAGGAAGTCAGACACAGGAACGGCATAGAGTATCCGGTGAATTTTCAAAATAAAACAAATTTCTAAATAAAACACCCTGTATAAAATAAATAATCGTTCATTAATCGTAATCAAGGTAAAAGTTTGAAGTCATATCGCCCACCCCTAGGGATAATTCAGTGAGGGAGAGACTTTGTAGAGACTGATATCAACAGGCACTTTTACAACTGAAAGAGTACAGAATTTGTAAAGGAAACAAACGTTCCGAAACCAATTCGAGAGGTAAAACAGCATTCGAGCATGAGGAAAATGTGAGGGGTTGGAGCCGAGGGGACAAGCCACAGCGACACAGTCGTAAATGACGAATAAAATGTTCGTCATACATTAGCGGCTGCCACAGGTGGGACAACGAGGCCACTTTTGACGGTGGCAACCCTTCTCTGAAGGGAAAACTCCATTTGAAGAGAGACACTGTTGTTAAACACAACGTCTCAAGGAAACCTGTGCAATACTGGGACTTGTACCTGGAAAGAAAAGCAACTACTGGAGGCAGCTGTAAGGAGGCAAGTGGTGTTATCTGTCACTCACACACACACACGCACACAGAAGCAAATATTTAGAAACAAAATGCAATTGCAAAATATCTGCTCATTGTTTATTAGTAAAACCTGACACGTATGTTAGTATCTACATTTCTTTCTGTGCTCCAAAATTCCTTAAGTTACGAGCACATGAAAAAACGCTACCGCCAAGCCTTTCCCTCGTCTAAAAGGTGAAGTCTGAGGTTTATTGACCATAATGGTATCTGAGCCCTATTGCACAAACTCCTCTTCACTCTTAAAATATAAGTAGGTTTGGTTGTGCTTCAGCACTAAGTAAAGTAAGGTTTGAGGTCAAGGTCCTTCAGGAAGGATTGCACCATCTGAAATGCCAGGAATTCCACTCAAGTGACCACAATTACAAGCACTGGAACACATAGACACACATCACCCCTTGTGTGGATTCCTTGCTATTTATCCAACAGGTATCTGTTTTTTTAAAAAGGCCTTGGCCTGCACCTGAACCCAGTGCTGTTGCTTGCCTTCCCTGCCAGCCATTTGGTTTATTTTGACATTTGCTCTTCTGTTCAGATGGTGGGCCACTGATGGAAGCTTTCATCCAAAACACCTTACAGTGAGTATGTTTACATGCACACCAATACTCTGATTACCGGGAGTAATCGGTTTAAGGCAATTTATGATAAAAGCGTTTACATGTTTCGAAGTAACGTGATTTCTGTAATAACCATGGATTCATTTAATAATTGGTCTAAAGGAACCAACGTAAGAACCAGCTTTCCCAGCACTTTTCTCTCCTTTCTTGTCCGCATGCGAACATGAAGGGACTTTTTTTTTTCTTTTCTGCCAGTCTTTGTTTCTTCTTTTTTATTGCGTTATTGCAGAACACCTTAACAGGAGCGTTCGCAATTCTGCCCGAAAGCAGAAGATGCCATCATGCATCATAAATACAATAAGACCTATGCAATTTTAAAAAACCCAAAAGAAATCGAAGGAGTTTACTTGACATTTTCTGTAGTCGTATAGTATTGCCTTAATTTGGGTTTGGATTGAATTAGTAGTGTGCATGTAAACGTACTCAATTACTTAAACAACATACTTTTTAAGCGGTGAGAACCAAAGCCTAGCCCCGGCAGTGGTAATGGCATCACCTTAAACCCCGAGGTACACCAGTCCATGAATGATCCTGAATGATTATGTCAGTGAAGGTGGAATCTGGCCTGCTTCTCTTTCCAGAGCCTTGTTCTTCAACTGAAATATGAATGTATTTTTTCAAGCGGGAAAGAAGGCGAGAGAGGGGGGTTTATTAGGCTACTTGCTTAGGAAACATGACTTTGACAGTGTGAGAAAGCTGCATTTTGAGATTTGATACTAACAAAAGTCAAGAAACAAGGACTTTCCAGCGGTGATGGATCCAGACCAATGCCAATCCAGTTTGACAACAAGCAAAGCCCAGTAACATGTGCTGAGGCATACAGTACAGTAAAAATGACTATTTCCCATCATGCTCGATGTAGCTACTAATTATTTGGATTGAGAAGAACAATTAGCCATAAAGGAAGGAACTTTGATTTAGTGCGAATTAGAGGTTTATTGTGTAAGGGGCCAGATGTAGAAACTGCAAAAGTCTCTGAGGTTCTTTTCAGCCATCAAAGCAACGATAATATCATATATAGTTATCGATCAGACTGTTTAGAGGGTGCACTGTGATAGAGTTACAAACTTGGGGAGACAGAAGGTTGACAGTGACATCACATGGAGGTAGCGGTGACAGACCGGGTGGCTGGCTTTTGTCTTGAAATTCATCAATTGCGTTGCCTTGATCTGCACTGACTAACATAGTGAAGCAGCAAACTTGTCTTATCGACACAGCATGCCCGTCAATGACTGTGTTTTGAATTGGGCTGTTGTATGGCTTTGGTTGCAGTTGGCTTTGGTAGAGTTTCTGCTTCTAAGATATAACCTCATCTTCATCCCATGCGGTAGAAATCAATACCAAGCATTGTGGAACTCTCATTGGGGTTGAAATGAGCACTGAGCCAGAGTTTATGTGTCTGGTATGTAGCCATACAAGACACTTGCAGGTTCATGTACAGCAAGTTGCTGTGTGCAAGAATCCTGACAGCAATTTCTTGAGCAAAGCAGCAATAAAAGAGGTTGTATTTATTTAACTTGAAAGAAATGACCGTTGGTGCCGGTCTTGTTATAATCTCATTGCATTAGATCAGGGCTACTCAACTTTACATAGCTCAAGGGCCACACAGCGAGATACAGCTGTGTCAAAGGGCCGCAATGCAAATTTTTTGGTCATATAAAACTATTTTGTACTGTTATTTCAAGCCACATGGATATCAAATGATTAAATGACAATAAGTAGGCTTTATTCACTAGATGTAAAAGTGTTAGATTGCTGTTGCAATAAATCACAAGAATGTTTAATAAAATAAATATAGGCATATTAAATTGAAATCAGGTCTGAGTATGTCAAATTACCCCCAGATGGATATGTAATTCCAAGTCACCGTGATAGCTATCATGGTGACGTGAACGTTTGCCCATTTTGGTACTGCTATTGTTCTCTGGCAAAGAAAGCACATTGGTTTGTTTTTTACCTCAACAAAAGCAAATTCTTCCTCCCATGTTTTTTTGAAATAAAATGTTCATCAGAAATGTTACGTTTTGCTGGTTTTGCCATGACTTGAGAGTAGGCTAGGCTAGACTTCATGCACATTTGGTGCTTTCACATGATCTATGCAAAGCGTCGGCGTCAACACCAGGTTGAGCGTGACCCCTTCACATGATCAGCGGCAGGAGAATTACATTACATTCATTACTTTCACACTGTCGAGTTTTTAAAATGACAGCAGGGTCATTCTGTGTCAAATCACCCAAAATAACATACATTTTAAACCCAACCATCTCAGAATTTGATGAAACTTGGTGTACTTGTTGGTTGGGATCCCACAACACGAAATCTAAAATTTCAGGTCAGACCAGTGGTTTGGGAGATATGATAAGATAAGATAAGAGAGACTTTATTAATCCCGCCGTGGGGAAAATCACGTTACAGCAGCTCACAACAATAGAAAAACAGAATATAGAATAGAATAGAATATACAATAAACAATATAGTGCAAAAAAAAACCAAGTGTGCAAACAATAGAGTGCCATAAGAAAAAGCAAAAAGATAGACAAGTAGTATTAACAAATTAAATATTAAATATATTTACAAGGTGGTGGAGGGGGAGATGATTGACTGGTTGTTGGGGAGGGGGTATTGCACAGGTCCATATAAGAGAGGAAAGATTAGACTGTTGACTAGACTGTTGGGTTGAGCAGCCTAACAGCGGTGGGGATGAAGGACCTGCGGTAGCGCTCCTTCCTACACTGTGGGTGACGGAGTCTGCCGCTGAAGGAGCTGCTCAGGGCCTCCACTGTCAGGTGCAGTGGGTGAGAGGTGTTGTCCCTGATGGAGGTCAGCTTAGCTAACATCCTCCTCTCACCCACCTCCTCCACAGAGGGCAGTGGGCAGCCCAGGACAGAGCTGGCCCTCCTGACCTCCTGACCCCCAAAATTTGAGATTTTGTGCAAAAAGGGGCATGGTCGCCAACCTTTGAATCCTCATATCTCAGGAACTACTGGGCCAATCTTCAAAAGTGTTGGTAGTGTTGGAAAGGAAACTTGACAGAGATTCAAAATCTGTCATTATTTTTCAGATTTGAGTATATTGGGGTACGTTGACCTCTTGACCTTTGCTATGACCTTGAAATTGACCTTGTGGATCACGTGACCTTGAGATTACTTTTCCTGGAATTGAATCACCCACATGTTAACTAAAATATACAGGAATTTCAGAGGTGTAATATTTTTTGTTTAGCAGCAATACAGATTAAAAAATGCATACTCACAGAGATGATTGATAAAATGCATTATAATGTATATTTTCTACATGCATAGATTCCTCTCATGACCAAAACCCATCTTGGCTTTCCTGAAATTTAATCTCCCACATGTTAACTAAAACATATAAAAGTTTCAGAGGTGTAATATTCTTTATTTTTATCCTTTACTGGGGAAACAACAACCGGAGGTTCGACTGGGATGTCATCATCAACCTCTCCCATACTCCCACCCATACTACAGCTCTCCTCTGCAGGGGCTTTGACCTTTGATTTCTGAAGGCTAATCAGACAGTCACAGCACAATTTTTCTCCTGGCACTCTTTGGAGGATTCACTAAGCCTTTGTAAGTGTCCATGCTAACAATTCGTAAAGATCTAGTGCGTGCTTTCTTGGGATGACGGTTAAAGGGATCAATGTTGAAAACTTGGTTAAAAGTTCTTGTTCATGATGTGAACAGATGTTCCTGATGTCTCGTGTTCTGGCCCCACTTCGAAGAATAAGGAGTTCAAATTCTTCAGTTTTCTATACACTTTGCAAGGACTTCTTTCTGGTATGATGGTGTTGATGGCAAACATTTTCAGGAGAGTAAAAGCTGCAGTTAGCCTTTGAAGAAAAAAACAATATTTTTAAGTATCAACCGCCTCATTTAAAACCATTGGCAAGGCTATATGAGGCCATATGACCTAATATGTATTATGAGGAAAACATTGATACTTACATATCAACATTTGCCATTGTGTCCAACTTCAAAGCGTCAGATTTTCAAAGAAATGCAGATCAAGAAACCTCTTTGTCTTAAATTTTTAAATGCCATGTGCTCAATGGGGATGGGGATTTCCCAAGGCTGCTTGAACTGAATACTGAAACGTGATTGGTCAGTTCTTTCACAATATAAGGCCCACTATGACGTAAGAATAGGCCTGCAGAGTTTGTCTATGATGTAACAATTGGTGCCCAGTTTTTCTATGACGTGACAATCGGCACCTAGCATTTGTCTCTGACATGACAATCACCACATTCCCATGTACAACGTTATAAGATATGGCATCACTAAACATGCCTGTGTAAAAATATGTGATGCCATTTGGTTTCTTTTTTTTCTTATTTATCTTTTGTTTATACTGAAAGGATACAATAGGCAATATTTTACCTGTTTTCATTGTCTTTCAGTAGCTTGAAATAGTTCATATTACACTGAACATCGTCAGTATGTAACAGCGAACATATGTACAATACAAATGCAAAATTAATATACAGAATATACAAATATATATGGTTGGACTAAATTCACAATTTCTCAGATAAACCATCGGTTCACAATTTCCCGGGTAAACTTTTCATATCCTTCAAGCATTCCTTGTCATGTCAGGTGGATTTTGACTCCCAAGATGGGTTTTGGTCATGAGAGGAATCTATGCATGTTGAAAATATACATTATCAATCATCTCTGTGGGTATGCATTTTTTGAATCTGTATTGCTGCTAAACAAAAAATATTACACCTCTGAAACTTCTGTATATTTTAGTTAACGTGGGTGATTAACCCTTTAAAACCGAATGTGTCGTCGGCGACACGTTGCACGAGCGCACTTTGAATTACCATAATTACGTCACGGTTTGCGCTATCGGAAAACTTCCAACGGTTTCTGAAAGAGACGTAGCGCTTTACAGCCAATATGGTGTCATTACGGTAATTTCACTCGCGCCTCTCGCGGAAGTCCGCGAACGCGTTATTAGACTCTTATAACTTGCAGTAAATTGTAAATATCTGCCAGATATTGAAAGTTCCAAGTTTTCTGGAAAAACGGGAAAAAGCACTTACTCACAGGACATTTACTGACCCTTTTATAGTCAAGATAAGCAAAAAAGTCCAGGCGAACATTTTGAGTGTTAGGTGTTAAAGGGTTAAATTCCAGGAAAGGTAACACTACCATTCCAACACTACCATTTTTTTGAATATTGGCCCAGTAGTTCCTGAGATATGAGGGTTCAAAGGTTGGCGACCATGCCCCTTTTTGCACAAAATCTCAAACTTTGGGGGTCCGTATCTCCCAAACCAGGGAACCACGGTCGGATTGGCCTAAAATTTGAGATTTGGTGTTCAAATCAACAAGAATACCAAATTTCATCAAAATCTGAGGTGGTCGGGTTTAACTCTTTGGGTGATTTGACCCTGAATAACCCAGCATTCAGGAAAGAATAGAGTGGAGTTCAATTTCAGACTACAGCCCGCATCAGCCGTAGCTAACCACACCGCCAATGATCATACTGCCACAGCCATAGAAGTGAATATAGACTGGCTGCATATACAAACCTGTACTAAGCTGTCAACCAACCTGGTAGTCCCATCTGTAAACCGACATCTTTCCATTCCAGACCTTTTAGTCAGATCGTGGTATGATTTTTAAGCGTCATGTTGTATAACTCGGGATGCTCCGACACACATAAAACAAGTTTCTCCTCCATTGTTTTTTTTGTTTTTTTCGCGGCTATGATATCAAACTGTGCTGTGATTGGCTGCGAGTCGCAGAGATCAGCGTTGCGAATGTCAAAGTTGAATATATTTGAACTTTGAGTGCAGCACCAGGGGCTCACCCAGCGTCTGCGCCCAGGTGCACAACGCCGAGGGTGGCAGCGACGCTAGAATCGACGGCTTGCCAAATAGGAAATCAATGGCAGTACCAGCGCTGAGTGTTTTTGTCGCTGATCATGTGTTGGTTTATCTTCTTTGTTGATCCCACGATTGCTAAATAAGCACAGTATGCACGATCGCCATCTTGTGGTCATTAAGAATTTAGTTTAGAAATGGTTTGTGTTCATTGAAATGAGAATATTATATTTTTATTGGCACTTGCTATGACATCGTTTCAACCAAGGGCCGCAATAATATTAATCTTGGACAACATGCGGCCGCGTGTTGAGTAGCTAGGGGTGGGCCATAATTGTGTTTATAATCGTAATCGCGATTTAATTATGTAATCGTGGCAAATTTTCAAAATCGTTCATTTCGACAGGAACGGCATAGAGCATCCGGTCAATTTCAAAATAAAACAAATTTCAAAATAAAACAAATAAAATAATCGTTCATTAATCGTAATCGAGGTAAAAGTTTGAAATAATCACAATATTGATTTTTAGTCATATCGCCCACCCCTATGAGTAGCGTGGCATTAGATGGTCACCCGTTAAGAGAAACAACATTAACAAAGAACATTTTTAGGTCTTGGAAGCAACTTGGTTATGGAAAGTCATAGAAAAGTTGTGGAATTTTACATTATGGCCACTTTAGAAACACTGTGGCCCACCAAAGGGCGTCATCCCTGCCCTGGGTCACTCCTGTCTATTCCAGTACATTGGCGATTACTTGGAACTGAACCTCGCCTCCCATTGTGAAATATGTTATAGACTGAAGTCGTATTTATTGATTTCAGTGGACTTCTATTGTTAGAACATATTTAGGTTTACCACACTACACTACCCAGCATTCGTTTGATACAAACAAGTTTCCTAGTTTGGAAAGTTCCAAATGAGTGGCGGGGAACTTTCCATTCAAAGCTAGCATTTTGACTTGGTGTAGAAGTGATGGCAGTCTGGAACAAAACAAGACCTCACTTAGCTTGCTGATACGCGTACTAGCTAACCGTGCACCAAAATTGCTTTGCTAGTGATAGTTGTGGTATTTGGCTAATTTACACTGTCACCAACCAGAAAAAAACTATAATATAACTATAATAAACTAATAATTTGGTTGTTGCAAGATGATTTAACAAAATCTATTGCTTTGTTTAGCTGATTAAGACACGTCTCCCTATGTCTTGGGAAAATTTTGCAAGCAACCAAGCTGCTAGTAAACCAGAGGCGGTCTTGGTTAACTTCTGCCTTGGCTCCCTTTTTTATTACGTCCACCCCCAATCAAAGTGAGGTGCAAGTGTGCAACAGGGGAACTGCAGTCATAGTCACCTTTTCCACCCGAGATGGTTTTCCGGCAAAATTTGTTTGACTTAATTTGAAAGAACAACATTTGAAAACTTGTCAGCGTCTTGACCGTTGTTGGAATCATCTGTGTTTTTAGCAAGTCCTGAAGAGGAGGTTGATAAAATATCTGTTAGTTGTGGGGAGTGAAAGGCTTTCCTGGCACTTCCTTGATAAAGGAAGTGCAGCATCTGATCAAACCTTCCAACACTTTAAGATAGAAAATAATTTCAAATGTCAAAACGTACTAATCAACTGTTGTGCTTATTCAACAAGCAAGAGTCACTTCTTACTCCTATTTTAACCTGTAAACTAATGTCTTGTGAATGTGTTTATTGCAAATTGTTGGCCCACTCTCAACTGTTCTCTGGTCTTGAACTTTCCTCTATAAAAGTCATTGGGGTCTGGATGTTAGTGGGTGTGGGTGTGTGATGTAGGGCTGCTTTCCAGTAGAAAGCGGTGAAGGGGGCAACGGTCACCCCCCCCCCCACACACACACACACACGCACACGTGTGGACTCCTCTGCATGTTGGGGACAGTCAAGGAATGTACCATGTTGTCAGAACAGGGGTGTTCTCAGATGTGAAGCAGAGTTCATACAGTAATAAGAAACTCATCACTTCTGCTGGCTGGTGATCTGTGTCGGTGGATGGGAGGGGTAGGAGGTAGTGTTTGACCGATATGGGGTTTTGAAGCTGCAGATAACTGATATTTTGTGCTGCTATTCAATATCTTTAAATTTGACAATTCTTGGCTCACTTGCCAAGGGCTTGTAAACTAAAAATTGTTTCATACAGAGCCATTGTTTTGCTTTGATTCAATTGGCTTACAGTCAGAGAGAGTGTACGGTGGCCAGCAGGGACAAAATTTGAAAAACAGACAAAGACCGAGGCTTTCAAATGTTATAGTGGGTGGTAATTTCAGTAATGCTTTAGTAATAGTAGTAAGTAATGCTATACAATGCAGGTATCTCTGGACCCTGCTGGTCAGTATCCAATTTGGCTGATATCGGTCAAATATATTGGTGTAATCCTGGTAGGATTGGTTTGCCCAGCAAGGACACTCCCCACCCCCTTATTTATAGTGTAGCTCATGGCTCAAAGCCTTCACACTCCAGCACAGTGTCTCATATGAACACATCTAGCTCTTTGATGTATTGAGGTATTTCCAGAGTATCCATGGGTCCTTTTTAAAAGTCTTAAATAATCTAAGTTTAATGCCTTAAAATATTGAATTGTCTTAAATCCAGTTATTAGGTCTAGCTTCTGCACTGCCTGTCCACTCTTAATTATAATCCAGAACAGGGCTAGTAGAACAAAATGCAGCCTGTCCACTTTACTAAACTTTTTTATACAGCCCATTTATAGTTTCACATCTTTCATCATCTGTGTTCAGTCAGAAATAGGATGGTTCTGTCAGCTTTGTTTCTTTATTTTAGTTTTAAAACTGGTCTTGAATTCAATTCCAGGTAGCAAGGTCTTTAAAGGTCTTGATCAGGCGTGTCCCAGTTTGCTATATCCATGGCATTTTTATACAGAAGATGATCAGAGGTCTGCCTGAGCTGATGAACTATAACTAAAGCACTGGTGTAATGGTTCATAAAGGGCCCTGGTGCAAGAATTGGGGCCCTGGTGCAGGGCCTTGGTAAAGCAGGTGGTAAGGTGATGCCAGCAGCCAAAGAGCCAGGGGTCGCCAGCATCAGCTTCAAAGTGTCCCTCTAGCTGCATCACAATTCATTCTACTTGGCTGTTCGCCCGTCACTACAGGTTAGCTAACATCCTTGTCAGTGTGTCGCAGATATCTAGCACTAGCTATGTAGTAAAAGTGTTTGTGGCAAGGCTTATTCATTCCTGCAGCCAACTAGCTGTAGAGTAGAAATGAGAGGAGCAGATTCTGGTAACTCACAGGGTGAGATTTGTGTGTTCCTGCCTTGTTTATCAGACCTTTTTTTTGTTTAACTCTCTACGGATCAAGATAAGGTTTGTTTAGACAACTGTTGATAGTAACTGAGTGAACAGTTTTTATTTTGTAGCTTACAGAATTGTTTTCACTTCAAGATGCTACAGGAGACGAATGGACTACACTAGTGATGTATTTGTTCAAATACTTGAGAGATTTAGAGATGATGGTAGCTGACGTTGCAGCGTTACAGGGTTACAATAATATTTGTGGTTGAAAGAGCTCTGTGCTCCCATTATTTATAACAGGATGAATGACTTATAATGAGAATGACCTGATGGAAGTGATGACTTGTAGCACAGTAAATTTGGATGTAGTGAGGGTTGGTTAAATCCTGTAGATTGACCATAACCACACCTCTCTCTTTATGTATATTAGGGTTGGACAAATGTTTTATTATTGTTTTTCTATCAGATGTCTGATCAGACAAATTATTCCAGCGTAGACGATTTTCTTCAACAGCTTCAGTGTGTAAAACCTGTACAGAAATCTGCCTCCCCCTGCCTTAAGGAGCTGCTGACCCAGCTGCTTTCAGTGGAGAGTTTTAGTGTCCCATCATGGTCTAAATGCAGTTTGAGGCTTTTCCACCCAGATAAGAATAAAATTCTGGGGGAAACAGAAGATTTCTTTTTTTTTTTAGGCATTAAAATGGTCAAATGTACAGCTATATCAGCAGTTTAGTATCTGTATGTCCTTCCATATCGTTGGAACCCCATCCTCTCTCTCACTCTCACTCCCTCTTTGGTCGTCTTTCTTGGTTTCTCCTCTCTCTTCTTAACATCTCCATCTCCTCTCTCGTCTCCTCCTCCAGGTATTCGGGTATTGGTGGATGCCCGGGAGAAGCTGGACATCCCATGGGGCAACCCGTCCAACCAGCGGCATGGAGACACCATGATGGCATTTGACACCCGGTCAGCCATGGCCCACGGCCATGGCATGGTGGAGAACAAGGTCTTCCTGCACTACCTGCCATCCATCCGGGCCCTGTGGGCCGACCAGGGCATCCAGAATGCCTACGACCGCCGGCGAGAGTTCCAGCTGGTGAGTGAGAGTTAAGAAGCTCTAGCTAGCTTGGAAGTGCTCATTAGGTAGAACTAATGGAAAATAAACAGAAAAAAACAGGCCTTTGCATCGACCCCAGCAATGGATGCAACCGTTCCCCAAGCATCATTTTGACAAGTTTATTCCTATAATAGATAAAAGCCTTATAGAACTGGGAAGCTGTAATCATCCATTTTGCATTTGACAGGCTGAACTATTGTTCATAAAATGAAATGATATCTGTTGGGAAATGAGGAAATGTGGAAATCTGATTGGCTGCTGATGACCATGAAAAGTTGAGCTGTAGCTAACTTTTGCTTGTTGACTGTCCACACATTGGCCGAGGTTCCCTAAATATGTTTGGTGATCAGCACTCGTTGCTGTGGTGTTTCTCACTGCACTTCCCAGAGAGCACCTGTCAATCAAACAGTGTGTCCAGTACTGTGTGACGTAATTTTTTCCGTTGATTTTCTGTTGATGGAGTTTGAGTTTCTGAGTTTCGCTCTTTTCTTTGTCTGTCTGCAGCGATAGCCATGGTGGCATCGCTTCTTCTTCTGTTGATTCTAAACTTCAAGATTCAAGAACTTTATTAGTCACATGCACACACGGGGTGTGTAGTGAAATGAAAAAGTGGCAGTGCTCATGGGAATATGCAAAAGGCCAATAGTACACAATATTTACAGTAAGAAAAAACACAATAGTTACAGTATTACGGTAATTACAGTAAGAGCTCTTATATAAAAAAAAACAAAAAAACAAACCCAATATGTACATTAAGAGCGCTTTGGAAATGAAAATATAAAATAAGGTAGGTAGGGGAAATCGTATGAATGTAATATACTATAAATTATGTGTAGTCATTACCTGTGTGTGTGTGTGTGTGTGTGTGTGTGTGTGTGTGTGTATATATATATATAAGAGGGGCAGTGTGTGGGTCTTGGTGGGGGCCCTGGTGAGGTCAGAGTTCACAGTCCTGATGGCCTGAGGAAAGAAACTCCGTCTCAGTCTCTGTTTTTGCTGCATGACTGTGGAGGCGCTTGCCTGACCGCAGCAGCTGAAACAGTCCGTTGTTGGGGTGGTGAGGATCCTTCATGATCCTGCAGGCTCTGGTTCTGCACCTCCTGGTGTACAAGTCCTGCAGGGTGGGGAGTGTAGTTCCAATAGTGTGTTCAGCCGAACGCACTACTCTCTGCAGAGCCTTCCTGTCCTGAGCGGAGCTGTTGCCGAACCAGGCAGTGATGCTTCCAGTCAGGATGCTCTCTACAGCCCCAGAGTAGAAGGACTGAAGGATCCTCCGGGAGACTTTAAATTTCCTCAGTTGCCTGAGGTGGTAAAGGCGCTGCCTCACCTTCCTCACCAGAGTGTCTGTGTGTGTATGGTCCATGTCAGGTCTTCGGTGATGTGGACTCCCAGGTATTTATACCTGCTCACCCTTTCCACTGCTGACAGAACCATAAAACTCTTACCTGCCCCCGAGTGTTGGACAATTTGAAAAGCTTTCATGAACCGGGTATAGGTTGATTCTAGTACACTGTTGTGTAACATTAGTCAGAGTTGCAAAATGGACCTTTATTTAAAGTGCTGCAGAATATGACTTAAAACCAACTTGTCCGTCTTCCTTACTGCCCACAATGTGGTTGAAGGGACTCTGTGTACATGTAGGCAGCCGTACAAGTAGATATCCACACAGATAAAGGCGCTTAGACCCATTTACAGACAACAGAGCTGCAGCTGCTGCGTGCACAGAGAAGGACATAGACAAGCTAATGAAGGGCTGCTTCTCTTTCTCTTCTCTCTGTCCCGCTGCCTTCCCCCTCCCTTCCTTCCTCCTTCCCTCCCTCTCTGCTCTCCACAAGTTTAGATTGTGTTCTAACAGTGTCTTGTTCACAGGGAAATGATCTGTTACCGTCCTGAAGGGAAATTGCCTTGCCGAGCATCTTTTTAGAGCAGAGATGTGCCTGTAGGAGTGTACATGTGTTTAGCCACACTAGACCAGATAGTAGACCCTTGTACTAAGCGTGCCGCCATTATTTACCTCTGCCTTTCTTCTTGCATTAGATCAGAGTTGAGTTCAAGTTAACGATGAAACAGTGTGAGTTTTTACTGTCACTCATAGATTTCCTTGTACAGACCCTAAGAATGATCTGGGGTCAGTGTTGTCAGTCACACAATGTGTCCACCGTGGCCAATCCTCAATTTCTAATCCAATCTATGATGAAACTAAACTTCATATATATTTGGCATTAAAACTTTAAGACAGTATTTTAGTTCAGTGTTTGATATCATGATCACATGATGACCCTGGACATGCTAAGTAACTATGTTTTGTCACAGTGTGACGTGTCCAGAACAGCGAAAGAGAAGCAGTCAGCTAAACATTACATGTTTTGGTTCAGTGTTTCACAGCTGGTCACAGGATCTGTCAAAGTCCAACTATATTCCCACTTCTGCTAAACAATCTCTCACTTCCACTCCACTCATCTGCACAGCATTCCCACACACAAGGAAACTGACTTGAAAGGGGTACATTTTCATTATATGAGATAGGATAGTTTCCTTTAGACTTTAGTAACAATGTAATTTAGTCTCCAGCTTTGTCTCTCAGCCTTGTTGCTGTGGTGTTTTTCACTGCTCTTCCCAGAGATCACCTGTCAATCAAACAGTGTGTCCAGTACTGTGACGTCTTTCTCCTTTTGGATTTTCTGTTAATGGAGTTTGAGTTTCTGTAGGTAGCACTCTTTTCTTTGTCTGTTCAGCCACGGTGGCCATCTCTGCTCATGCTAACTACCCAGTTCTCCTCCTTCTTTAAATGCTAGATGTTTTTAGATGTTTTACAATGGAAAGTAAATTTGAAGTCCATTGTGTATCACTAGTTGACTGCAACGGGCAGAAAAGAGGAGAAAGAGACGGAGAGAAACGCTTGCACACTCCACTTCCTCCCTAACCTGCAGTATTGGCCCTCCAAGACCAAGTAAAAACAACCCCCGGCCTGTTGTGCTTGTATGTGAAAGGAAATCAAATGTACCATAGAGTACCATAGAAACTGGAAACAATGGCCTTCCTTACACTCTAGCCTCTCTCCCTTCCTTTAGCTTGTCTGGATTAGAGACGGGGGGGGGGGGGGGGTGTTAGAGAGAGAGAATAAGAAAGAGCATGCTGTTTGCCATTAAGGATGGTTGTGTGGTGTCATTCAGTCTCTTCCATCCTGATGTGACGTAACCCTCCTCCCCTCCACACACATTTGGTTTGGCTCGCCATCCCACTATGACCTCTCATAGTCTCTCTTAATGCCCCAGGAAACTTGGCTTGAAATAGTAAAAATTAATATATGATATCAAAGTTTAGTGAAAATAAATGTTCAGAAATATTAGAAAACCTAGTTCAAATGAGTGGGGGGTTCAGAACAGTGGGGTTGAATTGGGTGTGGTATTTTCTGAGATTTATGACGCAGAGAATTCATTCATCCAATCATTAAAAAATGCACGTCAGTTGTCCCTCCCCCAACAGGTGCAACAGCTTGACAGTTTGACATGGGCGGAGCTATCCATCGTGTCAGGATGTCAATCAAATCCTGATCTGACACGCCTACACAGTTCTGAGAAATGGTCTAAACAGCTAAATGAACTAGATTTTCTAATATTTCTGAAAGTTTATTTTCACTCAGATTTTTGTGGATGCTTAATTAGACACTAAACTTTGATATCATATTCATTTTTACTATTTCAAGCCAAGTTTCCTGGGGCTTTAAGGACTTTTAAAACATGAGACAGTGCCACACACACCCAACAGTGTACCATTTGTTGGAGAATACATAGGGGAGGGTGAGTGTGTGTATCAGGATGTCAGAAAACAAAATCCACTTGGATTCTGAGGGAAGGGAAGCAGTGAGAGCCTTTTCTACCCTGCCAAGAATATTCTTTTCTATTCTGGAGGAAACTCTGAATTCTTGCTTCAATCTCAAAACATCAGTATCCTTCAGTCGAACCCTAGAGAGAACAGAAAGTCTTTAGTTAGTGCAAATGGGGTTTCCTCCATTTCTGATGAACTGCCCATGATAGGATTGAAAATATGTCTACATCTTATGTTTTGATTGAGAGGAATAGAATAGCTTAATTGTATCCATCTTGCCGTATAACTGTCCAGATCATCAGATAATGGCAAATTCAATATTGTGTAAAGAAATATGATGAAATTGCAACTATTAACAGAACTGAAAACACATGAGTGAGTGTCATAGATGGTAAAGTTCTCAGTTGTATTGCACCAGAAGTTAATCCCCAATGGAAGGCAGTGTATGCCTTGTTGCATTGTGTTGGGTTGTGGTGAATTTCACATGATCAAAAATTCACATGATATATGGAATTTATATCCCATTTAAGACGGTTACTGCTGTCAGGTAACACACTTGAGGTAGTGACTACTGACTGGAGTTTCAGCCGGTGTCCTGTGATCGGAGGGCCTGGTGGTGTATTTGGTGCTAGATAGGACGGTCCCAGCCAGTGTAATATTTTAAATGTTACAAGGAGCACCTTAAAGTCTCCTCTGCTATGAATTGGGAGCCAGTGTAGTGAGGACAGGGTAGGTGTTATGTGGTCCCATATTCTGGTTTTGGTCAGGATTCTGTACAAGCTGGAGATTTGTATCGTAAACCGGATAAGAGGACGTTGCAATAGTCATGTGAGACTGCAGAGTCGGGTCTGCAGAGTGCACGGGCAAACCAAGACCACAACAAAGCGACCGCCGGGGTGTGTTTTTGTTTTTTCTTCTGAGATCTGAACCACCTCCATAACGTCACTCATTCTACTGCCCTGTTTGAGGTCAATAGTACAGAGTGTGTGTTTTGTATTTGAACCTTTTTATTTATACAGGTAAAGTCAGTTGGTACCAGCAACACCCTGCTTCACATGTATTTCCACACTGGGGGCTGCGCAGTATAACCAATGTCTTCTAACCTTCTGGTCACAAGGCTGGTTCTCTCTGCCTCTCTCCAAAATAACGGAAATGCTGGAGTAAATGAGGGATACCAAGCACATTTACATAGGACACACACACACACACACACACACACACACACACACACACACACACACACAGTGAGACAGCTTGTTCCCATTAGAGACTCAGTGTGGTGGAGTTCTCACTGAGTGTGTTTGCGTGCGTATGATTTTTGTCGTTTTCCTCGTTTCAGAGTTTGGCCTGCTCGGTCCGTTCCTTGTCTTCCTCTCTGTGTGTGTTATCAGTTTATATGAACTTCATCTGTCAGCTGTGATCTCTTCCCCTCCCAGTCAGGAAGTGGTCTGGCCGTGACGTCTTGGTTGTTAGTGATCCTAGTTGGCGCTGGCTGCTTTTGAGAAAGAGAAACTATATGGTGTTGGATGACACAACTATGACTTGAAAATTATTTGTGATTTGTAATTCTCTCTCTCTCTCTCTCTCTCTCTCTCTCTCTCTCTCTCTCTCTCTCTCTCTCTCTCTCTCTCTCTCTCTCTCTCTCTCTCTCTCTCTCTCTCTCTCTCTCTCTCTCTCTCTCTCTCTCTCTCTCTCTCTCTCTCTCTCTCTCTCTCTCTCTCTCTCTCTCTCTCTCTCTCTCTCAGGGGGAGTCAGTCAAGTATTTCCTGGACAATTTGGAAAAGCTTGGACATTCGGTAAGTCCCACCCTTGCTGCTGAGGCCTCCACCAATCACGTCCCCCAAAAGCCAGGATGGGAGAAGTGAAACTGGTGTTTCCCTGACCTCCGCCTTGTCTGCACCTTCTGTTATCGCCACTCTGCTCCCATACACAGTCTATTCTTCCATCTAACTTTTCACTGTTTAGCTCTGGTACTAGCAAGCTCACACCTTCACTAGAATCATTAAGATGATCACCCATAGAGGTATGGTTCAAAACTTTAACCGTTAAAAAATGTTCATGTTATGATTTAAGTATTTCTAAGAAGAAAGAATCGTGCCTTCTGAAAACAGGAGGGTTTTATAGTTGCCTCCTCAACACGTACAAAATGTCCAAGTCAAGAAAATGAAATCCAAAATGAGAACAGTCTCATTTTTAGTCTGGTGGCTCAGTAACTTTATCATGTCGAGGTGGTAGCCTAAAGGGTAGAGAAGCCAACTAGTGACTGGAAGGCTTCCAGGTTGAAACACCAGACCTGCAGGGAGACTCTAGGTGAGGGAAGTAAATGAGTCATGTGAGTCATTTGCCTCCCTGAACTACTTTTATTGAGCAAGAGCTACTGATTGGTCAGTAATAGGAAGCCTCCCTGGTGTGATGAAGTGATTAAAAGATTCAGAACAAAAGTATTTAAGAAAATCTAAATATAACAACTGTATAAAGATAAATAATTGAAATTAATTTAAATATATATTAGCTTTTTATGGCTTTCTCAAAACTGTTGCATTTACCAATACACTTGACTGATGTTTCAATCCTTTGTGCCATAAACCACAGTGAGCATTCACACAGAAACCCACTCAGCAGTTCAGTACAAATTGTACCAACATTCTAGGCTAAAGGGACAACATTCCGCTCAGCAGATCACAAACTGAATCTGTATCAGTCAACAATTACTCCCAAGAGCTGAGAACAGTGTATCACATGTCTAAACTATCATATGTCGTGTAACTCAGGCCAACACTAAAGAATCAGTGTGCCAGCAACCATGCTACTAGCAAACGCTCTGTCAACAGATCAGATCGATACACAGGAAACATGCTACTGGTAAACAGCCACGACAACCATGTTGTTGGCAAACAATGTCAGCTCGCATGCTACAAACAAGCCAACATGTCAACACTAAAGGTTTAAATAGAAGATCACGGATCCGTTCCAGAAAGCGGGTTTAGTGAAAACTCTTGAGTTTGTTAACCCTGAGATGAGGGAAACTCTGGGTTTTCCGTTCCAGAAAGAGAGGTGAACCTAACCTGCTCGCTGGTTAGGTGTCCTTTCCTCGGTAACCCAATCGATATTCAAGCTGAAGTAATTCGCATAGCCTTATGTAAAGAGAGGATTTTGAGACCCCGATCAGATGTTCTATGTACAGGATGGAAGAGCTGTCCGAGATATAATATGCCTTTTACACTTCATGGATTAAGCTACCACCACCCCGAGGAGTCAAATAAAGACACATTTCATTTGGTCTTCTTTATTTCCTACAAATACAAAAGCAACAGTTAGTATTTTTATATTGTCCCAACAACACATTTCACCTGTGACCATGCACCCACCTCTAACTTATATTTGAGTAATTACATTTCTAGATCTGTCTTTCTAATTTGCCGCCCCAAATACATCACTTGAAGTATGTCTGGCCCAGACAGCTCAGTTGGTAGAGCATTAGACTCTCAGTCTCAGGGTTGTGGGTTTGATCCCCACATAGTGTTAACTATCACCTTTGTAAGTCGCTTTGGATAAAAGCGTCTGCTAAATGACTCTATTGTAATGTTTTTATATTTCATTTTCAGCTGCTGCCAAGAGCGCTTTGCGCCTGTGGGATTGCACCTAAATGAAAATATTGTTTTTACAATACTATTCCACCACTTTCTCACATGTAGGTAATATTATAAGAAAGTGTGGTTAAATGTTAAATGAATACACTACTGCATTCAAACGTACGCATTGACTCGGGCAGAGATTCTCTCCCAAGCCGTTTCCCTCTGCTTTGCCTCTGCAACGGTGTTGCGCTTCTTTTTAAAGATTGGTTCATACTCCCCATAAGCATTTAATAACAGTTCTAACTCCAGTGGGTGAAGTACGCTGATCTTTGCTTGCCGGTTGCCATGCTGAATCGTAGTATCGGACCTCCATTGATGATGGCTTTTTATTGTCGTCGCGCACGCGCTTAACTCAAGGTGAACATACTCAAAGTTGATTGAACTAACTCAGATCAGCCGTTCTGGAACCGAACCTCCAAATTTATTGAATTAATCAATTATTGAATTAATCAACTCAGAGTGCAGGGTTAGACTCACAGTTTGTTGAACCTGCTTCTTGGAACGGACCCCAGATCTTGGTCATGAATATAAACTATTAACCTGGTAATATTTCCTCCATATCTTGTAAGTCCATATGTGTCCCCACATTTAAAGGGGGGGTATTTTACTCATTTTGGGCTATTTAAAACTTTTCCTGGGGGTCTTTAAAAGATGTTTGTGAAGTCTATATCAAAAAGAAAAAAACAGCTTCTGTTTCATTTTCTCTATTGTAAAGAACAGGCTGTTTTGAGGGCGTGGAGGTTGTATGTAATGAGCACTGCTCTGATTGGCCGCCTCACGCCTGGCGGAGAGCAGAGCGCTCATGCTGCTCAAGGTAAACAAATAAGCTTGACGCAGAAATTTACCACCATGGCGTCCGCTCCAGAACCAACACTGAGACCGGACATGTTTGAGCCGGAGTCTGACCCAGAATGGGAAGAGGCAGCTGAGCGGTTCCACTTAGTTTCTCAATGATAACAATTCTGTGTAATATTGTACTTTGTTTTGTGTATGTGGGCGTGTGAGCGACTCTCTCTGCTGTAGCCTGTGTGTTTATGGCTCATGTCCATGAGCTAATTGAATACAACTTGCAGACAAGCTAGGATTGACAATTTTGTTGAGCTAGTTAGCCAATATATTATTGGATTCAACCTATTTGCATCCACACAGCGCAGCACACACAACCAAATGCGATTGTACTAATGGTGGCTAAAGTTTACCAAGCCTGACCCGTTCGACAGACTTATAAAACAGACACTGGTCCCAACAAATAACTTTAAGATGAGTCCTGACTCCAACCAATAACTTTAAAGGATGTGTCCTGACTCCAGCTTTAGTTTTCTTACTTCTTCCACACCCAACAAGCCCGTGGCTAGCCCCGCTAGCTCGTTAGCTAACCAGCAGTCGAATATACTAACCAGACTAACTTGTAAATGAAATCAAAACATGGTGACACTTACAGATTCCAAGTTTGCCGATGGGTTACGTACCGTATGAATTGCTCCATCTTTAAAGGGTAATTCCGGGATTTTTAACTGGTCCTAGTTGCTGAAACAGTCTGACGAGTGATAATCACATACACAAAAAAATTAGCTAACTGTAGCTGGGACTTGCCGTTAAAAATAAAATGAATCCGCTCTGTCCTGGCATTTTCACGTGTTGTGAGACTGTGCAGGGATCTATCTTGCTGCCTGCATCCTACAACAGAACAACTGGAGAGTTGGGATGTGGCTGTAGACATGTTGTCGTTGTAGCTCCACTATTCGCAAAGTACTGGTGCATTCCATTGTACTCTGGAGGAAAAAAGGACGCCCGACATGGAAAGGCGCAATAGAACAGTCATTCAAGTCACTGTAGTTTACATTTGTAACGTAATTCGGTTGATTTGAGCTCAACGTTACGAGATAGAAGTCTTTACTAGCGTGTGGTACTAGACTACTAACGTTCACGTTCAATGATATGCGCCGACTCTCTTCACTAATCGTAGTAGTTGATGTAGGTCTTCTTTAGATGCTTGTAACATTCTGAGACTTGCCATACAAACGCTGCGGGCGTCCATGTTTTCCCGAGCAGATGCACTGGAACACATTTAGATTGGAAGTTGGGAATACTGACTCGGAATTATCGACTTCCGACTACAATGCACCATAAGCAACGGCTTGCGGCGCTGCCGGGAGCTGCATTTTGAGACGAGGTAAATGGGAGTGGTTATTCACCTGGGGGTGGGCATGCTCTGAGAGGGGTTGGATTATGCTAAGAAGCTCCCGTTATGACGTCTAAATGTGCTACTTTATGAAACAGCCTGTTTTGGCACCGTTTTTGGAAAAAGGAAAATACAGAAAAAGGGGCGACGTCCAGATTTCACATTTTCTTGGCTACTAAGGTCAATGGTAACATGTGGAACATGTATAAGGGCCAGGAATATGCCGTTTTCCATAATATGTCCCCTTTAATAATGAGCATGTGAAGGAAGTTGACTCACTAGTCATTAACTATAAAGGGAGATTTAATGGGAGCAATGACAAGGGAGCAACTAAGAAAACGGTGTTGGTACAACAGCAGTAAAGATCATCATCAAAGAGTTGGATGGTGCTGCTGATGGCTTGCTCCAGCTGTCCTGCAACTGATCAACTTTGGCTTTTGCTTCCAGATTTACCAAGTGAGAAGCAAAAAGTGGGAAGCTTCAGGCTACGATATACTTGGTATGGAGACAAATTGTCTTCAGACTTGGCTTGCTGGCCAAACTAGCCAGATTCTTCCCACATCAGCCTCCTCGGTGGCACGGTGGCACAGTGCTTGCACTGCTGCCTCACAGCAAGAAGGTCCTAGGTTCGATTCCCGCCTGGGGTGCTGTTGACGCTGGGGTGCCCAGGTGGGTTATCTCCCGGGCCTTTCTGCGTGGAGTTTGCATGTTCTCCCCGTGCTCACATGGGTCTCCTCCTATAAAGAACCCCATCTAAAAACATGCAACATCCTGTCCTGTCCCTGACCACGATGAGGACCTACACCTGGAATTGGTCCCTGGGCGCTGGTATTGGAGGCTGCCCATTGCTCCCTGGCTGTGTGGCCATCTGTAATTGGTCTAAAATATCACATGATTGATTGTGTTGCCTTGTGGAAAAGTGTCTCCATTTCTTCTTCCGGTTCATTGCCTTAGTTTCCATGTCTGTGCTAATGGGCAGCCCCGTTAGCACAGACATGGTTTGGTTTGCTTGAGGATATCTGCACCTTTTTATAAACAAACTGCTTCTACATCCTCATATTCCCTCATTCCCATTAAACCAAGGCAAATCCATTTCCCTTGAGGCCATCTTTCCTTCAGTACTTTGGTTACAATCATCCCTTTTGGACAAGGAACATAGTATCTCTCTCTCTGCACACTGGTAGATGATATCTAACTCTGTTTGGGATCAGAGCCATATTTATGTTAACACACAATATTTCATGGTAGTAAACAGTTGGCTCTGTGTAGCCCAGCGGTCTTTCCATTCTCTGTTCATGAACACACAAACACAATTCAGTGAGTAGGCGTGTGTGTTGCGCAATAGGAAGAGGAAGTGGGGCAGGATTGTTTGCGTTAGGTAGTACCTGAACTACAATGACCATAATTCATTGCACCTCCTAGTTTGAAACGTTGCCATGATGATCAGTTTGAAGTTTTATAGTCAGCTGATGTTGCAGAGTGAGAGTCTAAAAAATAAACTGGCTGGCATCTCAGACCCCTGAGGATCACTGGGAATACTGGGAGAGTGTGTTTGTACTCCAGCATTAAAAATGGCGTGTGTGCGTGCATGCGCGCGCATAAGCATTTTCAGTGTCAATGATGAAGTCACTGTGTCTGGAATGTGTTCCTAGTGTAGCCAGAGCACAGTGTGACACACACACAGTGAAAACATCCGTCATCATTGGAACTCATGAAGTATCATCATTGAACATCATCACCTCCTTTTCCCAGATCATGTTTGTTCTGATCATGTTTGTTAAATGCAGCCTCTCCCACTGCCACACACATTCACCCTCTCTCCTCTCCCCACGCTTGTTTATGTGCTGTGGTATTCCAATAATGCAAAGTGTTGGAAGGGGACATTCCCACCACAGCAGTCATGGGAAGTGTGCAAGCTGTTTGGAGCTCAAACTCTGCATTTCTCTCCCAAATCCTTCAGAGGCCTTCATCAGGGATGACATCACTTTTTACCATCTAATGGGCTGTTTTTGATTGGCTCATTTGTATTTATGTGGGCATTTGTAGATATTTTGATATATATTTGTTATTGCCAATAAGTGCTTTATTGTTTTGCTTCCCGATTCCCTCCTCCAGGACTACCTCCCCAGCCAGCAGGACATCCTTTTGGCCAGAAAGCCCACCAAAGGCATCCATGAGTACGACTTTGAGATCAAGAATGTGCCCTTCAAGATGGTGGACGTGGGTGGCCAGCGCTCAGAGAGGCGGCGCTGGTTCGAATGCTTTGACTCGGTCACCTCCATCCTCTTCCTCGTCTCCTCCTCCGAATACGACCAGGTAAGCCGCATGGATGCCATACCAGGACCAGGACCAGGAATTCCAGACAGGGAAAGTCAGGGAATTTGATAATTTCTCTGGGGAAGTCTGGGAATATCAGTGAATTTTACAAATTGATCACATTACAGGAACACAGCTGAATGTATTTTCCAACTTGTTTCACACATTCATTACTTTAGATGGTTTTCAACAAGAGTGGAAAACAGACTGAAAAACATTAACTAACTAGGAAGGGAGAACATGTTTCAGTTATGGAAGTGCTCCGACTTAGTTAGGAAAGTCATGGAAAATCATGGAATGGAAGGGCCACAGTGGGAACCCTGTTTCATAGTAGTAGAATCTGGTCTAATACCAGCAAGTATTACAGTTTCACTCCAGAACAAGATCAGAACTGAAACAAAGTAGTTCCACTAGTAAACTCTGTTTTTAGATTTATTAAATCAAGTTGATACTTTTGAAGAAGAGGAAATGAACTAAGAGACATTTTTTCACATTTCAATGCACCAGCATGTTGGCAACAACACCAGAGTATCACTGACTATCTGGGAGTAGAGAGAGAAACATCCAACTATTTCATCTTCATACCTTTGACTCAAGCACACACCCATCCATCTCCTCCCCCTCCTTCAGGTGCTGATGGAGGACCGGCATACCAACCGGCTGAGCGAGTCGCTCAACATTTTCGAGACCATCGTCAACAACCGGGTGTTCAGCAACGTCTCCATCATCCTCTTCCTGAACAAGACGGACCTGCTGGAGGAGAAGGTGAAGCAGGTGTCGGTCAGGGACTACTTCCCCGAGTTCTCGGGCGACCCGGCGAGCCTGGCTGACGTCCAGCGCTTCCTGGTGGATTGTTTCCGCAACAAGCGCCGCGAGCAGCAGCAGAAGCCGCTCTACCACCACTTCACCACGGCCATCAACACCGAGAACATCCGGCTGGTGTTTCGCGACGTCAAGGACACCATCCTGCATGACAACCTCAAGCAGCTGATGCTGCAGTGAGAGGAAGGACCAGGAGGAGGAGGAGGGAGGATGGGTGGAGGGAGTGGAAAGTGACCAGAGTGGGCTATGGCGCCCGCCCCTCCTCCCATCCACCCCCCTGCTCCAGTTCCTGCTCTTCACTGTTGAACTTTGACTGTAAAGTGTATTAAAGCCACCACTACTACCGCCATAACCCCCCCAAGCCTCCACCCCTCCTCCCTGCCTTATCCAGCTGGTTCACTGTGACTTAAACTGCCTTTAGCCCAGAGCCCTAATCGCCCACTGATCCTTAATACCACTGTAGATGACCTATGACCCCCGTTAACCCTAACCCTAACACCCCCCCCCCCACACACACACACACACACACACACTTCCCAGTGGACTATTCCAATTGGGATCTGTCATGGTGTTTCCTCCCTATGGCTCTAATTGACATTTACACACTGTCCTTGTTCTCTTCTGCTCTGACCACTGTTGCAGGGGACGGAGGGTGGGTCGGTTTGAACCGGCCATGTTTAATAGAGGTCAAAGCCACCAGAAGGTGCTGGCACTCTGCCTTGCCTACACACACACGCACACGCACACTGAAAGGAATGCTGTTCTAAAGCAATGTCTCTCCTTCTCCATGGTTCCAGGTGTACTTCCAGCTCTCTAATCATGTTTTCTTTTTCTTTTTTTTCTTTTCATTAATAGATATGAGTATATGGACCTATGCATTGTTCTTTAACTTATATTTCATAGGGGTTTCCACTGCTGTGGATTAGTGACTGCTGATGGACAGTATTCCAGCCAGTGACAGGTGGGGTGGTGACAGAGCACACACAACAACACCCATACCACTTGTGCACTGAAACACCATGCTTCAAGGGGAGCTGGTGCAGGATGGAGAGGAACACAATGTATTTGGCTAATTCTCAGGGCACATTGTGAACCACTTCTTTGGGATTTGAAAACCAACTAGATTCTGGTGCCTGAATGACTTCCTGCCCTCCAGATTCCTCCTTCCTTCCAAGTTGTCTTCCCTCCCTGTCTCTTCTCTGTATATGACAACAAAGACTGATCTTTTGAAAGCAGAACTCCAGTCATTTTAGACCTGACCTTCCCATCTTTCTCCACCATACCAATCGTTTCTGAGCAACATCTAAGCATCTCAGAACTTCCTTGTTTCTCGCCAGCCGTCTGCAGCTGCCTTTTGATATGATCCGCTGTGTAAAGTAGTGCAAAATAAATAGTGCAAGTTGTCATGGATAAACTGAAAATTAAATGCAGACATGTTTTCATTGACCCATTAAGACACCACTAAGCTGTATAGTGAGTAAGAACCGATCGGTATGATGGAGCATGATGGAGCATGATGGGAAAATAGGGTCCAGGTCAAAAGTGGCTGAAGTTGTGCTTCAAGCAGCCTTGTGGAATCCCACATCCCAGCCTGTAACTTTCATCTCTCCACTGTGGATGAGGAAAAGGGGAAAACTGTTCTCTCTCTGTGGTTATTTATTATGTTTTCTTCCCCACTTTGTGAAGCCGTTACCATGGCTTCCTGCCTTAAGAGTTCCCTATTGGGCAATCTACTAGCGTTAAGAAAGCAGCTCATTGTCTGGCTATCTCTGATCATGTTTTTCTGAAAGGTACCTGTTCACCCCATCGTCTAGCCATCTCTCCCCTCTGTGGGTCCTTGGTTCAAAGGAAATCAAAAGGGATACAGCCAGCTTGCATAGTACTAGTGCAACTGACCACCGAGCGTCAGTTTGTTGGCCAGCGTCACAGTTGTTTATAGATTTTGTACAGTCACATGTTGCTCTTCTGACGCCATTTCTAATGTAATATGTATAGTTATGTATCTCTCACACCAACCTCACTCTTTTCTAACAGCTAATGTAACCTTCCACACATTTGTATGTATGTCTCTGGGTGTTTTCATTTTGTTTATTTCCAATGAAAGCAGGCATCTGATGCTCTCTTAAAGAAATACACAAGTCGTGGGACGTTGTCTCGTTAGTCAGCTTACCTGTTAAGTGATGAGCTCAAACACAAAAACATCCATGTGTCCCTGGTAGATCGTTGGCTCCAGTGTTCCATGCTTACATGCTAGCTGTTGAATGATAATAGGCCTCATGCTAACACTTTAGCATACAAATTGTTTAGGGATAGTAGGCTCCATGCTAACACTTTAGCATTCACCATGTTCAGTAATAGTAGGTCACTAGCATTGTCCCAAAAGTGAGTAAACAAGAACTTTTCAGCAGCTCTAAAGCTGCTAATCTTAGTTGATATGTGGCTACGTCTGGCAGTGTATGAGATTGGTAAAATCTACATTAAATATTAAATAAAAATAATGTACTGTTTTGAAATGCTAGTGACTACTTTCCCTGTTTCCATAGGTGGTAACTTTAATGAAAAATCTGACAAATTACTATGGAGGATGAGTATGTTGTTGCTCATCTGAAATAGTTCCAAAAATAAATCTGACTCCATCAGATATATTTGATAAAATATTTCATTTTTAAAATGTACAAATCTACAGGCCATATAATAACTCTTGTTACTTTAGATAAAGCTAGTGGCCTATAACTCAATATAGAGTGTTAGCATGGAGCACCGGAGCAATGATCTACCGGGGACACATGAATGATTTTGGTATCTACGTTCTCATCATTTAAAAGGGAAGTTGGTTAAAGGGCTATTCACCCCAAACTTGGTGCATTCCTTCAACTGTCCAGTCCCAGTGCAGTCAGCATTATTACTATTCTTCCTCCATTTGACTGCTGGTGTCTCCATTTGGATAAAGATGCCTCTGTGTGAATGTAACACAGACACACTGTCGCTTCTATGCTGTTTGGATAGCGTAAACCTAATCCCCAGCAGAGGCCTCTTTGTCTGGATTGAGACTGTATTGCGTCATGCAACCGCTTTGGGTCCCAGAAGAAAGGCTGCCGTTGAATACACACACACGCCATTAAATCATACCAGAACAGGCCTGTAGCAGTGCTGCCGTGCAAAGGCAAAGTGCAGTATCTACAAAATGACCGAATTGAGAAAACGGGCCTTTTATATTTATCCCCTGCCAACAAAGATCAAGATCAAATCATATTCAATGTGGGTGTCTATAGTCTGTAGGACACAGGACTTTCACAAGAAATAGAACAGATACGGCACCAGTTATAGTACATACAACTAATTTTTTTTTAATGCAGATACTGCACTTTGCCTTTGCACGGCAGAATGGGAGTCCCATCCATGCAAGGAGACGAGGCTCAAGCACTTAGTCTTTAAAGTGCCTTCCTTCACCCAATGACGACTCCAACTGGAAGTCTTCAGCAGACCAGCACATCAGTTTTCTAGCCACCAGCTCCACATTTCAAGAGAAGTGTTGAGAGAAAGATACTAAAGCATCTTCCAAGAGGATGGATTCTTCTCAATGATCCCCTGTGTCTATTTCCCCCTCTGCTGGACTCTGGACAGGACCCAGGCCTCTTAGCCAAAGCTGGTGACGGTCAGTATTCAGTGTGTGAGTCAGTCCAGTTCCATGCTGATGTAGCCAATACACCACACTGCCTTGTTAAAGCAGGCGTTGGGTTTCTCTGAGCTGCTAGCAGGAGGATCTACTTTGCACTCTGCATAAGGGAATAGGGAGAGGACCCAGCGTTAGCAGAGAGGCCTTGTTTTATTTCTGGTGAACCTGAGTCTCGTGCAAAAGAAATGTCATGTTTTCTCATTTTCCTGTGATTATTTTTTTTTTTTTTGCACTGCATTTTGCGTGGAATTCAACATGGCTGCATTTGCCGCCACCGTAACCGTATGAATGGAATGTTTGATTCTAGTCTGGTAATGTGGCAGAAAGTGTGATGGTCTTCATCCAAATACCTGTGAGAGAAACCAGTGTAATGTTGCATAGTGCAACAACACCGCTCCACAGCAAAGACATCACATTAAAAATAGTGATCCCACTGATTATGAAGATTGATTCAAATCTATGTCATCAAGTCAGTTTGTTAGAGGAATGATCTGCCAAATATCCTGATGTCTAGTGCCTCCTGTTCCAAGCGCTGTCTCTTCTTTCCCCTTCATTTAAAGGGTTTGATACTGTACATTAGGTTTCTTCACATTGTGCCACAGGAGCATTATATGTCCTCATATCAAGATAATTCAGACTAAACTTTCCTCTCTTCCAGTTTGATATTTTTGGATAGACCAGCTTTCATTGTACAGTCTAACTTATGCTGTCTGACCCTTTTACTCAATAAAAACAAAACTTTTTTTAAAATGTCAGTTTGTCTGGGTCTTAACTCCCAAATGTCATTACTGTTTGGCATCATTGTCGTTAGTTCATGCACATTCTCCAACATATCGGGAGAATTTAGGTGTTCCTGACAGGAATCAGTGGATCATGCAGCGTTCCCACCAGTTATGGAATTTCTGGAATATCATGGCATTGAAAGAAGTGTATTCCAGACAAGGAAAGCCTGGGAGTTTGATAAGTGGATGACTTGATAGGAATATAGCAGAATGTATTTTACAACTTGTTTCCCACATTGCTTGCATTCAATGGTTTTCAGTCCAACTGCAGTGGAAACCAGACCCCTTTAGAAAAACATCAACAAACCAGGAAGGAAGAACACTTTGAGCTCATGGAAGCGCTCCAACTTCAAACGCAAGTCATCCAGGGAGGCTGCAGGAGAAAAACATGTATTCCAGTGTCCCTGTGAGGTCAGCGTGCACTTTGAAATGTACAGTAGCTCATCAGGACTCTGATGCATTTCCCACTAGGTGGCACTGTAATACCAGCCTTTTCACAATAAGGCTCCATGATCTCCTTTCTCACTGTCCATTATTTCATATACATACATGCATATTTCATATATATATATTTTCTAAAAATGAATCATCTGAGGTAAAGGCCTTATAAAGTGTTTGAAATATCTTAAATCCAATTACTAGAGGTTATATTTTTCATTAAGAAATCAGGGCTTAGTAGTACAAAATCAAGTCACCAGATCTATCTCTCACCTGACTCCACAATTAAGAGAGGAGTGATCACATATAGTGTCAAAAGTTTCTGAGTTTCTCCGGTCCATCGGCTCAACCGGCAGTCGCGTAATGGCGGCAGCGTAATCCGTAAGAGCATAGACGGCCGGTCAAAGTACGTCCACTAAAAGTGCTTGTTTTTGTCACGGACGGGCTCAGATTGTTATTCGTGTTATTATCCAAATGTCTGACATTATGGAAAGGGTCGCTACAGAAACAGCCCGGAAAACGAGGACGGTGAAAAGGATACAAAGATAGTTTATGAAAGCGAGAGGGTTGAGTTGTTGCAGGAAGAGGACGGTTGATACGTGAGTCGGAGAGACGAGTTTTGAGTTTATGTAGAGGAACTGCTAGAACTTGCAGCAGCTGGTTCACCCTCTCGCTTTCATAAACTATCTTGGACTACGTTGGACCACTGCTATACGCCGTTCAAGAGAGGCTACAAGGCTGTCTCTCTCCCTCCGTTCGGCAAATCAGACCATGCCGCCATTTTCCTGCTACCGGAGTATAAACAAAGGATAGCACAGGAAGCGGTAGTGACGAGGGACGTAAAGCGGTGGTCTGACCAATCAGAGGCTGAGCTACAAGACGCTCTGTGTGACTGTCAACTGGGACATGTTCCAATCCAGTTCCAGGGACGTCAGCAAGTTTACGGAAGTAGTAACGAGCTTCATAGCAACGCTAGTGGCGTCCCCACGGTAAAAGTTAGGTCCTTTCCTAACCAAAAACTGTGGGTTGATCATCATCATCCATCATTAAGTTTGCGGATGACACAGTGGTGGTGGGCCTGATCTCTGACAACGATGAGAAGGCCTACCTGGAGGAAGTTGCTGATCTGTCACTCTGGTGCCAGGACAACAACCTCCTGCTGAATGTCACCAAAACTAAGGAGCTGATTGTGGACTCAACAACAGAGGACATACTCACCACTGGGGATTAATGGCACTACTGTGGAGAGGGTGAGCAGGTATAAATACCTGGGAGTCCACATCACAGAAGATCTGACATGGACAACACACACAGACACTCTGGTGAGAAAGGCGAGGCAGCTGAGGAATTTTAAAGTCTCCCGGAGGATCCTTCAGTCCTTCTACTCTGGAGCTGTAGAGAGCATCCTGACAGGAAGCATCACTGCCTGGTTTGGCAACAGCGCCGCTCAGGACAGGAAGGCTCTGCAGAGAGTAGTGCGTTCAGCTGAACGCACTATTGGAACTACACTCCCCACCCTGCAGGACTTATACACCAGGAGGTGCAGAACCAGAGCCTGCAGGATCATGAAGGATCCTCACCACCCCAACAACGGACTGTTTCAGCTGCTGCAGTCAGGCAAGCGCCTCCGTAGTCATGCTGCCAAAACAGAGAGACTGAGACGGAGTTTCTTTCCTCAGGCCATCAGGACTGTGAACTCTGACCTCACCAGGGCCCCCACCAAGACCCACACACTGCCCCTCTTATACACACACACACACTCACACACTTAGGTAAAGACTACACATAATTTATATTATATTATATTACATACATACTGTAGTGGAAATTTACATTTGTTTATTATCTCATATACTGCTATATCATGTAACCGCATAACCTATGCTGCTATATTATATAACCTTGTATGCTTTGTAGTCACCTGTGTGTGGAGAAGATGCTGTTGCTGTGCAGATTTCCTGTGTGTGCTTAACCTTATCTTTAACCTGACACCTGTACCAAAGCGAGACAGCCCGGGCTCCCAGGATGAGAGGGGAGCGAGACTCGCTCAGGGTCTTCCAAGGAAACAGGAAGATCTAAGCATGCAATCACGTCATTGCTGAGTACAGAGGTACTAAGCACGGTCGGAGGAGGCCTGAAGTAACCTAGCCCCCCTTACCTAGATACACCCTTACCTAGATAAGGTATAAAAGCTTTATGTTGAGGGTAGGCTTCATCTGCACTTTGGTGAAGCCCACTGACTGTGTAGATCATTTTGTTGAAGCTTCAATAAAATACCACAAAGACAGCCTTGGCCTGGTCTCTCCTTGATTCTTCCACGACAATTTTGGCACCCCAGATGGGACGTCGCGAGTGATTCCTCTCTGTCTCTGCATCCTCGGGAAAACTGCGCGCAGTCGCGACTCAGTAGACCTGTCATCGCTACCTCCACCCAAAAACTTTTTGGAGACGAGCGACCACTGGGCCGGGGCAGACGGGCTCTCGCCGACGTCCCGACAGACAAAGAATCCAGCTCGTGGAAACTTGGTGAGACCAAACTCTGTCTTATATATGAGGTAAAGATTGTTCTGTGGAAAGACAGTTATCCTTGGGTACATGTTCTACAATTGAGAGGATTGTATGACTGACGAGTCACTAGGGCAGCGTACGCCAGTAATCACTAAAAAGCTCTGAAGAGGGCAGGGAAAATATTGTAATATCTGAATCAAACTGATTTAGAGTATAACAATAAGGGAAGTGATATAAACTGAGGCTAGTACCGCTAGGAACAATGGGTAATGTCAAGTCCAAGACATCTAAACCTCCAAAGGTACAATTTGATCCAAACAGCCCAAATGTAAAATACATGGTTGATAGATATGGTAAGGACAGTATACAACAGTTAGGGGAATGGATAAACCATCATGGTTTTCCAGAAAAGGGAAGTTTCAGTGTTAGACAATTGACACAATTGAGAGACTCCCTTGAGAAAAAAGGTAAACAAAGAAAGCGTGAAGTCTTCCAGGCTGACTGGAAGGCTTATTTTCTGTGGTGGGATGAGTCCAAACGCAGGGAAAGACAACAACAGGCAGGGACAGGGGAAAATAAAGCAATGTCCCAGTGTGTCAAAAACAGGACTCCGGACCCGGACCTGGACCTGCCCCCACCGCGAGGACATCGTGCTCGACATCTGGACGAATCTGGCCCATATGCCCCTGCCCAGCGGGCTCTGGCAGCAGCAGTGTCCGCCCCACCACCACCGTACAGGAGCGAGCAGCCCCCCACCCCAAAAACCCCAAAAAGCATGACCCTGGCACCGGCCTTCACCAACCCACTGCGGAGCCCTGAAGAGCCAGCAGCATCTCCAGACAGCCTGATGACACCATCTCACACCCGAACCGGTAAAGAATATGGTGGGGACAACGGACTGACATCTGAGTCCATCATCCAAGCCCCCATGATCGAGGTCCCCGGCACTGACGGAGCAGTCCAACTAGTGTTCAGACCATGGACACAGGAAGATATAAAGATTGCAGCAAGCCATTTGCCACAACCACAAGAGAACAGTGGCGAGTTTGTTACTCATTTTCGAGAATTTGTGAGACAATTTAGACCAACCACCGATGAAATCCGCAGGATGTTTATTCTGAACTGGGGTCATATGATTTGGGCCAAAGTGGAGGGCAACTTCCCAAAAGCCGAAAACATCAAACCAGAAGAACCTCAACAACAGACCTATCAGAACGCTGTGACCGAGCTCTGTGCCCGAATCACCGCAGCATATCCAGAACGACTGGACCTCAGAAAATTGGCCAATTGCACACAAGGCCAGACAGAATCTGTGGCGGAATATCTGAACCGCCTGATGGACATTCACACGAAACATAGTGGGCTGGATAGACCTACTGCCGGGTGGCAAGATGAGGCCGGGGTGAAACCCTGGGAGGTTCACCTGAGAGATAGATTCCTACAGGGACTGAGACCTGACGTGCAACATCATGTGAAGACCCACTGTGTCGATTGTGACACAGGACGCTTGAAAGAAGTCGAAAGACACGCCATTCATGGGGAAAAGATTCTCAAAGAGCGAGAAAGGAAAAAGACAGAGAAAGCTGAAACCAGGCTGCAAATGGCTCAGCTCACAGCGTGGGAGACGCAAGCTGGGATAGCAGGAGATCACGGTCACGGTCGGGGCAGAGGCAGAGGGGGAGGAAGAGGACGCCGAGGCCGGGGGAGAGGCAGAGGGGCGGGCAGAGATGACGGCTGTTTTATCTGCGGAGCCAAGGACCACTGGGCCCAAGAATGCCCAGAGAAGGCAAAACTTCAACACAAGCCCGAGGCGGATTGACTCGCGGAGGGGGCAGGGAAGGGGAAGGGAACCGACTCGCCTCCACAACATGAATGTAAGAGCACCTACACTCACACACACATATGCAATGAAGAGCAGCTTACACCGCACACACACATATGCAATGAAGAGCAGCTTACACCGCACACAAACATATGCAATGAAGAACAGCTTACACAATGCCTTGATGTTAAATTGCAGAAAATACATGACGCAATTAGAAAAATTGAGAAGTGTTTAAATCAAGACGAACCAACACAGAGTCAAAGGGTTTTTCAAATGGTAAAATCCGGCGCACACAGCGCTCTACCCAAGCTCGCACTCCAGGTCGCAGGTCAGCAAATAGAGTTCCTGGTGGACTCAGGGGCAACAGAATCTGTAATAATGGAAAAGGCACTCACCACAAAACCCAAAATGAGTGGCAGATATACAAAAACGGTGGGTGCGGGAGGTTTTCCCATAATTGAACCATACACTAAAGATTTGCAATGTATGGATGATCACTGTGGCAAATTCAAGCATTCTTTTATGCTGTCACCCTGTTGCCCAATAAATTTGCTGGGGAGAGACCTGATGTGCAAGCTTGGGATTGTGATTATAGCTGATGAAGAAGGTTTGAAAATAACAAGAATTGGGAAAATACTGCATTTTGTTAAACACAGCCTGTCTCCACTTCTGTACATTTATGAGTGGAGACTGCGACAAACTGTTTTACATCCCGTATGTAAGGAAATGATTCTGTTTGCAAAAAAACACACACACACACAGGATCACATGACCGCAGAGAGCCTGCATTGCACGGCTCATGTGTCAGACGGACAGGACATGGAGTATGAAGAGAGGTGGTTCAGAGAAAATTGTGAGAGTGAAACAATACAGGTGAAATATATGTATTGGACAAATGAACGATGTGCAGCATCTGTGACTTTGACTACTAAACAAAAACTTTTTTTTGACAAACCACACAGTGCACCACATGTGTCACTGTCAAAGGCACCGCAGGATGAGTGGCAGGATTTGGGTGCATGGATGCAACAGATTACCAATTGGGTAAATTGGCAACACACTGAACAACCAGGGGTCGAGTACTGTAAAGGGGTATTTAGGAAAGGATTTCCTGTGGTTGTTAAAGCTCAAAGATCTGTTCAGCTAATTCCTGAGTTCCACTCAACCTTTGTCAGGGTAACAGATGCTCTGCAACTAACATTGGATTCCCCTGAACTAGAAGGTGTCCCCAAAGAACTGTGGGCTAAAAATAAATATGATGTGGGGGAGATGAAAGGTGCTTCCTCACTGGTAATTACACCGAAATCTGAATTTCGACCATGCAAGCATCAATATCCGCTGAAACCTGAAGCTGTCGAGGGCATAACACCTGTGTTTGAATCTTTGGTACAGGCAGGAATTATCATTCCATGTGAGGATTCCCCTGTGCGCACACCCATTTTTCCCGTTAGGAAAATTCGAGATCAGGACCAGCCAACAGAGTGGCGTTTCGTGCAGGACCTGCAGGCAGTAAATGATTCCGTTCATGCACGAGCACCGGAGGTGCCCAACCCACACACGATTCTCACTCAGGTACCACCAGACAGCCAATATTTTTCAGTGATTGATCTTGCTAACGCTTTCTTTAGCATCAAGGTCGACCCAGGCAGTCAGTACTGGTTTGCCTTCTCATTCAGGGGAAAAGGATGGACATGGACAAGATGTCCACAGGGCTATTCAGAAAGTCCGACGGTTTTTAATGCAGCGTTGAAAGAAAATCTTGAAGGTTTGCAATTACCATGTGGTTCAGCGATGCTGCAGTATGTTGATGATTTAATGATCTGTTCTCCAACCAAGCAGGCCTGCGAAGCAGATACCAGAGCTCTTCTAAAATTCCTGGCGGAGAATGGCCACAGGGCCAGCCTCTCCAAACTGCAGTGGGTATGTCAAAAGGTAACGTACCTGGGGCACGTGATCACTCCAGAGGGCAAATCCCTCTCCCCCAATAGAGTAAAAGCCATCCAGACAATCCCTAAACCACGTACAAAGAAACAAATGCTGAGTTTTCTAGGAATGACGTCATATTGCAGACAGTGGATTCCTAATTACTCGGAAACTGAGGCTCCACTCTCTGCAATGATCCATGGGAAGGGACTGACTGCACACAATACTGTGACTTGGACTGACGAAGCAGAAGCTGCCTTTTCGCAACTGAAAACAGCACTGCAACAGACACCCACACTGGGTTTACCAGATCCCAACCAACCGTTCACACAGACAGTGGACGAAAAACAGGGATATATGACTTCTGTATTGCTACAAAAGCACGGTGGGCGTAACAGACCGGTCGCCTACTTCTCTTCTAGACTAGACACAGTCGCAGCTGGCCTTCCAAAATGTCTGCGAGCAGTAGCTGCAGCAGAGAAAGCAGTGTTGGCCTCCAGAGACTTAGTAGGTTATTCCGATCTCACCCTACTAGTGCCACACTCAGTGTCAGTGATATTACTAGAACAGAAAACCACACACTTGTCTGCAGCCAGGTGGCTGCGATATCACACCATGCTGTTAGAAATGCCTAATATCACTGTGAAACGATGTACTGTGCTTAATCCTGCTACCCTTCTTCCCACATCAGATGATGGAGAGCCGCATGACTGCGTAGCAGCAATAACACAAGTTTGCTCCCCCAGACCAGATCTCCAGGATCAGCCGCTCCAGAACCCTGACTTGCAGCTGTATGTTGATGGATCAGCATCACGCAACCCAGACACAGGCAAAAATCAAGTAGGCTATGCTGTGGTAAATGAACAGGAAACTGTAAGCTCTGGCCCTTTGCCATCACACCTTTCTGCTCAGGCTGCAGAATTGTTTGCTCTGACGGAGGCATGTAAGTTAGCTACAGATAAAACTGTTACAATTTACACAGATTCCAGATATGCTTACGGTGTAGTCCATGATTTTGGTACATTGTGGAAAAAATAGGGACTTTTTGACAGCCTCCGGCAAGCCCATTGCCCATTACAAATTAGTGTCTGATTTGCTGGATGCTATTCTACTACCCAAAGCTGTGGCTGTATGCAAATGTGATGCTCACACTAAAGGAAAAGATTCTGTTTCTGTAGGTAATGACCGAGCCGATGCAGCTGCAAAAGCCGCAGCCAAACAGGAAGCTGAACACGAACCACAGCACAGACAGCTGCTGAACGAGACCGCGGACACTCTCACTCTTGCCTCTGATCTGCAAGCACTGCAGAGCAGAGCAACGGCAGAGGAGAGGCAACAGTGGAGAGCGGTGGGTGGCCACATAACCGATGGTGTTTGGTATGGCCCAAGCGACAAACCATGTCTCCCGAAATACTTGTTTCCACATTATGCGAAATTGACACATGGGAAGGACCATATGTCAAAAGGGGGAATGATAGCACAGATAACAGAACATTGGTTCTGTTACAAAACAAAGGGTTTTCAAAATTACTCCCAAAAAGTTTGTAATGCATGTGTCATTTGTGCTACCAACAACGTTGGAAGGGGTAAACAGGTCCCACAGGCAGCCCACCCACCTCCAGATAAACCGTTTGATCATTTGCAGATGGACTTTATCGAACTAACACTATGTGAGGGAAAGAAATACTGTCTTGTGATTGTTGACATGTTTTTGTCAACAATCCAAACAGGATGCAGGGGCAGTAGCGAAGGCCCTTGTCCAGCACATCATTCCAAGGTGGGGAATTCCAGGTAAAATCGGTAGTGACAATGGACCAGCCTTTGTCAGTACAGCTCTCAAAGAGGTAAGCACATACATGGGAATTGATCTAAAACATCACTGTGCTTATCACCCTGCCAGTGCAGGAGCGGTAGAAAGAGAAAATGGCACAATAAAAAACAAGCTAATGAAGTGTTGCGCTGAAACAGGATTAAACTGGATAAAAGCACTCCCAATAGTACTGATGTACATGAGAACCAGAACACGACCAAAATATGGGCTGAGCCCATTTGAAATTCTATTTGGCAGACCGCCAAACACGGGGATAGGGCCCCCAAGTCGACCACTCCCTTCCACAGAACACTGTGAAGATGAAATGTTGCGTTACTGTGCGAACCTTGTCTCTGTGCTTTCTGGTATTCACAAGCAGGTTAAAGCAGCCCTACCGAAGCCAGCTGAAGGACAGCAACATTCCCTCGAGCCAGGAGAGTGGGTCGTGGTAAAGGATTTCAGGAGAAAACACTGGAAACAACAGAGGTGGAACGGACCGTTCCAGATCCTACTGACGACAGAGACTGCAGTGAAAGTAACCGGCAGAAGCACGTGGGTCCACGCCAGCCACTGTAAAAAGGTGCCTGAGCCCGCAGACGGCCCAAGACAAGCTGCACGCCAAGACAACCAAATCAAATCAAATCAAATCACATTTATTTGTATAGCCCTTAATCACCGTTACAGTCCCTAAGGGCTTCACAATGCCCAACATGTGAAAATAATAAATGATTAGTACACGACATCCCCCAGCCTTAGACCCTCACAGAGGACAAGGAAAAACTCCCACAAAAACCTTATTGGAAAAGTGGGAGAAACCTTGGGAGGGGCTACTCAGAGAGGGATCCCCCTACCAGGACGGTTGGGCGTGCAATAGATGCCGTGTTTGGGCAAACAGAGTATACACAATATATGAAAGTTCATTTTGGTGGGACATCCACATCTGATGGGGCATCACAGCAACGGCAACTCAGTCGACGTCATCATAGGACTAGGGGACCATGCAGACGCCAACTCTGCCCAGATAGGAGAACGCAACGCCCGCTCAGTCAGCATCGTCCTAGGAGGCGGGACCACGCAGACGCCAACTCTGCCGGGCTGCAGCCTGGAACAGATAGGAGACTCACCCACACACACCCATACACACACACGCGCTCACACAGACAAACATGACCAGCGTCAGTGGACAGCAGCAAGTAGACCAGAACAATAGGACATGCAGGCAGGATGCTAGTATCCATCGGCAGGACCCTGAGCTAGGATAAGCTAACTGGTCTAGCCTTACTCTGAGAAGAGACTGAGCCTAGCCTTACTAGACTAGCCTTACTAGGCTAGCCTTACTCTGAGACGAGACTGGGCCACTCCCTCAGGGCTGGTCAAATGACAGAGAGAATAAATGGGTTTTTAGCCTTGACTTAAAGACGTCGATAGAGCCTGCCTCTCTGACTGAGGCAGGCAGACTGTTCCATAGATATGGAGCCCGGTAAGAAAAGGCTCTGTTACCTGCAGTTTTCTTTTTGACTGCTGGGATAGACAGGTAGCCAACGTCCTGAGATCTAAGGGCACGTGGCGGTTTGTATGGTATAATCAAATCGGATAAATAGGACGGTGCCATCCCATGTAATGATTTATATGCAAGTAAAAGCACCTTAAAGTCACATCTGGCTTGAATTGGTAGCCAGTGTAATGAGGATAGAATGGGAGTTATATGGTCGAATTTCCTAGTTTTGGTCAGGATTCTGGCAGCAGCATTCTGAACCAATTGTAATTTTTTAGTTCGCCCAGTAGGTAAGCCTGAAAAAAGGGCATTGCAATAATCGATTCTGGATGATACGAAGGCATGTACTAAAATTTCTGCGTCTGCCTCTGTTAGCATGGGTCGAATTTTGGCAATATTACGAAGATGATAAAACGCTGTTTTAGTGATCTCCTTAATGTGCAACTCGAATGAGAGGGTAGGGTCGAATTTTACCCCAAGATTTTTAACGTGTGGGCTCTGGGAGATTACACAACTATCAAAATTGAGAGTAGTATTCTCAAATAAGTGTCTATGTCTAGCTGGTCCCACAATTAGCATCTCAGTTTTGTTGCCATTAAGAAGTAGGAAGTTTAGGGACATCCAATATTTGACCTCTGATAGGCAGGCCTCTAGTTTTTGGAATTGGGTGTTATCGGTTGGTTTGACTGGTAACCAATAGCTGAGTGCATCCAGCTCTCCAGGGAGGTCATTTCAGCCCCTGCCCTCAGTGTGTAGTAAAGGGGGGACGGGAAACTCCTAGAGTCCGCTTGTCCTCTTGCTCCAGCCAGCACACTGAGGAGTTAGAGGGGGACAGGATGACTCCGCCTACCGACGCACGCCGACCATGGCATCCTATGAGAGCAACAAGATGTGGCCTTTCAACAACCATCCTCCTCATGTTCCTGATTGCGGTGATCACTGTTCCTCCTCTTCTCTGGTGGTTTGACAGACCCGTTGAGGTAAATCACACACAGCAGAAACGAAGCCTGCTGCAGAAAGAAAATCTGTGGCTGGCCTGGCAAAATTTCACTATCCAACACCTGAAAATCAAAATCAAAAATCAAAACAAGGACAAGGAACAAGTAACAAGTATTTAACATTTGATTTTCTTTGCCAGGTATTCATTTTAACCAGGTAATCTGAATGTATCAGTAAAATACCTCACCAATCTCTTACTAAACAAATAATAGAATGGAATGGAATGCATTTATATAGCGCTTTTTATCCAAAGCGCTTTACATTATATGCCTCTCATTCACCCATTCACACTCACGCTCACACACCGATGGCAGTGAGCTACCATGCAAGGTGCTAGCCTGACCATCGGAAGCAATTTGGAGCAATAGACATGTAACTGCCAAGCGGTGTCCTCCCAAAACAGTGGAGTGGAATTAAAAAAAAAAAAGACCCTTTGACCATAATTTCTTCTGTTTCATTAACGAGCGATGTGAATCAATGATCCAGGCTTGAAATTACCCTATCCCAACCAAACTAGAGAGCAAACAGGAATTACAAGACAGACTTGCTAGTATGACGCCACTCTCCCTGTCAGTAGAATACTTTACTCATTCATTAACTTTAAGCAGCCCACACATAGCAGAGGGCAGCAAATGAGGAGAGGATGAGAGCACCTGAATGAATGAGAATGAAGGTGTTACTGTACAACATGATAGGATTCAGCCCATAGTCTTCACACTATGTTTGGAAAGTTGATTTTAGTTATTGAAGATCCAGCCCAAGCTGGTAAAAGTAGGGCACCTAGATCATTTATTCATTGTGTTTAATGATGTGTTTCATATGTATAGCCTATTAATGTGAACACAAAGCGCACTTTTTGCCCCTCCATGCTCAGCAGCTACTAACTTCTTCTCTCTGCCTGCTCGAAAAAACAAACACGGTCTAAGGAAGAAATACAATTATTTACCGTGGTTCATTCTGAAAACTAAATATTATTGAATGCACAGCAGGGCTGTTCATTTATTTTAGAATGTATTTTATATTATATTTCTAATTCAGTAATTGTTTGTTTTAAGTTATATTATTGATACCCATTCTGTTAACTTTTGTATTGAATAGAATAGGATAATTATAAAATAGAATAGCTCAAATTCTATATCCTTGAAAAAGGAAATACCACAAGTAAATGTTGCAACCAGGTCTGAGTTACAAAGAGTGTGAATGGAAAATATACTGAGATCCCATTAGAGCACAAGTGCAGAAAAAGAACTGAGTCCTCTTTCAAGTGAACATACAGTACAAGGGAACTGAGCTATTTTTTTAGTTGGTCCACTTTTTGCTTGTATCTCATTAGTATTTGTTGCTGCAATTACCCAGTTTCTCCACAGGGAACAATTCAAGTTTCATCTAATCTTAAATGATCAACCATTTATCTAGGGAAGGTTTGCTGAGCCTGTATTCTCATTATCAGCATCACCTTGATTTAGTTTAAGACCTTGGTATCTGGGAGCTGCTCAGTATGAACACAGTCTTCTACTGGTGGCTCACCAGTACCGCAGTCTTCTATTGTTGGCCACACAGTAGCTTCACTGGATAAGCGCTGTACTTTTTTACATAAATTAACTGGCTCCGTATGTACCTCTACCCCCACCCCACCACCCACAGGGATGCATTTGATTCTCTGAGGTCGGTGATTGACAAGGCTAAAGGGTCAAAGATTGCCACTATCCGCCCATTGATTCTAGCAGCAGAGGAACATCTCCACAGCATGGTGGTGGACTTAGACCAGGTGGTCACAAAGGTAAGCACAGAGGTTTGAGAGCCTCTCTTTGAGAGCTTCTGGTAAGAGTAGGAGTGGAATAGACATTTTCTCCTCACTCTCCCACTAAATTATATTTTACACTGCATCTGATCCCTTGTTCTAACCATAAGTTATGTTTGCTTGTGGTAACATCTGATTGTGTGCCCACAACGTAATCATAGCACAATGTCAGTGCTATGTGGTATATTGGCATTGAGGTAGTAGACCTCTCCCCCAGAGGTGGAGACCATTAAAATAAGCTCCTTCAAAGGGAATAATGTTGGATATACTCTTCAACACAGTGTCACACCATGGACTGAAACACTAACCCCAAATGTTTAGTACTTAAGACTCACTGACAAGGATCCATCTTAGGATCTATGTTTTTGTGGATGGAGACAATTTGGTATACTTTGGCCTTACCCATGTAACAACACATTATGTAATAACACCGCATTATGTAATAACTCGACAAAATGTAATACATTTTCACTTTATGTAATAACACCCGCATTTTGTAATAATCTGCCACATTTTGTAATAAACGGCCTGAATGCAATATGTAATACATTTCCCCGCATTTTATAATAAATTATTACATATTGTGGTGATTATTACAAAATGCGGGAGTTGCACTTTTTTAGGACGAAAATGTAATAATAAGGTGCATTATGGAATAACCAACCAAAATGGATGTCTTCATCTGTACAATTACAATTTTAACAATTAAGCTAAATATTAAATTAGACCCCTATCACCTGTGGTACCCCCCTTGGCGTTATAGTTCACTCTGATCTTAGTCTAAATTGCCACATAAAAGCTTTTATTTCTAGCAGGGTTGACTACGGCAATGGTCTTTTGACAGGGCTCCGCAAAAGACCATCAAAAAGCTTCAGCTTATTCAAAATGCAGCTGCTAGAGTTCTTACAGGGACCAAAAGGTCACCCCAATTCTTAAGTCACTACACTGGCTTTCTGTCAGCCACAGAATTGAATATAAGGAAATGCTGTGGGCCCACCACCTGCAAGGGGAGAAATAGGGGATGGGTGCGATGCCACATGGGTGGCAGGCAAAGGCAGAGGCCTTGGCGGACTGGACCTTGGCTACAGAAACTAGCTTTTGGTACGTGGAATGTCACCTCTCTGGGGGGTAAGGAGCCGGAGCTTGTGCGAGAGGTAGAGCGATACCAACTAGATATAGTTGGGCTCACCTCCACGCATAGCGTTGGCTCTGGAACCAAACTCCTTGATAGGGGTTGGACATTCCTTTTCTGGAGTCGCCCAGGGTGAGAGGCGTCGGGCGGGAGTGGGGACACTCAAAAGCCCCCGGCTGAACGCTGCTGTGTCGGAGTTTTCCCCGGTGGACGAGAGGGTCGCCTCTCTGTGGTTGAGGATTGCGGAGGGGAAGGCTCTGACTGTCGTTTGTGCTTATGCACCTAATGGCAGGTCAGAGTACCCGGCCTTCTTGGAGACCGTGGATGGGGTCCTAGAGGGGGCACCATCTGGGGACTCTATAGTCCTACTGGGGGACTTCAACGCTCACGTGGGTGACGATGGAGAAACCTGGAGGGGAGTGATTGGGAGGAATGGCCTGCCCGATCTGAACCCGAGCGGTGTTTTGTTGTTGGACTTCTGTGCGAAGCATGGATTAGCCATAACAAACACCATGTTCGAGCATAAGGTTGTGCATAACTGTACTTGGTACCAGAGTACCTTAGGCCAAAGGTCCATGATCGACTTTGTAGTCGTGTCATCAGATCTGCGGCCGCATGTCTTCGACACTCGGGTGAAGAGAGGTGCAGAGCTGTCAACTGATCACCACCTGGTGGCGAGTTGGATCAGATGGCGGGGCAAGCTTTCGGACAGACCTGGTAAACCTAAATGGGTAGTGCGGGTGAACTGGGAACGTCTGGAGGAGGCACCTGTCCGGAAGATGTTCAACTCGCACCTCCGAAGGAACTTCTCACGTGTCCCGGAGGAGGAGGGGGACACGGAGTCCGAATGGACCATGTTCAAATCCACCATCATTGGAGCTGCGGCCTGAAGGCTGTCAGTGCCTGTCGTGGCGGCAACCCTAGAACCCGGTGGTGGACACCAGTGGTGAGGGAAGCTGTCAGGTTAAAGAAGGAGTGCTTTCAGGCCTGGTTGGCCGGGGGGACTCCTGATTCAGCTGAGAGGTACCGGAGGGCGGCGGCTTTGGCTGTGGCAGAGGCGAAAAAATGGGCATGGGAGGAGTTCGGAGAAGCCATGGAGAAGGACTTTAGGTCGGCCTCAAAGAGGTTCTGGCAAACCGTTCGGCGCCTTAGGAAGGGGAAGCAGGGGCCCACCCAAGCTGTTTTCAGTAAGGGTGGGGAGGTGCTGACTAGTCGAGCGGTGGAAGGAGCACTTTGAGGAACGCCTAAACCCGATGGACACGCCCTCCGTGTGGGAGGCAGGGCCTGAAGATTCCGGGGGGTCGTTGCCCATCGCACTGGGGGAAGTCACTGAGGTAGTCAAAAAACTCTGCAGCGGCAAAGCCCCAGGGGTGGACGAGATTCGCCCGGAAATGCTAAAGGCCCTGGATGTTGTAGGGCTGTCGTGGCTGACACGTCTTTTCAATGTCGCGTGGAGGTCGGGAACAGTGCCTAAGGATTGGCAGACAGGGGTGGTGGTTCCCATTTTTAAAAAGGGGGACCGGAGGGTTTGCTCCAACTACCGGGGAGTCACACTGCTCAGCCTCCCTGGGAAAGCCTATTCCAGGGTGCTGGAAAGGAGAGTGCAACCAATTGTCGAACCTCAGATTCAGGAGGAACAAGGCGGATTCCGTCCTGGCCGTGGAACAGTGGACCGGCTCTTTACCCTTGCAAGAATTTTGGAGTGGGCATGGGAGTTTGCTCATCCAGTCTTCTTGTGTTTTGTGGACTTGGAGAAGGCTCACGATCGTGTCCCTCGGGATGTCCTGTGGGGGGTGCTGCGGGAGTACGGGGTGTTGGGGCCGTTAATTCGAGCCATCCGATCTCTGTACAATCAAAGCCAGAGTTGTGTCAGCACTAAGTCAAGCTCGTTCCCAATGCGTGTTGGCCTCCGCCAGGGTTGTCCCTTGTCACCTATCCTGTTTGTGATTTTCATGGACAGGATTTCAAGGTGCAGCCAGGGTGTGGAGGGTATCCAGTTCGTTGACCTCAGGATAGCATCTCTGCTTTTTGCGGATGATGTAGCCCTGATGGCTTCATCTAGCTGTGAACTCCAGCACGCGCTGGGGCGGTTTGCAGCTGAGTGTGAAGCGGCCGGGATGAGAGTCAGCACCTCCAAGTCTGAGGCCATGGTGCTCTGCAGGACAGCGGTGGATTGTCCCCTCCGGGTGGGGAGTGAGTCTTTGCCCCAAGTGAAGGAGTTTAAGTATCTCGGGGTCTTGTTCACGAGTGAGGGTAAAATGGAGCATGAGATTAACAGGCGGATCGGTGCAGCGAGTGCAGTTCTGCGGTCGTTGTACCGGACTGTTGTGGTGAAGAGGGAGCTGAGCCTGAAGGCGAAGCTCTCAATTTACCAGGCAATCTTTGTTCCAACCCTCACCTATGGCCACGAGCTCTGGGTAGTGACCGAAAGGACAAGATCGTGAATACAAGCGGCCGAAATGAGTTTCCTTCGTAGCATATCTGGACTCACCCTTAGGGTCGCGTGGAGAGGAGCCAGTTGAGGTGGTTCGGGCATCTGGTCAGGATGCCTCCCGGACGCCTCCCTGTGGAGGTATTCAGGGCACGTCCAGTGGGGAGGAGGCCTCGGGGCAGACCCAGGACCCGGTGGAGGGATTATATATCCTGCCTGGCTTGGGAACACCTTGGGATCCCCCAGCATGAGCTGGTGACTGTGGCTGGGGAAAGGGATGTCTGGGACACTCTGCTGAGCCTGCTGCCACCGCGACCCGGACCCGGATAAGCGGTCGAAAATGGATGGATGGATGGATGGATGGATGGAAATGCTGCTTGTTTATAAATCAATACATGGAGTGGGATCAAAATACATTACAGACATGTTTAAGGAGTACACTCCTGCCAGGTCTCTCAGGTCAAGTGGGAGTGGGCTGCTAGTAATGCCCAGTGCCACGGGCTAAAGTTGGTGAAGCAACCTTTAGTCACTCACTATGCTGCGCATCTCTGGACCAGACTCCCTGTCGATCTTAAAAGTAGCCTAACCCTCGAAACCTTTGAATCAGGACTCAAAACCACACTGTTCATGGATGCTTTTAGTTAAGTTATTTGGGTTACTATTTATTTATTCATTGTTCTTTTCTTATAAATTGTCTATGTATCAATTGCCTCTGTCTTTTAATCTTTGTAAAGCACCTTGAATTGCCACCATGCTAAAAAAAAAAGTTATTGAATTGCCTTGGAAGAGGGAAAATAAATTGTAGTGTCTATCACTGTCCACTAGTTGAAAGGCAACATGTTGAAAGGTAGGCTATGATATTGATGCCTTACGGGTTAA